>CM062289.1:262100689-262736437 GCA_031216915.1 Pictodentalium vernedei
TCGTTAGGTAAAGGGTTAAAACCAATGAAATACCAAACTTTTAGGCAGTAAGCTGTTGTCAACCTGAAGGAATTTTTTTTTTTGTCTCCACTGATGATACCAGCCACTGAATTTATTCCTTGGGAACTCTCAGTGTACTTTTCAAGAATCTTGTCATCAGATGTTTGTATCAGCATTAAAGCAAAACAAGAGAGAAAGTGGGTCTTAAATGAGTATTCATTTTGAGAGATATTTATGAATCACAAAGGAGGCAGAGGCAACACAAAATTGAGAATTAGCAATGAGTGTCGCAATAATCTGTCGAAATGGTACTATTTTAAATTACTCAGAAATTATAAGAAAAAAATGTTGTTATACAACTCAGGTTAGCTACAAGGTATTCCCTGGACCTAACAATATTTGTGAAACTATTTGATACGAATTTGTATATTCCAAGTTATAGAGGCCTTTAGCAGGGAACACAGCCCCATGAGCCCTGTATTTTCTGCACCTTGACTAACAGACTCTGGAACTAATAAATTCTTACAAGGTACAGGGTACATGGTACCTTGTACCCTACCTATACAGTACACCCAACACGTCTTTTGCTTTATCCACGATGTCACAGTATCACAAAAACTCGTTCTCGATTATTTGACATGATATTACCATGTTTGATTATTGTGTTGACTCTCAGACGGTAAGTTGAGGAAGAATCTTTAAGTACACAGTGCAAATTATAAGTAACGTAACAACAGTTCTGTGAAGCTGAGGCAACAACCTGATTATCATGGAAGAGTAAAAAGCTCAAATCATCAACATATATTACATGTATCACAGTAATCATGTTGTTGTGTACTAGATCATGCAAATCATGTTCTCATCGCAGATTGTTATTGTTGAATAATGTTAGCACAGGCTCAGGTACTGCAATGAGAAGAATATATGGTTATGGTGTTGGAGGGGGGAGGGGAGCTTCCATTCAGTTTCATATTGAGGGGGAGGGGTGTCGCTGACCACTAACGCAACACATTCCTTGACTCAGTCCTAACTACATGTAGGTAATCTGACGATCCAGTAATGCTGTCAAAACCTGGGTCATAAAACTATTCTGATGAGAGGCAACTTTGCAACGGACTGGAAAGCAAAAAATAATGAATGGCAAGAAAAAATGTAAAAAAATGGAATGGGTGGAGGGGTGCTATTTTATGATATGCCAAGTGACAACTGCTGTTGAAACAATTATGGTTTCCATCTCCACTCCTTTTTTCCTTACCAGTAGAAAACAACTCCTTACTTAATTTTTTAAATTTCAGTATTCAATCATATGATGTGAGATGACTTGAATTTTTAAAAAAAAAACCCTTAACTTTTCCCTTTTTTTTCCAAAGTTTCAGCCTGGAAAAAAAAGGATGCAAATCGATCATTTACTATTTTCAAACATTTTTCCTTTTTTTTATAAGCTCATTAATTGAGAACACTGGTTGTGAGCCACCAGGCTCCAGTTGTGTAGATGCGGTGACAGTGAGGAGGGTGGGTGTCAGCTAACTCGAGTACCAACATGGGTCGAAATTGGGTTGGCCAATCTGATATCTGTCCAAAAATGTTTTTCGTCTGCTGAAATTTTCCCCTCCAAGCACCCCCACCTCCAACAGCTTAAAGCTATCTGTGCCCTGTCACATTCACCCCTTATTAACATATGATCACACGCGGCAATTTTTAGTACACTTAACCAAGCCTGGAAATGTTTGGTTGCATAAGATCAAACAATATTGATGATGGTAAACAAGAAGCAGGGTAAATTAAGACTCAGCAACTGGCACCTGTTGAGAAGTCCTCTATAGATGTAAGCAGCTTTGGCTAATCTTAACTTCCTTCGTACATATGTGCATATGTAACCAACATGATTTTCCCACAGATGCCGATAGAGACCTTGAACGTGAATTACCAGTAAATAAATAAATGTACTCAACCTATATACCCATTCACAAAGAGGAGAATGTCGATTGCCTCACTCTTACAATATTTTGAAACTAAGTAATTTGACGTGATTGAATGACATGGTGGATTCATTTAGGGAGATTTGTCTCGTATCCCATTTTTATTGAGTTCAAAACACATGCTTTCAATCATTTTTACTTTGTCAAAGTTTACTAGAGTTGGCCGTTTTGAAATAAAGCTTCTCTTTTGATATATTGATAAATAAAAAGTTTTAGTTATTATTACATTTGTATTTGTTTTCTATTGATAAACATGTTTTAAATCTTTATAACTTAATCTAAATGCCAAACAGATTTATTGAAAATATCAGTTTATCACAAACTGCCATCATTCGCAATGTTTACCCCTTTCTCTTCGAAAAACTTCAGTCTCCACACCGCTACCTCCAACCTATTCATGATCCTAATCAGTGGGCTGATCCTATCTGTAAAAAGAGTTATTCCTTGTATCTGTCAGCAACATAAACAGCAGCGGTTCCATATTTTTACTAAGTCTTTGAGAGGAAAGGGTGTAACACCTGTAGAGCAGTTTCTTCATTGGATGGGGAGTTAAGGTTTGTGTCCCCACCCACACACAATATAAAATGGCAGCTGAACTAAGTATGGTCAATGACACAGGTTTGCATATTATGCCAAGACCTACTTACACGTGAATGATGTACTTGAATGAGAAGTAAAGACCAGGATGACTGTAGGCCTATTTTTGTGATGGATTTTGTATTCTATATTTTGACTACTCTGTGGGTATGGGTACACCATATATGTGATGAATTGGAGAATCGCATTTTGACAGTTCTTTAATTATAGATGATAGTCCTTTTCCGCCAGTTGCAATATCCAAGTACACCCCTTCAGAAATTAGTTTTTGCATAGCCTCGTTGCAGTTCCAGATTTTCGTTTATGGGAAAAGAATATATATACATTGGTGTTTTTTATGGGTGAGGCCTTTCTTTGTGGGCAAATCATCCCCCCTCCCTCCATTTTCTTCTACCATAGCCATGTTGCTGTTCCAAAATGGTTAGGTCCTTCCAAGTGCTGAATGTTGCACTCCAGCAGTTACATTTGCTGCTTCAGAACTCGGAAGCACTGAAGTGGAAGGGGAAACTGGGGCACAGCTTTCAAGATTCATGACACTTTTCTTTGAAGATTCACTGAGCATGCAACACTGGAAGATACCCGACTGAAGTTAATCGATAATTTCCCTAATGTGAAGCAACCTGGATTGCTTGACTCACAAGTTGGCTTGAGTACTTAATGAAAAGGCTTTTTAAAATTGAGGACTGCAGATGGTCAACTGGATTGCTAGTGAATTTAATCGAGTTGGATTTTATTGAAAAGTGAGATAACGGAACTCTGAAGGGCCGGAGGTGAGGTGGGCAGCATTCCTGTCTTGTCGGTTAGGTGAGAATTTGTTAGAACTCAGAAGCTGGTGTATCGGAATCTATCACACACTGCTACTGAACAAAAGACCATGTAAATACCTAGCGAGATGAAATCTCGAAATTTCGAGATAAAAAGTCGAAATTTCGAGATTTTAAGTCAAAATTTCGAGATAAAAAAGTCGAAATTTCGAGATTTTAAGTCGAAATTTCGAGATTTTAAGTCAAAATTTCAAGATAAAAAGTCAAAATTTCGAGATAAAAAGTCGAAATTTCGAGATTTTAAGTCAAAATTTCGAGATAAAAAGTCGAAATTTCGACTTTCTGGGTGTGAGAAAATTTTTTTTCCATGTCCCTAATACGCTTCCGTAGAAACCGGACATTGCAAATAAAATCATTAAAATAATTTTCGACAGTATTACTATGGGCAGATCATAAGCGGTCATAACTGAAAAAGAAGGCAATCAATTGCATCTCAATTTGTTGTCAGTCTTTTTTTGTGTTGATGATGTAAATATGTGTTGAATATTTTTAGTCGATAACTTAAAATAACATTTGATAAATAAAAGTTGTCAGAAAGGTTATAAACAACATCTCAAAAGTGTTATGCTTTATCAGACCAGTGCTGGAAAACCCCATTAATTAGCTCCACCCACTCATAAAAAGTTCCTCTGTAAATAGACACAGAGATCTTAATTGAACCGGATTAACAGTGACTGCATTATGTAATCATATGTAACAACTGGGGTAATTTGGAAGACTACTATTACAGGGACTGTACACGTAATGGGAAATGTTGCTCTATGATATGACATCATCCTTCCAATTAGTGTGGCGTAATTTTGGAGAGCGACACTCACTTTTACTTAAAAAACTTGATCTTTTTGAAGCCTCAGTTAAAGATGCTTTCTGACGCCATCTTTCTGTGTGTAGTTGGTACAGTTTTATTATTTGTTGCATCAGAATAAATTGTATTTCCATGATTAATATGTAGAAATAACCTGGGATATTCTATTTGTTTTTATCTCTCAGAGAGACCAAATAAGATTTGATACATACATATCATTGTTACAGTGAATTGGTCTGGCTCATATTATCACGTCGAGTTGAGGAAGTCTGGTGATCTGACCTCAATGAGACGTGATGCAATGACCCAGATCAACATCGCTTGTCAATGCTAGCATTAACAATTCCCCCAACCTTCGTTTGGTAAATTGGATTGAAGTTAAAAAGAACTGTTTTTGTTTACACTTATTTTTGTAACAGGTGCACACTTCCGGGGAATCCCCCGATACGCATGAATTTATTTATTTTTTACGAAGGCAGAAATAGTGGTTGCTAGCAGACAAAATTTTAAGTAAATCCAGACCGCTGTTTGAGTGCACCCATTCCAGCTCGGAGTAAAGTACTCTCTACGACCGGAACAGCTAATTATGCAAATTTGAACGCATCCATAAATAGTCCATCATTCTATAGTGATACGGAATCGGATTCCACACTGTGGATTTTCCAGGGACCAGGAAAAGATTGTCTAACAGTGGTGATATTTAGTAACAGACGGAATGGTTTCACGCGCCGTAGGCGCTCAGGGACGCTTTGGGGCAAGCCCCTTTCGACCCTATTTGGGTGTTTGTGATCTGGTAGCCTCATGACAAGGCGTATTGAAGGAGGAAAAGGTTGTTAAAGGAGGAAAAGGTTATTAAAGGAGGAAAAGGTTATAGTGATACCGAAAAGATTCTGCACTTGGGGGTGTGACGTGCATCCCATAAGTGGTTGAGTGTGGTCTTCTTTTGCACAAATGCATACTGCCCGTAGTGGACTGGTGGCAACTCGGCTGGTCTTGATTTTATTTTGTTTCTTCCTCTTTTGTTACTTCCATTTCTTCATTTGCAGTGAAGGTGGAGGTGGGGATTCCTTAACTTTGGGAGGTGAGGACCATGGAGTCGTGTTTTGATTTTGGCTGCGATCGAGTTTGGAGTGCAGCTTGTCAGTTTGTTTTACTAGGTCTGCCACTTCATTATCAAGGTAATCTTTGGTTTCTTGGAGCTGTCTTTCTAGTCTACGCATATTTTCTTCTTGGAGTGTGATTAGCTCGGCGGCCGTGGGAGAGCTATTTGATGACTCTTCTGAGCCCACGATCTGTTGTTCCAGTTCGTGGGCGAGCTAACTTAGTTCTTCGTCATGTTCCACCTCAGCGTGGGGGTCCAAGCTTGAGATGGAACTGGAGGTGGAGGCATTTGATGACTGGTGGTGTCTGGTGCTGCTTTCTCCGCCTGGATGGGGGAGTGGACTTCCATCTCCTCTTCCTGCTCTTTGGGGCTTTCTTCAGATTTTCTTCTCTTGGCGCTTGGCGTCCCGGCGCTTAGTGGATGGGCTTTTCTTCTTCTTGCACTTGGCCTTTTCAGGGTCCTCTGGGTGTGGACCAGAGCCCGATTGGGCTAAGGTACTACCCCTCTCCAGGGAGGCCGATGGTCTAGCTGCTGGCTTCTTTTTTCTCCTTGTTGGAGCCATTCCAGGTGGTATTGGCAAGTTCAATATCACCTGGCAGGTATCCCCAGAAACATGGATGGTCCAGTTTCTGGTGTTACCCACGTTAAAACATGTTAGCATGTCAGATAGCTTCTCCGGTAGAATCATTCTGGCTGTAATTAGTGGTGCTAACAGAGAGTCCAGTAAGCGTCCGAGCTGATCAACAGTCGAATCGTAATAATTATAGTGATTAAATTACGTAGTTATATAATAAAACATTTTACTAAATGTGTTAACTGCAAGTGTGAACTTGGAGCACTGATAATCCTTCTCGGCAGCTACACTTAAATCTGAGATCAATTAAGTCCAACACTTTACCAAAACCGTTATTCAAAAAAATAATTGACTTGACACTGTATAGTACAGTAGTAAATGCGATTGCAGGCAAGAAAATTTTCTTCATCCAATAAATTCAACAAATGGGTTTCAACACTATAGTGACACTATAATTTGTTTCCGACACAAAAATTATGGTAAATGGTGATGTTAGAACACTATCATGAATTTCTCCACTATAAAAAATTCAAAATTCATGTTGGGTGTACTGTATGACAGATTTGTCACGCAACTTGTTTAATCTCAATTTCTGTTGGTGTATCATTTGCACAATCTGCCATGTTGAGCAGTTTGTGTACATTTTAGACCTAGCACAGAGCATTAATTGTATTTTGGTATACATGTAGTTTCCAACTGAAATTCATTTACTTTAAAAAACGTTGCATAATTGAGTCTGTGGCAAAAGTTGCTTTTGCCTGGTTTGTCTCCCACTACTCAGTGGTTTTCTCTGGGTGTTCCAGCTTACTCCGTCCACCTAGCTGTCCACTTGAAAATCAAAAAAATAAAATGAAATACAATTAAGAGGGGTCGCTAGGGACTTAACACCATATCATTACCAGTACAACCCCTAAATACGTTTTTCTTTCTTTCCCCAACTAAGTATTTTGTCCTAAATTTCAAATTCTTTGAGATTTCTGATTGTTTGATAAAGTGATCAAAGAGAAGGTACCTTTGGGACATCCATTTCTTCTAAAAAATGTTTTGGTTAGTGGGGAAGAAATACTTAATACGTGATTCCTAGATCATGAAATCTCTGACAGACATCTGGGTGCAAAACACTAATGGGCACTAATGGGCACCATTTGTTGTTGCAAGGTCTCGCTTGATCACCTAAAAATGCAATATCAAATTGAGTTGTTCCAACTGATTTGGGTACCAACATAAGGTGGTTAGTTTTTTTTCCAAGTAGCTTTCAAACCATTGTATGTAAAAACACATCATTGTGGCTCATTGGTCTTTACCTCACTTGCACATTGTGCCTTTGCCCAGTCTGACCAGGACTCAAGCCACACCTTGCTCCCTCCCCCACCCCCACCATCAGCTTAAATAAAAATTTAAGAGTTAAATCTGATGTGTGATAATGGCAGAAAGACAACCTTATGGTTATGCCATTTCCATACAGTGTACACTTACTTAGTTATTATACCCAATTTTTTTTTTAAAAGGTGGGGTATACTGGATTGTGCCCGTCTGTGCATCAGTCTGCACATACATCTATCTGTCTGCACTCAGATGTCTGTTCATATTATAACTTGAAAATTACTACTCAGATTTCGATGAAATTTCATACAGATGTTCACTGTCATGAGATCTTGAAGGAGCATCAGCCGTTTTAAAAGCTGTTGGAATTTGTTTTCTGTAAGTTACGGCCTTTTGAATGTACAAAAAAACAATTTTCTGTTTGTTCAATTGGTATCTCAGGTATGAGTTATTGGATTTCAATGAAATTTGGAATGCTGATTGTTTATGGGAAAGGCTTTCAAATGAGTCATGTCCCTGCAGTAAAACAAAGAAAATACATGCAAATCACTTCCCCACATGTGGCATTATGTCTTTGTTCTATATCTCTTATGTGGATGGTCTGATCGTCAATAGATTTCAGTAACAGGTGTTTCTGGCCTTCACAATTACCTGGAATGGGGTGTGGGGGGGGGGGGGGGGGGGGGGGGGGGGCAGACATGTTAAGTTTGAAAAACTCAAAATAGTGAGATTTTTACGTGGCAAAGCTTTTTGTTTCCATACAAGACAAAAACTGTAATTTTCCTCTCACCCCCCCCCCCCCTCCCCCCCCCCCCACTCCATCTATTACTTTTAAAATTCATGCTCATTAAATAAAAAAAATAAATTAAATATTGGCATTGTTGCAGGAACATATGCCCAGTTTAATCTGATTGATAAAAATTAGGCTGGAAAAACCTTGCATAAAATAAATTCCAAACAATCCCCCCACCCAATACCCCCTCCCCTCCTCCATAAACGTACCATAAATTCAAGTCAGAAAAATGAGGGGAAAAAAAGGAACATGAGCAGTTTCAGTTAATGGACCACTGTGATAAGGAAATATACACTGGGCAAAAATTTTTCCTTTGACCCGTCAAACAATGAAAATCAAGTTAGTGGGATCCAGTGGAGGGACCATGGGTTTCTAGAGTGCCTAGCACCCTACCCCCCCCAGTTTCACCAATATTTTTTTTATTTACTTTCCTTAATACACGTACACCATCCTCAATTCTAAGATTCCCCCTTCCCTAGCATGCCCCTCCCCCACCCCCAGGGATTTCAGACCGTGCCCGCACCACTGGTGGGATCTACTTGTGTCTGTCAGTTTCGAGACATTGTCAAGATGCAAAAATTTACAAGAAAAGCTACATTTTAACAAAAATCAACAATTGCTTGTTTTTGAGGAGTAATGAAGCTCTTACCATGGTTTTGAGAGATAATATGCAATTGTTGTGATTATTTCGGTAATTAGACATCCCTCCCGGTTTCTTTATAGTTCAGTATCCTTCAAATGCCAGTGAAATAGAAGAAACACAACACAAATCATTTTTGGCCCACCAACAACAGTTGTGTGAGCCTATGGAATAGCCCTCATGTCGGCATCGGAGTCCGGATTCATACATTTTGAACTTTTGTGTGCAGGTTTTGATTTTTTTTTTTTTTTTTTTTTTTTTTTTATTATATGTCAGCATGCTTTTCAGGGATAGTAATATTTTATTCAACCCTTTCCATGCTTAGTTACTTGAATTTTTGACTTTTGTGTACAGGTTTTTTACTTTTGTGTGCTGGTTTTGATATTTGTCTTTCTTTTCTTCCAAGTGGATATATTTTTCCACTATACCAATGGCCCAGACTAGCTGGTGCAACCCAATTTATTACCAGGGCCAAACACAAATTTTGAATCCCCTAAACCCCCAAAATTTGCCAAAAAACTTAAAAACGAGAAGACCAGTATGGTCCTCCATACTTTTGCACAATGCACAACTTGTTGTCAACGACAACAATAGGCTACCGCCATCTTGTCATTCTATTGTTTGGCCCATGTCAGATCAACACGCATCCTGACTTTTGTGCTATAAAATCCTAAAGTATAATGTAGCCAGACACGATTTTGAAGTGGAATGGTGGAATAATTGCAGCAGAATCTAGCTGAATATGGACATTGAGTTTTTGAACCTTCAGGGCTATAACTTTATTGAAATTAAATAATATTTCTTGGTTTTCCCATTTTCGGGATATGCACCTGATTTGTTCATTTTTTGTTTATCATTATGTGTGTGTTCAATGTTCACCTTTTTCCCCTTGAATCCTCTCATTAGATTTTTAAGAACTATTTGCCGTTTGCGAATTTGTTATTAATTAAAATTCTTCTTAAAAATCTTAGATAATTTACGGAATGTGGATTATTTGTACCCCCTTTGTCGCGTACCGGTTATTTTTGACATAGTCGGGCGTGTCTGTTTGCCATTACCCTTCTCTATGGGGAATCTTCTGGGGAAGTTTCTCTATTGTTAAGGGTATTCTTGGGATACCGGTTGTCTGACCTGGGCCTTTGTTGTGCCTGTTTTGGACTTGGTTACCGGCTCCTATTCAGTTTAAAATTTTTGCCTCGGACGTATGTGTATTATGAAGTCCTCATGTTCGAAATGTAAGAGGAAGGAGTCCTCTCTTGATTATCATTCATCATGTTTGGCTTGCACTCGTTGCTCGAAAGATGGTACCTGTGCAACTTGCTGGTCTTGGGATTCCAAGCGATGGAATTCCCTCTCAACTTATGTATGTGTTGGCGAAGCACCGATTTCGGTGCTTTCGCCAAAGGTAACTAATCAAATTTAGTTTCCATTTCAGAGGAACAAGAACATGGTATTGGTTATGGTATAACATCAAGTTCTGTGCTGCCATCGTCTTCAGATACAGAGCATGTTGACTTAAGAGGTATCGCAGAATACTCGGTACCTCGGGCAAGCAGACGGTCAACTAGCTCGACCGGTGTAACAGAGCCTTTAATTTAGTGCTTCCGTACCGGGAAAATCCGTAGTGGTCCAGGATACGGAGGATGGAAGGTAGTCCTCTGTTAAGACGACGGCACGTAGGGGAATAGGCCAGTCAAATTGAAAGGTGCATCAGTAGCGAAGCATTCTTCTGTTTTGGGGACAAAACAGAAAGATTCGATTTTCATTGCCAGTTCCGCTGGTAGTCCGGTAGAAAATGCTTCGGAACCAGTTTTTTCTGATGTACCTTTCTCTGCTAGTGCGGCTGGCAGTAATTTTGATATAAGAGCCTCTTCTTCGTCCGTTTCCAGGACTCAGCTCAGTAGACCGCATGCTAGTCGGAAGATCAAGAGGTAGAGAGTCAGAGCCAGGATCTGGCTCTCTCTAAGTCTAGCATTTCGAGGCAAATGTCTTTTTCTAAAAGACGGACGCAGGGCTTTGTGTCAGATCACCTTTTGGAGCCAAAAGGCATAGACCGGGGGTGAACATAGCCTCGAATACGGAATTGCTGGAGCAAATTACCCAGCTAATTGCAGACTTCCAGCAGCGTAATATGCGGCCGTCATCGATCTCCGATTTGGATGATTCGGACGGTGCTGGATCGGCAGAAAGAAGGGTTTCCTCAATAATCAGTATGCCGATAATAGACCAGACCAGGAACCTCTGGCTGGTAGTGTTAGGGAGTTTGATGAAGACGACACTGACACTACATCTTTGGCTGAGCAACATACGGAAACTATGAGGTTCCTGCAGGATTTTTCACCTGAATTAATTCCTTCGGGTCGAGTTCTGCGCCTTCTAGAGCCAAGCGCCTGTCTTCTTTGGACAGGGAGGTCATTAAGTCGAAGGAAAGTATCCTTCTGTATCCGTCTCAATCAGTCTAAGCGTTAGATGCGTTTGATTGTTGTGACGAAGCTATTGCTGACCTGGTTCAGGCTAGAAAAAGTTCTTTCCTTTCGGAAAGGAAGCTTGACCTACCGTTTAGAGGCAATACCTTCTTAAATACGGTTAGGGAGAATAAGATTCCAAGAGCTCCTCTGCAATTGGATGACGGATTTAGGGACTTAGGTATGTCTCTTCCGTCATCGTGTAGCATTAGTTCTTTTGTTATAGTCACTTGCATTGAATCTAGCAGAAGTATTTTGGACGCTGTCATATGCAGATCATATTTGCAGGGCATTGGCCGGCAATTTGGAATCTGAGAGCTTACAGGAGTTGTTATCTCCTTTGAGAGTGCTCTCTCGCGCCATCATGTATACATCATCCCACTCTGCTCTTTCAGTAGCGAATTTAGAGTTGGTCAGGCGCGATGCTGCCCTTAAATCTAGGTCATTTATTGACGACAGTGTTAAGAGCTCTCTAAGGGCCGCTCCCGTTTCGGACTCTTCATTATTCAATGATCAGTTAAAAGCTGTATGTGAAGATGCTTCTAAGAAGGCTACATGTCAGCTTTTGTTGCGCTCAGCTTCGCAACTCAGCCTTCCACAAGTGGTACTCCTCGGAGGGGTAAATTTTTCTCCAAGAGAGACTCGGCCGATGCTGCTTTTAAAGCTAATCGTGGTCGCTGTGGCTCGAAACAGGGGAGCGATTTCAAAAGGGGATGACGCAGTTGGAAAATAACGAAACGCGTACCCCACACCGACGTCACAGAGGGGTCCGAGAGCTTCAAGCTTTGTTCTTCAGTTGGCGGAAGGCTTTCAATATTCGCAAGCAACTGGAACAAATAACTCAGGATTTTTGGGTTCGAGACGTTGTAAAAATGGTCTACGTCTTTCGTTCCGGAGAAAACCTCCATTAACGCGGATTCCGCGTTTTGTGAACCTTTCACAAAATATAACAAGAGAGAGGCTTTGATTTCAGCAGTAGACTCTCTCCTACAAGGAGGCAGTAGAGGCCGTAGAGAATCCAAATACAAGGGATTCTACAGGCATCTTTCTTCTTGTGCCGAAGCCAGACGGCTCGTACAGGCCGGTCATCGATCTCAGTTAGATAACAAGCTAATAATTGCTCCAAATTGTAAATGAGTCAATTCGATCGTTGAGAGGCATCATCCGAGTGAACGATTACGCCGCAAGTATAGACTTCCGTTTCGCGGTTCAAGGAGAAGTATACCAGTTCAGAGCAATGTGTTTTGGCTTGAACCCTGCTCCGTGGGCATTCACTCGGGTGGTGAATGTGGTGATGAGCCATTTTAGAGCTCACTCGCCTTCAATGACGTCGGCATATTTTGACGACATTCTTCAAAGGTATGAACATTTTCATGCTCTTCAAAGCGACATTCAGAGTCGGCTATCGCTGCTACGATGCCTACTAGTAGGTTTTTTATAATCATTGTCGACAAGTCGGATTTAATACCGACGAGGTCGTTTTGTTCATCTGGAATGAGTTTCGATACTCTCAACAATCGGGTCTGTTTGCCGGGAGCAAGAGCAAAATTAGTTTCTATTTACGCAAATATTGCATAAACGCACAAGTCATTTCTGCAAGAGAGTTTATGTGGCTGTTTCGACTTTGCGGCGCCGTTGCGGAGTTAATTCCGCTAGGTCGCTTGCGCACTCGTCTACTTCAAATTTATCTAATTCAAAATTGGAGCGTAAAACGTCAGTTGTTGGACAGTCTGATTGTTTTAACACAGTCAGTAAAACATCTTCAAATTTGGGCGGATATCCAGTGGTTTTCCCAGGGAATACCGCTTCAGATTCAGGAGCCGTCATACATATCATGACGGACGCCAGTCAGGAGGGTTGGGGTGCTTCTCTGATTCCGGGCGATCAAGTATGTTACAGCTTATGGGAGAGTAGGTTTCTTGGGTCCCATAAGGGCCATATTAACTACAAAGAAATGAGGGCAATTTGGTTAGCTCTAAAATCATTGGCTCAGTCGAGTAATAAACTCACATGTTCAAATTCTGTTGGACAATTCAACAGTAGTAGCCTATATTCGGAATCAGGGAGGTACTCATTCCGTCCAGCTGTTGAATCTCACCGAAAAGATTCTTCTTTTCTTTCAAAAGAATCAGATTCTGATATCGATTCGTCATATTCCAGGTCCTCTCAATGTAACAGCAGACTCTCTATCGAGAAAGGATCGTCTGCTACCTTCAGTATGGATGTTGAAAAAATCTGTCTTCAATCAGATTTACTTCCAGTGGGAACATCCAATGATCGATCTTTTTGCCACGAGTCTGAAAAATCAGTTACAGACTTTTGTGTCTCCATGCCCGGACCCTCAAGCTTATGCAGTAGACGCTCTGTCACTTTCATGGAAAGGGATAATAGGTTATGCTTACCCTCTAGCTCCCCTCATTCAGCAGATCCTGCTAAAGACAAAACACTCTTCTTGCAAGATTCTATTGGTTGCAAGTCTGTCGGCTCACAGACAGTGGATAATTCTTCTCCGGGAACTTCTTTGGAACCTTCCACGGAAGTTACCACTTCTCCGGGATCTTCTGACACAGGGGAAACTCTGTCGGCTTCCTGCACGATAACAGTTTTCCAGACGAGCAATGGATGCAATTTCTAACTGTAGGAGGACCTCCTCTTCGTTAATTATGAAGTGAAGTGGAAGGTTTTTGTTCGTTGGTGTGAATCACAATTGATTGATTTTTTTAACCCAACTATTCCTCAATTAGCTAACTTTTTTATTTATCTTTTTGATGAAGTTAAGCTACAGCCAGTCACTATTAACTGGTAGAGTGCTAAATTATTTTTGGCCATCAATTCTTGTGCACATGTCTTTGCCTTGTTACAATTTATGGGAGAGTGCCCATAGGCACTCTCCCATAAATTGTAACAAGGTAATCTCTTACAAACTAAATAATATCACTTCAATGATAATACAAAGCACATGTACTGAATATGAGCCTTCAAGCTGTGGTTCCTGCACTTCAGAATAAAGCCCAAATATGGGCTTCCAGCACTCTGCAGTTAAGGGCTATAGGTCTATGCTCTCTGACCCCTATGCACACCAAGGGAAATTAAACATTGGGTCAGATGTATCTATAAATACTTAATGAGGAATTTTTCTGTGAATAGACCTCGTACCTTGAGACTAGACTCAGTAGAATTTAGCTGGGGTTCTTTTGAAACTTCAGAAAGCACCTTTTGAACCGTTAAATACTGTTGAGTTTAAATTTCTTACTTATTAAACGGTTTTTCTTTTAGTGTTTTGCGTCAGCTAGAAGAGTTACTGAGCTTCATGCTTTGTCTGTTGAAGACTCTCATTATTGTAGTGTTGGTAATTCTATTACTCACACTACGAAAGTGGGATTCTTAGCTAAGAATCAGGTTCCATACAAACGGCCTAGCCCTATTCTTATTAAAGCATTACTGTCTTCAGATGGTCAGAGGCCTTTGTTGTGTCCAGTGAGAGCGCTTAAGATTTATAAGGAGCGTTCTAGTTTTATTAGAAGAGGTAGGAAAAGGTTATTTCTTTCTCTTCTTAACAGAAATGATATTTCTGTTCATTCAATATCTAGATGGATTTAGTTAGCTATTCGGTCATCTTATAATGCTTTGTCTGTGAATCAGAGAATAGCTTATAAGATTTAGCTCACGAAGTTAGAGCTTTAGCTTCTTCTTGGGCTTATGCTAGTAGTACTTCTTTCAAGGTTTTGATGCAAGCTGCTTATTGGACACAACAGATGACTTTTAACAAATTTTATCTTCGAGATTTAGAATAAATTTCTGATGATCTCAGATTTTTAGGACTGTTATCGGTAGCTCAGAAGGTCGTCCATTGTAATTAGGACTTTCATTCAATCTTCTGTTTGATCTGCTCTAGCACTGTCTCCAGTCTGCTCCCTTCTTCATTTTGAAGTGTACATGTAGTTACTTTCAAAACAAGGGGAAGGGAGGGGGGGGGGTGGTATTTCCAAATAGTCATCTGGCTTTAAAGTGGAAACATGGACATACCTCCTTCAGTGATAGTATCCTGGGGTCGGGCTATGGTAGTTTTAATGTGTAGCTAGATATGAAACAAATTTAAATGTATTATATGCCTTTAATGTGTAGCTCGATGTGAAGCGTTATTGTCTATGTCATGTGTCAAGACGAGCTTTTCTATCCAATACTCGGACATTTTTAATGATTTTCAAAGAGTCTCATTTCTCTGGACTTCTTTATATTTTGGCTTCCTTTATCAAATTAGCATAATGGGTTATGCTAGGCCTTAAATAGAGTTACACCTATATTTTCATTGTTTTTCTGAAATAGGAGCAATGAATATTAAGTACTAGGCCCGCCTGCCTGTTTACTATTCTCAGCTAGTCTGGGCCATTGGTATAGTGGAAAAATATGAAAAATTTATACCAATTTTAATATTTTTAATACTTACCAATGGCCCAGACAGGGATGGCCCTCCCTGGAGTAGACACTCCTTCCTCCCCGCTGAGTTTTATTACAGTTCTTATTAACATTTAACAGGCACAACAATAAGAATGACAAGATGGCAGTAGCCTATTGTTGTCGTTGACAACAAGTTGCGCATTGCGCAAAAGTATGGAATACCATACTGGTCTTCTCGTTTTTAAGTTTTTTGGCAAATTTTGGGGATTTAGGGGATTCAAAATTTGTGTTTGGCCCTGGTAATAAATTGGGTTGCACCAGCTAGTCTGGGCCATTGGTAAGTATTAAAAATATTAAAATTGGTATAAATTTTTCATTTTTATGCCCCCTGACTTAAGTCAGGTGGCATATAGTGATTGAAGTGTGAGTGTGTCCGTCCATCCATATATATATGTGTGTGTGTGTGTGTATGTGTGTGTGTGTGTGTGTCCATCCATCTGTCTGTCCATCCAACCGTCCGTGTGTGTGTGTGTCCGTGTCCGTGCCCGAGCCAATAACTCGAAAATGGTTAGGGCCACAGTCATCAAACTTCACACAATTATAAAGGACCATAGGAGTATGTGTCACACACCATAGCCGGGTTCGTACCTTCAAGATCAAGGTCACATTTCAAGGTCACACTAAAAATTAAAAATTAGTCAATATTCGTGTCTCAGCCATAACTCAGAAACGAATCATAGTACAATTGTTAAACTTTTTACAAATGTTAAGGACAGTCAGAAGGTGTGTCGCGTATAATAGTTTCTGCCGCATCTGCAAGATGGAGGTCACAATTGACCTTCATATGTTCAGGGTCACAAATCGTGTCTCAAGCATAACTCCAAAACTATTGGGGCTACAATCATCTAACATCGCTCAATTATAAAGGACAATGGGTGGATGTGTCACACACCACAGTCAGGACTGTAATGTCAAGGTCACATTTCAAGGTCACACTGAACACGGTTAGGGCCACAGTCATCAAACTTCACACAATTATAAAGGACCATGGGAGGATGTGTCACACACCTTACCCAGGTTCGTACCTTCAAGGTCAAGGTCACATTTCAAGGTCACACTAAAAATCGGTCAATATTTGTGTCTCAGCCATAACTCAGAAACGAATCATAGTACAATTGGTAAACTTTTTACAAATGTTAAGGACAGTCAGAAGGTGTGTCCCATATAATAGTTTCCGCCGCATCTGCAAGGTGAAGGTCACAAGGGGGGGCATGTGTTACCTTAGTAATATTTTTCTTGTTCAGGTAGAGTTTCACCTTAATGGCATATTGCCATGGTGGTGGTTACTGTGACATTATCAGGGTATTTTTCTCAATTTTAACCCATTGAAACAAATGTGATACTTTTTTTTTTTACTTTTATGTGCAGGTTTTGAGGTTTGTCTTTCTTTTCTTCAAAGTGGAGACTTACCATGTAGCATATTGCCATGGTTCCTATTTTATGTTAGCATGCTTCTTGGGGCTATTATTATATTATTTAACTCTTTAGCTGCTTATTTACTTTAATTTTGGACTTTTGTGTGCAGGTTTTGGACTTTCTTTTTTTTTTTTACTCCAGCCACCCCTTTACATTGGCCACCTGTTGGTGAGCCATGGGGTACTGATACTCCTTCTAGTTAGCTCACCTGACTGAAAGTCAGGGTGAGTTATAGTGATCACTCACCGTGTGTGAACATGGTGTTTGCGTCTTCTCCTCCAATACCTCTGAACCAATTTAAGTGAAATTTGAGATAATTGTTTGTTATGACATCGCATTTTCATTTTGTTCAAATCAAGTTGCCCTGCCCCTCAGTAGGGCCACGCCCAAAAAGTGTGCATAAATCTTAAAAAAAATTTCTCACGAACTAGAAGTAGCAGAGACTTGATATTTGGTGTGCAGCTTCCTTTGGAGGTGTAGACTCAGATTTGTTCAAGAGAAGTATTGGGAGGCGGGGAGAGGTGGCTATATTTGCCGTCGTTATGGGAGGGGCAAGAATTTTTTCCCTGCCCAAAATTTCTATTTTCCAAACTGAGAGGCTGATTTGAACCAAATTTGATATGAGGGCTTATTGGGTCAGAAGTACTTAATTTATGCCAAAACAATTGTCCTGTCGCCCCATCGGAACTGCAGGAGCTAAAAATAGAAAACAAATTAAACGCCACTATCTTCAAAACTACACCGCACTGAGAATTCTTATTTGGTGTGAAGCTTCCTTAGGACCAACAGAATGGAATGGTAAAAAAAAAATTGCTATCTGTTTTATCATAGGGTACTTTCTCGGGTCTTTGAAAAAGTGCTGAGTCAGCATTTTTTAACACTGTGAGTAATGGGAAAACATTTAAGACTCTTCTCCTCCCAAACCACTGCTTCAAAAGCTTTCAGATTTCACATATAACTTCATTGGAAGATTGTTTCACAGGTTTATTGAAATCAAAACCCTGGGTCCATATTTGGGCTCTCTATGGAAACCAAAATGTTTAAATTAGTGTGGTATGAGGAATATTCTATAAAAATCTTCTTCTTCAGATCCACCAATCAGAATCTTTTGATATGTGGTATGCAGCATCCTTTGGGGGGTGAGATTCAAGTTTGTTCAAGCCAAGTCCCTGGGTTCATATTTGGGCTCACTGTGGGAGCCTGAATTGTAACTTAGTTCAATATGAGGAATATTCTTCAAAAATCTTCTTCTTCACATCCACCAGTCATCTTTTGATTTTTGGTATACAGTATCCTTAACCCTTTACCCAACGCAGACGATATCAAACTTTATTATTTTAAATATTATTTTTTTTTAAATTTCTCAAAAAATTTGAACAAAACCATATCATGTGACCCCTAGTTGGAATGAGCTCGACGAGCTCGTTCCAACGAGGGGTCACATGATATGGTTTTGTTGACATTTTTTGAAATATAATATTTTTTCAACTGCTGAATTTGCATATTACGTGGGCGGATGCGGGCGATTTGTTGGGTAAAGGGTTAAGGAGGTGAGATATAAGTTTGTAAAAGCCAAGTCCCTGGGCTCATATTTTGGCTTCCTGTGTGAGCCTGAATTGTACCAAAATTTCTATTTTCCGAACTGAGAGGCTGATTTGAACCAAATTTGATATGATTGCTTATTGGGTTCTAAGTACCTAATTTATGCCAAAAAACTTTTTCCTGTTGCCCCCATGGGTACCAGAGGAGCTAAAAATAGAAAAAATAAAACACCCACATCTCCAAAACTTCACAGCTCGGAGAATTTTTCTTCTTTTGTGAATCTTCCTTAGGAACAGCAGAAAAGAACTGTCCCAAAAAAAATGCCATCGGTTTTATCATAGGGTACTTTCCCAGGACTTTGAAAAAATGCCGAGTCATCATTTTTTAACACTGTGAGTAATGGGAAAAACATTAAAGAATCTTCTTTCCCCACACCACTTCTCCAAAGGCTTTCATATTTCACATATAACATCTTTGGAAGATTCATTCACATGTTTGTTGAAATCAAATTCTAGGGTCCATATTTGGGCTCTATGGGAGCCCAAATGTTCAGATTAGTGCAATATGAGGAGTATTCTTTAAAAATCTTCTTCCGATCCACCCATCAGAATCTTTTGATATTTGGTATGCAGCATTTTTGGGGGGTGAGATTCAAGTTTATTCTAGCCAAGTCTCTGCATTCATATTTGGGCTCCCTGTGGGAGCCCGAATTATAACTTAGTTCAATATGAGGAATATTCTTTAAAAATATTTTTCTTCAGATCCAGTTGCCAGAATCTTTTGATATTTGGTATACAGCATCCTTAAGGAGGTGAGATTCAAATTTGTTCAAGCCATATCCCTGGGTTCATATTTGGGCTCCCAGTGGGAGCCCGAATTATAACTTAGTTCAATTTGAGGAATATTCTTTAAAAAACTTTTTTTTACAGATCCACCAGTCAGAATCTTTGGATATTTTGTTTAAGCTTTTCTTAGGAGGGGCAGATGCAACTTGTTCAAATCAATTCCCTGGGTTGATATTTAGGCTACCATGTCAGGTGAGTGCCCTCAGGCCCCCTGGGGCCTCTTATTTTTCTTGTGATTTTAACTTTTAATGAAGTAAGTCGTGATATTCGTATCACTTTTATTGGTTACTCACTTCAATGTTTTCACCAATATCTCTCCTAATTTCGACTGTAGACGTTTGTTTTTTACAGAATTTTTTTTTTCAGTTATTCTTTCACACATCTGAATTACCTCCAGTCCAGGCAAATGTAAGGCAATTTGTTTGAAATACTTTTTCTATCTTCCACTCAGCTTATTTATAGTAGTTAGTACTGTAAACTGAAAACTCGAGACTCAGGTTTGCAAAACACAACATAGGGTCGCAAAGTTGTGAGAATTTGTCCCCCCGATCAAGAGATCGGGAGATGGCATAAAAAATTGGGAGCCTCCAGTCAAAATTATGAAATTTAACATGTGGGGGGAGGGTGTAAGACAAAAACAATAATTTTGCTGTTTGCCTTGTAAAATAGCCAATTTTTTGTCTGTTCAACTCATATTTCTGGTTTGGGTTGTATCTCTGGTTTTTCCTTGCGGGAACCCTGGGAAGTGAAGCAGTGCCTGTTCACTGCAGTAAACAGGCTATGTTTTACTGGTAAAATAGGACCCAGTCACCAGTGCTTGGGAGGTGCAAACCCTCTCTAAAATGGGAAACATGGCTTATTAACGGTCACCCCTGGTCTTGAGTTGATACTCATGTTGTGGTCATGATTAGCAATTGTGCAAAAATGTGTAACCTTAAATACCAATAAATAAATAAATAATCTCTGGTTTGGGTTATCGGATCTCAATGAAATTTGGAATGAAGATTGTTTATGGGAAAGGCTTTCACAGTATCATGGCTTATTTCCTCTCCTGTCATTCTTTGGCGGTATGCTCCATGGGGGGTATGCCCCACCCCACCCCTCTTGTTTATTTTATTAACCCTCAACCTACTGAATCGGCCACATCTGCCCACAAAAAAAATACTATTTTGCTCAAAATTTTAGCCAAACCATGTCACCCCCACCCCCATTGGCACAAGCTTGTCCTATTGAGGGGTCACATGATATGATTTTGTTGAAGTTTTTTTTTTTTAAATTTAAAATATAAATAATTAAAATAATAAATTTTAATATAGTGTGCATTGGGTAAAGGGTTGACTGATATTGTACTTGTGAATACTGCAAAATACAATTTCACCTAACATTTGTTTCTTACTGCTAAGTGGCTCTCTTTCGGGTACTCTGGCTTTGCACATTTCCCACAGGCTTCAAGTCTGTAAGGTTCAAAATGGATTGTAAATGCAAGTCAGATTCTGGAATAAAAGTTTAGGTTATTGCTCAGTTTCTTCAGGTCAAGTTGCAGGAGTACAACTCCTTTCTCCCCTATGACCTAAATACAGTTTGGGCACCAGAGCATTTTGTTTGGCATAAAATATCTAGGTTGGCTAACAATTTGGCAACAAATATTTTTGAGTCAGCATGAAACACAAACTTCTATATACTTCAGCAAAGACACAAACACAGCTTTAGATATCTCAGTAAAATTAATTACAATAAGACTGTTTTCTGTACAGTGTAACTAAGAAGAACTGTGTTTAGAAGTATTTTTATGAAGATCTCTTGTTTCATGTTATTTGTAGTTTGGAGTTGCTTTTCATTGGCTGCACCCACTTTGTGTTCATTTTGATTATTTCACTTAAATAATTGTGTCACATTAAAGTAGATTTATAGCACAAAAAAGCGGGGGTGGACGTAGGGGACCCCACCGGGAAATTTCCCTGTGGACTATATGGCCACGCCGCTTCTGTAAAAAAGGAAAGGTACAAAATGATGTTGCTTTTATTATACATGATACCGTGGTCTTAAAAAAGAGTAAGTGTAGCCATAAAATGTTTTTAAATATGTTTATGCATCTTATATGAAATAACAATAATAATCATTTACTGTATTTTTTAATTCAGCTGGCTGTTAAGCAACAGGTTTGTTGAAAGCAGTGTGTGATTTGTTGTGTGATCAGTACTTGTATGGATTCACAGTGAATAGTCTTGACATTTACATTAGAAATACACAGATTAATTTAACCCATTGTTATTTTTATACAGTATGTGTATAATGGATTACCAGTAAATCATCCATGGAGTGACATTTCCGCAATGTCAGTAACTCATTTTCTCTCAACTCTTTACCTAAGAAATCGGC
This sequence comes from Pictodentalium vernedei, assembly GCA_031216915.1. Lineage (NCBI taxonomy): Eukaryota > Metazoa > Mollusca > Scaphopoda > Dentaliida > Dentaliidae > Pictodentalium > Pictodentalium vernedei. Next base: position 262,122,432 of record CM062289.1, read on the forward strand.
CACATCCACCCACGTAAAGTATGACTGTCGTGGACTGGTTACTTTCCATGGGGTGGGCAGTAGTTCCACAGACACATTATTATTAGATTGCAAACACCAACTATAGAAATAATCTTAAAAATTTAATTAATGAAGCACCGGGTATAACCCGGTGCTTCATTAATTAAAATTTTGCTGATGATGATTTTTTATCACCTGTTAAATGCATGTGTGGACATCACTGTCAACGCATGGATTATGACCAGTCCACATCGACTGTACTGTAATATGCAAATTGAGTAGATGAAAAAAATAATTTTTCAAAAATTTTCAACAAAACCATATTATGTGACTCCTCATTGAAATGAGCTTATCGAGCACATTCTATTAAGAGGTCACTTATTATGGTTCTGTTAAAAAAAATTTTATTTAACTATTTGAAAAAATAATATTTAATATCAAAAATTTGTGTATCATGTGTGTTGGGTAAAGGGTTAAAAAGCATTAACACAACAAGGGTAACTCTCAACTCAAGTATTCCCATCAGAACAGTTAATACTCTCGTCACCAGAATAGGGATAATACTGTCTCTCTTTCAAAGGTAAATTAGCCACAAATTTTTTAAAATAACTTAGTTGACCATTTGGCAGAACTGCAATAATCATTATGCAAAAGTACCATTATGTTTCATATATTATTCTTAAGTAAGCGTTCATGTTGATTAAATAAATTTACTTGAAAGTGAGCATTTATTGACTTTGTCAAAAAAGGTAGGTAGCTTTTTTTTAACTCCAGATCTAGTTAGCTCACAGAAAATACTGTGTAATGTCATTTTCCTCACCACAATATAGCCTTAGCTGCTTATGTGGCATTAAGCACCAATAAATAAATGTCATTTTCCATATTCGTCAAAATTAACTTTCTTAGAAGGATAAAGATGAAGTCTGAGTTCACATGGTTCTATTTATAGTATGCAAGCTGTTTCAGATTGCCATCGTAGATAAACGTGATGTGAGTTTTATTCGAAGCATAACTGTAATTCAATTCAGTTCTTTATCTAATATAATGCCCAATTATTGCAAAAATAATGCTCAGTTGTTGTTCATGGCAGTCATTCATTCAAACAGCAAGTTAAATTTAGAAACTGTGTATTCAGAAATTATGTCACAGTGATTTGTTTACTTCCAAAATCTTTTGGGCAACTTCTATGTTTTTTTTGCATGGTCCATCACATACAAACAAAAGCTGAGAGTCAGTATATTTTCAAATTAATAGCTTATTGTCCCTTTGAAAAATATATTCCGCTAAGTAGGATTAAACATTTTATGAATGATTTCTGGGCTGCTGTTGTTAGAAATTTTCATCAAATCCACTCTTGACTGCTTGAAAGCGGCCATTCCTGGATTTTATGAAAAAAGAAATCAAGAATTTACTAATCAGTTAAAAACTTAAGGATCTGTTTGGGCACACGGTCACTCAGTGGTACAGCATTGAACTTCATGGAAAGGTCCATGATTCGGTTCCCACCAGGTGTAAATGCTTTTTCTCCTTGAGCAAGGCACTTCTTCCCGATTGCCCCTGTGGAGGACTGGCAGCGCTATGTACTAAGGCATACTGAACATTGATGGTGCACTTCAACAAATGCTGGCCGTTCTTGTGCAGTGTTAGTATGTTGGGGAGTCTGACAGTTGTGTGCTGCTGCTAAGTGGTTCTCTCCAGTTCCTCCACTCATAAAACTGTCTGACATGAGACCCTGGCTGTGGAAAGTGTCATTATACCCCAATAAAAAAAAAGAAAAGTAAGGGTCTGTTTCTGACTCTGACAAGCTTTGTCATCAAAGAACAGGTGTTCCAACATGGAATCATGAGGTAGTTTAAAATGCTGTGGCACTGGTTTTTAATCAAACTTAAGCTGCCAATAGACAGCCAAGACATGACAAGAAATCACTACGAAGCCACTAAATTTGCAGATATAGATTTTTTTTTTTTTTTTATTAGGGTTTAACGACACATTAACAGCCAGGGTTATATCATGTCGGTCACAGTTTTACGGGTGGGGGAAGCCGGAGAGAACCACCGAGCAATGACGAGCAGCTGCCAGCTCTCCAACATCGTAACTCTGAACTCTGTACCACGGCACAGGCAGGGTTAGATTGGTTGAATACATGCGCACCATCGACGTACAGTACGCCTTAGTACACAGCGTCATCGTGTCCCCATGTAGGCAATCTGGGATAAGGGCCTTGCCCAAGGACACAACACAGGAGCATGAATCAGTCGCTGAAATGGTCACCCATCCAACTACTAACCGACGTTGCTTAACTTCGGTGATCTGACGAGAACCGGTTACTGCGACGCCACCACGCTTCCGCCGATATAGATATGGTGTAGTTTGTTGAAAATTGTCCAGACTGTCAAAAGTTGAAATATAGGTCCATTAGTTGAAACTTTGTTACTGGTTATACTTTTCAACAGGATTTACAATATATTGTTTGGGTGAAAACTTAACTCTTTACCTCACAAATTCCCTTGGGAATCCCAGGAAGTGGTGCAGTGCTAGTTTATTGTGGTAAACAAGTTTTGCTTTACTGGTAATACAGGATCCAGAACCAACTCCTGGAGGGAAAGTCCTCTGAAGTGGGCAGTATAGCTATAAACATTTAGCTAAACTTGTCTTCATCCCTACGTTGCAGTCATGAGACAGTCAAAGATGCTGAATGTGACCTTAAACACCAATATATAAATGAATAAAATAATTACCTGACACAAGTAGAAGATACTTGTGGAATAGATTTCTTGTTTAATTAAAAAAATTTCATTTTTGCCTCAAAAACCGCTCGCGACTACCTGTTTTACGTTTTAGTTGAAATATTGTTATAAAAAGTGTATATATTTTAAATTTAATTATATTTTTAATGATTTAAGCACAGAAATTAAGAGTTTGTTTGAGTTTGACAATATTTTTTAGCTTTTGAATACGATAACCATGGAAAATGGATATTATTGGTAAAAGAAGAAATTTTTCAAATTTGCCCAAAAGTTGACCGAGCGAACTGATAAAGGTTCAATATCGAGTATGAGACCCATTATTGTTAATTGCAGCTTGACAACGCCTTCTCATGCTCCCAATCAGGTTCCAGACAACAAACTTATTTCAGTGTAGGTTCATAAACTGTTCTGGGAGACTGTTATTGAAAAAATAATAAAATTTGAATGGCGATTTTGTGAATTTGATCTGTTCTGTTAGGTTAGGGGTTAACTCTGTACCTAAATAATCGGCCTCATCTGCCCATGTATTTACAAATTGAATAGTTTTAAAAATATTTGTTTATTTCTTCAACTCTTCGGTTAGCCCGCTACCCATTTTTCACATACTGTACTATTACACTTAGTTGTTCACCATATATATTACATTTGGAATCTCTAGTCTCTCATCTTCTGTGAGTGGAAGTTGGTGTGTCTCATGTATAAGCTGGTTCCCATATCTGACAAAACTTTGATTTTGCACTTTCTTAGTGTAACATGAAAAATCAGTAAATTTCTTGCTTGAAAGAGATGCTAACAATTAACAGGGCAGGGTTGTTGCAATTTATTCAGATTCTTGGATTATAAAATACGTTTTTGAGGCTTTCCAAGTATACTACTCAAAGTTTGCTAAGCACCACATATTTGACACATCATTGTGAAATTTTCCTGTGACACATTTGTGATATTTTTGGTGGATATGATTGAGGAATGTATTGAGATGGTCCCCAGTGTTTACATTAGCTCTCTTGACATGCAGACTTTTCGTGACAGTCATGGAAAGCATGTACCCCTTGATTTCTATGATGTTTTCGTGTACTGTCTACATGTACATGAGATGTGTAGGGTATTCAGTCTTCATTTCAACACAAATCCTTGTGATTTAATGATTGAATATGGCGAATGCAAATGTAAGAAGACATTTGTCTGAAGCAGAAATTTGGTGGGCTGTAGGAATGGTGGAACAGGGGTCTACCCATCATAATGTTGGTGAAGCCCTTGGTGTGCACCATAAGGTGATCACCAGAGCCTGGGCAAGATTTCAGCAGTATGGCACACCATTCAGACGACATGGTGGTGGCAGAGACAGGGCAACATCTGCAGCTGAAGACCGTTTTTTGATCATTCAGGCCCGTAGGAACCGCTTTGACACAGTGACCTTCAGAATGCATCTGGGGTAAATGTTTCGATGCAAACTATCCGGGCAATGTTGTACGAATGTGGTCTCCAATTGAGAAGACCATGTATTCACATTCCGCTGTCCCAGAACCACTGCCAGGCATGATATGAATGGGCCATGGATCATGTTGGATGGACCAGAGAAGATTGACGACCTGTCCTTTTTACAGATGGGTCAAGGTACTGCCTAGACAACACAGATAGGCATTCTAGGGTATGGAGAAGACCAGGAGAGTGATTCTATGCAGCCAACATTGCTGAGCATGACCGCTATGGTAGAGGGTCAATAATGGTCTGTGGCGGCATCAGCTGGGATGGACGTACAGAGCTCTGTGTCCTTGACCATGGTACATTGACTGCACAGTGGTATATTGATAAGATCCTGGATGCCCAGGTCAGATTGTATGCAGGTGCGGTGGGTGATAGATTCATTCTGATGGACGATAATGACCGTCCTCATGTTGCCCATGCTGTCCGGGAGTACCGACAGAGGGAGGGGATGGAGCGTATGGACTGGCCAGCAAGATCCCCTGACCTCAATCCAATCAAACATGTCTGGAATGAGTTGCAGCTTGCAATTTTAGTCCGTCCAGTCCAACCAAGAAGTATCCAGGAGCTTAGTGCCATGCTGGTCCAAGAATGGAACAACATCCCACAAAGGACCATCTGGAACCTGATTGGGAGCATGAGAAGGCGTTGTCAAGCTGTAATTAACAATAATGGGTCTCATACTCGATATTGAACCTTTATCAGTTCGCTCGGTCAACTTTTGGGCAAATTTGAAAAATTTCTTCTTTTACCAATATTATCCATTTTCCATGGTTATCGTATTCAAAAGCTAAAAAATATTGTCAAACTCAAACAAACTCTTAATTTCTGTGCTTAAATCATTAAAAATATAATTAAATTTAAAATATATACACTTTTCATAACAATATTTCAAGTAAAACGTAAAACAGGTAGTTGGATATACTTGGTGCTTAGCAAACTTTGAGTAGTATAGTTGAAAATGACTGCTGAACTTTAGAGGTCCTTAACTGGTAGAGTTTTAGAAGCCACTATCAGAGCTCTTCTGAAAAATGCTGATGCCACTTGGTGGCTTTACACTGTGTACATTAGCTCATTGTTTGTGCTGCAGTAGATAAAGAAATGTTGATATTAAATTGTATTGTTGCAATTTATTTGGCCTCTTGCTGGAAGTATTGTATCTGAAAAAAATATTCATGTTACAAATCACCTTTGAAAAATAATTTAGCACTCTACCAGTTAAATGTGTTTGAAACCAGTCCTACAGATTTCCATTTCTCTGTTGGCAGACTTTTTCATTATAATGGAAAACACTTAACTGGATATATCTTAATTAAATAACCTTGTTATCTGAATATAACTGGTGAACACCGAACCATTCATCATACCTTCACTCCAAATTGATGTGTTCATTGCATCATACAGGTTACAGAGTAAACTTCTGTTAACTGAATAAAAAAATCTTTGTGTTTTATTATTCACAAATTAATGTGATAAGCTTTAGGTCCTCCAATATAAGCATTTAATCTATTATATCTTGTTTGATGGAAGATCTCTGTGAGATCTGTTAAACAAGTTAAAGTAGAGTAAATGTTCAGTTTGATGAGGAAAATAACCAGATTTCTGTTAATTGAAAGGTCCTATTAATTGAATCATTTTCACTGTCAAACTGTCAAAATGATTATTTAATTAACTGGTTGAGTGCTAGAAGTCACTATCAGGGCTTTAAAAAAAAATGACGATACAAGAGCAAAAGCCAATATTTTCCATGCCCATGTTTCATATTCAGTCTTACACGAATAATATTTTGTTTATATAAATTTGTTTTATCACAAATTATTGAAGAGTGCCTGTGGGTACTCTTCAGTAACTTGTAATAAAACAAATTTTGATGAACAAATTCCGATCACTAAAAATAATGTAGCCCTCAACCAGTTAACAGGTTCCACAGGTTGCATAGTCGAAAATGTGCTGAAGAGACTGAGGGAACTATGAAAATAAGGAACTCCCCTATTGACATAATCTCATGATTATGGTTGGAAAATCCCTAGCAAGCACATTTGGTCATTATTTCTACTTCTAACTTTCCCAGTGCTTCATTTCTTATATGATGCTTGTCATGCTTACACACATACAGCACGCCTTATTTCTTCGCTAGGTATACCATTTTACACCGACCTAAATGTCACCCGAATGATGTATCAGTTAATTGCAACCAACATTTTGTTAACAGAATATCACAAACACTTTCAAATTAACAGGACAGTGCCCCAAAATTTAATTGCAAGGAGAAATAAATATATAAAACAAAACAGATGGGGAAGGAGCTCAAGCAATTCCATCTAACCCAGAAGTTAATTATTGAACCCTGTCAAACAAGGATGAATTGCTTAAATTCCTAGTTGCATTATGGAAAGATTTGCCACTTCAAATTTTAGTGCAGTGGAGCCCTCTTAATTGTGTACAATTTAATTGAATAACCCTGTTAAATGTATATAACATACAAAGACACAATCATTCACCATGCCCTCATTACAAATTTGCCCTGTTAATTGCATAAAGGTAAGAGGGTTAACTCATGTTAAATGAATAAAAGATTTTGTAATCTGTCTTACATGTACTTCAACATCCACTGAATCCCCCACATTTATAGACATTCTTTTGACTCAATGTATCCAATTTAGGGATTTAGTCTATTATATCTTGTTTGACAGAGCTCAATGAGTTCTGTCAAACAAGATATAGTAGAATAAATGCCCAGTTTTTAACCAGAAGTTAGGAAAATGTCCCCATTCCGGTTAATTGTATACTCATGTTATTTGAATATTTCTCAATGGCAAAGTGAATATTCAATTAACAGGGCTCCATTGTGTTTCAACATCAGTGAGCAGAGGGTTAATCTTATCCCGGTCTGCATTTTCAGCTCATGGTATTGATTCGGTATTCCATTGAAAAAACAACGAACTCAATAAGACTAGAAAATCCAGAAGAAGAAAGGTCAGAAGGGAATTCACTTTATGGAGACACCTTCGGGATTTTATGAGCTGAAGGCACACAAACACATAGGGTTAAGAGGGTCAAATTTCACGGTGTGGTCCTCTAACATGATTTGTCCAGTATAGTATACTCATTTTCTCCTGTGCAGTTGGGATCTCCATTTTGATGTGCTTATCATTTTCGGAATGCTGAATTATTTAAAAGCCTCAAGACTATTTTCTGTGAATTTAAATTGGGTTCTTTTGTATATTTTTTGTCATTTTGCTTCATTTTTTTTTCTCCTTTTTTTGTGTTAGTTTTTTGTCACTTATTCTTGTTTAGTAATGTTACCTCATTATTCTTGTATCACACTTCCAAATTGTATACTCTGAATGTTTTAAGGCTTTATTTATAATCAGTTTTATGTAAATTTTAATGCTAAATTAATTTAATGAATAGTATAATACGAAAGATGTTGCTGTTGGATAGTGGCCAGTACACTGTCCTTGTTTATTTTGCATTTAATGTTTTCCTGAACATTTATCCACTTCTTTTATGAGGACCGCGACAAATCAGCGGCTGGCCAAAGAGTTATTATTATTATTACTTGACAAGCACTCACTCATGTTTTTAACTGTTAACTGCACATTTATCACAGCAGAAATCCCTGTTAAATATAATAATTTAATCATGGTTATGATTGCATGGAAAAAACAAGGTAAACTCCTAAAAAAAATTTGCACTTAAGTTAATCATTGGTCAGTGAACTATCAGCAGGCCTGTACAAATTGGAAGGTAACCAGAAGCTAATAATAAAATAATAATATTAATTTACAAAGCTAAATCCACAAAAGTACTCTTGGGCTTTACAATTTCAAAAATATGCATTTAACTGGTAATTCAGGAGTGTTGCTTTTAGAATTGCTGTTAAAAAAAGTGTGTTTCACGCTTTGATAAATTGAACGGAAGGCCTAGATACTTTTTATATTTTTTGGAGTGTGTTCCACAGAATGGGAGCAGCTACAAAGAATGCTCTGTCACCTGCAGTCTTCAATTTTGAAATTGGCTGGACCAGTGATGTTTCATTACTCAACCTGAGGGCTCTGTACAGCATTAAACCGAAGAATGAGATAAACAACTCAGACACTGCAGCTTATTAGCTCACCTGACTTTCAGTCAGGAAAGCTATAGTGATCACTCACCGTCCGTCGTCCGTCATCTGGCGTCCGTCGTCCGTGAACATGGTGTTTGCGTCTTCTCCTCCCAAACCGCTGAACCAATTTAATTGATATTTGAGATAATAGTTTGTAATGACATCGCAATTTTATTTTGTTCAAATCAAGTTGCCCCGCCCATGGGTAGGGCCACACCCAAAAAGTGTGCTGAAATCTTAAAAAATCATCTTCTCATGAACCAGCAGTAGCAGAGGCTTGATATTTGGTGTGCAGCTTCCTTTTGAGGTGTAGACTCAGATTTGTTCAAGAGAAGTTTGTGGGGCTATACTTTGCGTCGTTATGGGAGGGGCAAAATTTTTGGCCCTGCCCAAAATTTCTATTTTCCAAACCGAGAGGCTGATTTGAACCAAATTTTATGTGAGGGTTTATTGGGTCATAAGTACCTAATTTATGCTGATTTTTTTTTTCCCGTAGCCCCATGGGAACCGCAGGAGCTAAAAATAGAAAAAAATTAAAACGCCCATATCTCCAAAACTGCACGGCACCGAGAATTTTTATTTGGTGTGAAGCTTCCTTAAGACCAACAGAAAGAATTGGTAAAAAAAAATTGCCATCGGTTTTATCATAGGGTACAGTTTCGGGACATTGAAAAAGTGCTGAGTCAGCACTTTTTAACACTTGTAGGCAATGGGAAAAACATTAAAAAATCTTCTTCTCCAGATCCAGCAGGCAGAATCTTTTGATATTTGGTATGCAACATTGGAGGGTGGATCTGATTCAAGTTTGTTCAAATCGGCCCCCTGGGTTCATATTTGGGCTCAGTATAGGAGCCCGATTTCGAACTTAGTGCATTTCAGGCAAATTTCTTAAAAAATCTTCTCCTCCAGATCCAGCAGGCAGAATCTTTTGATATTTGGTATGCAACATTGTGGGGTGGATCTGATTCAAGTTTGTTCAAATCGGCCCCCTGGGTTTATATTTGGGCTCAGTATAGGAGCCCAAATTTGAACTTACTGCATTTCAGGCAAATTTCTTTGAAAATCTTCTTCTCCAGATCCAGCAGGCAGAATCTTTTGATATTTGGTATGCAACATTGTGGGGTGGATCTGATTCAAGTTTGTTCAAATCGGCCCCTTGGGTTTATATTTGGGCTCAGTATAGGAGCCCAAATTTGAACTTAGTGCATTTCAGGCAAATTTCTTTGAAAATCTTCTTCTCAAGATCCAGCAGGCAGAATCTTTTGATATTGGGTATGCAACATTGTGGGGTGGATCTGATTCAAGTTTGTTCAAATTGGCCCCTTGGGTGTATATTTGGGCTCGGTATAGGAGCCCAAATTTGAACTTAGTGCATTTCAGGCAAATTTCTTCAAAAATCTTCTTCTTCAGATCCAGCAGACAGAATCTTTTTATATTTGGTATGCAACATTGTGGGGTGGATCTGATTCTATTTTGTTCAAATCGGCTCCCTAGATTCATATTTGGGCTCACTATAGAAGCTCGAATTTGAACTTAGTGCATTTCAGGCAAATTTCTTCAAAAATCTTCTTCTCCAGATCCTGCAGGCAGAATCTTTTGATATTTGGTATGCAACATTGTGGGGTGGATCTGATTCCAGTTTGTTCAAATCGGCCACCTGGATTCATATTTGGGCTCACTATAGAAACCCAAATTCGAACTTAGTGCATTTCAGGCAAATTTCTTTGAAAATCTTCTTCTCAAGATCCAGCAGGCAGAATCTTGTGATATTTGGTATGCAACATCCTTAGGGGGGTGAGATTCAAGTTTGTTCAAGCCATATCCCTAGGTCCATATTTGGGCTCACTGTGGGAGCTTGAATTGTAACTTTGTTCGAAATGAGGAATTTTCTTAAAAAATCTTCTTCTTCAGATCCAGCAGTCAGAATGGTTTGATATGTGGTGAGTAGCATCCTTGGGGGGGGGGGGGGGGGGGGGGGGGGGGGGGGGGATTCAAGTGTGTTAAAGCCAAGTCCATGGGTCCATATTTGGGCTCCCTGTGGGAGCCCAAATTATAACTTAGTCAATATGAGGAATTTTTCTTTAAAAATCTTCTTCTTCAGATTCAGCAGTTGGAATGTTTTGATATTTGGCATGGAGCAACCTTAGGGGGCTGAGATTCAAGTTTGTTCAAGCCAAGTCCCTTGGTTCATATTTGGGCTCACCATGGGAGCCTGAATGACAACTTAGTTCAAAATGAGGAATTTTCTTTAAAAATCTTCAGATCCAGCAGATGAATGCTTTTGATATTTTTTATGCAGCATCCTTAGGGTGTTAAGATTCAAGTTTGTTCAAGCCATGTCCCTAGGTCCATATTTGGGCTGATTGTGGGAGCTCGAATTGTAACTTGGTTCAAAATGAGGAATTTTCTTTAAAAATCTTCTTCTTCAGATCCAGCTGTCGGAATGTTTTGATATTTGGTGTGCAGAATCCTTAGGGGTGTGAGATTCAGGTTTGGTAAAGCCAAGTCCCTGGGTTCATATATGGGCTCCTGTGGGAGCCCGAATTATGACTTAGTTCAGTATGAGGAATATTCTTTAAAAATCTTTTTTTAGATCCACTGGTCAGAATATTTGGATATTTGGTTTCAGCTTTTATTAGGAGGAGCAGATGCAACTTCTTGAAATCAATTCTCTGGGTTGATATTTAGGCTACCATGTCAGGTGAGCGCCCTCAGGCCCCCTGGGGCCTCTTGTTTCATGATATTCTTTCATTTAGCCGATGATTTGCTAAGATGTATTACATTCGGTTGGAGAGAGCTCTAAGAGCCCTTTTCAGCAATGTTTTACATCACAACAGTTCATTCACAAAGTGGTAGAACACTAAGTTTTATTATCATTATAAAGCAGATGATGTAAAAGGAGAGTTCAGAAAAGAATATAACAGGAAATCATAATATACATTCTTTTTTGTCTATGGTATAATGATATAAGCAAACAAAAAATCTGTTGCCTTATTTCTTTTGGGACAAATGGTAGGCAAACGAAACAATCTTTAGATGATGATGTTTATGTAGATAATGTTTGATGATGTTTATGTAGATAATGTTTAGGAAAAGTTAACAAATGAATATCACAGGCAATTTGAATATATGTTATTCTTATTTCTCGAAGGTTTAATTAAATTGGTCGCCTTGTTTCTCATTGGGCAAATCGTAGTTAATCGAAACAATTGTCACCCAGTTTGTACAGACCTGTATGAGAATATTTGCACTTCCTCATCAAAAGTGTATCTGTCTGAGCATTGCTTCCTCAGAAGCTGTATATTTTGAATGAATGTATATTTGCTGATCTACTGTTGTGGAAATCATTGATGTAAGTCATGTTCATAGTTCCCAAGTGTTGTTTGTTGATCACATAGAACAGTGAAAGATTGAGTTCACCCTTAAACCAGTAAATGTTGTTTAAAATAACATCAGACTCAGATCAGACTTACTTATTATTCTGAAATGAAATTAACCCTTTACCTAATGTAATTTCCATATCTTGTCAGCACTATTCACATAAATCTTTATTCATATTTTATTATATTTTTCATTTTTAGCTCAACTTTGACGAAGTCAAATTTGAGCTATTGTCATGGCCCGTCGTCCCTCTGTCCGTCCGTCTGTCCGTACGTCAACAATTGGCTATGGCTCGGTCTAGAGGTCGTATTTATGAACCGATCTTTACGAAACTTCTTGGGTACCTTTGTTATGACCCTGGGACAGGAACGAGTGTTTTGGGGTGTGGTCGGAAATTCAAGATGGCTGCCAGTGGCCATTTTGTACCGATGATGCAAAAATCAGTTTTTTGTACAGAACTTCTGTATGAAAGTTCTGATTTGAATAAAGTTTTGTATAAATGTATAGTACAATGGGATACATCACATATAATACGGGTTTTTTTCTCGTGCGTAAATTATGCAAATTAGACTAACTTTGATTTATTTAGTGTTACTTTCAGAGCTGTAAGTGCCAAGCTGCTATGGCTCGGGCTAGAGGCCGTATTTATGAACCAATCTTTACGAAACTTCTTGGGTACCTTTGTTATGACCGTGGGACGAGAACGAGTGTTTTTGGGTGCAGTCCCAAATTCCAGATGGCTGCCAGCAGCCATTTTGTACCGACGATGCCAAAATCTGTTTTTTGTACAGAACTTCCATATGAAAGCTCTGATTTGAATAATTTTTTGTATGAATGTTTAGTACCATGGGATACATTACATATATTACAGGTTTTTTTCTTGTGCGTAAATTATGCAAATTAGGCTAACTTTGATTTATTTAGTGTTACTTTCAGCACTGTGAGTGCAAATCCCAATACGGCTCGGGCTAGAGGCCGTATTTATGAACCGATCTTCACGAAACTTCTTGGGTACCTTTGTTATCACTGTGGGACGAGAAGGAGTGTTTTTGGGCCCAGTCTGAAATTCAAGATGGCCGCTAGCAGCCATTTTGTTCAAAATTAAGTGCAATCAGATTTTTGCGCAGAACTTCCAAATGAAAGATCTGATTTGAATAAATTTTTGTATGAATGTTTAGTACCATGGGATACATTACATATAATACAGAGTTTTTCTCGTGAATAAATTATGCAAATTAGGGGTCCGGGTGGGACTTAGAAAATTTTGGACCAAAATCCGGAAATTAGTTTTTTGTGTTTTGATGCATTTTGGTCAATTTTAAGAAGAAGAAGAAAAAATTTTAGTCTGAAAATATTTTGTTTGGGACTGAAAATTTCCACACAAAAATAATAATCTACAATGATTGGTCTTAATCTGTAGTCCATTACAGTCACCTTGTAATTCTTTTATTATTGTTGACTGGGCCAAAACAAATACTAATTCCTGTCATATTCATTATTCAGTTGTCTTGGTCACAGCAAGTACTAATTCCTGTCATATCCAAGTTGAGCTACAGAGTCATTGACTCTTTCATTTTTTCTCAAAACATAGCTTTGAGCTCATTCCATTGAGGGTTTATAAGTTGTGTTGTCGAGGCAAATGTTGTCGAGGCAAAAAATGAAAATTCTTAATTATTCGAGAAAGGTTTTTCATAACTGTCGTTTGCTAGTCATGTAAGGTACAAAGTTAAGATTCCATCCAAACTTTAAATCTCAACTTCTGCATAAAAGCATAGCTAGAAGCAAGATTTCAGCTAATGGATATCAGGGTTTAAGTAGGGTCTGGATAATTTTTTTTTAAAAATACACCTCTTCCTTATCTGCAGATATAGAAGCTTTACAGTGACTACTGTCAAATCTTGGCTACCCGTATTGGCAGCCAAGGATAGACTGGAAACCATTGCCATAGTAGTTTGAGTGTTGTATGGCAACACCCTCATGATTCCATGTTGGCGCACCTGTTCTATAGTGACAGAGCTAGTCAAAGTCTAGTTCATTCCAATGAGGCTTCATACGGTATGTTTTTAGCTGCGACTAGCAGCTTTATAAGTGGCAATGTCGGTCTGTCGGTCGGTCTGTCAGTCGTTCTGTCTGTGACCAATGAGTTTCAAAACTCAATAACTTTTGAAATACTTGATGGAATGACTTTATATATGGCATGTAAGTTTATCTTATTGATGTCCAGCCACTGTTCAATGCATGTGTTGTTCCAAGTATTTTTCTTGGAGTTATGACCCTTGATGAACTTAGAATTTTGTGAGATTGCACCACCCGTCACAGCTATGGCGTCGATGTCGCTATTTTAAGGCAATGAATGAAATTTATTAGTTGCTTGGGAAACTCTTTTGCAAGTGTCATCTTTTAGGCCTGTAAGGTACAGGGTTAAATTACAAAGAATAACTATGTTTTGATTTTCATTGTATGCTGAGAAATAAGTTCTGTGATTTTGGTACAAACTTTTTTATACCTGCAATCGCAAAAACAAATATTTGAATATCTGTGGAAGGCAATATTCTAATATTAAATTGATATTTAGTGATGAGCCGATAAGAAGAAAGGCCTGTCATCCGAATGCCAATGTTTTGAAGATACAATCGGCCGATTGTTGATGCCGATGTCAGATTGTCAGTGTTAATTTAAATTTAATGAAATCATCTTTAATTGATTATATAAATGTCAAACGGACCTCCGTTAAGTGCAACCGCATAACTGACTAAAATGAGACATTTCACTGTTAGAAGAAATCAGAGTTTTGTCATTTGGATTACCTATCTGACGAAGATAACATGAACCACATGTCATGTGTTTCAGTATTTCTACCTTCTCATTGGTTAAACACGAATCACCAACATTGATCACTTCGCCGACCCCTCTAGGGATAAAAACATTGTCACATGCTTAAACAGCAGCACTTTTGTGTTACAAGGTTGTCGATTGGCTTAATGAATATTGGAAACAAGGTTTGTAACTTTGTGTCCAGTTACGGAAAATAAACACACGTTTTCAGGTGGTAAAAGTTTGTGAAGCCAACAAAATGTTGTAGTTCAAAAACCCACGTGACTCAATTCAGATTACAGCCCTGCTAAAACCGCATGTGTATGGCTGTAAGCTAAAAAAATCGAGGCGTAGCAGTATGAAAATGTTAACAAACTTTTTCATTTTGACAATCAGTGTTTGCCGATGTTTACCCCACCTTCTGAACCGATGGCCGGTGGCCAATTGTATACCGATTAATCGTCTCATCACTATTGATATTAAAATAATTGCCCCCCACTCTCCCTCTCCTGCCTAGGATAGGATTTTGCTTGACACTGAAATAAGTATACTTTGAGCACTTTTAATCATACTTTCCCTCTGTGAATTGAATGGATTTTTTTACCTAAGATTTCTTGAGTTAAATTTAGATAAATTTTCAACTAATCTAGTCATGGCTGCTGTGGGGTAGCTATGACTAGATTTAATGAAAAAATATTGTTAAAATACTTAGCTGGTTAAAGGTTGAAACATCAGTTATGAACATGGCACCATGAGGAAGCAAAAGTAATTATACAGATGCCACTGCCTGGAATCATGACTTGGCACATTTTGCGACAGCACAATTTGCAATGATATTATTGCTTGTTGTGATTGTAATCACTGGACATTTTTGTGGATTAATTCAGATTCCTTTAAGCTCAACATGTATTAGTTGGTAATTGGATGGTGAGACTATAAGTTAATCTTTTGGTCTGGTAAGTTCTGTCAAAATGGACCACATCAATAAATTAACTAACAGTCTTACCATCCAAGTTTGTACTAAACATAATACATATTCATGCATAATGATGCTGCCTTACACACAAAAAAGGAAACAAATATTTGAATGCTATTCAAGTACAGTGGAGCCCACTTAATTGAATATCTCTTAATTTAATTAACTTGTTAATTGAATATAATTTTCAAACACAAAACCATTTACTATACCTCTAGTATAAATTTGACATTTTAATTGCATATCGGTAAGAGAGTAAACTTCTGTTAATTGAATAAAAAATCTTGCATTATGTCAAGAAATTACCATCACAATCATCAGATTTTTTTTCTTTATAGACCTATTTGGGCTTAGTCCACCGGATAAGGCTTTAATCTATTATATCTTGTTTGAAAGAGCTCCATGAAGCAAAATATAATTAAATAAATGCTCAGATTATCTCCAGAATACAGGAAATTGATGGGATACTTGTTAATTTAATACTCCTGTAAACTGAATAATTGCACTGTAAAATCCCAGGAAGTGAAGAAGTGCTTGTTTACTATGGTAAACAAGCTTTGTTTTATTGCTCAAACAAGACCCAGTCACCAATGCTTGGGGTGGAAGACCTCTAAAATGGGCAACATGGGTATAAACAGTTGACTGAACTTGACTTTATCTCCATGTTGTGGTCATAGTTAGCCATTGTGCATAAATATGTGACCTTAAACACCAATAAATAAATTGAATAATTCTTACTGGCAAGATGGCTATTTAATGAACAGGGTACTACTTCGAATGCATATAAAATTTTTAAATCTGTCATTTGTTTCAACACAACATTTTGCAGGGTATGAAGCTTATCCAAAAATCTTTGAGACTATTTCTCCATATGTATTAACAAACTTAATACTAAATTGCATGAATAATATTTTGTGTTTTTGTTTTTATAATTTTGTACAGAAAACTATAAATTTCCATTTCTAAACAACACCATTCAGCATCCAAATTTTACAATTAGAAATTTTTATTTCAGCAACAACATCTTTGATGAAACTTCCTTTATGCAATACAGTTTCTGGCTGAACATTATTTTAAGCTGAACATTATTTTAGTTAATTTATTCAATCCCCCATGGGAACCACAGGAGGTGGAGCAGCACTTGTTTACATTAGTGAACAAGTTCTGTTTCACTGGTAAAATATGACCTGTTTTAGCAAGATATCTCCCCTCCCCTAGACGTCTCCACCTGCCCTGGATTCTTCCCCTCCCCCTCACAGGAAAGATATCCTAGGATATCTCCTCCCACCTTCTTTACTTGTCAGACGAAAACAACTTGATCTCAGGTTTTTGAGTGTTTACTGTTTTTTAAACAATTGTAAATAATATTAATTTTTATGATTACGATATTATGTACACCTGTACGTGAGAGGTACATTATAGATAATTCGTTCTGTAATTCAGGATTGCATCTTTGAACAGCACTTAAAAAGTGATGGAAACTGCCAATTGATAATATTTCGCAAAAGTTAAATTTGGAGAGCTGGCCTTTGCAGTTTTTAGCCCCAATTACTTCTTTGCATCATGACAGAAAACAGAAACAAATTTGTTATTGCATTATTATTGTGAGAATAATTTTTCAAATCTTTCTGAAACATTTCCATTGAAATCTTATAAAAAACAATGTTTGTTTTGCCACACACAAAATGGTTGTGATTTTTTAAAACAGTTTTAGTGTGATTAGTTTTGCACTTTTTGTTTCATAGAGATATGTCACCATTTTCTTTGTTTTTGCAAATATTTATTGTATTACTCATTGTACTCTTGTTTTATATTCTATTTCAAATGGTAATCATGTTTTAGTTGAAAAGTAGGGTTTTTTTTAAAAATGAATTGAACTATTGAGCTCATTCCATTGAGGAGTCAAATGATAGGGATTTGTTTAATTTTTTTTTAAATTTGAAAAAAATATAATTATTATTATAAATTTTGATATTGTGTACATTGGGTAAAGGGATAAGAATAGTTTATTTGCAAAAATCCCATGACATGTAGAAATATGCATATAGTGCATGTGTATTGTGAAAAGATTCTCACTATTTTTATTCAATACCACGGCTGATGACCAGCCATAGGAACATGTCTTCAGCTATGTTTGAGAAACGAATGAAGTTATTCCAGAGTGGTTGTTGCAACTATTTTTTTTAAATTCCACCAGGTGAAGTACTAAAGTGTTGGAAATTTGTTGAACATTTTTAACTTTGAATGAAATTACTTTGCATGAAAAAACTAAAATATCTCATGTTCACACTTAATCAGGCCATGCAAATTTCAGGACACAGTGAACACTTTTAGTGTCTGCATGTGTATTTGGGGGTGGGGGTGATTTAGAAAATAATCCATCTTACATACCAAGGTAACAGGATAAGTTTGTTTACTTTAACTGTTTGAGTGTTGGAAGCCCATATTTGGGCTTAATAGTTAAGTGCAAGTACCATAACTTAAAGGTTTCATATTCCATGGATATAATTCACATTATCATTGAAAGAAATTTATTTCATCTGTGTGGATTTGCTTTGTTAATTGCGTCGCCAGCGGCAGAGCAGGTCTAGTAAACGCTCGACTCTGTCCGTCCATCCGTCAGTCCGTCCGAAAACTTCTTCCGTCAAAGTTTTCTTGGCTTCTATGAAAGGGAATGATTTTATATTTGGTCTGCTGCTTCATAATGATGAGTTGTATCGTGTATCTAATTTCAGATCTGCTGTGCAGCTACTTCCTGTTTGCCGATACTTTGAAGTCTGTTCATCTCTGTAATCAATTGCATGCAGCGACGCAGGTCCAGACCCCCTATTGGTCTTGGCTTGTTACTATTTATGGGAGAGTATAGGCACTCTCCCATAAATTGTAACAAGGCAAATACATTTGAACAAATTTTGGCAACCAAGAAACATTTAGCACTCCCATACTAGTTAAAACAATCAAGAGCTGGGTTCAGAATGATGGAGAAAACACAGAGCTGAAGATTTTAATTGTTATCTTCCTCAAGAGAGCTAAAGGTTTTTGTTTGGAATGATGAAGAGAACTATTGTTAATCCTTGAGTGGTGTGGTGTGGAATTGGGGAAATCTCACCCAAGGGAGAAGATATTTGACCCAGACACGAGGCTTGCCAAGATATTCCAGTCCCACCCCACACCACTGGCAGGATTTTTCTCCCACCACACCTCTCATTGCATTATTGAAATCAAACTACTTCTCTTGTGAGCAAGTTTTGTTTCACTAATAAAATAGGGTTTGGTAACCAATGCCCAAAGTGGAAGTCCTCCAATTTAATTGGTAGAGTGATAAATTATTTTTCAAAGGTGATTTGTAATATGAGTATTTTTTTCAAAGATTCAAAGATACAATACTTCCAGCAAGAGGCACCTAAGTTTAACAAGATTATGTTCATCGATGATTGTTTTGTAATTGCAACAACACAATTTAATATGAACATTTCTTTATCTACCCCAGCACAAACAACAAGCTAATTCACAGTGTAAAACCACTAAAGAGGCTTTCACCACTTTTCAGTAGAGCCCTGGTGGTGGATTCTAGCACTCTACCAGTGAAAAGTGATCATCATAGGTACAAAATGGCTTAATTGACATTGTACTTGTGATGCGCTAATGAAATACCAATAAATAAGTTGTACTCTGTGCTCGGAGAGACACCCTGTGTCAGCAAAAGATCTACATGTAGTATTCAAGAAGAGGAATTAGGATATAAATTTGTTGCCAAGGTGGTGGTCCCACAAATCTATGTTGCAAGGTGAAGGAGAGACATTAACTCTATAATATATTGGCCTTCAACATGATATGATTCTGACTGTTGATAGTGTCATTAAACCCCAATAAAGATACAAACTATATATCGACCAAATCTGCCCAGCACTATGCACAAAAATCGACATTCAGTTCCTATAACTTTTCAATTCTCGCTTCCAAAATTAGCTTACAGCCACTCATTGGAATGATCTCACTGAACTTGTTCCAAATATTGGTCATAATCTGTAGTATTTTAGTTATTTGTGAGGAAGTGTTGTAATGTCTTCAATTCAAATTGGGTAAATTTTTAAGGGGGGGGGGGGGTGCGGTGGCTCAGTGGTAGACTGTTGGACTTCTATGCTAGAGGTCCCGCGTTCGATCCCCGTCCGGGACGACCCGCGCTATGTCCTTGGGCAAGGCACTTTATCCTGGTTGCCTACGTGGGGCACGATGACACTGTGTTCTAAGGCGTACTACACGTCGACGGTGCACATGTCTTCAACTGCTGTAACCCCACTTGGGCGGAGTTTGAACAGAGTTAGAATGTTGAGGAGCTGACAGTTGCTCATCAATGCTCGGTGGTTCTCTCCAGGCACTCCGGCTTCCTCCACCCGTAAAACTCATGGTCACAATTAGCCATTGTGCATAAGTATGTGACCTTAAACACCAATAAATAAATAAATGGTTAAGGTAAGTTGGAAAATGTGTTTTCGAAACTCTGTAGCATTAAAAAGCTGAAAACAAAGTAAACTAAAGTACATGTAATTGACAATAATGCAAAGAATTATTTATTAACTGATTGAGTGCTGGAAGCCACTATCATGGCTTTTACTGAAAAGTGCTGACAGCCACTATAGTGGCTTTGCCATCCTTGTTGCTATTTTTATTTAAATAATATAAAGTGTATTGAAATGACATATTTTGTTTTCCTTTATTGGAGAGTGCCAGTGGGCACTCTCCAACAAATGAAAACATAATATTTGAAATAATAAAAATTTAAAGCAAAAATGGACATTACTGTTTGAGTGAACTTTTTCAGAGAAAAAAAATGTCATGTTTCAAAACATCATTTGACAAAAATTTAGCACTTTACCAGTTAAATATGATTTTTTTTTCCCAGAATTGCCCATTACCAAGCTTGGCTGATATGACTTCAAACTTGGCTGATATGATGTTGTTCTCAGCCAATATAAACCAGGCTAGTGTTATCTCCCTTGATTCTTTATTATGCACAACAAATTTGTTTGCATCAAAATCCTTCACCATTATTTGTCGAAAGCAATCTGGAAAATTGGCGTTACCAAGCATAAGGCAGTAGTTTGAAGCTGAGTTTTTGTATTGTGTGGAAGTAATGATGGCAAAAAGCAAGGATTAGGTGAATGAAGAGATGAAAATCAGGAGTTGTACAAAAAATTAAATGCAAACTAAGATACAGAGTCCTAAACAGAGATTTGTTGAAGTGAGAGAAGATATAGTTCAGCTACCCGAACATCATTTCTTCCCCAGTGGGGAAGCTTGAGACATTAGGATAGCTGAAGTAGGAGAGAGGAAACTTCGGATTTTGTGAAAAGAATGAGAAACAATAACACTGTCAGAAACTGTAAGAGATCTGAGAACATTTTGTAATTATTTGTTTTGGTTTAATAAATAAAGAGGTTATTACTTGATTAGTTTCATATTGGCCAAGATATCATCCCTTGATAACTTCATGAAGTAACCTCGTGCTGAGATCAGGGCTGATATGAAACTTACCCAGTAATAACCTATAGGTCTCAGGTTATTGAAATGCAAAAGTCTTTTTTCTCAGATACCTCCCTCATCACTGAAAATCTGCTTCATAAATTTTGTTTTTTTACCTGGAAATCTCTTTGGTGATACTATTTTGCACTCGTGGGACTAAAAATTTAACCAACTATATCTTGTTTGACTGAACTCACTGAGAAAGATATATAGTTGCTTAAATTTGCAGGTGCATGACAGGAAATGTTTTCTGCAGGAATCACTGTGTGTCTGTGTAAAAGTATAGAGAGTTCAATTTCTAAGACAATTCCAACTATAGTCAGAATTGTTTTATGGATTTAAAAAAATAATAAAATTAACGAAACAATTACCAGAGAAACAAGACTTTTTTTTATAGGCCTTAGTTACTGTTTACTTTACATTGAGTTTCATTTGCAGACATAATGATTTTTTTGAATAATTTAGTTTATTGCACAAACTTGTCAAACGGCATACTATTTACTATACCGTTGCTACAAATTTGATATTTTATTTACTTTTATGTTATGAAGTGGGAGTGCGGTGGCTCAGTAGGTAGAGGTGCAGGCTGCAAGCCGACAGGTCCTTGGTTCGAATCTCACCTGCGGCAACCGCGTTGTGTCCTTGGGCAAGACACTTCATCTTCATTGCCCATGTGGGGGCACGATGACGCCGTGTACTGAGGCGTACTGCATGTTGATGGTACGCATGTCTTCAACCAATCTAACCCTGCCTGTGCTGCAGTGCGGAGTTATGATGTTGGGGAGCTGGCAGCTGCTCGTCGTTGCTCGGTGGTTCTCTCCGGGTACTCCGGCTTCCTCCACCTGTAAAACTGTCACGGTCATGATTAGCCATTGTGCATAAATATGATCCCCGTGGGAACCCCGGGAAGTAAGCAGCACTTGTTTACTGTGGTAAACCAGTGCCGCTTTACTAGTAAAATGGGACCCAGTCACCAATGCTTGGGGTGAAAGCCCTCTAAAATGGGCAACATGTAGATCAACGATTGACTAAACTTGACTTCATCTCCATGTTGTGTCACGATTAGCCACGGTGCATAAATATGTGACGTTAACCACCAACAAACAAGTATAAATATGTGACCTTAACCATCATTAAAATAAATAAATAAAATGTTATGAAGTAGAGCAATTCATTAAAAATGGGATCCACAATAATTTCTATATTTACTACAAAGTTCCTTTGCTTAACAGATATTTTTGACCTCTGCACTTCCAGTGTCTTAACATCATTATTACTATCAATTCTTAGAATATATGTATAATATATTTAATTCTCCAAAACACAACTCATCACCTCTCACTGAAGTAAGCTCATTCGAATGAGGCATTGGAAATTTGAGGAGAGAATAGCATTAACGTTCTACTCCATAGTTTCGCACCTTTGCACAGGGGTAAAATTTTAAACTGAGAGCATGTGATGAAACTAATAACATGTAAATTGAAGATTTATTTTTTCATATCAGATGTATAACATTAGGCTATTTTGTTGAATAGCAGAATGCAAATTTTTGGTCACTGAATTAGAGCCTGATGGCTAGGGGTAAATTACGAAAAGAGTGATGGGAAACAGTGGTTTTGGAAAATTTGCTATTTTTTCTGTTGTAATTTTTATGTGGAGTTGTTCCGAGGCATGCATCTAGCTAAAAAAGGGATGACAACATAATTATTTTTTTCACATTTTGAAAACGGATGATATGCTCCATGGGTAGGTAGATGGGGGTAGGGGCCAAATTCTGCTTTTGATGCTTCTTGGTGGCTAAAAATGGCTGGCTTTGGCTTTTTCTCATGCAGTTTTCTAGGCTGAAGCCTTTCATTTGACAGTGGATTATTCCTCCCACATAACGTTTGTTAATTTATACTTTGTCAAATGGTGTTGTCTGCATTTAGTGAATTTAGAAAATGTCACACATGTCATGCTTTAGATCACTAAGTTTGATAATATTTACATTTGAAGAGGGTGTATGGCATGTCATTTTGGAAAATGTCTGGAAATATGTGGAACGGAACATAAAATGCTAAAAATGTATATATGGATATTCGAACATCTAAATTTCGGCATCATTTTTTGTTTGGTGAAAACTTGATAGTTCAACATATGTTACCATGTTTTAAAAATCTTTATATATTTTACAGGTTGTCAATGAAATGGCATCATCATCTGGACTGAGTTGTGATATAGATCCCATCTTAGTCAGCGCTCTTAGATCACAGAAAAGTGGTAAGATGTCTGATGACCTTGTTAGGGTCAGCAGTTGGATTTTTATACCTCTCTCCCACTTTCCTTGTGAAGCCTTTAATACTTTGATCACAGTAAAGTATTTAAAAAGGTCTATATCAGTTCTGAGCACTTTTTTCACAAGGTTCTCGTGGCTACCTGAATTCCTTGAAAGTCCTGGAATTTAGAAATTCCCTGCTAAGGACCTGGAAAGTCATTGAATTTTGGCCTGTTCATTGAAAAATCTCGAAAATGATATATCAGGCATTCAGAGGAGATTCATTTCAACAGTATTCAGCTTGCATCCCAGCAAGCTGACTATAGCTGGAACGGAGCTTCTCTGCCTATTAACCCTTTGAAACGGAGAGGCCTTTTTTTTTTACCCTATAAACATGATATGTCATAATTTCATTAAGTAGGATGGGTGCTAAATGAATGTGTGGGGTGGACCAATCAATATTTTCAATGTACAGCCCTGAGGCTGCACATTCAAAATATTAATTGGTCTATCCCCAAATAATGAATATGTACTCTTCTAATTGCTGCCATTGAACTGACATGGAAGATACCACCATGCAGGATTCAAAGGGTTAATATACATGCCGAACAGATTGAGATTCATGTATTTGAATGCAGTTATGATTATGATATGGTATTAAAGTGGGAAATATTAGGTACAAATTTCCTCAGCTTACATGTAAATGTAAACTGCATGCAGCTCTTCGAAGGAAGTTCCCTTGCTTTTTTTTCGCTCAAAACTCGTTTTTCATTTCTTACTCCTTGAAAACAGTTAAATATATAGAATATACCCAAAGTAACTTGGTGTACCAAATGTTCACCACTCGTGGTGAAGTGGTGTTAACCACTCGCCAAAGACTTGTGGTTAACACCAAGCTACTTTGGGTATATTTTATTTATACCATGATCGTCAGTTTATTAAGAGCTTAAATGTTAAATAATACACTTTTCAATATTAAATGCTAAACAATGCTCCCTACGTGCAAATCTGTTTTTGTTTACACAAGCTCTGGTGGGCGGTACTTACACTTTCCATTTTATCGCTGAAACAAAATGGAAAAAGAAAAGTGCAAATCACTGGCCCTTTTTCATTTTAATAACATACTATTTCGAGTCATGGATGCTTTATTAACATGAGACAGCGCATGTTTAAGTTTGGGTATCTTATGAGGTAAACTCATTTATTAACATAATAAATATTTGACGCTTTCATTTCACTCTTCGAGAGGCGATGAGCAATAAATTTAAGACATGTTTGCATTCAGATCGAGGTCACCAAAGGTCACCTTGGATGTAGTTCCACTGTAGGTGTAAATTTTAACTATTGAAATCCCATTGCTGGCGTGTTCACCACAGACACACGTGATCAGTACTGATCACCAGGGTTGGTGTCTAAAGCTAAAATTTATGTCATAGCCTTTTTATATATAGTAGAATAAGTAATCATGGTATAAATATAACGTTAAGGTCTTGGAAATTGCTCAGATTGACTATAGTTCAAGTGGGGGACTTGAATAACAGTTGGTTGTACAGATGCTTCAAATGTATAATGATCCACAATAATACATATGCAGAATTGACATGTTGTTCTTTAATTTTTGTAACAAATTGGTCAATTCTGCTAAGCTGTATACACAAAAACTTCCTAATTTTGTTGTTTATTCAATTTTTTCATCCAAAACATAACTATGACCTCTCATTGGAACGAGCATGTTATACCCCTACCTTTTCTCAAAAGTGGAGTCTATATAGGAATCACCTGAATGTCTGTTCTGTCCATTCCATCAGTCCCATCCCATCCCATTCCATTCACCACACCACCTTTTTTATCCCATCCCCTCCCATCTACAACCTTTTTTATTAGCTCACCTGACTGAAAGTCAGGGTGAGCTTTTCTGATCACTTTTTGTCCATCGTCTGTCGTCCGTCATACGTCGTGAAGGTGGTGTTTGGGTTATTTTCTCCCAAGCCAGTGGCTGCAGTTCAATGAAAATTCACATGAGTAGCGGTTATATAGGGGCATTTGGGTTTTTCTTCAAATTGGGTTTCTGCTCATATTGAGGAGGGGGGTGGGGGCCAAAATGCACAACATTTTTAAAAATCTTCTTCTCATGAACCAGCCGTAGCAGAGACTTGATATTTGGTATGCAGCTTCCATTTGAGGTGTAGACACAAATTTGTTCAAGAGAAGTTTGACGGGCAATATTTGCCTTTGTGCTGGGAGGGGCAAGAATTTTCGCCAAGCCCAACATTTCTATTTTCCAAACCGAGCAGCAGATTTGAACCAAATTTGATATGAGGGCTTATTGGGTCATAAGTACTTAATTTATGCCCAATTTTTTTTTCCCGTCACCCCATGGGGACTGCAGGAGCTAAAAATAGAAAAACATTAAAACGCCCATATCTCCAAAACTACATGGCACTGAGAATTCTTATTTGGTGTGACCCTTCCTTAGGACCAACAGAATGGAATGTTAAAAAAAAATTGGTATCAGTTTTATCATGGGGTATTTTTAGGGGACTTTTGCAAAAGTGCTGAGTCAGCATTTTTTAACACTGTGGGTAATGGGAAAAACATTTAAGACTACTTTTCTCCCAAACCACTGCTCCAAAAGCTTTCAAATTTTACATATAACACCTTTGGAAGATTGTTTCATATGTGTATTGAAATCAATTCCCTGGGTCCATATTTGGGCTCTCTATGGGAGCCCAAATGTTTAAATTAGTGCAGTTTGAGGAATATTCTTTAAAAATCTTTTTCTTCAGATCTCCCAATAGGAGGGGGCGCGGTGGCTCAGTAGGTAGAGGTGCAGGCTGCAAGCCGAGAGGTCCTCGGTTCGAATCCCACCTGCGGCAACCGCGTTGTGTCCTTGGGCAAGACACTTCACCCCCATTGCCCATGTGGGGGGCACGATGACGCCGTGTACTAAGGCATAGTGCACGTCGATGGTACGCATGTCTTCAACCAATCTAACCCCGCCTGTGCTGCAGTGCGGAATTACGATGTTGGGGAGCTGGCAGCTGCTCGTCGTTGCTCGGTGGTTCTCTCCGGGTACTCCGGCTTCCTCCACCCGTAAAGCTGTCACGGTCATGATTAGCCATTGTGCATAAATATGTGACCTTAAACATCAATAAATAAATAAATAAATATCCCAATAGGAATATCTTTGATATTTGGTATGCAGCATGCTTAGGGAGGTGAGATTCAAGTTTGTGCAAGCCAAATCCCTGGGTTCATATTTAGGCTGAAAATTTGGGGTCCCAGTCCAGATTTAGAAATTTTGGACCAAAATCTGGAAATTAGTTTTTTGTTTTTTTATACGTTTTGGTCAATTTTAAGACAAAAAAAATTTATTTTTTTTTTTTACACTAAAAATTTGGGGTCCGGGTGGGACTTGGAAAATTTTGGACCAAAATCCAGAAATGAGTTTTTTTGTTTTTATCCATTTTGGTCAATTTTAAGACCAAAAAAAACAAAAATTTTTTTACGCTGAAAATCTGGGGTCCAGGTGGGACTTGAAAAATTTTGGACCAAAATCCGGAAATTAGTTTTTTGGTTTTTTATGCGTTTTGGTCAATTTTAAGGAGAAGAAAAAAAATTTTTAGTCTGAAAATATTTTGTTTGGGACTTCAACGAAAATTTCCAAACAAAAATAAAAAAAAATCTTGTTTATGCGTTTAACTCAATTTTGGGACGTAAAAGTGCAGGAACTGAAAATAGAAGGAAAATCCTGTGTATTGTGTGGGCACAATCGCTTCATCTAGTTGGTATGTGCTTTTCTTAGGAGGGGCATATGCAGCTTATTCAAGTCAAGTCCCTGGTTTGATATTTAGACTACCATGTCAGGTGAGCGCCCAAAGGGCCCCCTTGGGCCTCTTGTTCTTGTTTGCATTACTTTGAGGTTTATGAACCAATTTTGACGAAACTTAGTATACATGGTCATATGATCATTGGCAAGCATACATGTGCATATTCCCAAATTTGCAAGCAGTAATAATTTTCAAATGAATTACATCATCTTGAGCATAGATTTCTTATTGGTTTCTATATGAAATTCTTGTGTTTAAACCGCTCTTTTAGCAACTTGTTTTGATGAAACTTCTAATATATGATCACTAGCAAGTACCCAAATGTTTTCTTTTAAGTTTTCAGTTGCAACAATTTTTCTTTCTTCTTTTTCTCTTGAACTTAGATTTATTATTGATTTATGCATGAAACACACAGAACGACACATGCGTGTGAATGAGTTAATCGATATGGCATGAGTGCCAGCATGGAAGGATAAAACTAGAGGCTTGTGGCCTCAAGTTTTATCCTTCCGTGATCGCACAAGTGTCATATCGATTAACCTATTCATATGTGTGTATCATTCTGTGTTTATTACATGCCTTCATGTCTATAAAAGCAGTTATTAGAAGGACACCTAGCAATTCATTTGACAACGCGTCCCCTGAGTTCCAATGTGTTCTATGTGCCAGTAGGCACATAGAACACATTGGAACTCAGGAGACGAACTATCAACACATTTTATCGCCAACCAAATTTGTGAAAGGAACTCATGTTACTATTTTTAGCTATCGCTAGCAATTCAAATTGTAATTGCACTGCATGATGTGCAGAAAATCCCAGTGAAATGTAGCTTCTAGTTGAAAATAGTCCATCAACGATTTACATTCCACACGTATGCAGAACTGATTTTCATTTTCTGCTTGGTTCAGTGTTGCTGTAGATGGGGATTTCATAGAACAGGCATGTAATAAATTCTTGTCTGCAACTTTTAGGTTGATAAACTGATTTTGATGAAACTTCACAGCCAGGATCACCAACAAGTAGACATGTACATATTCACAAATTTGTATGTTACAACAATTTAAACTGAATTATCTCCTCTAGACCTGTACATTTTCCGAAATTCTTGAGATGCGGCAATTTGAAACTGAATTATATCCTCTGCACCTGTACATATTCCCAAATTTTTAAGCTGCAACAATTTTAAACTGAATTACCTTCTCTTGAATTATTTTATTATTGATTCTATGTGAAAGTCTTCCATTGCCCGTGTGGGGGCACAATGACGCTGTGTACTACGGCATACTACACGTCGATGGTATGCATGTCTTCAACCAATCTAACCCCGTCTGTGCTGCAGTGCGGGGTTACGATGTTGGGGAGCTGGCAGCTGCTCATCATTGCTCGGTGGTTCTCTCCGGGTACTCCGGCTTCCTCCACCCGTAAAACTGTCACAGTCATGATTAGCCATTGTGCATAAATATGTGACCTTCAACATAAATAAATAAATAAATAAATAAATAAATAAATGAATGTGAAAGTCTTGTGAGCACCACTCTTAGATTTCTAAACTGATTGTGATGAAACTTCTCATGTTCACTTGCAAGTAGAAATGTAAATACAACCCAGTTTTCAGGATTCAGCAATTTTTAACTGAATTATCTCCTCTTGAACTATGATTTATTGTTTGATTTATGTATGAACCATTATTTGATGAATTGATCTGAAGATTGGTTTGCTTGTACAATTCGTTACTGTTACCCAAGTGTGGGTATAATATGCAGTCCTGTTGACAGACTGGGCAGTATTATTTTCTAAATGGTGCAATGGGCCTTACATTAATTTGGGCCGAGGTCAGGTTTTAAATTGTACATTTCTGCGCCAACAGCGGCTAACCAAGATTAATCTTGTCAATAGTTGCATCAATAAGAGATGCTAAATTAAAATAATAAATTTAGAACACGACACAAGCACCAAAATAGGAGATGACATAAAAGCTTGAAGGCTTCGTGCACTGTTGATGTGCTTCGTATGATCTTTGAAATGATGTTATTTAGACTGTTGTGATTTACCTTATCTAATATATAAATGCGAATGTCTGTATCTATCTCTCTATCTTTGTTCTGGGTGAACTCCTCTGTTTCTAGACCGATCGATCTCAAATTTTGTACACAGGGGTAATTCGTCCCTGCGAGTAACATGGGATGGGTGCCATGCCCATGACCTTGAAACTGATGACCTTGACCTTTTATTTTGAAAACAGCTGGGCCAATCGGGCTAAAATTTCATATGTGCAGGTATATTGACCCATCGATCATTTTGACTTTATCGGGGTGTCTGTGCGGTGTGACCTTGACCTTCAAACTGGTGTCCTTGATATATTCCTCCATTTCTCGACCGATCTGATATAACCATCTTCTCCAGTGCAACGCCGGGTATTCACCCACTTGTTACTTTATATGGGAGAGTACCCTTGGAACTCTCCCATGAATTGTAACAAAGCAAAAACATGTGAACCAATTTTGATGGCCAAAAATAATTTAGCACACTACCCGTTAATGGTGTTTTCACATCACTGTTGGCTTCCTGTACAGGCAGCCAAGAATGATGCAAAAACACTGTCAAAATAAATGCAGCCAATCTGTAAAGTTCTTAAGGAAGAATACACTTGGACAACTTATTCAGTGCAATATAAAAGGAGCCGTTTGTGGCTCTCTGGTGATTTGAGGACTAAT
Organism: Pictodentalium vernedei; assembly: GCA_031216915.1. Lineage (NCBI taxonomy): Eukaryota > Metazoa > Mollusca > Scaphopoda > Dentaliida > Dentaliidae > Pictodentalium > Pictodentalium vernedei. Next base: position 262,152,262 of record CM062289.1, read on the forward strand.
TGAATAAAAAATCTTGTGATCTTCTGAAGAATTACTTTGACAGCCATGGAATTCACCATGCTTGTAGATCTGTCCAGTCTCACTACATCTAATAGAAATATTTAATCTATTATATCTTGTTTGATAGAGCTGTATGAGATCTTTCAAAAACAAGATAAAATAGAATAAATGCACATTTTATCACTAGAATACAGGAAAATGAAAAATCCTTGTTAATTGAATTCTCATTTTAATTTAATATTTTTTAATGGCATAGTTTCTATTCAGTTAACAGGGTTCTTCCGTATTATTATACAAACCAGTAATGAATGAAAAAATGAATGAACAAAAAAGTAATTAATTGAAAAGAGGATTGTACTGGGGCAGTGTATTAAAGTGTTCTGCAAATATGATAACATTTTGTACATAACCACTTATTCTCAGTCATGTTCTTCATGAGAAATCCTGCATGATAAAGTATCCATGAGACAGCATCAAACAAGGAGACAGCAAAAAAGAAAATTTCCTTGCCGAGTGTGTCTCAGTTCAAGCATGGTGTGGCACAGACAACTATCTTGTAAATTGTTCTGGGCTCCGATGCAGTGATTTGTTTCGTTCTGTAAAAATTGTAGGGTTCAAACAATTTTAAACTATTTTCAGAACACGTTGATGATGAATACACACTTTCTTGCCTGCTTATGGTTTTCGTTGCAATATCCATACCCAAATTAGCAGCAAAGGACAACACAGTCTACAAAGCATACTTAGAAGGTAAGAAAATTACTGTTTGGTTGAGATGAACTTGTGAATTATGCGATGGAATCAGTGGTCTTGCGTGCTGAAGATGTGCAGGGACGGTGTGGGGCAAGCCCCTTTCTACCCATGTTAACAGTATATTATGTGTTTCGTGACATACCTGGAGCAAAGTGTCAAGGTACCTAGCGAAGCTTGTGTCTTCTACATTTTTTCTCTGGAGGAGGAGGTGGAGGGTGGGTCAGAAAGACTGTTGCAGTTGGTGTTGTGGGAGGAGTGCCAGGGGGTTGACTTGGTTTATGCGGTCTTGTCCTTGCAGCTTCTGGTGAGTATGTGGTTGTTTGGTGTTGATTCTCATACATCTTGTTGACTTGTGGGTACGAATGTTGATAAGTAGCAAGGATTTAATTGTTTCTTGGTTGATCTCTAACCATGTGATGGATTGGAGGCATTGTTGCTGTTGTAATTGCAGCTCCACTTCGATGACCTCCTGTCCCAGGAATGCCTCCCCGGATTCTGTGGTGCTCACCTCTTCCTCCTTCTGGTCAGAAAAAGCTGGGGGAGTAAGATGTCAGAGGGTGGAAGGTACATCATCTGAGTCTCCTTCAAGCTGCAGTGACAAATCTCCCTCCTCCATCTCCTCTTCAGACGAAGATTGAGATGAGCTGGAGATTGATTTGTCTTCTGGTGACCCATTGTTCTCTGGACCCTCCTCCTGCAAGGAGGTGCCAGGCTAGACATGGGTCGATCAGGAATGCTAGGTATCTACCTTTCATTGCCCACATTTGCCTCCTCCTCCCCCCTCTTTTTCTTTTCCGGGATCTCCCATCATTTGGTGGGCATCACGTCATTTGATGGTGGGGCTCTTCTTCCTTTTTAGTCCCCAGTCACACTTTAGTTTTCCGGAGTTTTTTTTGAAACGCTTCAACGGAATGATTTCATTTTTGGTAAACTACTATAGAATGATGACTTACAGATCAGGTTTGAGTTTCATGCTGATTGCATTATTCTTGTGTGATTTACGGCCCTTGGAAATATGGAAAAGCACCAAAATATCAGTTTTCCGGAGTTTTTTTGGAAACACTTCAACGGAATGATTTCTTTTTTTGTAAACTACTATAGAACGATGACTTACAGATCAAGTTTGAGTTTCATGCAGATTGCCTTATTCTTGTGTGAGTTATGGCCCTTGGAAATATGGTAAAGCACCAAAATATCAGTTTTCCGGACTTTTTTTGGAAACGCTTCAACGGAATGATTTCATTTTTGGTAACCTACTATAGAACGATGACTTACAGATCAAGTTTCATTTGCACTCTGTCCATCCGTCAGTCAGTCAGTCTGTCAGTCATACTTTAGTTTTCCCGATTTATTTTGGAAATGCTTCAACCGAATGATTTCATTCTTGGTAACCTTCTATAGAACGATGACTTACAGATCATGTTTGAGTTTCATGCTGATTGCATTATTCTTGTGTCAGTTATGGCCCTTGGAAATATGGAAAAGCGCCAAAATATCAGTTTTCTGGACTTTTTTTGGAAATGCTTCAACGGAATTCATGCTGATCACATCTAGGTTATAACATTTGTATAATTATTAATGCTCAGTAGTCCGGTAGGGGGCATTGTATTGCTTCAGCGATACTTGCACTCTTGTCTTCTTCCTCTTCTTCTTTCTCTTTCTGTCAGATTCAGATGGTTAGATACATCATCCAGCAAATCTGAGTCACTTGGAATGTGACCAGTATGGGAGGAAATCCCTCACAAAAAGTACAACACCTCTCAAAGGGCTCTAGTTATCTTATTCTTTCAAAATCCACTGCAAAGTGATTTTGCCTTGCACAAATGGATACTTCAAGTGGTAGCAAGAGCAGACTTCAGACTTAACAGTGTCTCTTGGATATCAAATGGGAGCTCCATTTGTGCGATGTTAGCACCTCAGAGTCCAAGGTGCAAATGATGATGGTATTGACCATAACAAGTTTAATTATGGGATATTGACATACGTATACTTATAAACTGATAATATGTGTGTAATGTCATATGGAGGACACTATTGTTTATTGGTTAGATAGTGCTGAGGCTGGACCTGATCTTTGACACATCCATTGTGTCAAACATCAAGACACCTTTCACTTGTTCAGAGGGGAGTGTGTGTGGTGACACACAGCAGTTTCAGTAATTATGATTTGGTCTCAAACTTTACTTCTGTCCAGTTAGTAAATTGACCTTGTAAATGCTAATTTTTATCTCCCATGTCAGCTCAATCGCAATCAGTTGGAAGAGTGCATATCCATTCATTGTATATAGACCTATTAATAAAACGTTGGATTTTATCACTAGAATATAGGAAAATGACCAAATCCCTGTTAATGGAATTCTCATGTTAATTGAAAGGTTTTCACTGGCAAAGTTACACTGAGCAACCATTCATTTTGTGAAATGCCTTGTCCGTCCTGTCTGAATGTTAGAAACCCATACACAGTTAAATTTGTCTTACACCACCTGCTGTTTGGAGGGTTTACCAGGTAATTCAAGTAAAATAGTTTTCCCATATCTTTTATATCTTTAACAGGCAGCCCACCAAGTTCCCCTCTGACCACTTCCTGTACAGCTGCATTACTTGACCCGGTTATCCACTGACCCACATCATTTTGCAGAATCTCCAAGTGCCCAACTACCATTTTGTTCAAAGGGATCACACCCATTCCATAAGTTATACTTATGTTTTCAACAAACAGCTATTCCTTCCAAGAAGTTTTAACTAATAAAGCATTCTTTTCCATTTTGTGTTAAAGTTTTTGGTGTGATTTCTGTATATGCCTCTACCTGTGACATATAAGTTCACCCCTAAGTATTCATATTCTCCTATTTCCTACAATGTTATATCCTTGCTTTCCTCATTATCAATAGAAAACTTACCCACTCTCCAACTTCGGGACTCATCTACCCTTCGGCCCGCATTAAACAGCATGTATGAGAAGTAGATATTCTTATGTAGGTTTTGTCTGGCTCTTGAACATTGAGAAATTATGGAATTTTAACTGGTTGAGTGCTAAATTATTTTTCAAAGGTGATTTGAAACATGGGTTTTTTTTTATCAAAGACACCCTACAAACAGCACAAGTCACCTTAGTGTAGCAAGATTTTGTTCATAAATAATTAATTTGTTTCAATTTATTGGCGAGTGCCGATAGGCACTCTCCAATAAATTGCAACAAACAATTTTATACAAAAAAAATTTCTTCTGCTAATCAAAGCTCAGGCTAATGCACACAGTGTAAAGCCACTAAAGTGGCTTCCAGCACTTTTCAATAGAGCCATGATATTGGCTTCTAGCACTCAACCAGTTAAAATATATTTGGATGATCATATTTTTTTTACTTTTAGGTAGAATATCCTGAACAAGTGTGTGAACATGGAAAGCTGTGAATATCAGTGGCCGGCCAAAGTGTTATTATTATTATTATTCTGACATGATGTTAATACACTCAATAGGTGGCAAAAATAATGTATCAGTTTTTCTACATGATAGTAATAAACTAGGAAAATTTGTTCAGAAACAAACTCGAATTTGTTTGTGTCTAGATGGCTACAGCCGAGCCCTATCCAACAGTATTTCACATAACAGAATTTTGAAAGTAAAAACTAATTATACCCCCACTTTTGAAGAAAATGGGGGTATACTGGATTATATGCATCCGAGAATATTCATAACTTTCATAACTTAAGTAAATTATTATTATGGAACTTGCTATGTAATTAAATTGTAACATTTCCCAAGACTAGAATGATTTTTGGTGTTGTCAGATTATTATTTTTACCTGCGTCGCCAGCGGCAGAGCAGGTCTAGTAACCGCTCGACTCTGTCCGTCAGTCTGTCATTCTGTCAGTCCGTCCGAAACACTTTTTCCGTCAAAGTTTCCTTGGCTTCATTGAAAGGGAATGATTTTATATTTGGTCCACTGCTTCATAATGATAAGTTGTATCGTGTAAGCAATTTTCAGATCTGCCGTGCAGCCACTTCCTGTTTGCCGATACTTTGAAATTTTACTGTACCCACTGAACATTGAAATTTTCCGTCAAGGTTTTCTCGGCTTCTGTGCAAGGGATTGATTTTATATTTGGTCTGCTGCTTCATAATGATGAGTTGTATCGTGTAAGCAATTTTCAGATCTGCCGTACAGCCACTTCCTGTTTGCCGATACTTTGAAATTTTACTGTACCCACTGAACATTGAAATTTTTCGTCAAACTTTTCTTGGCTTCTATGCAAGGGATTGATTTTATATTTCATCTGGAGCCTGATAATGATCAGTTGTATCGTGTATGCAATTTTCAGATCTGCCATGCAGCCACTTCCTGCTTGCCGATTCAATTGCATGCAGCGACGCAGGTCCAGACCCGGTATTGGTCTTTTGGTCTTGGCTTGTTTTTTTTATTACTTGTTCATTTAGAAATTGTGTCCGTCCGAGCCAAATTTTGTCTGTTCAGCCTGTATCTCGGGTATCGAATGTTCTATTGCAATGAAATGTGCCGTGAACACTGCTTATGGTATAGGCTTTAAAAAAAGGATTCAGTGATATTTCTCACATTCTCTTTTTTAGAGTTATCTCCCCTTTTTTACTTTGAAATTGTAGGAAATAGACATTATTTGTCTGTTCAGCCTTTATCTCAGGTATGGGTTATCGGAATATGAAACTTGGTATGCAATTAAATTGTAACATTGCCAAAGACTAGAATGATTTTCGAAAAATGCAATAATGTCGGAAAATGCAATCCTGTTGGAAAATACACATTTTTTTCTATAATATTTGGTGGCAGTACACCACGTGGGGGTATGCACCGGATGACAGGCCAGCTCTTGTTCATGCTGGAGACTTATTTTCTAAGCTTTACGAGTTGAGTGCAAGAAGACCATATTTGGGCTGTACTGAAAAATGCTAGAGCCATTTCATTCTTAAAGCAGCCATGACTAGATTTGATGAAAAATTCATCTAAATTTTACTCAAGAATTCATTAGCAAAATTTCAATTTATTTTACAGAGGAACAATTTTATGAAATATGCCTGCATTATACTTATTTCTGTGGCAAGAGAAATCCTGTCCTTGGCAGGAATATCTGCCAACAGCATGCAAGGAGTTCAAGGCCTCATGTTCAGGAGCATTACCCAGGGAAGATCAGATGGGGCTATGTTACCTAGGGAGGGTCAGATGGGGCTACATCTCCTTGATGAGAAGATCTTGCCTGCAGCCCCCTTTGTGAAAACTATATCCTTTCTTGTGAACTTGCTGGGGTAGACCCTAGCCCCTATGTTGGAGAACACAACCACCACCTCCACCATCCCTTTGTCAGGGGAAATCCTGACATCACCCCTGTTTATGTTCTATAAATATTCTTCACCATCTCATAAAAGTAAAACTATTTTGTGCATATAATATCACAATATATATAAACAAATTTTTTTCTTGCAATCTGTCCCTCAATGATTGCAGATTGCAAAAACAACCTGAAAAATCTCAGAACCTCAATAACTATTTTTGTTATAGTTCTTATGAATCATATATTATCTTTGCTTTCAAATATGGAATGCCATGGTGTTTAGGTTCCCCAACTCTGCAGGAACTTAGTTTTTGTCTCTCCTTTATTCATCGTTTTTGATCTGTCAATGTTATTTCAAATAAATAGAAACTATATTTTTCACCAATTTCATCAGTTTCTTCTCTGGGGATACAAAACTTAAAAATTCACCTGCTGTAACATGGAAAAGTTAACTTACAGTTTGTCATTTTCCATCAAGGTGTCCTATCTATGATTTTATCCTTTCCTCATTTATTTAATTAAATATTTGGTAAAAGAGAAGCTGTCAGAAATAAATCCATTTATAATGTGTTCCTTTTTTGCTCATTATCAGGTCATCTAAATAACAGTCATTGTTTGGCTAAAGCAATAAATTCACTGGCTGGTGCTATGTTTACAATATATGGACAAGATGATGGAAGAGACAAGTCAGAGATTAAAGATCGACAAATTGTCAAGGAAAGACTGGAAGAGTTTTTAGCTGTGAGTTAATTAAAAATAATTAAAAAAATTCTTGTTTCTATATTTTTTTCATGAAATTATCAATAAAGCTAGTTAGAAAAATCATGTTTCTCACATATCTCCCTCATCATTGAAAACCTGCCTTGAAGGTTGTTCAAGCTAAGTCCCTAGGTTGATATTTGGGCTCCTTAGTTTTGCATTACTTGAAATCTTAACATTATTTCTGTACTAGCATTCTAATACTAGAGAAAATGATCTGGCATGGACAACAGAGTTATAAATGATTAAATAACTTCATTCCTCTGTTGTGTTAACTAGCCATTGATATTAATTAAATCCTTCTTTAAACAACTTTGGTCAGGTGAGCACCTGAGGCCCCATTGGGTCTCTTGTTATCAATACATTTTAATGCTCGTACATGTTTGTACTTTGCTTTGAGGTCGTGTTGCTCATTTAATAACATTTTTATATCATGGTGAAATTAGATTGTGTGCATGCATCAAATGTTCCCATTTTCTACTGATAGGAAGTAACCCCTGCTAAATTTTTTTATCTGGGCAGTTCTTGTCATTAATTGATAACAAGTGGTCACTTTTAAGTAAAACCCCTTCATCAAATAAACTTGTTTCTTCCAGCTTGCATCGTCTAGTTTACTAAGACTGGGGCAAGAGAATGACAAAGAAACAATGAAGAACAGAGAGTCAGTGTATATATTATTAGATCTAGTAAGTATCCATTTGATCTCATCATTTTTTGGTGAGGATAGTGTGCTATAATTATCTAGATTGAACAGTGTGGTAGAAATCAGTGTATGTTAAATGCTGAACTCTTTCATAAGGTAGATTTTCCAGTACACTGAGTCCCACTTAATTGTGTATTACAAGATAGAGTTACCCTGTTAACAGCTGCATACAACATGTAAATGTCAAACCATTTGCCACACCTTTAGTATAAAAATGCACCGTTTTTTACAAATGGGTGATGATAAACACCACTTAACTCACTTTTTTTCTGTGTCCTTATTACCTTTATATTCCCTTTCTCTGTAACTTTGTTTTATAACAATATTGTAATTGTTATTAGGCTTTCCCAAACCCAGTTTGGGAAAGACTATTGTTATTCTTCTTTTTCAAAATTTTTCTTCTCTATTTTTTTTTTTTTTTTTTTTTTTCTCCCTGAATTTTGTCTGTTGAACTGCTCGAAAACAAGTTGTACGATTTTGAACAAATTTGGCACACTTATGTAATGCCATAAAAACTAGTGAAATGCGGTATCGTCATATCTGTGAAAACGCGTGTTTTCAAAATATTCTGCCAAAACCTTCAAAATTTCACCATTTTTCGAATGTCTCAAAATTGTTTACAGTTATTTAGCTCAAATTTTCCACACATTTAGAGCATAATGTGATACACCACAATCATCACTCAGATCTTTCAACTTTAACCCCCACTGGCCAAAAATTACATGAATATAGAATTTTTCTTCAAAATTGACCAACTTTAAGGACAAATTTCTCTAATAACAAGGTTGTTGTAACAATTATTTTGGTTTGGATAGATGCAACAATGATTGCGGAAGAAAGTTACTGTTTACTTTTTAATCTCAGATTTAACCCCCAAGCACAATGAGGGTGAGAATAAGAGTACCGTTTGAAAATGCCAAAATTAGCCAACTTTGGTTGCTTTTTCCATCATTTTGGAAAGGGGTTAATTTCAAACACTTTTCGTGTACGTATCACAATTGACTATCAAGCATATTTGCTGTTGTAAGTTTGGTTGTAAGGTTTAACTCTATCCCATTCTGGTTGCATAAAAGTGGGTACCATCCAAAAAAACTCCAATTTTTTCAGAATTTGGTAAGTTTAGGTGACGATTTACTCCATTTTTAATTGCTTGAGCTCTGAATGTTTTCTTTATATGCTTGCAGCAGTCAAAGTATGACAAATTTTGTTCTATATGTTATTATTAAAAGTTTAACCCTTGGCAGATTTGAGACTTCCCATAAGGGTACTGTCGGAATATTTGTTATTTTCGCCAACTTCAAGAGCATTTTTTTCTAATTACAAGGTAGTTGTAATAATTATTTTGGTATGGGTAGATGAAACAATGATTGTGGAAGAAAGTTACTGTTTACTTCTTAATCTCAGATTTAACCCTCTAGCACAATGAGGCCGAGAATAAGAGTACCGTTTGAAAATGCCAAAGTTAGCCATTTTTGGTTGCCTTTTCTATCATTTTGGAAGGGGTTAATTTCAAACACTTTTCATGTACGTATTCACAATTGACTCCCAAGCACAATGAGGGTGAGAATAAGAGTACCGTTTGAAAATGCCAAAATTAGCCAACTTTGGTTGCTTTTTCCATCATTTTGGAAAGGGGTTAATTTCAAACACTTTTCGTGTACGTATTCACAATTGACTATCGAGCATATTTGCTGTTGTTAGTTTGTTTGTAAAGTTTAACCCTATCCCATTCTGGTTGCATAAAAGTATGTACCATCCAAAAAAATTCCAATTTTTTCAGAATTCGGTAAATTTAGGTGGCGATTTACTCCATTTTTAATTGCTTGAGCTCTGAATCTTTTCTTTAGCTGCTTGCAGCAGTCAAAGTATGACAAATTTTTTTCTATATGTTATTATTAAAAGTTTAACCCTTGGCAGATTTGAGACTTCCCATAAGGGTACTGTCAGAATAATTGTTATTTTCGCCAACATTTGCATGCACTTTCTCAGCACTGGAGCCATATTGTATCAAAACCTTTTCCACGAGAGGATTGGGCCTACATCCAAGAACGATTTTGCTGTTATATATTTTATTCAAAGTTTTAACCTTCACCCAGTTTTCGGGCCTTGAATTTGAGTGCCCTAAAATTTTTCATAAAATTGGCTAATTTGGAGCTCACTTTTCTTCCATTTTCGAAAGGAATATTGAAAAATGATTTACATGTTCGTATTTACAATTGCCTACCGAGCATATTTGCTGTTGTAAGTTTGGTTGTAAAGTTTAACCCTATGCTCGTTCTCTGAATTTGGTAAGTTTAAGTGACGATTTACTCCATTCCTAATTGATTGAGCGCTGAACGTTTTCTATGGCTGTATGCAGCAGTCATAGTATGACAACTTTTGTTTTATATGTCATTATTAAAAGTTTAACCATTGGCAGATTCGAGACTGCCCATATGGGTATGGTCGGAATAATTTTAATTTTCATAAAATCACTGAATATTGATAAGCGTGCAGTGGTAGTTTGGAATAGAATATCCGAAAATACTTTCGAAATTCAGATTCACAGTTCAATTCCAAGAATATTTTCTGTTCTAAGGTTGCTGTAAAGTTTAACGTAATCCCTGTCTCAGATGCATAATGGTAGATGCCGTCGAAAAACCTCATTTTTTCAGAATTTCATAGGTTTTAGTGACAATTTACTCCATTCCTAATTCATTGAGTGCTGAATGCTTTCTATGCCTGCCTGCATGCAGCAAGCATAGCATGACAACTTCTGTTTTATACGTGATTATCAAAAGTTTAACCCTTGGCATATTTAGGAGTTCCCATGTGGGTATAGTCGGAATAATTGTTACTTTCGTAAAATCAATCCCTGAATATATTGGTAACCGTGCAGTGGCCTTTCAGTGGTACTACATGAAGCCGCAAATAGTTAAGGTTGAAAAGTTCATCAAGTAGACAAATATAATACCTAACTCAGCCGATTACAGGTAAATAATGAATGGAAAAGTCGTTGAGTTGAGAATAAAATAGGGACGAATCGTGCCCTCGGTTTCCACCTGATCCACGGTATTTCCACGCGGTCTCGGCACTTGACAGAGATACTAAACTGTCGGACAGGGACAGTAGGAAACATTCTGAGAATGTCAAGTTGCTGCCTTACATGATCGGGACATAATTGGAATATATCCGACATTGTATCTGTCGGATATATTCCAATTATGTCCCGATCACTTCACCCCGACTGTCCGCATGGGGACACCATGACGCCGTGTACTAAGGCATACTGCACGCCGATGGTGCGCATGTCTCCAACCAATCTAATCCTGCCTATGTTGGGGAGCTGGCAGCTGCTGGTCATTGCTCGGTGGTTCTCTCTGGGTACTCCGGCTTCCTCTACCCATACAACTGTCACCGACATAATATGACCTTGGCTGTTAATGTGTCGTTAAAACCTAATAAATAAATAAATAAATAAATAAATAAATAAATAAATAAATAAATAAATAAATAAATAAATAAATAAAATTTGGAAATACCCAAATTATCCAACTTTGGTTACCCTCTACTATCATTTTGGAGTGTGTTAATTTGAGACACTTTGCTTTGCTCTATGCAGAGATGTTTAATCAATAAATCCGGCTTTAGTTATGTTCTGGGATTTAATGAAACATGTGCTTTGGCCACTTAAAAATAGCACTGTCTGCAAAAATTGGCTTTGAGTGTATACTCACTTGTGCAAAAACAAAAAGGAAAGAGCTCTTTGAGCTTTCCATAACTGCTTTCAAAAATCAATGGGGAACAAATTTTGTGTTATATGTTTTGGTGTTCCGTGTTATCCAACACCAGTTTGGCCATAAAAATATGAATACCACCAGGAAAGAAAGCACATTTTCTCAGTGGTAGACTGTTTCACTTCTATGATAGAGGTCCCGAGTTTGATCCCTATCTGGGACGACCCACGTAATGTCCTTGGGCAAGGCACTTTATCCCGGTTGCCAACATGGGGGCACGATGATGCCATGTACTAAGGCATACACGATGATGCCATGTACTAAGGGGTACTGCATGTCAATGGTGCACATGTCTTCAACCGCTGGTACCCTGCTTCAGCGGAGCTTGAACATAATTAGAATGTTGAGCTGACAGTTGCTCGTCGATGCTCAGTGGTTCTCTCTGGGTCCTCCGACTTCCCCCACCCGTAAAACTGTCACGGTCACGATTAGCCATTGTGGATAAGTATGTGACCGCAAACACCAATAAATAAATACTGTCAGGGAAACCCTCTGTGAAATCCTTCTGTCAATAAATAGCAAAGTAGTAATGTAATGCAAGAAATATTAACAAGCTGTTCAACATCCCTTTAATCAACTCATTTTGACTTGAACTGTACCCATCACTGTGTATACTAGTTCTCTAGATGGTTTAAACCATATCAAATAAACAACTAATTTGTAAGGGACAGTAACTCATATTACATGTATTTCATTGTATCTGAAACAGATGTGTTGGAAAAATTGTGAAATCATGGAGTAGGAAGCTTACCCTCGTTTGTTGACAAATCCCACACATTCACAAACAGACAGAATGATAGAGAATAAATTAATTATTGATATTTAAGGTCACTTTCAGCATCTACAGCTATATCATGACCATAATATAGGTATTTATTCAAGTCCAGGTATTCATTGCATAGGCGTACAGGGCTATATTTTTATACTGTACCAATGACCCAGACATAGCTGGTGCTAACTCTTAAAAATATAGGGCCAAACACAAATTTTGCCCCCCAATCCCCAAAATTTGCATCTAAAACCAAAGAAAACATGTCCTGAATGGCCCTCCATACTTCACCTCTACTGCGCATGCGCAGTGTCAAGGATGTCCCGAAATTGGTGCCATTAATCATTCTTTGTTTGGCCCTTCATCAGTTAACATCTGACTGATCTTTGTGCTTGTAAATCTCAGTTTAAATGATGCCAGACACATAAATATTAGTGAAATGGTGATTCTAAGGAGGATATAGAAGGAGGAGAGGAAAAAATGAGTGACAGAAAATAATCAGGGCTGTAACTTAAAATTTTTTGATGAAATTATGTTAAGTTACCTATTTTCGAGGCAACAGCCTCTTGTGGTCATTCTTGTTATCAAGATTACACTGCTTATTCAGTGTTTTCCTCTCTCCCTTTCCTTTAAGACCCTCTTGCTATTCTCCCATGCTTTTGGCATATTTTCTGTAATATTATTACTAAAATTTCTTGGGAGTTTTAGCTGGATAATAGAATGAATTCTATTCTTTTCCCCATGTTTACGTCTTCACCTATGGGTGGTTAGGCATAGTGTTCTGCATCTACCATCTGATGTTCTGCAGTTTCTTCCCTGGAAGTCTCTGTTTTGCATCAGATAGTGTATTTTTGGTAACTGATTTCGGGCCAGGGTGCCTGGAGTCTTGATCTAGTGTTTTTACACTTATTGTTTACATTTCCAACAGCCCTCTGTGTGAGGGGGGATTTCTTGAAAATAATATCTTGATGTTAATTTAATCATAACTAGACACATTATTATTGTTCGTAAGTGTTGCATAAATTGTTTAAAATATTTTTAGAATTTTTGTCCACACTTAGGCTTGGGATCCATTGGTGCTCAACGTTACTTTTCAGAAACTTGGGCTGTTCTGAAAAAATATTTTTTCAAAAGTTTTTGATTCAATTATTTTTTCTGTTAATGGATCTTGTTATTATGTATTTTGATTGTCAGGAGTTGGTGCGAGTACTAGGACTTTGTTTTCTTTTCACATTGAAAGGATATTGTTCAATTGTAATAAGAGGAATGACTTTCATAATCATTGTATAATGTAGTCAGTGTACTCGCACTAACTCCTGTTCTGTATGTGTTGATTACGATGACAACATGGGAAGCGTGTGTCACGGTATGTTAGTGAGGAATTGGCCATTCCGGTCCTTTCCCCGCAGGGTCACTCTACTTTATCAATCTCTATTTCAGACGATCATGATCAGGGTGATGTATCCGTGATGTCTTCCAAAAAGTGTGCCTACGTCGTCACAATTAATGAAGAGCTAGCGGAAAAGTGCTCATGTAATACGTCAATTGCCTAAGAGGACCCTAGTAGGTTTGACGTCCGCTAGCTCGCCCGGTGTAGCGTCCATTCATCGAATGGTTCGGCAGCCGGGTTCATCCGTTGCGGTCTAGAAAGGAGTTTTGGGTGATGCGAACACTATAAAATATCCATGTGCACACCCAGTGACGGCGGATTAGAGGGGAGAACGGAGGAAGCCTTTTAGTCCGGTTCATAGCTTGTCCAGGCCCATCCGGGCTGCGAGCGAGAGAGGCCCCTCTCTCATACATCAACATCTGGCCCCAGATGTTGTGGTACAAAATGTCTCGCATTCGGAGCATACGTCCGCCACTCGGGAAGCTCCGTTATATAGACAGTCCGGAGAGACTGTCAATAAGGCTTCCTCATTCTCATGGCAGTGCACACGACCGCACCTTGGCTACGTGACCTCCGATATCCAGTCAACTTCGCCAATCAGAGAATCCTCGGTGACCAGGTCACGCCATCCAATAGCCAGGGACACGAGGCCTGGAGACTCCGGACGTTCGCATAAGAAAGTATGTGGGAGTCAACGTACACGGAGCTTCCAGCGGCAAAGCATCGTAAGAACGCTTCTGCACAGGCCTCGGTGACGGACGTGCTATTCCAAATAGCACAACTTATCGCAGCATCCCAGCAACGACAGAATCTCTGTCGCATAATATAATATCCGACGACGCTGGGTCGGGACGCTCCGCGGAAGCATCAGGTGCGGACGTCCAAAAATTTCATACGGTCCGACGGGATGCCGAAAGGGATTCGGAGGTTTTCGAGCTTTCCCTTTCGGAACAACATAAGCTGCTGTATATGTCATCCGACTTCATCTTCTAGAGGTTCTTCGTCGGACCAGAATGCTGCGATACCGGATAAGAAACTGATAGCGTCGGTGGACTTAGAAATTTTTGGTTCGGTTCAGGGACATCGTCCCTCAGTTCCGACACAGTCCAATAATGTCTCAGATACGTTCGATTTATTGAACGACGCTATATATATTTTTTATATGCTTGCTATGTACAAGCATATCTGGTTTCTTGTTCGCAAAATTACTGAGATGTCTTTCAAAAGTGTGCCTCTGTCGTCATAGTTAATGAAGAGCTAGCGGCAATTAGTGCTCATGGATTACGTCAATCCCCTAAGAGGTCCCTAGTAGGATCGACGGAGTTGACATTCGCTAGCTCACCCGGTGTAGCGTCCATTCATCGAATGGTTCGGCAGTCGGGTTCGTCCGTTGCGGTCTAGGATGGAGATTTGGGTGATGCGAGCACTATAATAGACTTTAGTACACACCCAGTGACGACGGATTAGAGGAGAGATCGGAGGAAGCCTGTTAGTCCGGTTCCTAGCTCGTCTGGTCCATCCGGGCGGTGAGCGAGAGAGGTCCCTCTCTCGTGCAACAACATATGGGACCGGATGTTGTGGTACAGACATTTCACCTTCGGAGCGTATGTCCGCTACTCGGGACGCTCCGTTATATAGACAGTCCGAGTGACTGTCGATAATGCTTCCTCATCCTCACAGCAGCGCACACGACCGCACATTGGCTACGTGACCTTGAATATCCGGCCAGCTTCGGCATTCAGTGATTCCATGGCGAACAGGTCACGCCATCCGGTAGCCAAGGGACACGAGGCCTGCACACTCCGGTCGCTCGCATAATAGAAGTATGCACGGGGTAACGAACACGGAGCTTCCAGCGGCAATGCATCGTAAGACCGCTTCTCCACAGGCCTCAGTGACGGACGTGCTATCCAAAATAGCACAGCTTATCGTAGCATCCCAGCAAACGACAGATTCTCGGTCGGATCAGGAATAATCCGACAGCGCTGGGTCGGTACGCTCCGCTGTTGCATCAGGTACGGACGACCGAATATTTCATAGGGTCCAACAGGATGGCGAAAGGGATTCGGATGATTTCGAGCTTTCCCTTTCGGAACAACAGAAGCTGCCATACATTTCTTCCGGCATTATCTTCCAGAGGTTGTTCCATCGGACTACATTGCTGCGATGCTGGATAACAGACTAATAGCGTCATTGGACACGGAGTTTTGGGTCGGTTCAGGGACATTGTCCCTCAGTTGCCGACGCAGTCCAATAATGTCTTTAGAACATTCGAATTATTGAACGACGCTATATATATATAAGCTTGCTATCAACATGCTAGTATAGTTTCTTGTCCGCAATGCTCTATTCTGCCTTTCGTGAATTCTAGGAAATAATTGTTTATTGGCAGAACTGGGCTTACCGAGAGTTCCTTTGCGTCTAAGACGGCGAGACTGAAGACTGCAAATTATCTTTTTCGCCGTCTATGTCAATTCCAACCACGATGTTGGAAACGACAATGATGTATAATAGACTTAACTTAGATGCTTTATCATACGTACACCACCTTACTGAGACGTTTATCATTACATCTTCAAGAGAAAGAATTCCAGGATATGATCCTCAATGAGATTTCTTTCAGGGGCAGTAGTTTTTCCACATATAACTCCGCCCTTCAGTGGCAACCTGGAGTTGGTTAGACGTGACGCAGCCCTAGCTACATCCACGCGCTTGGATAGTAAGGTGAAGAACTCTCTCAGAGTCGCTTCGGTCTCCGAGAAGCTTCTCTTCGACGGCAACCTTTCAGCAATCTTGAATTGCTCGATATACACGTTCTCTTGTCTATCAAGTGTAACAAGAGATTCAGACGTGGGCAAACATTCGGTGGTTGACTCAGAGAGTTCCACTGTAGTTGCCGGATCCGAGTTTTTCGATTATGACGGATGTCAATCAAACAGGTTGGGACACAATTTTGATCCCAACGGATTCGAAGTGCCAGGATCTTTGGGTTCCGCAGTTTTTAGGCAAGCTCCTTACTTCCAAGGAAGAATATTATGTTGGCTTGCACTACGTCATTGGATGAATTTTATTCAGAAACGCATGTTCAATCCTGTCCGATAATACGACAGTAGTTGCGTATATCCGGAACCAGTGAGGCACTCATTCGGTTCCGTTATTGTTTTTAACGGAAAGAATCCTTCTGTTTGTTATAGAACACCAAGTTCTGTTTCGGTTCATCATATTCTCGGTCGTTGGATCGTATTAGCAGACTCCCTTTCACGTAAGGGTCGTTTGTTGCCGTCAGAATGGACTATCAACAAACAAGTATTCAATCAGATTTGCTATCAATGGGAGCGCCCAGTGATAATTTATTTGCGACACAACTCTCCAATCAATTGTAGACGTATGTGTCACCGTGTCCGGATCCCTGAGCATATGTAGTTTACGCTCTATCGATCTAGTAGGACGCGATGATAGGATATGCGTATCCTCCAGCGCTGTTGATTCAGCAAGTATTGCTAGGATTATTCATTCACAATACAATTCTGTTGGTAGCATCTCTGTTTCCACAGAGACGGTGGATATATTTACTTAGATGTCTACTGTGGGACTTACCGCGGAAACTTCCTCCACGAGAGGATCTTTTTTTCGCTGGGGAAATCGTGTCAACTCTATCACAACCCGCAAGGTCTCAACCTTCACGTATTCCGTTGTGCGGTCCTTCTTGCATGGCAAACATTGTACAGGACGAGCAGTGGACGCGATTCCTAACTGTAGAAGGACCTCCTCTTCGCTATTCTATGCGGCTAAAGTGGAGGGTCTTCCGTCGTTGGTGTAGGGATCTTTATGTTGATATTTTTGATCCCTCCATACCAGACATTGCAACTTTCTAGTATACTTGTTTAACGAGATCATCTGCAGCCAGTTACTTTTAAAGGTTATAGGTCTATGTTATCTGATACCTATGCACACCATGATAGTTTACAATGGAGCCTAATGTCTCTTTATCTAAGTTAGTTTGAAACTTTTCGATAAGAGACCTAGAATTGTTAGATTAATTCCTATTCGGAATTTAGCTTGGGTTCTTATTAATTAAAGCAACCATTTGAACCCCTTGAGACAGCAGTTTCAAATTCTGGTCTTTTAAGGCAGTGATTCTCTTAGTCTTCTCTTCTGCTGAAGAGTCAGTGAGCTTCATGCACTATCGGTGGACGATTCTCACTTTCGTAGTATCGGGAACTCTATTACCTTTACTACTAATGTTGTATTTTTGGTTAAGAATCAGGCTCCTAATGATATCTGGAACCTATTGTTCTTAAGGTCCTTCTTTCTTCGAGCGGGCATAGGCCTTTACTCTGTCCGGATAGACCTTTATGTATTTATTAACAGATCTCAGTTTATCAGTTGGACGTAAAGCTTCTTCTGGCTCTGATGCCTAATAGAAGGGTCATTACGGTCCATTCTATTACTTAATGCATTCAGTTAACTATGCTTAGGATAATCTATCCTTAACTCAGCAGTCTGTGCTTAAGATTTCGGCTCATGAAGTAAGAGCTCTTCTACATCTTGGGTTGACGTATAGTTTTGCTATTATAGATTAAGTAGGCTGCATATTGGTCTCAGCCATCCACATTCACGAATTTTTATCTCAGAAATATTGTATCCATTTCTGGAGACCTGTATTATTTAGGTTCATTATCAGCTGCTCAGAAAGTCGATCACTTAACAATTGCAACTATAGCTATGTAGGCTTTATGTTCCGGCAGTGACTCCGCCCTGCTGCCCTCTTCGCTCTGGGCTATTTGACCCAGGGCAAGAAAAAGGGGGGGGGGGGGGGGGGGGGGGGGGTGGGGGGAGGGTGTTCCCTTGGGTCACCTGTTTTATTATGAAAATAAGGGGATACCTCCTCCGGAGTTAGTAATTCTGAGCTGTTTCTGGGATGGTTTCTTAAGTGAAAGTTATGTTTTTAAATTCATTCATGTCATAGTTTTAAAGTATAGCATTTGAATATGTCATGTGTCAAACGGATGTTATTATACTATCCTCGGACACTTTTAAAAGAGTATAAAGAATCTCAATTCTTTGGACTAACTTTATTTATTGGCTTACTTTAAAAATAATTAGTATAAGAATTATACTGCATATTAATAGAGATCATGGATGTTATGATGCTCAATTATAGAAGGTATTGTGTCTTTCTAATTTGTCATAAATAAGAAAGATACACGTGAAGCCTATTTCTTCTTTTCTCCTCCAGGAGATGACTCTATTTTATATAGTTGAGCTTATTGGATTTTCCTCTTTGTCCTGGGCCCTCCAGCCTTTTTACTATTCAGCTATGTCTGGGTCATTGGTACAGTATAAAAATCTTAAAAAATTTATAGTAATTTATATATTTTTTATACTTACCAATGACCCAGACGGGGATGGCCCTCCCAGGAGTTGGGAACTCATACCTCCCCGCTGAGGACATAGCGCTTACCAGGCACTGTTGGTAAGAATGATTAATGGCACCAATTTTGGGACGTCCTTGACACTGCGCATGCGCAGTAGAGGTGAAGTATGGAGGGCCATTCAGGACATGTTTTCTTTGGTTTTAGATGCAAATTTTGGGGATTGGGGGGCAAAATTTGTGTTTGGCCCTATATTTTTAAGAGTTAGCACCAGCTATGTCTGGGTCATTGGTAAGTATAAAAAATATATAAATTACTATAAATTTTTTAAGTTTTCAGGGGTGGGGGGGGGGGGGGGGGGAGGTGGGGGTGGGGATGAACCCTTTTAGCCCGAAAAAGTTGAATCTCAGGAGGAAATGCCAAATGTGGGTATGGGAGGAAGGGGAGGGGGGTCTTCCTCTCATTGAGTACCTGGAGAGAACCACCGAGCAATGACAAGCGACTCAGACTCCCCAACTTACTAACTCCACAAAAGCAGGGTTAGCATTGGTTGAAGACAAGTACACCCTCAAGGTACCCTTAGTACACATCGCCATCATGCCCCCCCCCCCCACCCACCCCCCCACCCCACCCCCCATGTGGGAAATTAAATTGGGATGAAGTGTCTTGCTCAAGGACACAATGTGATTGCCACAGGCGGGATTCGAACAGAGGACTTCTTGGATTGCAACAATCATCTCTACCTTTTGAGCCACCGTGCTCCCGTAATATGCAGTAATAGAACTCTTTATATGTACTTGTGTGATTATAAATGAATAATATTAACGTGGATACGGTTCCACTGAATCAACTTGTACAGTATAATGGTCAGTTTACTTGCTACTTCTAAGTGATGAGATAGGAAAACAACATTTTGTGTGGAAAACCAAAATGTTTTGTGGTCATTTCTGGCAACTAAATTGTCCGAAATTTTCTGGCATATCGGCTGAAAAATCGGCTCCTTCCTGACTCAGGGGTGGGTTGGGGCACAGTCCTTCATGAAATCCCGGCCCGTACGCCCATAATTCATATGTACTAATTTTTTCCAAAGCAGAAAGGAAATCGCTTGTTTTGCTTTCTATGAAAATATTCTGTAATTATTGAAGAGCAAATTTTGTGTTAACCCTTTACCCAACGTAACGGCCAAAACCGGCCAGCGCTATTTTCAAAAATCGCCAATTAATTTTCAAAATATTTTCATTTTTTGTCTCAAAAACATAGGTTATGACCCCTCGTTGGAACGAGCTCGTCGTGCTCGTTCCAATGAGGGGTCATAACCTATGTTTTTGAGACAAAAAATGAAAAAAGTAGTTATTCAAGAAATTTTTTTGCAAGTGTCGTCTGCTTTTCATGTTAGGTAAAGGGTTAAATGTTTTGGTGTCCTGCTGTATCTCAAATATCTGTTTTGGCTGCATAAAAACTAGTAGCATCACAAAAACTTTGATTTCCACTAAATTTTCTGTTTTCAAACCTGATCGATAGTTTTGTGTACAATACAGTTTGCCTTTTCACATTAAAAAGTTGGGAAAGCCCGTAATTTGTCCAACAAATTACAATTCTATGGTTTATGTATGTCATTTTTCCACGTTTGATTATACTTATCACTGCACTGTACAGGAGAGGAATGCAAAATAGTTGTTATAACTTGTGTTTCAATCCTTTTGTCATTTAACATCAAACAATAAATAAATATTTTTAATTTAATGGGTGATTGAGTAATTTCCTGTTAACCCTTGTTGGTCTATTTCCAACCTTTACAACTTTGGAACCGGTGCCTTTAACATGCCGTCATGAGGAGGTTCGGATGACAATAAACATATTACCTGGGCAGTGGTTCCTAGTTAAGTCTTGGCTGTCTAAACAGGCAGCCAAGACTTGACTAGAAATCATTGCTTAGACACTGGGTGTGTACAGGCTGTGGTACAGTGAGAATTCAGGTAATTTGTCTGGGCCCTTGAGGGTTAATTGAATAAAAATATTGTGATTTATCAAAATATCATACTGACAGCCTCCAAATTTTCAGCTTTACAGGCCTCGATGGCATCTACTTTCAATACAAGTATTTAATGTATACTACTCAAAGTTTGCTAAGCATCGAATATTTAACACATCATTGTGAAATTTGCTTGTGACATATTTGCGATATTTTTGGTGGATATGATTGAGGAATGTATTGAGATGGTCCCCAGTGTTTACATTAGCTCTCTTCACAGGCAGACTTTTCGTAACAGTCATGGAAAGCCTGTACCTCTTGATTTTTATGATGTTTTCGTGTACTGTCTACATGTACATGGCATGTGTAGGGTATTCAGTCTTCATTTCAACACAAACCCAAACCCTTGTGATTTAATGATTGAATATTGCAAATGCAAATGTAAGAAGACATTTGTCTGAAGCAGAAATGTGGCGGGCTGTAGGATGGTGGAGCAAGGGGCTACCCATCGTCAGGTTGGTGAAGCCCTTGGTGTGCACCACACGGTGATCACCAGAGCCTGGGCAAGATTTTAGCAGTATGGCACACCAGTAAGACTGCATGGTGGTGGCAGAGACAGGGCAACATCTGCAGCTGAAGACTGGTTTTCGATCATTCAGGCCCGTAGGGACCACTTTGCCACAGCAACCCAGCTTCGCAGTGACCTTCAGAATGCATCCGGGTAAATATTTTGACGCAGACTATCTGGGCAAGGTTGCACGAAGGTGGTCTCTGATCAAGAAGACCATGTATTCGCATTCCGCTGTCCCAGAACCACCACCAGGCACGATATGAATGGGCCATGGACCGTGAACATGGTACATTGACTGCACAATGGTATATTGATGAGATACTGGATATCCACATCAGATTGTATGCAGGTGCAGTGGGTGATAGATTCATTATGATGGACGATAATGCCCATCCTCATGTTGCCCATGCTGTCGGGGAGTACCGACATAGGGAGGAGATTGAGGGTATAGACTGGACAGCAAAATCCCCTGACCTCAATGTAATCGAACATGTCTGGAATGAGTTTGCAGCTTGCAATTTCAGCCCGTCCAGTCCAACCAAGAAGTGTCCAGGAGCTTGGTGTCATGCTGGTCCAAGAATGGAACAACATCCCACAAAGGACCATCTGGAACCTGATTGGAAGCATGAGAAGGCATTGTCAAGCTGTAATTAACAGTAATGGGTCTCATACTCGATATTGAACCCATACCACTTCGCTCCGTCAACTTTTTTGCAAATTGAAAAAAATCATCTTTTACCAATAATATCCATTTGCCATGGTTATCGTATTCAAAAGCTAAAAAATAATGTCAAGCACAAATAAAATCTTAATTTCTGTACTTAAATCATTAAAGATATAATCAAATAAAAAATATATGCACTTTTCATTATAATATGTCAACTAAAACGTAAAACAGGAAGTTGGAAGTACTTGGTGCTTAGCAAACTTTGAGTAGTATATTATATCTTGTTTTACAGAGCTTCATATTGTTCTTATAAATCAATCAGTAACATCCATTAAGATAATTAATCTAATGAATTGGCAAACTCCACTGATCACTAATCACAAAAGTTGCAATTCAGATTTTCTCAGTTTCTTTGTTTTTTGTAAATCATTAGAATGATGTCTTCAGGCATGTAACAATTATTGGTCACAAGCTTGGCTTTGAAAAGAGTGAAAAATAAATTTTTGTATTGCATACGGAATGCAACAGATGAAGAACAACTAAGTTTGAACTAACTTCCAAACATATATTTAGGTACCATCTGTAACTTCCTGTTAAAGTCTTAACCCTTTCAGCATTGTTTGAATAATTTTGTTATGAAGGTAAATAAGGCATCTGATGATTATGTGGCATAATAAACATCAAATGTTAGAAAGTGTTTGTGATTATGTAAATGATATTACACGAGGCCCAGGGTATTTTGCCAGATGGTGGTCAAGGGCGAGTGTATTATCTGACTTAACTCTTATCCTGCTGAGTATTTTCAAAATAATTTTCATCAAATCTGGTCATGGCCGCTGTGAAGATTTAATGAAAAATTTATCAAAATTTATCAAAAGATGTCATTGGTCGAAAAGTTCATTCAATTTACAGGGAAGAAATTTTGTTAAATGTACTTAAATTTTACTTAATTCAGTGGCATGGGACTTTGTATCTTGGGCAGGAATATCTGCCAGCAGCATGCAAAGACGCAAGACCCTGGAGATTTTTAATAATTTTTGCTGCTCTTTGATACTCTACATCCTGTGACTTTGCAGTTGTTTCTCGCCATGTCTTGACTGCCTGTATGGACAGTCAAGACTCGCTTAGAAGCAACTAGAAAGGTAGTTAGATAGTAACTTTCA
Organism: Pictodentalium vernedei; assembly: GCA_031216915.1. NCBI lineage: Eukaryota > Metazoa > Mollusca > Scaphopoda > Dentaliida > Dentaliidae > Pictodentalium > Pictodentalium vernedei. The sequence continues at coordinate 262,175,460 of CM062289.1, forward strand.
AATTTATCCAGAGACTGCATGTTGGGGCACCTGTTCTGCTACAGTAAAAAGTGATCAAAGTTGAAATTAGGCCCTCAATGGTTAAAACCTACTTTATATTAAATTCATGTTTAGAAGCGAAAAAAATGAACTCATTTAATATCATGTTGGAGAGAATTGAACCTGAAAATGTGGACAGTTTGAATTTGAAGTTATCATTCAGCTTAACTGATTGAGGACAACACCATGGATGTTTCAAGAGAAACTTGCAATAAAAACTTGGTCACATTACATTGAATTTTTGTGTGAGAACAGTAACTATTTAACTCCTTTCATGCTGCTGATGGATATTCCAGACCAAGACATGATTTCTTCTTCCACTGAAATGATATAATTTGGGCACATTTAATCAAATTTGTCTCCTGTCAATGGCATAGATTTTTTCACCAATGATTTTACAGTTAAATTTTTCATCAAATCTAGCCATGGCTGCTTCAGACCACCCATGCCTAGATTTGATGAAAATATTTTGAAAATACTCAGTGAGTTAAGAGTTAAAACAGTGCCCAGTTATTTTTTAAAATAATGCACACTTATTGTTAGTGGCACTGATTCTTTCAAAATAGAGGATTTCTAATTTCTCTACAAAATTTATGAATCAAGTTCACGAAGGCCCCCCAAAAATAATGATTTGGTTCAGGTTACCCGACCGACCCTAATTTTGCACCCAGACCCTAAGGACTTTTTTTTGAAATTGAAAAAGAAACAGAAAAAAAAACACAAACGCCAACTTTTGCAACAACAAATAGTGTTGGGTGTTTTTTTGGTACACCCCTTTGTATATATAATCAGTACCATGTTCAAAACTGTCATGAGCAAATTTAATCATAATTGGTAATTGTATACCAAAGTTGTTTTAACTCCAGTATGCAGACTTCAACTTGTTTATCACGGTTTACAAGAAGTGAATTTACCTCACTGGTGCGGATTACTGTTTGTTTAAATAATTAAATTCTCGGAATCCTTTGCCAATAAAATTCAATAGGGTTATACAGTTCAGCAGCTTGGGGTTGGTTATACCATTCAACATCTTGGGGGTTGTATGGTTACCTGGTAAATGCACATCACTACACATGATTATAGTAGAACCCTGTTAACTGAATAACCCCTTTTGCAGTGAAAAATGTTATGTTAACGGATATTCAGTTAACCGGAACCCCGGGAAGTGAAGCAGTGCTTGTTTACTGTGGTAAACAAGCTCTGTTTCACTGGTAAAATAGGATCCAGTTACTAATGCTTGGGTGCAAGTCCTCTAAAATAGGCATCATGGGGTATAAACGATTGACTGACCTTGACTTTATCTTCATGTTGTGGTTATGATTAGCCATTGTGCAGAAGTATGTGACCTTAAACAACAACAAATAAATAATAACAAATATAGTTAACCGGAATTTGATCACTTCTCTAAAGGTTCTTGTTAAATTTAATATTTATTGTATTATATCTTGTTGGATGGAGCTCATTGAGCTTTGCTAAACAAGATGTAAAATATTAAATGCTTATATAGAAAATACTGTGGCAAAATAGGTAAAAAAGATCAGAAGTTTGAGAGTTGTCACAAGAAATTTTGAAAAATCAAAATATTTTTATTCAACTAACAGGGATTTACATGATAACCTGTATGCAATTAACAGGTCAAATTTGAACTGAAGGGATGATAAAAGGTTTTGTGTTTAACGTGAACAAGGCTATTAATAAAGATATATTTTAGTGAAATGTACTATACTCTATTCAATTTCAGATTGTTCAAGAATCTCCTTTCCTGACGATGGACTTGCTGGAATCCTGTTTTCCCTATGCATTACTCAGAAATGCTTATCATATTGTCTACAAGGCATCTGCTGTTGAGCATGCTTAAGTCATATTTAGTGAAGACTTTTAAAGAAGGATAAAAACTGTACCCTTTATATTGTTATTAAAGAAGAAACATCTTGTAATTTTTAATAATATACAGTTGAAAGTTTGTCCTGAACACCCTGTTGAAACAAACTTGGTGCTCTTGATTGTGTGGACGTAGGCTTCGAAAGAGCTGTTTTCAAGTTTCAAAATCACACTTACCATTTTACTGCTTATCTCTCTATGAATATTATATTTCCTGAATATATTTAAAGTAAAAAAAAATTTATTTTTTTTTTATTGTACATGTAACTCAGGACACAAGATTAGAGCTCACAGACTTGCCTAAAATTGAAAAATGTCCATACTGTAATATGCTTGAGAGCTTTTGCAACATTGTGAAACCCATTTAACAATAGTAGTGGAACATCTGCATTGATTTCAGTACATCAATATTGTCTTATCGTGGTACCAATTCAGCCTGAAAATGATTAGACTGATTAAGCTTCTCAGTTTATTGAAAAACTTATTTTTAAAAAGTGTCTACACTAAAACCTTAGTCCTAATATTTGCTATTCAAGATAACCTGAATTTTTCTCAAAAAGGAAGAAATTGAAGAACTTTGGAAGCCTTCATCAAGTTTAAGTGAAACATCAACCTGTTCGGAAAAATTCTTTAGTGTTCAGTAAGAAACATGCAACATGTTTTTTATACAGAGAATCTTCAATCAGTCCCTCATTTTTAGTTAAATTTGCAAAATGAGTTCAGTAAATTAGGTCTGAACCAAACCTTGAGCCAGGTTTTATCCAGTAAATTAGGTCTGAACCTTGCCCAAGGTTTGGTCAAAACCTAATTTACTTCACAAGTTTCATAAATTTTACTATAAACTGGGTATGAATTGTCTACTCCATAAATAAGTCCCCAATGACGTTATATTGAAGCATTGAATAATATAATTTTTTGGAAACAATCATTCAAAACTCATTAAGTGTTGTTACTGGAAGAGTTTTTATTTCATTCCTTCTTTCCATAGTTAACTGGTAGAATTCTAAATTATTTTTGGTTGTCAAAATTTGTTTAAATGTTTTTGCCTTGTTACAATTAATGGGAGAGTGCCCATAAACTGTAGCAGGGCATCCCTGTGGGAACCCTGGGAAGTGAAGCTATTCTTGTTTACAAGCACTGTTTTGCCGGTAAAATAGGACCCAGTAACCACTGCTTGGAGTGGAAGTCCTCTAAATTGCACAACATGAGTATAAGCGATTATGAATGATTAATGAAACTTGTTTTCATCTCCATGTTGTGGTCAGGATTAGCCATTGTGCAAAACTATGTGACCTTAACACAGTTAATTAATTAATAAATATTACCAAGGCAAATCCACACAGTTGAAATAATTTCAGCTCAAAAGATAATATGATGCACATCAATAGAATATGAAACTTTTAAGTTGTGGTACTTCCACTTCATAGTAAAGTACAATATTAAGTGTCCAGCATTCAACCTATTAAGAATACTACTAAATAGTCTCACAAAAATACAGCTGCTTACACCTGTGGCTACTTCCACAATGATTTTGACTGATTGTGCTTAGCAGCCTTTTTAAAAGTAAACAAGCTATTAATTGCAATTAAAATATGTTTTTATTTTTTTAAATCACAAGAAAAAACTTTCCTCAATCCAATCCAATGAGGAGTCATAAGCAGAGTGTGAATGCTTTTTGAGAATAGTACTGACTGATTTTTTTTTTTTCATTACATTAGGTAAAGATTTGATACAGATGAGATTAACACTAAGTCTGTACAGTGCCCAGAGTTAATTACTCAGTAAATAACAAAAAAGCATTTATAACCAGAAACTATGACTAACCCTGTGCAATGCACAGGATTAGTCACACTTACTGGTTATAAAAAATTCATAACTGTCATACATGTATAACATTTTACACGAAAATGTACACTTACTAATGCTGTGCAATGCACGGGTTAGTCGCATAATAGAGATGATTTTATTTATGACCAGAAAGAAAAGAGTGACTAACTCTGTGCATTGCATAAAGTTAGTTGGTAAGCTAACATACACTAACCATAGTCATTGAACAGGATTAGTTGACAGGCTGCCATATCACACACTAGATGAAAATACACGCTGACTAAGGCTGTAAAATGCACAGGGCTAGTTGGTTACAGTTGGTTACATGTTACATAGGGTGCAGGATTCACAAAACTAAGGGAAACACTTGCACTGGATTGTGGAAATTTGAATGTGAATTCCAAAATTGAAAACATATTCTATTTTCAATTAATACCTTGTTAGTGCGAGTTTTATGGTAGGAACATAGGTCAGATCATATGATATTTCTTTACATGTTTATTTTTAAAACATGTAACGGTGGAGGAATCTGCTTCTTATGGTTTTACTTTCCATTTATGTGTAAAATATCAGTTTCAGTGTATGAGGCCATTGTCAGGGCTCCACTAACATCACTAGTATCTTGATGAGTTAGTTTATCAAAATTGATCTAGCACTCTACCACAATGATTAACCATGATTTTGGGCTTCTACGACATTGCATGAACTAGTGTTTGTCTACTTTGTGATTTTGATCGATTGTCATTGATGTGAATTGGGGTTTAGAGATCTTTGACTGTTTATTTTATGAATCCACAGAACACAGTTGGCTGAGAAGCCACTTTGTGCAAAATATTCATTTAACAGGAATGTTCAGTAATCCGGAATTTGTCATTTTCCTGTACTCTAGTGATAAACTAAGCATTTATTCTGTTATATCTTGTTATACACAGCTCCTTGATCTCTGTCAAACAGGATATATGGAGGATATCTACGCTGTTTTAGTAAATATCGGGAATTATCTCATGAGTGTGGACCTGAAAATTTTATTTTTCAACAGCGCATGTGCGAGTGAAAAATAATACTTTCAGATGCACACGAATGAGATAATTCTCGATATTTACTAAAATAGCGTAGCTTTTTATGTGTACCCATACTATGTATGGTACACATAATGCCGGCATCCAGGGTGGCCATCCGTCGTTCGTCCATCCTTTTTCCGTCCGTCTGTCTGTCTGTCCATCCATCCGTCTGTCCATCTGTCTGTCCGTCCATCTGTCCATCCGGCATCCGTATCCATTTATTTGGCATTTGATAACTTGAAAACCATTGCTTGGATTGTCAAGTTACTTTATATTTGTGTTCAGGTTACTGATGTGCCGAGCTGTATAGTTTTTGGGGTAAATCTGATAATTTTATCCTGAGATATTAACCCTTTATCCTTCAAATTGAAAATTCCTCCAATCCCTTTTGCATTCGATAACTTGAAAAATATTGCTTGGATTGTCTAGTTACTTTATATTTATGTTCAGGTTACTGATTTGCCGAGCTGTATAGTTTTTGGTGTAAATCTGATGATTTGCTTCCGAGATATTAACCCTTTATCCTTCAAATTGAAAATTCCTCCAATCCCTTTGGCATTCGATAACTTGAAAAATATTGCTTGGATTGTCAAGTTACTTTATATTTGTGTTCAGGTTACTGATGTTCCAAGCTGTATAGTTTTTGGTGTAAATCTGATAATTTAATCGTGAGATATTAACCCTTTATCCATCAAATTGAAAATTCCTCCAATCCCTTTGGCATTCGATAACTTGAAAAATATTGCTTGGATTGTCAGGTTACTTCATATTTGTGTTCAGGTTACTGATGTACCGAGCTGTATAGTTTTTGGTGTAAATCTGTTATTTTGATCGTGAGATATTAACCCTTTATCCTTCAAATTGAAAATTCCTCCAATCCCTTTGGCTTCCATAACTTGAAAAATATTGCTTGGATTGTCAAGTTACTTTATATTTGTGTTCAGGTTACTGATGTGCCGAGCTGTATAGTTTTTGGTGTAAATCTGATCATTTGATCCTGAGATATTAACCCTTTATCCTTCAAATTGAAAATTCCTCCAATCCCTTTGGCATGAGATAACTCAAAAAATATCAGTCCGATTGTCATGTTACTTTATATATTTATTCAGGTGACTGATGTGCTGTGCTGTATAGTTTTTATGTAAATCTGATAATTTGATCCGGAATGTTAACCCTTTATCCATCAAATTAGACACTCCTCCAATCCATTTCTATATGTACCCATACCATGTATGGTGTACATAATGTTGGCATCCATGGTGGCCCCCCGTCATACAGCTTTCCACTAGTTGCGCGTATGTGTACACATCTGACGATTTCATTGGCTTAGTTTTTTTTATATGCTACATGACTACTGTTTACTGCGCAATATTTAGTCCAATTCGACTGCAAACAGTTTAAAGACAGTAAAAAGATCTGCTGATCATTTGTTCAGGGTGACGTCCAAGGCACCGCCTTGTACCAAAGCGTGACTTCATTTAGGAAGCTACTGAGGGATATTCCTCATTATCCATCAAGTTGATGGATAACAAGAAATAACTTTTAGATAATTTGCGATAATTCACAGGCTATCATTTAATAAAATAGATTAAATGTCTATATTTGATGTACTGAGGATAAGTTAGTCTAAAAACATAGGGAATTTAGTGGGAGTCAGAATACGTATTCACTTATCAGAAGATTACGCAATAACCTTTATGCAATTAACAGATCATGTTTGTACTGAAGGTATGGTAAATGTTTTTGTGTTTTAATTTTATATTAAATTAACAGGATTATTCAATTACGAGTTAAGGGGCTCCACTGTATTAGTGCTGAGGAATGTTTAGTTTTCCTTCAATTTTAGCTTTCAAAACAGCTTATGACCTCTTATTTGAATGAGCCTGTCAAGCCCTTTCTGATGAAGTGTAATAAACTATGTTTTGGGAGCCAAAAATTATTTTTCAGTTCAAAGTGTCATCTGCTAGTCAGGCCAGTTGAATGGTCAAACATTTTATTATTTACTCAAAAATCAAATTGATGAAATTTCCTAAAAAAAAAATCAAATAGAAATAGAATGTTGGCTACTTTTCCCTCAAACAAAAATATATGAAAAAATGTTTTGTGGTTTATGTATGCTTTTTACTTAACCCTTTACCCAACACACAGAATATCAAAATTTATTACTTTAATTATTCTTTTTTAAAAATTTTCAATAAAACCATATCATGTAACCAGTCATTGGAATGAGCTCAATGGGCTCATTCCAATGAGGGGTCACATGATATGATTTTGTTGAAACTTTTAAAAAAAAAAAAAATTTTCAACTGCTCAATTTGAAAATTATGCAGGTGTATGTGGTCAATTCGTTAGGTAAAGGGTTAACAAGGCTTGACAAGATTTACATTTTTTTTCATGATCAACCAGGATCAACAAAAATTTCCATTTTTTGCTTTGAAAGATTAGCTTATGACCCCTCATTGGAACAAGCTCATTCCAAAGAGTGGTTATAAACTATGTTTTGGAGGCAAAATTTGAAAAAAAATAATAAAATTTTAATGGTGATTTGTTGTGAATATTCTTCAACTGATCGGGTTCGATGTTAAATTAGGTAACAGGTGAAATAAATATTATTTATCTCATCTCTTTTTGTCCACAGATACTTAGAGGTTATTACTTGGCTAGTTTCATGTCGGTCGAGATATATCAGCCTGAGGTAACTTCACATCAACCTGAGACAGAAGGTGGAAGGTTAATGTTAAGTTACCAGGGCTGATATCTCAGCTGATATGGAACTAATCAAGTAATAGCCTCTTTATTTATTAAACCAAAACAAATAATCACAAAATGTTTACAGATCTGTTAAAGTTTCCTTAACTTTTAGAAGCTGGGGAATCAGAATGAATTTATTGAGCATGACATACCATGAAAAACTTACAGTTAAGCAGGTGCTTCTAGTCAAGTGTCTATTCAGGCAGATGACACTTGACTAGAAGCACCTGCTCAGTGTTTAATTCTCCCCCAGCCCAAAGATAGCCAAACCGTCACAGCCAGATTACCTGCCATTTTACATCACAGGCAAGAAAACTCGACTCCCTTCTTCTAAGAGTTAAAGTGTTATTGTTTCTTATTCTTTTCACAAAATCTGAAGTTTCCTCTTCTGGTTCAGCTATCCGAACATTTGAGCTTTCCCAACTCGGAAAGTTGTGACGTTCAGAAAACTGAACTATCTGTTCTCTCACTTCTCTGCTTACGACTCAGACTCTAAAAAGTTTGCATTGAATTTTTATTTTCAGCTCTCTTCTTTCTTCTCTTCCTCCACACAATCCTCACTCATTGATGTCATTAATTCCTCTTCATTCAAAAATCAGTTTCAAACCACTCCATTATATAACATCTGTTTTCTAGTTTGTGTTCGACGAGTAATGGTGTTAATGTAAACAAATTGGTTGCATCTCATTACATCACATCAAGGGAAACAACTCTGGCCTGGTTCATTTCAACCCAAATTAGCATCATATCAGTTTGAAGTCATATCAGATGAGATTGATAATGGCCAATTTTGGGAAAGAAAATCATATCTAATAAATAAATTTGAGTATAAACCATCTCAAAGTTAAATGAAATAGGAAATTTATTTAAATGTGGGTATTGGTTAAATAAATAGAGGATATCTACGCTGTTTTAGTAAATATCAGGAATTATCTCATGAGTGTAGACCTGAAAATTTTATTTTTCATGGGCGCTTGTGCGAGTGAAATATAATACTTTGAGGTCCACACGAAAGAAATAATTCCCGATATTCACTAAAATAGTGTAGACTTTCTTTTTATTATATGCTACATGATATTTTACTGCACAATATTCAGCTCACTTCGACTGCAAACAGTTTCAAGACAATAACAAAGATCTGCTGATCGTTTCTTCAAGCCGGCGTCATGCGCCGAAAAGTGACGTCATTTAGGAAGTCATTGTATATCGAGAAATATCTTTTAGATAATATGCGATAATTCACAGGCTAGCATATAATAAATTCTGATTGTTTGGACCTGGATCATCTCAACTTGTGTGTGAACCATCTCCCAGCTGAACCAAATTTGAAGTTCATTTGAAATGAGGGTATGTTCCAAACATACAACGTTTCATTCACAATAATTACTAACAGGTCAGAGTTTCTTTAGGACTTTAGGAAGTTCCACCTGTGGGAACTCTGGGAAGTTAAGAAATGGTGGTTTACTGTGGTAAACAAGTTCTTTTTCACTGGTAAAATAAGACCTAGTAACCAACCCCTGGGGTGGAAGACCTTTAAAGAGGGCAGTGTAGGTACAAACGATTGGCTAAACTTGATTGTGTACATGTGTTGTGGTTATGATGTAGCCATAGGTGATTAAAGTTGTCTTTAACACCAACAAATAAATGAATTTAGGAAGTTGAAGTGACAGTAAATCACAGATTCCAATTATTTTTTGTCCTGTTGATAAGACCAATAAATTCTACATATGAAAGTCCCCTTGAGTTGCATGACATTTAACACCATTTAGAATGCCGAAGTTGAGTTATTGCACTTCCGATTATGTATAAGCAAGTGACTAATATTTTGGATAATAATTGAGAGCAGGAAAAGTTATATAACCTGAGCAGTTGTTTTTAGTCAAGTGTTGACCAGGCAGACTACACTTGACTAGAAACAACTGCAATGTTCGTAATCTTAATATTCAGTAAATTCACTCTAATTTTCCAGGCTTGTGTGAGTTAATAAATAACTTTAAAGTGGGTGGATTATTTGGCAACTGGTTCTAAATGTCTGAATCATGCTCCTTATCACATTTGAGTTTATTTATTAAAAAAGTGTATGCAATTTCAGCTAAATGATTTGTGGAACATAACATGACTTCTATATAGAGAACCCAAAGCACCAAACAAGCCATTCGAGCCTTTACCCAATGCAGCTGCTCAGTGTATTTGCAAAAATAACTATTCAATTTTCATATTTTTCTCATTTTTTGTCTCAAAAACATAACTTATGACCCCCCTCATTGGAACAAGCTCTTTGCAAAGAGGGGGCCATAAGCTATGTATAGAAGATGCAAAGAATGAAAAAAAAATTGGTTATTCAGGAATTTTGTTTGTAAGTGTCATCTGTCTTTAGTGTTAGGTAAAAGGTTAATGGTGTTAAAATTTATAGGCTTTCCATAAAAAGGCATTGGAAATAATTTGAGGTCATACATATATACTCTAAATTTGGAGGAAAAAAGTGTTAACAATAAATCTATCTTTATTAATATTGTGTGTTTGATAGTTGTTTTCAAAACGTACACCCTTTTTTCTGTAATTGCAGTTGCCCAGGACAACTTGACAAGGTGAGAAGTAAAAAGAAAATATATTCGATAACATTTTTTGATTGATTCTGTCCAGAATTGATCAAAATTGTTATAAATATCTTTTTAAATTTCTCAGTGTTATGGTTGAAGCATCTGATCCGACATTACCAGGATTCATACCAGTGTTTGTTTGTGTCTCAGAAAGTGGTGGAATTTTAAAATTGAATTTCCAGGCTCTTGAAAGTACTTCAAAATCAAACATTTTTGTAAAAGATCCTGGAAAGTGCATTAAAATATTTCTTTGCCTGTTATAGCCACAGAATTTGCTAACAAATTGTGGCAAAGATAATTCAGATATTTTTGGCAGAAAAATTTGAATTTCCCAAAATATTGAAGGATACCCTTCATATCAAACTCTTATCTGGAGTTTTTAATACTTATTAACTTCCCATGACCTCTCAGAACATGTGTTAAAAGGTCATCAAATTGTAAGTTGGAATTTGTATTTTAACATTGTATGATCTGGACAATCTTCGACAAGTTACAATAAACCAGCACCTGCAAGTCTAGAGGTTTTGTAATGGTTTCTAGCCTTGGCTGCACAAATTGGCTACTACAACTTAACTAAAAACCACTGCCACGGTGATTTGACTGTTGTCTTGCAGACTTGCTCATGATTATATATAAAGCAAAGTTTGTTGAATTTCCTAGTTCACCCCCAAAGGGTTAAGGATTATAAAAGCTAACATTTTTTTAGATAGAATATCTTAATATAACCATTGGAATTTATTGTATATTTCTTCATAAGTAAAAATCAGTTTTCTTGTTCAGTGCAATAGTTACATCTTGTGTATAGATATTTTATGACCTTTGATGTAGTAATATACCTGTAATGCACACAGTTTACAGATTATATATAGCAATAACATGATTTTGGAGGGCATTGCTGTTTATTAATGGCCCAACAGAAATTATTAACCGCCCAACAGCTTAAAAGCAGCCCGAGAGGGCTGCTAATATTGTGGAATGTTGATAATCAAGTTAGGAAAACTTATAAGTAGTCAAACAGTAATTGGAACACAAGTTTAAAAGTCATTTGTCTCTCAGAATATCTGTGTATGAGCTCTTTGTGGCATGACAATAACACTCCAAAAAGAAACTTGTTTACACAGTGTCACAAAGGGTCGAACTTCAAGCAAAGAGGAAGGCTGGGATGCATCGATCAAACGGATATCTACCATATGACATGTTGGGCTGTTATTGAGATGCTAACTCATTAACAACCCAACATATCACATGATCTGCTGAGCTTTTCACACTTTTAATGTTTGAGTAAAACTCTGTTAATGTACTAGGAACATTCCACAAATACAAAAACACTTTTACAGTTCAGTTTATTTTGTTGAAGTGCATAGGAGCATCATGCATTTCATATTGCACCGTAATGTTTTATTGTATCCACTTAACACTTTTCCCAATGCTTTAACCCCCCAGAACACGTCATGGGATGTCATAATTCCCAAATTGTCAAGTAGAAAGTTTTTCCATAATGCAACTGGGAAGTTGAACTCTGTTAGATGAGAATGAGTTGGTTAAATTTCCACTTATATTATGGAAAAGTGTGCAGCTTGAAATTTTGATATATCTTCATCAGTGTGAATTAGGTTTAAAGAAGTGTATGTTAATCTGTTCCTTAACCCTTTGATCCCACGAGAGGCTGCTTTTCTAGCCCACGAACATGATACGTCATAATTTCATTAGGGGGGAAGACCAATCAATATTTTCAACGTGCAGCCCCAAATAATGAATATGGATTCTTCCCATTGCTGCCATTGAACTGACTTAGAATTCAAAGGGTTAATGACCAAAGATTTTGGTGTCATAAAAACTGTTGGAGAGTTGTCAACTTGTGTTGTTAGGAGATATGATAACTTTAATGTTGAAGAGCTTATTAAATTTTGTTTATTCTTGAAACAGAAGTTTGACACAAAAAAGTTTGAGTTATCTTTCTTGATGTCCTTGAAAGGTAAATTATATCACTCGAAAAAAGATTTATAACATGGGAGGTAAATTGAACTTGTAAGAAAGTTAGAGCAGACATCTTTTTAGCTCAACTGACTGAAAGTCAGGGGGAACTCAAGTGATCACTTTCTGTCCGTCGTCGGCCATCTGTTCGTCCGTCCATCATGAACTTTACATTATCGACTTCTCCTCCTAAACCCCTGGGCCAAATTGAAGCAGATTTGATACGCATGGTCCTTATCATATGTCAATTCAAGTTTGTTCAAATAAAGTTGCCACACTCCAGAGGGAGGGAGTGGGGGAAAAATGGTCCAAAATTCGAGAAAAATCTTCTCATGAACCAGTCGGTACATTGACTTGCTATTTGGTATGTAGCTTCCTTCTGAGGTGTAGAATCAAGTTTGTTCAAATGAAGTTCCAGAAGCAGTATTTGCCTTTGTAATGGGAGGGGCAAGTTTTTTGGCCCCACCCAAAATTTATATTTTTCTGAACCGATGGTCCGATTTGAACGAAATTCGGTATGTGGTATTATTGGGTCATAAGTACACAATCATGCTAAAAAAAGTTTCCCATGTTCCCTGTGGGAACCCCAGGAGCTAAAAATAGAAAATATTTCAAACGCCCATATTTCCCGAACCAGAGAACTGTTATTTGGTATGTAGCATCCTTAGGACAAATAGAATCCATTGATAAAAAAAAATTGCCATCGGTTTTGTTAGCATGTTCTGTTGGGTGGGCGGGTGGGGGGGGGGGGGGGGGGGGGGGTGGAGGCAGCAAAAAATGCTGAGTCCTCATATTTGCAAATATTAAAAAAACAATTCTCCAGAACCACTGATCAGAAATCTTTTGATATTTGGCGTACAGCATCCATAGGGGGGGGGGGGGGGGGGGGGGGGGGGGGGGGAGAGATACAAGTGTGTTCAATTTAAGCCCCTCAGTTCATATTTGGGCTCAATACAGGAGCCCAAATCGGAACTTAGGGCAATATGGGAAATATGCTTTAAAAATCTTCTTCAGAACCACTGGTTGGAATGTTTTAATATTGTAAACATTATTGTTATGAGGGACAGATTCAAGTTTATTTGCATCAAGTCTCTCTGTTAATATTTGGGCTTCCTATGGGGGGTGCGAATTTTAACTTAGTACAATATGAGGAAATTTCTTTAAAAATCGTCTTCTTCAGATCCACCAGTCAGAATCCTTTCATATTTGGAATACAACATCTCTAGGAGCGTCAGATTCATGTTTGTTCATATTGGGCCCCTGGGTTAATATTTGCACTCTCTATTGGCACCCAACGTTTAACTTAGTGCAATATGAGGAAATTTCTTTACAAATTTTCTTCTTCAGATCCACTTGTCAGAATCCTTTCATATTTGGTAAACAACATCTTGGGTGGTGGTGGTGGGGAGGGGGGGGGGGGAGGGTTCAAATTCAAATCGAGTCCGTGGGTTAATATTTGGGCTCCTGAATTTTAACTTAGTGCAATATGAGGGACTTTCTTCAAAAATCTTTTTCTCCAGAATCACCAATCAGAATCTTTTCATATTTGGTTTATAGCATCTCGGGATAGATAAGATTCAGTCCCTGCCTTAAAATTTGGGCTCTCTTCAGGGGGAGGGGAGAGGGATAGGTGAGGGGGGGGGGTCAAGTTTGTTCATATCCATTCCTAAGTCGTTTTTTTTGTTTATATCCATTTCTAAGTGGGGTTCAGATTCAAATCGAGTCCCTGGGTTAATATTTGAGCTCCTGAATTTTAACTTAGTGCAATATGAGGGACTTTCTTCAAAAATCTTTTTCTCCAGAATCACCAATCAGAATCTTTTCATATTTGGTTTATAGCATCTCGGGATAGATAAGATTCAGTCCCTGCCTTAAAATTTGGGCTCTCTTCAGGGGGAGGGGAGGGGGGTGAAGTTTGTTCATATCCATTCCTAAGTGGGGGTTTTCCATAAATTTGCATTTCAAACTGCAAGGACATAATAACCCTTGGAAGTTTGGCAGTACTGATATACAGCTGATAGAATTGGAAGTAGTCAGGAAGACCTATGATAATAATCATCTGGCATATTCAATTTCATGACTTCATTCCTCTGTAGTGTTGATGAACCATGACTAACTAAATGTGATCTTCTTCGAACCACTTTATCAGATGAGCGACTAAGGCCCCCCTTGAGGCCTATTGTTTATAAAGTGATTTGGCAGTGTGGGGTGGGAGGTCATCATGTAAACAAGTAACAACATTCAATGTTGAGTGCCTGAAAGATTTTGCTGCATAATATGTCGTGACAAATTTAAAATTACAAATTGCTGTACCCTCCTTGCATTTTAAATTTTTTGTCACTTTCCTCCATTTTGGATTCAGCACAGGCTATTACCAAATTGTGCAGCAGCTAAGGGTTTAATAACAACAAAATTTCATTTGATGCCTCAAGAACATAGCTTTCGGGCCCTCATTGTAATGAGCTTGATCCAGTGGTCAGAATTTGACCCTTGACGGTTAAGAACAATTTCCTAAGCCATCAAGAGCTCTGTTTTGTATACAATATGCATAATCTTGATGGAGAGTTTCAACTGTTTCAGAAGTACCATCTAGTCCAGAATGGAGAAAACAAATTTGTGTATCCTTTGTTTTTGCTGAAGGATTGTTATTATCTGATATCCTGATAAATAGTACATATGAAGCTTTTACCAACTGTATGACAGAACAGTGATCACAAATGATCTCTCTCTCCATCAGATCACAATTAGGTGATCTGATGTAAGAGAGTGGATAAGTGTGCTGGTCTCTCATGCCAGAGGTCAGGGATTGATCCCCAGTCGAGGAAAGTTCTCGAGGTGTCCGAACATTCTCTGTCAGCATCAATTGTGGAGTTGATGCCGTAACAGTGTACCGTCCTTTCGGGTGGGGACGTAAAATGGCTGTCTTCTGTGTGGAGAGAGACACACTCCGTGCAGGCTAAAGATCTCTCTGTAGTATTCGAGAAGAGCGAGATCACAAAGTTGCCGCTATGAAGGTCATCCCACACACCTGTGCCATTGAGTCAAGGAGAGGCATAAATATAAGTTGCATAACTTGTTTGCCAGTAAAACAAATAAGATTAAATGAATAAGAAAATCACAATTAGGTCACAAAACATTTTCACCCATTGGTCGAGATTTCATGAATAAAATATTGTGAAATCAAGCCTTAAGGATGCAATATTTTTGCATTTCTTTTTTTACCGATGAGATTCTACTGTATTCAGAAAAGCAGACAGAGAATTTCAACCTGATTGCAACCCAGTTGAAATTCTCTCTGCTTTTGTAATCACCAAACTATAGAAGTATTTGAAATTTATCTAACGAATCGGCCGCATCTACCAGCATAATCTACAAATTGAGCAGTTGAAAAAATATTTTTCAAAAAAATTTTAAAAAATAAAAAAAAATGTATCATGTAACCCCTCATTGGAACGAGCTCATCAAGTTCATTCCATTTTGGGGGGGGTCACATTATATGGTTTTGTTAAATATTTTTTTTAAATTTGAAAAAAAATAACATTTAAAATAATAAATTTTGATGTCATCTGTGTTGGGTTAATGGTGGAAAGTCATGGCCTAGTCTTTGTTATGTTTGGCCAGTCAGATCAAATTTTGCACAAAAGAGAGTAGGTCAAGGTATTTATACTGCTGAACTCTTATGAATTTGTGTTAAGCATTCATAATAAGTGTCTGTAAATTATATTTATCCTGACTTTTGGTATGGTTTGGATGTGATTTCTTTCCCTGCTCTGTATCTACAGTGTTAATACTTATGGGTTTTTACTATATCACAGTCATAACTAGGTGTAACACAAATTTGTATATATTATTTTTTATTGTAGAAAACTTCTTTCTCTTTACTGAGATTGTGGAACAGTAGTGATGTTTTTTTTTAGCTCATCTGACTGAAAGTCAGAGTGAGGTATAGTGATCACTTTCCATCCATCATCTGTCTATTCGTCATTCGTGAACATGGTGTTCTCTCCCTGTGGGAAGCCTGGAGAGTGAAGCGGTGCTTGTTTACCGTGAAAACAAGCTCTGTTTTACAGTACAATAGGGCCCGGTAACCAATGCCTGGGGTGGGAGTCCTCTAAAACGGGCAGCATAGGTATAAACGATTGGCTGGACTTTATATCCATGTTATTATTATAAATTGTTGGATCATGGTCCTTGATATTGGTAATAGGCTTGCCGTGATTATGCAAAAAGTCGACTAATCGTCGGTCGTGCTGATTGATCGACTTTAAATTTGAAAGTCTACTTTTTTACCCTAGCAGGTATAACGACACCACTGCCTTGCCAGAACGTGATCACGCTGTATATACATGATGGGAACTTTTCTGGATGTATAAACGACAGTGGTAGACCATATGGAGGTAAAGGAGGGTGGCCTCAGGCCCCTCAAGTAAATCGTCATTTTTCTAAGTCCGATTCAGAAATGTTTGTGGTAATTACCTCCCACTTTAATGATTTTGGGGGGGGAAAATATGAAAGTTATTTTCAAGTATTACTGCTCTCATCATGTCAACAACATGTCCGTATTTTAAACAAAATCATTTCCAATAACCATTCTTTGCTCATAAATCTTTTATTTTGAACAACACAAAATGAAACTCGCTGCATTTGATGAAATTTCAGTATTTTGCTTCACAAAACTAGAGTTAGCTCTCTTGGGTCACTCTTTCGTGTTGGAAATCCGAAAATCACAACGTTTCCCACCATTGATAAATTATCGTGAGTGTGTGTGCGGAAGGGGAGGGGGGGTGTGACTTTTTACATCCTTAGTGCCCTTACAGGGACCAGCAGAATAGTCCTTGTAAGTTGTAAAATCCCTCTCCCTCGGATCAGGCCTAGTTCCTTCTGGCTGCTCACTGCTATGTTTCATCTGAAGTTTGGGTGTCAGGGTGTATTACTGTTTAACGGTATGGCAGACGATCGACCAACTTAATAGAATAATGTCAACAAAACATTCATTCCGACGTTCACCAAGCCTTATAATGTGGGAATGATGGATCGTTGACTATGTCACCATGTTATTTAAAATGTACACGGCCACATGCCCAGTTATACCTACCTTTAGGACCATTCAGCCATCTCGTTTTAGTCGACCCTTTGTTAAAAAAAACGTGGTCAAAAAAGTAGACTAATCGTCGATTTTGGGCTCTGATTAATCGACTATGGAATTTCATAATCGCAGCAAGCCTAATTGGTAAAAAAGAAAGGTTGATCTCATTTATATTGTACATCGATATTCTGGTTTATTCATTTTTCCATATTCACATGTTTCATACAATAATTAGTACATTGATCTGCACATGGATCTGAGCAGTGATAGAAATAATGGACACTGATTGGATATTACAGTTATCCGTAGTGCAGAAATATGTGACCTTAAATACCAATAAATAAATAAATCAACTGATTTCAGTGAAATTTGAGGTGATTGTAGAGACATTGGATGTTTATTTTGTTCAAATTAATTTACCTCGACCCATATGGAGGGGATGGAGAAAATGCTGACACATTTTTTTTAAATCTTCTCAATGATCGATTGGTACAATGTCTTGATATTTAGTACTGCCTTCCTTTTGAGGTGTAGAATGAAGTTTGTACAAACAAATTTTGTAGGGCATTATTTGCTTTTGTAATGGGAGGGGAAGGATTTTGGGCTCCTCCCAAAATTTATATTTTTTGAACTAATGAGCCATTTTGAACCAAATTTGGTATATGGTATTATTGACTTATAAGTACATGATTCATTAAAAAAAATTTTTTAAGCATCCCCGTTGGAAGTTCAGCAGCTAAAAATAGAAATATTTTCAAATGCTCATATTTCCCAAACTGCACAGAACAGAGATTTGGTTATTTGGTATAAAGCATTTTTAGGACCAGTAGAATCAAATAGTAAAGATGAAATTGGCATCAGTTGTGTCATAGTGTACCATGGAGGTGGGGAGGGGAGAAAAATAAAAAACAATGCCGAGTCAGCATATTTGCAAAAATTAAATCGGGAGGGGTGCAATATGAGAAATATTCTTCAAAAATCTTCTCCAGGATCTACAGTAAGATTCATTTGATATTTGGTATACAACATCATTACAAGGGTCAGAATCAACTTTGTTCAAATCAAGTCTCTCGGTTAATATTTGTGCTACCTATGGAAAAAACCAAACCAATACCGATACAATGGGGAAAAACCAAACTGAACCACTTGTTGAATACCAAAACCATCTTCATTTTCAAATTTTCCTTTATTCACTATTTACAAGTCCCTGCTGAGCTTGATAACAGTCGAAATGTTCATTTTCATGAAAGAAGTGACTGATTTTCTTTTCAGTTTTGTTAACCCTCAATGGACTGGGCAACTGTCCTGAATTCCCACTAGACTACAACCTGTACATGTCCAATTGCTCAGTAGTGATTTCTAGTCAAGTCTTTGTTGCCTGTTAACCTTTTACCTGACATGAAAAGCAGATGACACTTTCAAACAAAATTCTTGAATAACTAATTTTTTTCATTTTTTGTCTCAAAAACATAGGTTTTGACCCCTCATTGGAACGATCTCGATGAGCTCGTTGCAAAGATGGGTCATAACCTATGTCCTTGAGACAAAAAATGAGAAAAATAATGAAAATTAATTGGCAATTTCTGTGAATAGAGTTGGCTGGTTTTTGCCATTACATTGGGTAAAGGGTTAAGGCAGCCAAGATCTGACTAGAAATCACTGCCCAGGTGTTTTGTCTATTGTCAGCAGGACTTCCTAAAGATGGCATGGTCAGGGCACATGCTCTGAGATCGCAAAAACCTGAAATAGGTCTTTAAAATTAAGGTGTGTTTAGAACAAGTCACAAAATTACTGTAGATATGATTTGTAGTCATAAAAGAACACCACTGTTGACCTCATTGAGAGTGTCATTTATAGCATTGTGGTAGAATGATACTACAACTACTTATTCTATTTTTCCTGATGTGAATTCCTCTTTGGTACTATCGGCAAATCTCTGTCAAGTCAGATACTGAACCGCACCAAGGTGTATCCCCTTAAAAATACTGAAACCAATACCAAACTCAAAATTCCAATACTGCCCATCTCTACATTTTAAAAAAATTTCTTCTCCAAATCCACCATTCAGAAGCATTTGATATCTGCTACACAACATGTCTGTTCAAGTCAAGTCCCTTGATTAATATTTGGACTATCTATGGGAGCCAAAATTTTAACTCAGTGTAATATTATGAATAATCCTTAAAAAATTCCTATTCCTATCTATTGATATTTGGAATACACCATTCTTTATCCAAGTTAAGTCCACAAGGTTGATATTTGGGCTCCCTAGTTTGGTGTTAATAAACATCTGGGGATTATTTCTCTGATAGAAGCTGAATACTAGAAAGAATCATCTGACAGGGACAATAGAGTTCTAAATAATTACATGCCTTCATTCCTCTGTGGAGTTGAATAATGATAGATGCTTATTAAATCCGTCTTTAAAACACTTTAAGTGATCACCTTACAACTGCCCCAACACCCCCCCCCCCCCCACCCCCACCCCCAGGTCTCTTGTTTTCTTTTGTTAACTGTTGTTAGCTTTCTCTATGGGTGGGCATTTCTACTGTCAACAGGGAGCACGGTGGTTCAGTAGGCAGAGGTGCAGGCTGCAAGCCGAGAGGTCCTCGGTTCGAATTCTTATTGTATTCAATGGGCCATTGTGCCATAAGGCCATCTTTTTCTGCTTATTTAGATACAGATTTTATTAATAAACCAGATCTAGTCTGTATCAGATATCAGAGATAGGGAATTAATCATTTCAGTCTGGAATTCTGAAAGTTTTTGAAAAAATGAAATCTGATTGTCATTGCTTACACCAGAACCAGACTGACCATCTGTGTTAAATTTCCAAGTAGCTCTTTTCTTGGGTTGGGGGAGGGGCAGGGATGCCCAGGGACAACAGCCTGCCAAATGGAGGACAGTATAATTCACATTCTATTGTCATGGTTGCTGTTGATCAGTATACACAACTCTCTTTTTGTCTTGCATTAGCATGGTGTTTCACAGGTTATAGTTCTTTAAAACACTCAGCCAGATTGTAATGGATTACTCTTAACTACATGCCATCGTATACTTGGTTATTATGATTCCCCATGTGAACAATATTGATATGGCAACTCAAAAACTAAATTCACTTATTTCCTTCATATTTTCCACATGTTAGTACGTCATTCTCAGAGTCTCAATCAATCTCGGAGATGCAAGTATTTTTTGTCTTTTAGGTGTAAAAATCCAAAATTTTCTCACACTGTGCCAATCTGAAATTTGGGAAATTTATCGCTGAAGGATACAAAACAATTCTTGCATCTCAGATTCTCTGACTGACCATGGTTCAATCATTGTAAGAAATTTTGAGACTTTAACCCCTAGAACTCTGGGATTATAATGTGTTTATCCATCAACAGTTTATACCTGTCTGTCCATGGCTTAGATAATTCATTGATTAACTTTTTATATAACACAGCCTAAAGATGAGACTTGTAACAAGATTTTCTTGAATAACAAAAAAAATTTAATTTTTGTCTCAAAAACATAACTTGAGACTTTGATTGAAATGAGCATTTTTTGTTCAGTGAGAGGTTACTGGCTGTGTATGGCTTTGATACGAATTGAAAAAAATAATAAAATTTGAAAGGCAATTTTTTTTTCTGAATACCGCTGGCCAGATATTTCCATTATGTTGGGTAAAAGGTTACAGATGAATAAGGTTGTAGTTTGTGTGCATTAATTTAAATTACGATAATAATCAGAGCAAAGACATTAGCATGCCATCCACATCCTTATATTTTTTTACACCTTTCTCTTAAAGATACCCCCCCCCCCCCCCCCCCATCAAAATAGCCCCAATCGAGAGGGTTGCATTAAAACTGAACATGTTAAACACACCTTTTAACATCAGTGAATAGGGGCTTCATTCCTCGATAAGTGTGTAAGGAAGTTTCATCTGTGCACAGCTAGATGTACAGATTACCAGGGTAATTGAAAAGGTTGAGTAATAACATGAATAAAGATAATATCCCTTTACCTTATGAATCAGTCTCTTCTGTCACCGTAATTTATAAATTGAATAGTTTAACAAAAATTATTTTTCAAACTCTTTTGGCAAAGTCATATCATGTGATCCCCCTCATTGGAACAAGTTTGTCTGGCTCATTTCAGTTATGGGGGTAACATGATATGGTTTTGTTTAAATTTTTTGAAAACATTGGGGAAAAAAGAATTAAAATAACAAGATTTTATATTATGTGCATTAGGTAAAGGGTTATAAAATTTTATTCAGAGAAATTAGTACCCAGTGAAATATTTGTCATTTCTACATGAGATGTTTACTTTGAATTTTATTGCATAAATGGACAGAATAAAACATTATAAACAGTTAATGACACCAAGCACATATTACAGCTGACAATCTTTATTATACTTGTAAGTCATCAGTATTCTTCCAGTTATCATTCTTTGTTCTCATCCATAAATGTATCCAACACATCTCTTCAATTTGTACTTTTTGTAACAATTTACTGTGTATCTCATGACAGATTATTTATAGTAAAAATAACAAATATCAACAGATATTGTTTATATTTTTCATGCCCCAGAATTCTTTTTCTGGTGGATATTTTATTGCCCCAATAACTGTTTTAGTGCCATGATATATAAAATGGTGATGACACATGCAAATAATGTGAAAATTTATAATTGTGTAGTGTGAATTAACAAGTTTTTGTTTAACTCTGTACCTGACGTATTGGCCGCATCTGCCCACATACTTTTCAAATTAACCCTTTGAGCTCTGGTGGTATCTTCCATGCCAGTTCAGTGGCAGCAATTAGAAGAGTCCATATTCTTTATTTGGGTAGACCAATCAATATTTTCAACGTGCAGCCTTGGGGCTGGACATTGAAAATATTGATTAGTCTACCCCACACATTTACTCAACAGCCATCCTATTTAATGACATTATGGCGTATCCTGTTCCTGCCGGAAAAGCGGCCACTCGGGTTCAAAGGGCAAAGCAATTAACCCTTTACCCAACGAAGACGATATCAAAATTTATTATTTTAAATATCATTTTTTCAAATTTTTCAAAAAATTTCAACAAAACCATATCATGTGACCCCTCGTTGGAACGAGCTCAGTGAGATCGTTCCAACGTGGGGTCACATGATATGGTTTTGTTGAAATTTTTTGAAAAATATTTTTTCAACTGCTGAATTTGCATATTACGCGGGCGGATGCGGCCGATTCATTGGGTAAAGGGTTAAAAAAAAAAAAAATTTCAACAAAACCATATCATGTGGCCCCTCGTTAGAACGAGCTTGTCACATGATATGGTTATTTAATTTTAAAAAACAATAATTAAAATAATAAATTTTGATATCGTGTGTGTTGGGTAAAGGGTTAAAATAGCCTAACAAAAAACAACAGAGACTATGATTTGAGGACATAATCCATGATACTACACAATACAATACTACTGACTCTCACTTTTACTTTCAATAGTGATTCTGCATTGTGGAGAGCGAGGTGGGGAGAGGGTGATTTACAAAACTTCTTTCATTGAAGCAACACCAAACCTATTAGAAAGCCCATAGTGATTTCTCTGTCCATGTGTCCATCCATCCCATTTGGTTTCTGAACTCTCACTTGACAGTACTTTGGCATGGGATTTTAAAACTTAACAAATACACAGCTCCTGGGAAAGGGATTAACATTATCGATTTTGGGGCTGAAAGGTCAAGGTGCTTTGCATCCATCCATCTGATTTAGTACACTACCTAGGGGAAGGGATGAACCCTGTTGATTTGGTGGTCAAGGTCATGGAGTGCTCTGATGGTCTTCAGACTGTAAGTTGACAATGTTTTGGCCTAGGATCATGAAACTTCACAGTCATTGAATGGGGTTAGGGTGGGGAGGCGTTGTTCCAGAGGTCAGGATCACAAGGTGTGTTGTGTCCATCCCTCTAATTTCATTTCTCGAATCAAACTTGATAATGCTTTGTTATGCAATCATGGAACTTAATAGGTACACTGCTTGCGAAAAAGGGATGAACACCATTGATTTGAGGATCCAAAGGTCAAGTCACAGAAGTCACTTTACCCCAAATACGGTTTCAGGACTCTATCTTAATTCTCATGAAACTTCAGATACCACGCCTATGGGAAAGGAATGAACTCTTATCGATTTATTGAGGCTAAAAGATCATAGAATGCTCTAACCTGAAGGTAACCAAACTCTTGACACAGCTTTGGCCCAGCAGCTTGAAACTAAACAGGTACACTGTCTAGGGGACAGGAATGAACCTTGACAATTTGGAGATCCAAAGGTCAATTCACAGGGTGGTCCAGCCTGAAAACATTTTCTCTAACTAGCAACCACTTTGGTCTAGGATCTTTTGTGGGGCCCTAATGATGGTTTAATCACAGAAGTATCTAGTTTAATTGGCACCATCTTGATAACTACATAAGTTCATACTCCAAGTTGATTTATCAAGGAGGTCACCGATACATAATCAGATCAGACACCCCAATCATAATTTCCAATCTGTATCATACAGAATACATATCAACTGGTTGAGTGCTGAAAGCCCATATATGGGTTCCATTCTTAAATGCAGTTACCACAGCATAGAGGTTTCATATTCTGTGAATGTGGTTCACATTACCTCTTAAGTGAATTTATTTCATTTGTATGGAATTGCCTTGTTACAATTTATGAGAGAGTTACTGAAAAACATTTGAAAAAATTTTGGCAGTCCAGAAAAATTTAGCACTCGCCCAGTTAATTGCTTAACAAAATTTACGGTGATTGAAAATACAGATTATTTCAACAGTTAATTGATCTGGGTCATTGGATTCCACTGAGTTGATTTATTTATTTATCTGGGTTTAATGACACTTTTGACATGGTCACCTCGTGTCGGACAGTTTTATGGATGGAGGAAGCTGGAGTAACTGGAGGGAACCACCAAGCAACAGTAAGCAACTGTCTGACACCCCAACATACCAGCTCCCCATCATCAACGTACATTGTGCCTTTGTACACAGCAGTGCCCCTGTGCCCACACATAGGCAATTGGCATTAAGTGCCTTGCCCAAGGGCACAATGCCGTAACCTCTGGTGGGGATCGAAACGTGGACCTTTCGGTTTGAAGTTCAATGCCTTAACCACCCAGCCGCCGCGCTGTCCACTGAATTGAGATCTAACCAGATCTGGTCCTGGCAATGAGTTGGAATATGACAACCTATATCAATTGACTGTTTTTACCTCAACTTGATGTCAAATATGAGCTATTGGGATGGGTTGTGATCCGTCGTCCATACGTACGTCTGTCCATCCACAAATCATCTGGCACACCCTACAGGCCACAGTTCTCATCTGATCAGTTCCAAATTCCATATGTGGCTTTGGGGCAATCTCTAGATGGGCGCTATCGATTTTTTTCGAATTTTGTTAAAAAACATAGCCTCCAGTGGACATCTTGGATTTGAATACAAATTGTCCAACAATTCCTTCAACACACCCTACAGGTCGCAGCTCTCACCCAATCTGTCCCAAATTTCATATGTAGCTTTGGTGCAATGTCGAGATGGGAGCTATTTTTTCCGAATTTTGTTGAAAAACATGGCCTCCAGTGGCCATCTTAGGTTTGGCATATAAATTGTCAACAATTCCATTAGCACACCCTACAGGACACATATCTCTCACCAAATCTTTTTCAAATTTCTTTTGTAGCTTTGGTGTGATGTCTAGATGGGAGCTATCGATTCATTTTTAGCTCAACTTTGACGAAGTCAAATTTGAGCTATTGTCATGGCCCGTCGTCCGTCTGTCCGTCTGTCCGTACGTCAACAATTGGCTATGGCTCGGGCTAGAGGTCGTATTTATGAACCGATCTTTACGAAACTTCTTGTGTACCTTTGTTATGACCCTGGGACGGGAACGAGTGTTTTTAGGTGTGGTCCGAAATTCAAGATGGCTGCCAGCGGCCATTTTGTACCGATAATGCAAAAATCAGTTTTTTGTACAGAACTTCTGTATGAAAGTTCTGATTTGAATAAAGTTTTGTATAAATGTTTAGTACCATGGGATACATCACATATAATACGGGTTTTTTTCTCGTGCGTAAATTATGCAAATTAGACTGACTTTGATTTATTTAGTGTTACTTTCAGAGCTGTAAGTGCCAAGCTGCTATGGCTCGGGCTAGAGGCCATATTTATGAACCAATCTTTACGAAACTTCTTGGGTACCTTTGTTATGACCCTGGGACGGGAACAAGTGTTTTTGTGTGTGGTCCAAAATTCAAGATGGCTGCCAGTGGCCATTTTGTACCAATGATGCAAAAATCAGTTTTTTGTACAGAACTTCTGTATGAAAGTTCTGATTTGAATAAAGTTTTGTATAAATGTATAGTACAATGGGATACATCACATATAATACGGGTTTTTTTCTCGTGCGTAAATTATGCAAATTAGACTAACTTTGATTTATTTAGTGTTACTTTCAGAGCTTAAGTGCCAAGCTGCTATGGCTCGGGCTAGAGGCCGTATTTATGAACCAATCTTTACGAAACTTCTTGGGTACCTTTGTTATGACCGTGGGACGAGAACGAGTGTTTTTGGGTGCAGTCCCAAATTCCAGATGGCTGCCAGCAGCCATTTTGTACCGACGATGCCGAAATCTGTTTTTTGTACAGAACTTCCATATGAAAGCTCTAATTTGAATAATTTTTTGTATGAATGTTTAGTACCATGGGATACATTACATATATTACAGGTTTTTTTCTTGTGCGTAAATTATGCAAATTAGGCTAACTTTGATTTATTTAGTGTTACTTTCAGCACTGTGAGTGCAAATCCCAATACGGCTCGGGCTAGAGGCCGTATTTATGAACCGATCTTCACGAAACTTCTTGGGTACCTTTGTTATCACTGTGGGACGAGAAGGAGTGTTTTTGGGTCCAGTCTGAAATTCAAGATGGCCGCTAGCAGCCATTTTGTTCAAAATTAAGTGCAATCAGATTTTTGCGCAGAACTTCCAAATGAAAGATCTGATTTGAATAAATTTTTGTATGAATGTTTAGTACCATGGGATACATTACATATAATACAGAGTTTTTCTCGCGAATAAATTATGCAAATTAGGGGTCCGGGTAGGACTTAGAAAATTTTGGACCAAAATCCGGAAATTAGTTTTTTGGTTTTTTATGCGTTTTGGTCAATTTTAAGACAAAAAAAAAAAAAAAATTTTACACTGAAAATTTGGGGTCCGGGTGGGACTTTGAAAATTTTGGACCAAAATCCGGAAATTAGTTTTTTGTGTTTTGATGCATTTTGGTCAATTTTAAGAAGAAGAAGAAAAAAAAATTTTAGTCTGAAAATATTTTGTTTGGGACTGGAAATTTCCACACAAAAATAATAATCTACAATGATTGGTCTTAATCTGTAGTCCATTACAGTCACCTTGTAATTCTTTTATTATTGTTGACTGGGCCAAAACAAATACTAATTCCTGTCATATTCATTATTCAGTTGTCTTGGTCACAGCAAGTACTAATTCCTGTCATATCCAAGTTGAGCTACAGAGTCACTGACTCTTTCATTAAATTTTGTTGAAAAATATGGCCACTGGTGGCCATCTTGGATTTGGATATACATTGTCCAACAATTCCTTTAGCACATCCTACAGGCCTTGGCTCTCCCCCGATCAGTCCCAAATTTCATATGCATCTTTGGGGCAATGTCTGGATGGGAGCTTTCAAATTTTTCCAAATTTCAATGACAAACATGGCCACCAGTGGCCATCTTAGATTTGGCATATAAATTGTCAACAGTTCTATTAGCACACCCTGCAGGCTGCATCTCTCCGATCTTTTTCAAATTTCATATGTAGCTTTGGTTTGATGTCTAGATGAAAGCTATCGAATACTTCTGAATTTTGTTTAAAAACATGGCCGCCTGCAGCCATCTTGGATTCGAATATAAATTGTCAACAATTCCATTAGCACACCCTACAGGTCTCATCTCTAACCTATTAAAAGGTCATTTCCAAGGTTATTGAATATCCCCAGCCAAATGGCTATTTTTGAGCTATAGTAAGCTTAACTTGACAAAGTCAAGATAAGCTATTGCCATCACGCGTGCGGAAGTCTGTTAGTCTGTGAGTCTGTTCACATTTTCCTTTAGCACAGGCTACACCACGTAGTTCTTGTCTGATCGTCACGAAATTTCATATGCAGGTTTGGGATCATGTCTAGATGAGATCGTCCCCTTTTGGTCGCAATCGGTCAACTGGTATGGCTGACCAAGCCCAAAACCCGAAAACCATTAGCACAGTCTACAGGTATTTAGGAAGGGATTTCATTGTAACTTGGTAGGATGCCTCTGTATAATGTCTAGATGAGAACGTCCCCTTTTGGTCATGATCTGTCAACCGTGATGGCTGCCCAAGCCCAAAACCCCAAAACTTTTAGCACAGTCTGCAGGTTATATTTAATATGGAGGGATTTCATTAGGGCCCCACCGTGAGGCGGACGCCCTATAGTGATCGCTCTGTCCGTCCATCCGTGCATCCGTCCATAACAAAACTTGTCGGGGCTGAAATCTTTCTCTCTTAATATTTGACATGTGGGTATATTATCTCAAGACGATGTGTCGCGTACCAAGGTTGCCATGCTTTGACCTTGAACTTTGACCTCAAGGTCAAATTATTCCGAATTTGGGGTTCTTTTCTGACAAGTTCGTGTCCGGGCTGTAACTTTTTTCCCTTAATAGATAGGGTTTTGATATTTGGTATGTGGATAGATTATCTCAAGACGACGTGTCACGTACCAAGGTTGCCATGCTTTGACCTTGAAGTTTGACCTCAAGGTCAAATTATTCAGAATTTGGGGTTCTTTTCTGACAAGTTCGTCTCCGGGCTGTAACTTTTTTCCCTTAATAGATAGGGTTTTGATATTTGGTATGTGGGTAGATTATCTCAAGATGATGTGTCGCGTACCACGGCTGTCATGCTTTGACCTTGAACTTTGACCTCAAGGTCAAATTATTCCAAATTCGGGTTCTTTTCTGACAAGTTCGTGCCTGGGCTGTAACTTTTTTCCGTTAAAATATAGGGTTTTGATATTTGGTATGTGGATAGATTATCTCAAGACGACATGTCGCGTACCAAGGTTGCCATGCTTTGACCTTGAAGTTTGACCTCAAGGTCAAATTATTCAGATTTTTTTTTATTTCTGACAAATTCGTGTCCAGGCTGTAACTTTTTTCCCTTAAGAGATAGGGTTTTGACATTTGGTATATGGGTAGATTATCTCAAGACGACATGTCGCGTACCAAGGTTGCCATGCTTTGACCTTGAAGTTTGATCTCAAGGTCAAATTATTCAGAATTTGGGGGTTTTTTCTGACAAGTTCGTGTCCGGGAAGGGATTTTAATCAGATTTTATCTATTGCTTGAAATATTTTAGTATTACGGTTCACATCAGTTTATACCTAACATCGGTTAGTTGCTGTGGGGCATGCAGCGATGGATTCCATCTCCATGATATCTAGTTGTAACTTGGTAGGATGAATCCATATGATGTCTAGATGAGAACTTCCCCATTTGGTCGCGATCTGTCAACCGTGACGACAGCCCGAGCTTAAAACCCGAAAACGCTTAGCTCAGTCTACAGGTCATATTTATGAAGGGATTTCATTGTAACTTGGTAGGATGACTCCTCCAGACAGTGTCTAGATGAGAACGTCCCCTTTTGGTCGCGATTATTCAGCTGTGATGGCTGCCCAAGCCCAAAACCCGGAAAACTTTATCACAGTCTCTACATCGTATGTATGGAGAGATTTCATTGTAACTTGGTAGGTTAACTCCATATAATGTCTAGATGATAACGTCCCCTTTTGGTCATGATTGGTGAATTGTGATGGCTAAGGGGGGCCCCCAAAGCCCGAAAACCTTTAGCACAGTCTACAGGTCATATTTATGAAGGGATTTAATTGTAACGTGTTAAGATGAATCCAGATAATCCCAAGATTAGAACGTCCCCTTTTGGTCGCGATCATTCAACTATGATTGCTGCCCGAGCCCAAAACCCTAAAAACTTTAGCACAGACTACAGGTCGTATTTATGACGGGATTTCATTGTAACTTGGTAGGATGACTCAGTATAATGTCTAGATGAGGACGTCCCCTTTTGGTTGCGATCGGTCAACCATGATGGCTACACAGGCCCGAAGCTCGAAAACCTTTAGCACAGTTTACAGGCCCTATTTATGAAGGGATTTCATTGTAATTTGATAGGATGACTCGTTTTGGAATAATTTCACTGTAAATTGGTACCTTTCGTTGACATACATTAACTGTGATGACTACTTACATTAACTGTGAGGGCCACATTAACCCACCCCTCAATTCTTTAGTACAGTCTGCACCTCATATTATTAGCTCATCTTGACAAAGCTGAGCTAATCTCATCACTCTCCATCCGTCATCCGTCCGTCCATCCGTCGTCTGTTACCACCATGTTTTGGTCTTCTCCACAACCACTGGGCCAATTCAAGTGAAAGTTTGTGTGAGTGATGGTCCCAAAGGGGCATTGCATTTTTGTTCAACTCAACATGCCCAGCCCCATGGGGAGGAAGTGGGTGAAAATGCTCCAAAATATTTTTAAAATCTTCTCATGAATCAGTGGGTACAATGACTTGATATTTGTTATGGAGCTTCCTTTTGAGGTGTAGAATCAAGTTTGTTCACACGAAGTTCGTGAAGCAATATTTGGCTTTGTAATGGGAGGGGTAAGACTTTTGGTCTCGCCCAAAATTTCTATTTTCTGAACCGATGGTCCAGTTTGAACCAAATTTTGGTATGTGGTATTATTGGGTCATAAGTACTTGACTCTTGCAAAAAAAATTCCTGCATCCCCATGGGAACCCTGGGAGCTAAAAATAGAAATATTTTCAAATGCCCGTATTTCCCAAACCACATGGAACAGAGAGCTGTTAGGTATGAAGCATCCTTAGGACCAGTAGAATTGAATGGTAAAAATAAACTGCCATCGGTTATGTTGGGGTGTTCTGTAATGGGCATCAAAAAATGCTGAGTCAGCATATTTGCAAAAATTTAAAAAAATCTTTTCTCCAGAACCAATCATCAGAATCTTTTGATATAAAGTAAACAGCATTCATAGGGGGGTCAGATACAAGTTTGTTAAAATAAAGCCCATTGGTTCATATTTGGGCTCAATACAGGAGCCAAAATTTTTACCTTAGGGTAATATGGGGAATATTCTTTAAAAATCTTCAGAACCACCGGTCAGAATCTTTTAATGTTTGGTATACATTATTGTTATGAGGGTCAGATTCAAGATTTCCAAACCAAGTCCCTAGGTTAATATTTGGGCTTCCTTCGTTAGCCTTCCTTCAGATCCACCAGTCAGAATGCTTTCATATCTGGTAAACAACATCTCTATGTCTGATCTGAACGTCAGGGTGAGCTATTCTGATGACTTTTCGTCCATCGTATGCCACATTTTAATGAAATTTCACATGAGCATTTGGGTTTTTCTTCAAATTGTGTTTCTGCTCATATTGATGAGGGGGTGGGGCCAAAATGCCCCAATTTTTTTTTTAAAAATTCTCATGAACCAGCAGTAGCAGAGACTTGATAAGTGGTTTGCAGCTTCCTTTTGAGGTGGAGAGTCAAATTTCTTCAAGAGAAGTTTGAGGGGAAATATTTGTTGTCATTACGGGAGGGGCAAGAATTTTTGTCCCGCCCAAAATTTCTATTTTCCAAAACGAGAGGCTATTTTGAACCAACTTTGATACGAAGTATTAATGGGTCATAAGTACTTGATTTATGCCAAAAACAATTTTCAAAATGGCCCGTGGGAACCACAGGAGCTAAAAATAGAAAAAATTTAAAACGCCCATATCTCCAAAACTACACGGTACTGAGAATTCTTATTTGGTGTGAAGCTTCCTTAGGACCAATAGAATGGAATAGTCCAAAAAAATTGCTATTGGTTTTATCATAGGAAACTTTTTGGGGACTTTGAAAAAAGCTGAGTCATCATTCTTTTAACACTGTGAATAATGTGAAAAACATAAAAGAATCTTCTTCTCCCATACCACTGCTCCAAAGGCTTTCATATTTCACATATAACATCTTTGGAAGATTGTTTCACATGTTTGTTGAAATCAACTCCCTGGGTCCATATTTGGACTCTCTTTGGGAGACCAAATGTTTAAATTAGTGCAGTATGAGGAATATTCTTTAAAAATCTTCTTCAGATTCACCAATCATAATGTTTTGATATTTGGTATGCAGCATCCTTAGGAAGGTGAAATTCAAGTTTGTTCAAGCCAAGTCTCTGGGTTCATATTTGGGCTCCCTATGTGAGCCCAAATTATAACTTCGTTCAATATGAGGAATATTTTTTTTTTTTTTTTTTTTCAGATCCACTGGTCCGAATGTT
The DNA here is from genome assembly GCA_031216915.1 of Pictodentalium vernedei. NCBI lineage: Eukaryota > Metazoa > Mollusca > Scaphopoda > Dentaliida > Dentaliidae > Pictodentalium > Pictodentalium vernedei. The sequence continues at coordinate 262,207,133 of CM062289.1, forward strand.
TTGATATTTGGTATATGGTTTTCTTAATGGGGCAGATGCAAGTTCGTTCAAATCAGGATCCTTGGTTGATAGCTGTCAGTGTCAGGTGGGTGCTCTCAGGCCCCTTGGGGCCTCCTGTTTATTTGTCAGAATGATCATCTTGTGCTGTAAAATCTTCAGTGGAGGAATGAGGAATTTCTATAACACAATTTTATCACTATCGATGCACGAAAAATTGGAAATTTATCCCCATTTTTTTAGCCAACAACTGTTGTCATTCAGCTGAGTGTATTTGAGTGATATTGTAAGATTTTTGTTGTGTACAGTTGTCTCCAGGAAGGCCATACGCAGAGCTTCCAGAAACTGTATACATTGTGAGTATTGTGAATAGGGGAGGTAATTTAAATGCAAAATATCCTCAGCCGTGTTAATGAGAAGACGCGCATTTCTTGACAAGACAACATTTCCATCTGAATAACTGTAAGAAGACCTAGATGAGAACTATCAAATTTTTCTGAATTTCGTTCAAAAATATGGCTGCCAGCAGCCATCTTGGACTGGCAATTGATATGTCAACAATTCCATTAGCACACCCTGCGGGCCGCATCTCTCACCCAATCTTTTTCAAATTTCATATGTAGTTTTGGTGTGATGTCCATATGGGAGCTATCAAACTTTTCTGAATTTTGTTGAAAAACATGGCCAGCAGTGGCCATCTTGGATTTGTCATATAAACTGTCAACAATTCCATTAGCAGACCCAACAGGCCACACCTCTCACCCAATCTTTTTCAAATTTTATAATTTTTTGTAACTTTGGTATGATGTCCAGATGGGAGTTATCAATTTTTTCTTCATTCCATTGAAAAAGATAGCCGCCACCGGCCATCTTGGATTTGGACATATAAATTGTGAACAATTCCATTAGTACACACAACAGACCCCATCCCTCACCCAATTTATTTCATTTGTAGCTTTGGTGTGATGTCTTTTCAGTAGAAACTTGAGTGAGTAACATGGCATTACTGAATCTTTCTATTTGTTCAGCCCCTTCTTGGACATGTTGAGCTGCAACATCATTGATACTTCCATTATTTTTGTTTGCAATATGGATATTTAATGCTGAAGTCCTAAGATTAATTTTCTGTTGATAACTACTATATATACAAGTACACAGGTGCAGATGACTTAACAGTGTTTCTACATTATTGTACACAATGATGTGAAAAATGGTCAAGATAAATGCATCCTACCAGTAGAGTTATCAAGGAAGAATACACTTGGGACAATGTTTTCAGAGCAATATAAAAGAGGCAGTTTGTGGCTGTATGGGGACTTGATGGTTAAAAATTGAATATGACGTCTGAAATGTACCAAAAGAGAAGGTATACATGGGCATCACCAGGATTTTCAAAAGCTGTTTACCTTGAGGAAAAGGCTATACTGGGGGTACACTTGGCAGATGCAAAAGGCATCTGCTGCGATTGCCAAAGTCACAAGCATACCAAGGGGGTTTGGTGGTATGCTCCCCAAGGGAAAATGTTTAAATTTAGAATCAAATGGAGCTCTGTGGTGGCCTTTTTAGGATTTATTTGCATTCTCCTTTCTTGAAAAAAACATAAAAGGGGGTTTCTCTCACACAATTCCCCCTTGACGATGCCTATGGTATAGAGTGTGTGTTCAGCACAAGGGCACTTGACATTTTCCTTTTGCTTTTGTATAATTGTCACTTAGATCATCTCAAAACATCAGTCACATCACAAGAGCCTCATTGGAGATGGGCATGATATGGATTTGAAGAAGTTGAGACTGTTGTGTTTTGGTGAGTCAGAATTCATGGGCAAACTACTGTGGCTTTGAGGAGATATTTGTGGTAGTCATATAATAAAATGGTAACTAGGAGGGGTTGGTTTCTGAAATTTTCAGCTCACTTCACAGTGAGAAGAATATTGTAGGAATGGATCTTCTCGACACAATAGAATGTTTACATCTACCTAAAAGATTGAGAATTATACATTAGATTGTTGATATTATTGTGATGTGGCATTAAAATTAGCAATATCGAGTACAAACATGAACCTGCAACACTGCGCAAATCTTTGAAGGGGAGCTCCCTTGTTTTTGCTCTGGAACAACGTTGAAAATCCTTGAATTTCTCACCTTTAGCCCCTTGAAAACCATTGAAAATATACTGGGATGGTCCTGGAAACTTTGAATTGAAAACTCATTCAACAAATATGGATGACAAATTTCTGCTCCTCCCACACCATAAAATAAAAAATAAAATAAAATAATCTAACACTTTCTTTTTCATGAGTACAATTTTTACAGGAGTACATGACTTGTAAAGTGCATATCCTAACTTGAGTTCTGTTATTATATATGATTTTGTAATCTATACCCCAGAACATCTCTTTGGCCAATACAGTTGTGTTGTAGAAGAGCAAAAAAATTTCACCACCTTTTATTTCACTTCACTAATGGCACCAGCCACTGATAATGCTTGTTCATTAGTTCCCTTGCTTTCCCCAGAAAGCAATGTTAAAAACAGAAAGGAGTATTTTATTTTGCTCATACTGCAACTTATTCCCCCAATACAAAAGGTTCATTAACCCTTTACCCAACGCAGACGATATAAAAATTTATTGTTTTAAATATCATTTTTTTAAATTTTTCAAAAAAATTCAACAAAATCATATCATGTGACCCCTCGTTGGAATGAGCTCGATGAGCTCATTCCAACGAGGGGTCATATGATATGGTTTTGTTGAAATTTTGTGAAAAATAATATTTTTTGAACTGCTGAATTTGCATCTTACGTGGCCGGATGCAGTCGATTCGTTGGGTAAAGGGTTAACAAGTACAAGCTTGGGAAATAAGAGTGAATGTACTGAATATCACGTAATGATCAAGACCCATAGCCTAGCATGTGTTTCTAATCGTGTGTCATCTGCCTGTTCAGGCAGATTATACATGACTAAAAACAGCCATTAGGATTTCACGACTCACTACCCATTATTATCTGGATTATCAATTCCAGAGCACCTGCTGTACTACATCATTGGCAAGTAGACTCCACTTCAGGTTTCAAGGTGTTAGTTTTTTATCCAGATGGGTTCTGTCTATCCATCCATCCATCTGTCCTTTTGTCCATCTGCACATTCCATACCTTAAGTGGTAGGAGGAGTGGTCTAACACAAAAGAGTTCCATTGTCGAAATACCAGGTACTGTTTCCTTAAGTGGTAATCCCTTTGCCTTTATGTGGTAGGGGGTTGGGTTTACAACAAAAGAAAAATCACAGGGCCAAATTTAAGAGCATCTAACCATCCATTCGTATGTCCATCTGTCTGTCAATCCATCCATCCATCTGTCTGTTTGTACATTCATCTGTCCATCCATTTGCCCATCCATCCATTCCTCAGTCCATCCAGTTTTAGCTTAATTTGACAAAGTCAAGATAAGCTATTGCCATCACACATGCGGAAGTCTGTTAGTCTCAGTCTGTAAGTCTGTGAGTCTATTCACATTTTCTTCAGCACAGGCTACACACCATAGTTCTTGTCCAATCATACCAAAATTTCATATGCAGGTTCGAGGTTATGTCTAGATGAGAATGTACCCTTTTGGTCACAATCAGTCAACTGTGATGGCTATGCAAACCTGAAATCTGAAAACCTTTACCACAGTCTACAGTCGTATTTACGAAGGGATTTCATTGTAACTTGGTAGAATGACTCTGCATAATGTCTAGATGAGAACGTCACCTTTTGGTCGTGATTGGTCAACTGTGATGGGTACACATGCCTGAAACCCGAAAACCTTTAGCACAGTCTACAGGTCATATTTATGAAGGGATTTCATTGTAACTTGACTCCATATAAGGTATAGATGAGAACGTCCCCTTTTGGTCATGATCATTCAACCGTGACTGCTGCTCAGACCCAAAAACTTTAGTACAGTCTACAGATCGCATTTATAAAGGGATTTTACTGTAACTTCGTGGGATGACTCTGTATAATGTCTAGATGAGAACATTCTATTTTGGTTGTGTTCAGTCAACCATGATGGCCGCAGGGGCACATTACCTAGATTCCTTTAGCACAGTCTACAGCTTGCATTTATGAAGGGATTTCAATGCAAATTTGGAGGATGACTCAGTATAATGTCTAGATGAGAACGTCCTATTTTGGCTGTGTTCCATCAACCATGATGGTAACACAGGCACGTGACCAAGGTTTGTTTAGCACAGTCTACTGTTCATATTTATGAATCGATTTCATTGTAACTTGGTAGGATAACTTGGTATGATATCTAGATGAGACTCCTATTTTGGTCATGCTAGGTCAACCATCTCATGACCTAGATTCCTTTAGCAAAGTCTACGAGTTATTAGCTCACCGAAGGGAGCTTAACTTATCACTTGCCGTCCGTCGTCCATTGTCGTCCTTCGTGAACTTTACATTATCGACTACTCCTCCCAAACTAATGTATCAAATTGAACCAAATTTGGTGTGCATGTTCCCCATCATATGTCAATTCAAACATTTACAAATAAACTTGCCGCTCCTACAGGGGGCATCACAAGGGGCATAACTCTGATAGCACCCATGAATTTCTTTTCAAAAATCACTAAAATCTTCTTCTTCAGATCCACCAGGCAGAATTCTTTCCTATTTGGTATACATCATCTCTAGGGGGGAGGGGGGGGGGGGGGGGGGGGGGGGGGGGGGCAGATTCAAGTTTGTTCAAAATCGGCTCCCTGGATTCATATTTGGGCTCACTATAGAAGCCCAAATTTGAACTTAGTGCATTTCAGGCAAATTTCTTAAAAAATCTTCTTCTCCAGATCCAGAAGGCAGAATCTTTTGATATTTGGTATGCAACATTGTGGGGTGAATCTGATTCAAGTTTGTACAAATCGGCCCCCTGGGTTCATATTTGGGCTCAGTATAGAAGCCCGAATTTGAACTTAGTGCATTTCAGGCAAATTTCTTAAAAAATCTTCTTCTCCAGATCCAGCAGGCAGAATCTTTTGATATTGGGTATGCAGCATGCTTAGGGGGTGAGATTCAAGTTTGTTCAAGCCCAAGTCCCTGGGCTCACTGTGGTAGCCTGAATTGTAACTTAGTTCAAAATGAGGAATTTTCTTTAAAAATCTTCTTCTTCAGATCTAGCAGTCAGAATGTTTTAATATTTGGTATGCAGCATCCTTAGGGGGGTGAGATTCAAGTTTGTTCAAGCCATGTCCCTAGGTCCATATTTGGGCTCCCTCTGGGAGCCCAAATTATAACTTAGTCAATATGAGGAATTTTTCTTTAAAAATCTTCTTCAGATTTAGCAGTCGAAATGTTTTGATATTTGGCAGTCAGCATCCTTAGGGGGTGAGATTCAAGTTTGTTGAAGCCAAGTCCCTGGGTTCATATTTGGGCTCACTGTGGGAGCCTGAATGATAACTTAGTTCAAAATTAGGAATTTTCTTTAAATATCTTCTTCTTCAGATCCAGCAGATGAATGCTTTTGATATTTGGTATGCAGCGTCCTTAGGGGGGTAAGATTCAAGTTTGTTCAAGCCATGTCCCTAGTTCCATAAAATTTGTCTCTCATGACTTCATTCCTTTGTAGTGTTGATGAACCATGTCTAACTGAATGTGACCCCAAATACTTCTTTGAACCACTTTGGCCGGTGAGCGATTAAGGCTCCTTGGGGCCTCTTGGTATGAAGGAATTTCATTGTAACTTGGTAGGATGACTCATTTTGGAATGATTTTACTGTAATTTCGTAACTTTGTTTGACATATATGGCCACATTAACCCAGGCCTCCATTCTTTAGTACAGTCTACACCTCAAATTATTCTTATTGAAAACATAGCATATAGGGAACAGAAATAAATCTTTTTTTCAATTATTACAATTCTTGTCTTATTAGCTCACCTGACTGAAAGTCAGCTTAAGCTTTAGCGATCACTCTTTGTCCGTCGTTCGTGAACATGGTGTTTGCGACTTCTCCTCCAAAACAGCTGAACCGATTTAAGTGAAATTTGAGATGCTTGTTTGTTATGACATTGCATTTGGATTTTTGTTCAAATCAAGTTGCCCTGCCCCTCAGTAGGACCTAAAAGTGTGCCTAAATCTTAAAAAATCTTCTTCTCATGAACCAGCAGTAGTAGAGACTTGATATTTGGTGTGCAGCTTCCTTTTGAGGTGTAGACTCAAGATTTGTTCAAGAGACATTCAAGGGGCTATATTTGCCATCATTATGGGAGGGGCAAGAATTTTCATCCCACCCAAAATTTCTTTTTTCCAAACCTAGAGGCTGATTTGAACCAAATTTGATATGAGGGCTTATTGGGTCATACTTAATTTATGCCCCCCCCCCCCCCCCCAATTTTTCGAGTCACCCCATGGGAACCGCAGGAGCTAAAAATAGAACAAATTTAAAATGCCCATATCTCCAAAACTCCACAGGCACTGAGAATTCTTATTTGGTGTGAAGCTTCCTTAGGACCAGCAGAAAGGAATGGTCCAAAAAAATTGCCATCGGTTTTATCATAGGGTACCTTTCTGTAACTTTGAAAAAGTACTCACTCAGCATTTTTTAACACTTTGGGTAATGGGAAAACATTAAAGAATCTTCTCCCAAACCACTGCTCCAAAAGCTTTCATATTTCACATATAACATCTTTGGAAAATTGATTCACATATTTGTTGAAATCAAGTCCCTGGGTCCGTATTTGGGCTCTCTATGGGAGTCCAAATGTTCAAATTAGTGCAATATGAGGAATATTCTTTAAAAATCTTCTTCTTCAGATCCACCAATCAGAATCTTTTCATATTTGGTATGCAGCATCCTTAGGTAACATTCAAGTATGTTCAAGCCAAGTCCCTGGATTCATATTTGGGCTCCCTGTGGGAGCCCTAATTATAACCTAGTTCAATTTGAGGAGTATTCTTCAATAGATCTTCTTCTTCACATCCATCAGTCAGAATCTTTTGATATTTGGTATACAGTATCCTTAGGGAGATGAAAGATAAGTTTCTTAAAGCCAAATACCTGGGTTCAAAGTTGGGCTTCCTGTGGAAGTCCGAATTGTACCAAAACTTCTATTTTCTGAACTGAGAAGTCAATTTGAACCAAATTTGATATGAGGGCTTATTGAGTCATAAGCACCTAATTTATGCAAAAAAATATTTCCCATTGCCCCATGGGAACCACAGGAGCTAAAAACAGAAAAAAATTAAAATGCCCACTTCTCCAAAACTACACGGCACTGAGAATTTTTGTTTTGTTTGAAGCTTCCTTAGGAACAGCAGAAAGAAATGGTAAAAAAAAATTTTTTGCCATTGGTTTTATCATAAGGTACTTTTCCAGGACTTTGAATAAAAGATGAGTCATCATTCTTTTAACACTGCGAGTAATGTGGAAAATATTAAAGAATCTTCTTCTTCTCCCATACCACTGCTCTAAAGGCTTTCATATTTCACATATAACATCTTTGGAAGATTCATTCACATGTTTGTTGAAATCAAATCCCTGGGTCCATATTTGGGCTCTCTATATGAGCTCAAATGTTCAGATTAGTGTAATATAAGGAATATTCTTTAAAAATCTTCTTCTTCAGATCCACCAATTAGAATCTTTTGATATTTGGTGTGCAGTATCCATAGGGGGTGAGATTCAAGCCAAGTCCCTGGGTTCATAGTTGGGCTCCCTGTGGGAGCCCAAATTATAACTTCGTTCAATATAAGGAATATTCTTTAAAAATATTTTTCTTCAGATCCAGTAGTCAGAATCTTTTGATATTTAGTATACAGCATCCTTAGGGTGGTAAGATTCAAGTTTGTTCAAGCAAAGTCCCTGAGTCCATATTTGGGCTCCCCGTGGGAGACAGAATTATAACTTAGTTCAATATGAGGAATATTCTTTAAAAATCTTTTTTTTCAGATCCACTGGTCACAATCTTTTGATATTTAGCTTTTCTTAGGAGGGGCAGATGCAACTTGTTCGAATCCTTTCTCTGGGTTGATATTTAGGCAACCATGTCAGGTGAGTGCCCTCAGGCCCCCTGAGGCCTCTTGTTTCATAATCCTTTAATAAGCATTGAACATTATCCTTTTCATCAAACACTACACCCAGTCAAGTTAAGCTACAGTGTTATTGACACTTTCATTCATATCTATCCACCCATCCTTTCCCATATCTTGTCATCATATTTGAAAGAAAACCTTTCAAAATATTTTTCTCAGATTTGATCTATAGCTTTTTGGTGATAATATCATGAAAGGGATTGCGAACCAGCTGTGTCCAAGTATTTCTTCATGAGTAATTGCCCTTGTTGAACTTAGACTTTATTGTCAATACATTAACATTTCTTGTCATCTCATTTCAAAGAAAATGGATCAAGATTTTTTTTTCTAAATTTTTCTAAAGGGTCTTTTGGTGATAATAATATGAAGTGAATTGCGAACCAGCTGTGCCAAAGTATTTCTTCAAGAGTTATTGCCCATGTTAAAGGTAGACTTTCTTGTCATCACATCACCATTCTTGTCATCACATTTCAAAGAAGACTGTTCAAGATTTTTTTTCCAAATTTAATCGATAGCATTTTTGTGATAATATCATTAATGAGATTACAAATCAGTCATCTCCAAGTATTTCTTTGTGAGTTATTGCCCTTGTTGGACTTTGGTGGTTGGGGATTAGCCATTCCATGGTATTGCACTTGTTGGATTGTATTTCATAGATTCAGTTGGATATTTATTTATTTATTTGTGTTTAAGGTGACATACTTATGGACAGTGGCTAATCATGACCATTACAGTTTTACGGGTGGAGGAAGCCAGAGAGAACCACCAAGCATCGACGAGCAACTGTCAGCTCCTCAACATTCTAACTCTGTTCAAGCTCTGATCAAGCAGGGTTACAGCTGTTGAAGATTCATTTGGATATGATATAGTAGAGTTTAACCCTCTGAAACCAAGAGGCTGATTTTCTGGGCCAGGAGCATGATATGTCATAATTTCATTTAAAAGGATGACTATTAAGTGATTGTGTGTGGTAGACCAATCAATATATTCACCGTGCTGCCCTGAGGTCTATCCCATATCATGAACTTTTCCAACTGTTGCCACTGAACTGAAATGGAAGATACCACAAGGATTCAAAGTTTAACATGATTTAGCAGAGACAATGTCCGTGTCGTATAGATTTTCACAGAGGATTAGAGCCAATTTACTCAATTCCACTTCAATCAGTAAATTTACATTATTGAATCAGATTAATAAAAATATATCCATAATTTTTGTAAGTGCTCTAATAAATCAATAGATATGATAGGTTTTATAGCCCTTGTTTGGGTAATAACAATCAAGTATCGCAAATATACTTCATCTGTGCATTGGATCCATATTCGTGAACATTCAGTAGATGTATTGATATTAATAGCCCATAATTATGAGAGGCTTCAAATGCTTATGACAGATTCTGCAATAAAAATACTTCAGACATTTTAGAAAAAAACTTACATGTTAGGATGCTTTATTTTTAAATAATCAGGTGATTTTACATGTACAATGAAACCGTTTAATTTAACTGGTAGGGTGCTAAATTATTTTTGGTCATCAAAACTGGTCCATGTATTTTTGCCTTGTTATATGTTATGGGAGAGTGTCTATTGGTACTCTCCCATAAATTATAATATGGCAAATAAGTACAAGCTAAATTAGCTCACTTCAAAGATAATATGAAGCATTCTCACAGAGTATAACGCTTTTTAGCAATGGTACCTGCACTTTGGAATAAAGCCCAAATATGGGCTTCCAGCACTCTACATATTAAATTAACAGGAATATTATATTAACCAGAATTTGGTCTTTTTCCAGCATTTATTCTGTCACCTATATGGAATTAAAAGGTCAAATTTATATTTTTACAAGATGAATAAAAAAAACAAAAGGAATACAATTTATTGGAAAACTAAAAATGCAAGTATTTGATATTTGGTATGGAGAATCCTCAGAAGGAGTATAATTAGAATGAAGACAAAATTCTGTTTAGTTTTATTCAGGTCTCTTTGTGGATGCCATTTATTTTAGCACTGCTGTTTAGTTTTATTCAAGTCTCTATGGGGATGCCATTTATTTTAGCACTGTGGGTAACAGGAAATGTACTAAAATATCTTCCCCTAAACCACTGCACCCAAAACTTTCATATTTGATATTTTACATCTCTGAAAGCCTCTCTCTCCATGTTTAGAGGTGTTATGAGGTTCCAGATTTTAATACGGGTAACAGAGGAAACAATTTTAGCTCAACTTTGGCGAAGCCAAATTTGAGGTATTGTCATGGCTCGTCATCCGTCCGTCGCACCATCAACACGGCTCCGGCTAGAGGCCGTATTTATGAACCGTTCTTTACAAAACTTCTTGGGTACCTTTGTTATCACTGTGGGACGAGAACGAGTGTTTTTGGGTCCAGTCCAAAATTTAAGATGGCCACTGGCAGCCATTTTGTACAAAATTAGGTGCAATCAGATTTTTGCGAAGAACTTCCATGTGAAAGCTCTGATTTGAATAATTTTTTGTATGAATGTTTAGTACCATAGGGTACATCACATATAATACGTTTTTTTTTCTCGTGTGTAAATTATGCAAATTAGACTAACTTTGATTTATTTAGTGTTACTTTCAGCACTGTAAGTGCAAATGTCAATACGGTTCGGGCTAGAGGCCGTATTTATGAACCGATCTATACGAAACTTCATGGGTACCTTTGTTATCACCGTGGAACGAGAACGAGTGTTTTGGGGTCCGGTCTGAAATTCAAGATGGCCACTGGCAGCCATTTTGTACAAAATTAGGTGCAATCAGATTTTTGCACAGAACTTCCATATGTAAGTGCTGATTTGAATAATTTTTTGTGTGAATATTTAGTACCATGGGATACATCACATATAAGCTGGGTTTTTTTCTCATGCATCAATTATGCCAAATAGACTAACTTTGATCTATTTAGTGTTACTTTCAGCACTGTAACTGCAAATGCCAATACGGCTCGGGCTAGAGGCCGTATTTATGAACCGATCTTTATGAAACTTCTTGGTTATCTTTGTTATCACCGTGGGACGAGAACGAAGATAGCCACCAGCAGCGATTTTGTACAAAATTTTGTGCAATCAGTTTTTTGCTCAGAGCTCTGATTTGAATAAATGTTTGTGTGAATGTTTACTAACATGGGATGCATCACATATAATACTTATGTCCTATTCTTTAGATCATTGCAGTCACCTTGTATTTGATTTACTATGGTTGACGTGGTCACAACAAAACTCCTTTTTCTCTTATTCATTATTGTTGACTTGGTCACAACAAATACTGATTCCTGTCATATTCATTATTGTTGACCTGGTCACAGCAAATACTAATTGCTGTCATATTCAAAGTTGAGCTACAGTGTCCACATTCATGAAACTTCATAGGTAGGTTGGCCTAGATGGGTGGAAGACCCTTATTTATTTTGGACTCGCTAGGTCAAAGTTCAAGGTCACAGTGACCTTGAACATAATAAATCGTAAACAGTTGGTTTCCAGGTGATAATTTGACAATGGTTCCACCCACGTTCATGAAACTTCATAGGTAGGTTGACATTGGTGCAAGAAAGAGCCCTATTTATTTTGGAATCACTAGGTCAAAGATCAAGGTCACAGTGACCCTCCACATAGTAAATTGTAAACAATTGGTTTCTGGAGGATAAGCTGATAATGATTATTTAATCTTATTTGTTTTACAAGGATTGGCAAACAAGTTATGCAACTTATATTAACGCCTCTCCTTGGCCCAATGGTGTAGGTGTGTGTGATGACCTTCGTAGCAGCAACTTCATGGCCTAGCTCTTCTCGAATACTACGAAGGGATCTTTAGCCTGCATGGAGTGTGTCTCTCTCCGCACAGAGGACAGCCATTTTACGTCCCCACTAGATAGGACGATATGCTGTGACAGCATCAATCCCACAATTGTTTCTGACAGAGAGTGTTCGGATGCCTCAATAACTTTCCCCGACTGGGGATCAATCCCAGGACCTCTGGCATGAGAGACCAGTGCACTGATAATGATAATGATTAAACCTGCTTTTGTGCTGTCACAACTCGACATTGGATCAGTGATCCTATCAGCATTTTTAAAATCTTCTTTGCCCTAACTACTACTGCCCCAGAAGCTTTAATATTTAACATCCCAATAAAGATAATTGACAGGTTTGTTCAAATAAACTCCTTAACACCCTGATTTTAACACTTTGGGTAAGAGAACAGATTTTCAAATCTACAATTACCAACCACTGATGATGATTTCCAAATTTGTTCAAATTAATCCAATGTGTTCATATTCAGAAGTTTCAAGGGACCTCAGATTTTGACATTGTTGGTAATGGGGAGAAAATTAAAAAACTTCTCCCAAACTTCCCCCAGATGCTTTCATTTTTAATATCAATTATCCCTATAATGATGATTCACAGACTTGTTGGAGTTGAAGCCATGGAGCACATTTAGGGTGTTTTGGGGGCCCAGATTTTAAGAGTGGGGGTATAAACAATTGGGTAAATGTCATACCTTTGGTGTGGTTATGAGACAGGCATAGATGTTGAAAGTGTCCTTAAGCACAAATAGATAAATAAGTGGATAAATTGAAAGGAGAAAATATTTTCAAAACTACTCTTCCAGAACCTTTCATATTTGATTTTGAACATCCTTATCCTGACTTCCCTAATGATGCTGTATACCATATATCAAAAGATTCTGACAGGTGGATCTGAAGAAGATTTGTAAAGATTATTCCTCATATTGTAGGGATCCCAAATATTTACCAAGGTTCTTAATTTGAACAAACTTGAATCTGACCACTGTAATTTTTGTTGTATACTAAATATAATAAGATTCTGACTGGTGGGTCTGAAGAAGAATATTTTTAAAAGATTATTCTCCATATTGCACAAAGTTAAAATTCAGTCTCCCACGAAAAGCCCAAATATTGACTAAGGAACTTAATTTGAACAAACTTGAATTTGACTCTCTGTAGGGAGGTTGTATACAATATATCAAAAGATTTTGACTAGTGTCTCTGGAGAAGAAAATTTTTAAAGATTATTCCTCATATTGGACTAAGTTAAAATTTGGGCTACATTAGGGAGCCCAAATTTTAACTCATGGACTTGATTTTAACAAACTTAAATCTGACTCCCCTAAGGATGGTTTTTGCCATATATCAGAAGATTCTGATTGGGGGTTTGTGAGAGGAAGATTTTTAAAGAATATTCCTCATGCACCAAGTTAAAATTCAGGCTCCAATGGGGATCCCAAATATTATTAAAGTGACTTGACTTGAACAAACTTGAATCTGACCCAAAATGGATTCTGGATACCAGACATGGTGGATTTGACAATGATTTTTAAAGATTATTCCCCATACAGCACTAGGTTAAAAGTCAGACTCACACAGGCTGCCTAAATAGTATCAGAGGTTCTTGATTTGAACAAACTTTAATCTGACCTCTGTAATGATGTAGTATACCAAATATCAAAATTTTTTTACTACTGGTTCTAGAGAAGAAGAGTTATATAAAGATTATTCCTCATCTTGGACTAAGTTAAAATCTGGGCTCCAATAGGGAACCCAAATATTTACCCAGGGACTTGGTTTGAACAAACTTAGATCTAACCACCCAAAGTAGGCTGTATACCAAATATCAAAAGATTCTGACAGGTGGATTTGCAGAAATTTTTTTTTGAAGATTATTCCTCATATTGCACTAAGTTAATATTCAAGCCCCCCTCCCCCCCCCCCCCCCACCCCACACCTATAGGGAGACCAAATATTAACTGGGGGCCTGGATTTGAACAAAGATGAATCTGATCCCTCTAATGATATTATAAACCAAATATCAAAATATTCTGAATGGTGGTTCTGGAGAAGAAGATTCTTTAAGGAATACTTCTCATATTGCACCAAGTTAAAATTTTGGCTCCTGTATTGAGCACAAATGTGAACTGAGGGGCTTAATTTTCACAAACCTATATCTGAGTCCCCTATGGATGGTGTATACCAAATATCAAAAGATTCTGATGACTGGTTCTGGAGAAGAAGATTTTCAGTATTTTTTCGATTACCTCTGCAGTACACTATGACACAACCCATGGCAATTTTTTTCATCATTCCATTCTACTGGTCCTTGGAATGCATCATACCAAAATATAGAACCTTAGTGAGCACGCTCACATACCCCATGCGCCCCGATATTTCAAGCTCGGAAAAGTGTAATTTTTAGGAAAATGACCCGGAAATCTGTTACTTGTATTTTTCAGAGTCCAGGGCCCGTAATTTCCGCAAAAATCAGCCGAGCAGAACAAAACGCAAACTTGATCTGTAAGTCATTGTGGTAGACTCACATACTAAAATGGCTGTAATTTCGATAATATCTGGAAGCATGTAGAAAAAAAGTCCGGAAAACTGTAATTTTGATGAACTTTTCAAAGTCTATGGGGCCGTAATTTTGGTAAAAATCAGTGGAGCGGAACAAAACCCAAACTTGTTCTGTAGGCCACCATGTTAGACTAACATACCAAAAATCAGCTCAATATCTGGAAGCGTGTAGGAAAAAAGTCCGCAAAACTGTAATTTTGATAAACTTTTCAAAGTTCAAGGGCCGTAATTTCGGTAAAAATCAGTGGAGCGGAACAAAATGCAAACTTGATCTGTAGGCCACCATGTCAGACTAACATACCAAAAATCAGCTCAATATCTGGAAGCGTGTAGAAAAAAAAGTCCGGAAAACTGTAATTTTGATGCATTTTTCAGAGTCCAAGGGACGTAATTTTGGTAAAAATCAGTGGAGCGGAACAAAACCCAAACTTGTTCTGTAGGCCACCATGTTAGACTAACATACCAAAAATCAGCTCAATATCTGGAAGCGTGTAGGAAAAAATTCTGCAAAACTGTAATTTTGATGAACTTATCAAAGTTCAAGGGCCGTAATTTTGGTAAAAATCAGTGGAGCAGAACAAAATGCAAACTTGATCTGTAGGCCACCATGTCGTAATTTCGATAATATCTGAAAGCGTGTAGAAAAAAAGTCCGTAAAACTGTAATTTTGATGAACTTTTCAAAGTCTATGGGGCCGTAATTTTGGTAAAAATTAGTGGAGCGGAATAAAACCCAAACTTGTTCTGTAGGCCACCATGTTAGACTAACATACCAAAAATCAGCTCAATATCTGGAAGCGTGTAGGAAAAAAGTCCGCAAAACTGTAATTTTGATAAACTTTTCAAAGTTCAAGGGACGTAATTTCGGTAAAAATCAGTGGAGCGGAACAAAATGCAAACTTGATCTGTAGGCCACCATGTCAGACTAACATACCAAAAATCAGCTCAATATCTGGAAGCGTGTAGAAAAAAAAGTCCGGAAAACTGTAATTTTGATGCATTTTTCAGAGTCCAAGGGACGTAATTTTGGTAAAAATCAGTGGAGCGGAACAAAACCCAAACTTGTTCTGTAGGCCACCATGTTAGACTAACATACCAAAAATCAGCTCAATATCTGGAAGCGTGTAGGAAAAAATTCTGCAAAACTGTAATTTTGATGAACTTATCAAAGTTCAAGGGCCGTAATTTTGGTAAAAATCAGTGGAGCAGAACAAAATGCAAACTTGATCTGTAGGCCACCATGTCGTAATTTCGATAATATCTGAAAGCGTGTAGAAAAAAAGTCCGTAAAACTGTAATTTTGATGAACTTTTCAAAGTCTATGGGGCCGTAATTTTGGTAAAAATTAGTGGAGCGGAATAAAACCCAAACTTGTTCTGTAGGCCACCATGTTAGACTAACATACCAAAAATCAGCTCAATATCTGGAAGCGTGTAGGAAAAAAGTCCGCAAAACTGTAATTTTGATAAACTTTTCAAAGTTCAAGGGCCGTAATTTCGGTAAAAATCAGTGGAGCGGAACAAAATGCAAACTTGATCTGTAGGCCACCATGTCAGACTAACATACCAAAAATCAGCTCAATATCTGGAAGCGTGTAGAAAAAAAAGTCCGGAGAACAAGTAGGACTGACTGGCGGACTGACCAGTCAAAAACATTATACCCCAGCAACTTTGTTGCATGGGGTATAATAACAGTTCTCTGTTCCATGTGGTTTGGAATTTAACCATGTGTTAAACGTTTTTGTGTTTTGGGCTTGGGTAGCCATTACGATTGGAAGATCATAACTAAAAGGGGACATTCTCATCTAGATATTATATATTATACAGAGTCATCCTACCATGTTACCATGAAATGCCTTCATAAATATGATCTGTAGACTGTGCTAAAGGTTTTTCAGGTTTTGGGCTCAGGCATCCATCATGGTTGACCAATTGCTACCAAAAGGGGACATCCTCATCTAGACATTATACGGAGTCGTCCTACCAAGTTACAATGAAATCCCTTCATAAATACAACCTGTAGTCTGTGCTAAATGTTTTCAGGTTTTGGACTCGGGCAGCCATCACAACTGAATGATAGTGACCAAAAGGGGACGTTCTCATCTAGACATTATCTGGAGTCATCTTAGCAAGTTACAATGAAATCTCTTCATAAATATCACCTGTAGACTGTGCTAAAGGTTTTCAGGCTTTGGGCCACTGTAGCCATCACTGTTGACCAATCGTGACCAAAAGGGGGTCGTTCTCATCTAGACATTATATGGAGTCATCCTACCTTGTTACAATAAAATCCCTCCATAAATATGATCTGTAGACTGTGCTAAAGGTTTTGGGGTTTGGGGATTGGGCAGCCGTCATGGTTGGCAGATCATAACCAAAAGGGGACATTCTCATCTAGATATTATAGAGTCATCCTACCATGTTACCATGAAATGCCTTCATAAATACGACCTGTCGACTGTGCTAAAGGTTTTCTGGGTTTTGGGCTCAGGCATCCATCATGGTTGACCGATTGCAAGGTTGAATGATCAAGACCAAAAGGGGTCGTTCTCATCTAGACATTATATGGAGTCATCCTACCTTGTTACAATAAAAACCCTCCATAAATATGACCTGTAGACTGTGCTAAACATTTTTGGGTTTTGGGTTTGAGCAGTCATCACGGTTGGCAGATCCTAACCAAAAGGGGACATTCTCCTCTAGATATTATACAGAGTTATCCTACCCTGTTACCATGAAATGCCTTCATAAATACGACCTGTATTATTTATTTATTTATTTATTGGTGTTTAAGGTCACATATTTATGCGCATACGACCTGTAGACTGTGCTAAAGGTTTTCCGTGTTTTGGGCTCAGGCATCCATCATGGTTGACCGATTGCTACCAAAAGGGGACGTCCTCATCTAGACATTATACAGAGTCATCCTACCAAGTTACAATGAAATCCCTTCATAAATACAACCTGTAGTCTGTGCTAAAGGTTTTCGGGTTTTGGACTCGGGCAGCCATCACAACTGAATGATAGCGACCAAAAGGGGACGTTCTCATCTAGACATTATCTGGAGTCATCTTAGCAAGTTATAATGAAATCTCTTTATAAATATCACCTGTAGACTGTGCTAAAGGTTTTCAGGCTTTGGGCCACTGTAGCCATCACTGTTGACCAATCGTGACCAAAAGGGGGTCGTTCTCATCTAGACATTATATGGAGTCATCCTACCTAGTTACAATAAAATTGTAGACTGTGCTAAAGGTTTTGGGGTTTGGGGCTCAGGCAACTGTCACAGTTGACAGATCATGACCAAATGGGGAAGTTCTCATCTAGACATCATACAGAGTCATCCTACCATTTAGTTACAATAAAATCTCTCCATATTAAGTATGACCTATAGTCTGTGCTAAAAGTTTTGAGCTTTTGGGCTTGGGCAGCCATCACGGTTGACAGATCATGACCAAAAGGGCATGTTCTTATCTAGATATTACACAGAGTCATCCTACCAAGTTACTATGAAATCCCTTCATAAATACGACCTGTAGATTGTGCTAAAGGTTTTCAGGTTTTGGGCTTGGGCAGCCATCATGGTCGACGATCAAGACCAAAAGGGGATGTTCTCATCTAGAAATGACCCCTAACCTGCATATGAAATTTTGTGATGATTGGACAAGAACTACATGGTGTAGCCTGTGCTAAAGGAAAAAGTTAACAGACTCACAGACTAACAGACTTCCGCACATGTGATGGCAATAGCTTATCTTGACTTTGTCAAGTTAAGCTAAAAATGAAGAAATAGAGATTTTGCATTCTAGGTCCTTGAAAAAAATGGCCTTTTTAGCATTACTGTAAATCTTGGCATTATTTCTGTGGTAGCATCTGGATAGCAGAAAAATTATCTGGCATGGGTAATACATAATCACATCACTTCATTTCTCTGTAGTGTTAACTAGCCATACATGTAGATAATGAATTTAATCCTTCTTTAACCCTTTACCCAATGTAATACCCAAACCGGCCAAAGCTATTCACAAAAATCGCCAATTAACTCATTGGAATGAGCTCGTTCCAATGCGAGTCATAACCTATGTTTTTGAGAGAAAAAATGAAAAAAATAGTTGTTCAGTAATTTTGTTTGCAAGTGTTGTCTGCTTTTCAGGTTAGCTGAAGGGTTAAACAACTTTTGCCAGATGTATACCTCAGCCCCCTCCCCCCACCCCCTCCCTGGCCTCTTGTATATGTATAGTTCCTGAAGAGGCAAAAAGATTC
Organism: Pictodentalium vernedei; assembly: GCA_031216915.1. Taxonomy (NCBI): domain Eukaryota; kingdom Metazoa; phylum Mollusca; class Scaphopoda; order Dentaliida; family Dentaliidae; genus Pictodentalium; species Pictodentalium vernedei. The sequence goes on from CM062289.1 coordinate 262,225,843, forward strand.
ATACTTGATGAACAAACTGCCAGGTGTTTTTTGGTCACCAAAACCCAACCAGTTGTGACCTTATTATGCAGCTTATTTGCACCCCTAACAAGGTTTTAGAACTGAGAAGTTGTGTAAATATTTCATATTCAAACATACAGGTGTTATATGCAATGTGACACTCAAACTCTATCATTCAAACATACCTATTACATGTATCTTGTATTTATTGTTCAGTAATGACAACAGTTGGAACTAGTGTAAGTGGCTGCATGAACATGGGGCATCTGTAGAGCTAACATTTAAATAGAAACATTTAATAGCCCATAACCTCTAGTTCAATGTGCTCATTACACTAAAGGCTTTTGCATGTTGGATATATTGTATGTAATCTGATGAAGTAATGTTCAGTGTTTCGATCCTTCCAAGAAACTCCTGGCATTTGAAATGAAAGTGTCAATGACACTGTAGCTTAACTTGACTGTGTGTTGTGTTTGATGAAAAGGATATTGTTCAATGTTTATGAAAGGATTAGGAAATATGACAAGAATTGTGGTGATTGGGAAAATGTTAATTTTTGTTCCCTGTATGCTATGTTTTTAATAAAAATAATATGAGGTGTGGACTGTACTAAAGAATTGAGGGGTGGGTTAATGTGGCCCTCACAGTTAATGCGTCAACCCAAGTTACCAAGTTACAGTGAAATTATTCCAAAACAAATCATCCTATCAAGTTACAATGAAATCCCTTCATAAATATGGCCTGTAGACTGTGCAAGAGGTTTTCGGACCTGTGTAGCTATCAAGATTGACCAATCGCAACCGAAAGGGGATTACCTCATCTAGACATTATACTGAGTCATCCTACCAAGTTACAATGAAATCCCTCCATAAATATGACTTGTAGTCTGATGTAAAGGTTTTGGACTCGGGCAGCCATCACGGTTGACAGATCGTGACCAACAGGGGACGTTCTCATCTAGACATCATTTGGAATCATACTACCAAGTTACAATGAATTCCCTCCATTAAATATTACCTGTAGACTGTGCTAAAAGTTTTTGGGTTTCGGTCTTGGGCAGCCGTCACGGTTGACAGATCATAACCAAAAGGGAATGTTCTCATCTAGACATTATGCAAAGTCATCCAACCAAGTTACAATGAAATCCCATCATAAATATGACCTGAAGGTTGTGCTAAAGGTTTTCGGGTTTTGGGCTCGGGCAGCCATCAGGGTTGAATTAACTGAATAAAAGGGGTCTTTCTCCTCTAGACATTACCCCAAACCTGCATATGAAATTTTGTGATGATCCGACAAGAACTATGGGGTGTGGCCTGTGCTAAAGGAAAATATGAACAGACTCACAGACTTCCGTATGTGTGATGGCAATAGCTTATCTTAACTTTGTCAAGTTAAGCTAAAAATGAGTTCCAGTGGTTTAGAAACTCCTAGAATGTTGAATTATCAAAACGTCCTGGAAATATTCTTGAAATTTATAATTATCCCTCGGGGTTGACACTGTGGAGGTGCAGAGGAGCACACTCAACTGGCTGGATATCTCTTAACTGAATAACCCTGTTAACTGCATATAACTTCCACACACAATACCATTTTTTGTACCTTCAGTACACATTTGACAAGTTAATTGAATAAAAATCTTTTAATGTGTTGAGAACTTCTTGTTTACAGATCAATCTGACTGCAATGCATCCAGTGTGGGCATGTATTGTTGTATTATACCTTGTTTGACAATCAAGAGATAATAGAATAAATGCTCCATTTATCTCTAGAATTCAGAGAAGTGACCAAATCACTGTTAACTGAATATGGTAGTTAAATAATTTTCACTGGCAAAAATGGCAGAAAATGTGGCAAAGCAAGCGCAGACAAGAAAAATGGAAGGTAACAGTAAGCAAAAATTATATAAAAGAGCAGACATGGTTCACAATAGTAAGATGTGTTGCATAAAAATATCAGAGAAGGTTACTTAAATTTTGAAGCTGCCCCATAATGCAACTGGGAATTTAATGAATTCAGCCTTGTTTGACAAAGCTCAATGAGCTTGGTCAAACAAGAATGTGCGATTTGAAATTTCAGTACTTGGACATCAGTGTGTAGTGGTTTAACTGGTTAATTGCTAGAAGCCACTATCATGCCTTTACACTGTGTGCATTAGCACAATGTTTGCTCAGCAGTAGAACAAAAAGTGTTTCTATAACATTGTTTTGTAACAATTTATTGGAGAGTGTCTCTAGGCACTCTTCAATAAATCATAAATGAATTATTCATGAACAAAATCTTGTTAAACTTAGGATCTCATGGCTGGTAGCAATAGAATCTTTAGAAAAAAATACTCATGTCACAAATCACCTTTGAAAAAATAATTTAGCACTCTACCAGTTTAAGATAACTTCTAGTATCTATTGCTTTATCATGACCGCAACACAATTATAACATCAAGTGCAGCCAATTGTTTTACCTATGCTGACCACTTTAGAGGACTTCTAACCCATGTGATATCCCAGGACACATGTTACCCACTGAAAATGGTCCAGTGTTTTCTGTGAAATGACAGAAACACCACTTTTATTAAGTATTTCAGACAAACTGATGATGTTGCCAGACAATCTGATAGGCCAAATACTTATTTTTTTTTATTTTTAACCCTTTACCCAATGAAATGGCCAAAACCAACCTGCACTATTCTGAAAAATTGCCAATTAATTTTCATTATTTTGTCTAAAAAACATAGATTATGATTCCTTATTGGAAAGAGCTCATTGTGCTCATTCCAATGATGGGTCATAACCTCTGTTTTTGAGACAAAAAATGAAAAAAGTTAGTTATTCAAGAATTTTTGTTTGCAAGTTCCGTCTGTTTTTCATGTTAGGTAAAGGGTTAAATTAAATGCTTCAGAATCTATGGCTATATCATGACAACAGTACACATAAAGTCAAATTAAGCAATTTGTTTATAGCTTTGTTACCATTTTTCACCCCTGGTTTTTTTTTGTTACTGGTCCCTGTTTTAGGAGGATTTGCAACTCGGACATTTGTTACTGGTTCCTATTTTATTTTTAAAACAAAATTTGTTTACCACAGTAAACAAGCACTGTTCCATTTTGAATTCACCATCTTCAGGGTTTGTCAGATACAAAACCTGTGGGAACCACAGGAAATGGAACAATTGCTCATCATGCTGATAACTTTAGAGGACTTCCACCCAAGGCAATTGTACCAGTATAGCAGACCTTGTTTACCACGATGTAAGCAAGTACTGCCAAGCTTCCTGTGGGAGGGAGCATAATACAGTAACACTTTAGTTGCATATACAGGCGTCTAAACCAGAACATTCCGTTATACTTTCAGTAGAAATTTGACCTGTTGACTACAATATTGGTTCCAGATTAAACTCCTGCTAATTGAAATGAAAGTGTCAGTGACACTGTAGCTCAACTTGACAAACTTGAACTTGGTAAGTTATAAATAAAATGGCAAAATTGAAGATCATTGGTACCAATGTCATTTTTTTTGCCAGTGGCAACACTTTTTGACAGAAACCGAAGAAAATCGATAGCTCCCATCTAGAGGCCTCCCCAAACAAGCATGCCAGGTTTCAAAGCAATCCGATCATAAATGTGCCCTGTAGGGTGTACAAAAGGGAAATATTGTGGCCTGATTAGACTAAATTCTAAGAACCGTTCTGAACGTTGGCCGTGGCAACATTTTTTGATAGAAATGGAAGAAAATCGATAGTTCCCATCTAGAGGTCACCGTAAATAAGCATACCAGGTTTCAAAGCAATCTAATCATAAATGTGCCCTGTAGGGTGTGCCAAAGGGAAATATTGTGGTCTGACTAAACTGAGTTCTAAAAACGTTGGCCGCGGCAACATTTTTTTATGGAAATTGAAGAAAATCGATAGCTCCCATCTAGAGGTCACCCCAAACAAGCATGCCAGGTTTCAAAGCAATCCGATCATAAATGTACCCTGTAGGGTGTGCCAAAGGGAAATATTGAGTCTTCTGACTAAACTAAGTTCTAAGAACATTGGCCGCGGCAACACTTTTTGACAGAAATTGAAGAAAATCGATAGCTCCCATCTAGAGGTCTCCCCAAACAAGCATACCAGGTTTCAAAGCAATCTGATCATAAATGGGCCCTGTAGGGTGTGCCAAAGGAAAATATTGAGGTCTGACTAAACTAAGTTCTACGAACGTTGGCCGTGGCAACATTTTTTGCCAGAAATTGAAGAAAATCGATAGCTCCCATCTAGAGGTCACCCTAAATAAGCATACCAGGTTTCAAAGCAATCAATTCATAATTGTGCCCTGTAGGGTGTGCCAAAGGGAAATATTGTGGTTTGACTAAACTAAGTTCTAAGAACGTTGGCCGCGGCAACATTTTTTGACGGAAATTGAAGAAAATCGATAGCTCCCATCTAGAGGTCACCCCAAACAAGAATGCCAGGTTTCAAAGCAATCCGATCATAAATGTACCCTGTAGGGTGTGCCAAAGGGAAATATTGAGTCTTCTGACTAAACTAAGTTCTAAGAACGTTGGCCGCGGCAACATTTTTTGACAGAAATTGAAGAAAATCGATAGCTCCCACCTAGAGGTCTCCCCAAATAAGCATACCAGGTTTCAAAGCAATCTGATCATAAATGTGCCCTGTAGGGTGCGCCAAAGGGAAATATTGAGGTCTGACTAAACTAAGTTCTACGAACGTTGGCCGTGGCAACATTTTTTGCCAGGAATTGAAGAAAATCGATAGCTCCCATCTAGAGGGCACCCTAAATAAGCATACCAGGTTTCAAAGCAATCAAATCATAAATGTGCCCTGTAGGGTGTGCCAAAGGGAAATATTGTGGTTTGACTAAACTAAGTTCTAAGAACGTTGGCCGCGGCAACATTTTTTGACGGAAATTGAAGAAAATCGATAGCTCCCATCTAGAGGTCACCCCAAACAAGCATACCAAGTTTCAAAGTAATCTGATCATAAATGCGACCTGTGAGGTGTGCCAAAGGAAATTGTGGACATACGTACTAACGTACTAACATACTAACGTACGTATGCCGACGGACGAGAAGTGATGGCAATAGCTCAGCTTGACTTTGTCAAATTGAGCTAAAAAATGTATATCAAAAGTTTAATTGGCAGCCCTCATCATCCCCCAATTTTTGGTATTTCTAGTTTTACTGGAAGAGTGCTGGAAGCCCATATTTGGATTTTATTCTGAGGTGCAGGTACCTCAACTTACAGGCTTCGTATTATTTGGATGTTCTTCATATTATCTTCGAAGTGAAATGATCTAATCTGTAAGGATTTGCCATGTTACAATGTGTGAGAGAGTGCCGATAGTCCCATAACTTATAAGAAGGCAGAGAAATGTGAAAAACTTTTTATCACCCATAATAATTAAACTCTCCAGCAGTTAAGAATTTAAACCATATGTATTACATCTTGTTTGATTTCCCTGAGCTCTGTCAAAGTATAATGGAACAAGAGGGAGCATAAGGCCTTCACCGAAATGATGAGATTCCAATCTCAAGAGAAGCCTGATAATAGACCAAATGAAACAATAGACGAGAAAGCCACATTATCAAACAATCAACAGAAAATTAGAAACAAAAATATGCGCAGCTAATTTCCAACCATGTCATGATGGTACAAAACAATTAAATTTTGAAATAAAATTCCAAGGATAATGATATTAAATGAAAATATCAAAAGTATTTGGACCAGGTGATGAGTCAAAATATGGGTACAGAAGAGCCCTGTTAATTGAATAGTCACTTTGCCAATGGAAATTATTCAATTAACAGGAGTATTCAGTTAACAGGGATAGTGTCTCTTTCCTGTATTCTAGAGATAAACTTAGTATTTATTCTATTATATCTTGTTTGACAGAGCTCCATGAGCTCTGCCAAACGAGATATAATAGGTTAAATGTCTGTATTGGATGTACTGTGGCCAGATAGGTCTATAAACAAAGGAAAACTGGGGTGAGTCAGAGTAATTTCTCAACAAGTTACAAGATTTTTTATTAAATTAACAGGAGTTTATTCTTTAACCTATATTCAATTAACAGGTCAAATTTGTACTGGAGGTATGGTTAATTGTTTTCTTTTGAGAAATTATATTCAATTAACAGACTTATTCAGTTAAGCGATATCCAGTTAAGTAGGCTCTACTGTATTAAAAAAAATTTCTATTCTCAGCTCTTGGAGTTCCCACGGGAATGAAGAGAAATTTTTTTTGCATGAATCAAGTACATATGACCCAATGATACTGCATGCAACCTTTGGTACAAATCGATCTATTGTTCTGAAAAAAGAAATTGTAGGTAGGTCCAAAATTGGTAACCACACCTGGTGAGCCCAAATATTTATCGAGAAACCTGATATGTCACCACCAAAAAGAACTGCGTACCAAATAGCAAAGCATTCTTACTGGTGGTTTAAGAGAACATTTTCAAAGAATTTTAGGCTTTTGGGTATTGCCCCATCCCCAGTAAAGCTGCATCTTTCTTTTGCAAAAAAGGCCAGAATGGTAAATTACTGAGGTGTTAAAATAGGCGCACCCACACGGTTTCACATGATACAACCAATAGCAACTTTTTTTTTATCACATTCAAATCAACTAGTCCTGAGGAGGCTTTTTACCAAATAACACTTTGTTTTGGAGCAGCAACTTTTTCTTTACAGAAAATGAAAAGAGTATATATATCTACCAAGATGATATGAACCAAGTTAGATTAGATCCGGCCCAGTAATTCTGAAGAAGACTGAAGTTAGTGGTTCACAAGAAAGAGAGGGATACAGCATTTTTTCCATTACCTTACAATGGGGACCCCCATAATTATGGTACCCCATGACACAATCGATTGCAATTGTTTTTGCCCAATCAATCCTACCTGGTCCTTAGGAAACCCCAAACAAAAGCACAAGAAACAATTCTCTGTTCCATATAGTTTGAGCAATATGAGTGTTTGAAAATTATACTGGATGCAGGGAAGTTTTGGGGAATACGTAAAGTACTTACGATCCAATAAATGGACCCCATCAGTTTTAAAAATAGGAATTTTGGGCAGCTATGGCCAAAAATCTTGCCCCTCTCAAACTTCAGTGCACACCTCATAAATGAGCTAAATACCATATATAAACCAAATCCATCAATTGGATCAGGTGGTAAAGGATTTTTTGTAGTCCTTTGGGGTGGGTTCTCCACCTCACCTTCGCTATTGGTGAGTGGCAGATTAATTTGAACAAAATCAAAATGTGATGTTATAACAAACAATTGCTTAAAATTTCACTGAAATCAGTGTTGAGGGTTTGGGAGAAAAAGTCAAGAATACGATGTTCACGGTCGATTGACGAAATGTGATCACTTTTGCTTCCCCTGCCTATCAGTCAGGCAATCTAATAAAAACTCAATGAAACATAACAATGTTAGGAATTTACCAATCTCATTAGTTATGCCCCCCTGTTTACCAGCTGTGCTACCTTTTACTCAACCCGACTGCAAACAACAATCTAAAAATTTTCATTTTTTGCCCAAAAAACACAGCATACATTTATGACCCCTCATTGTCTTTTTTTTAAAAGATTTTTTTTATCGGTGTTTAAGGTCACAGTTAGTAACTATGGCTATATCATGACTGCAACATAGGTATGAAGTCAAGTTTAGCCAATTGTTTACATCTATTCTGGCCATCGTAGAGGCTTTCTACCCAGGGTATTGGTTACCAGGTCCCATTTTACTTGTTGAGTGGAACTTGTTTTCTACAATAAACAAGCAATGCTGTATTCCCAGGGTTCCCACAGGGATGACCCCTTACTGGAATGAGCTAAATGATGTATCAAGTGTGTGTTACCCAATAATACTGCACATACAATTTGGATAAAATCAGCCAGTCATTTTCAAAAACTGAAAAATGGGGATAGGAGCTAAGAATTTTTCCAATGGGTGTTATGAGCCATTTTTGAGGCAAAAATTGAATAATAAAATTTAAATGATGATTTCTGAGAATACTGCTGGCACATTTTTCCATTATGTTAGGTAAAGGGTTAGGTTAACCGACTATTTTTTTTTATTTAGCTATTCAAATAACACTTGGTCCCACTGTACACATACAATTAACCCTTAACCTAAGGAAATTAAAAACACATCCATCGGCATAATTTTCAAAATGAGCCATTGGAAAACAATAACTTTTCAAAAAATTTCATGTCATGTGACCCCATTATTGGGACAAGCCCATTCCAATGAGGGGCCATATTGTTTTGTTGAAATTTTTTGAAAAAATATTTAAAGTAATAAATTTTGATATCATGTACATTAGGTAAAGGGTTAAAGGAGTAGTGATTTTTATACATAATTGCTACACTTGACAATCTTCATCCTGTGGCTTTGCAGTTCATTCACGTTTTTTTTTTAGCTGCCAACAGAGGTAGCCAGGGCTAGTTGAGAAACAACTGTACAGGTTCTTAGAATGTACATGTAATTTCAAGTTTACAAAACGATTGCATGTTGAAACATCTGCTTTGTTGCAAAAAACAGCTTGTTTATCACAGTAAACAAGCACTACTCACTTCCTTGGGTTCACACGGGGGAAAATGTGATTAACCGTTTACCCAACATAACGGCCAAAACTGGCCAGCGCTATTCACAAAAATTGCCAATTAATTTTCATTATTTTTTCATTTTTTGTCTCAAAAACATGGGTTATGACCCCTCTTTGGAAAAAGCTCGTCGAGGTCGTTCCAATGAGGGGTTATAAACATGTTTTTGAGACAAAAAAAATGAGTTATTCAAGCATTTTGCTTGCAAGTGTCATCTGCTTTTCATGTTAGGTAAAGGGTTAAAAATTGAAATACTTCTTTTGGGGTTAAAAACAAATAAAAACAATCTGCAGTCACATTAAGGATTTATTTGTATATGAATTATATTACAAATGTATACAAGAATATAGTTGATTACTAATATATCATTTAATTTAATTTTTAAAACTGTAAAGCTTTGATGTTTCAAAACATCAATTCGTTCATCTTTTATCATGAAATTATGAAAATGAATTGAAAGACTGGTTAATGTGGTGGACAATTTAACAATAGAATGTTGAGTTAATTAACACCATTAATCTTTCATCTACTCTACAAAAATCCTCAGAAATTTCTAGGGAAGACTTCACATTTGAAAGGTTAATTTCTTTTCCAACACAGTTTCTGTGACTCTGATTAACTATTAGCCTTCTGCAGGAAGAATTTCTCTCGCAGTAAAAATATACTGTAGAAATGTAATTCTGGCTCTTGCTAACAAAATATACCCTTGCAAATTAGAGATGTCCTCATATCAATGGTCTCTTTATGCCAGACTCTATTGAATTTTACATCAAACCAAATCACGGCTGCTGTACAGCATCCATGACTTAATTTTATGAGAAATTACCAAAAAATATTCAGCAGGTTGAGAGTAACAGTCTTAGAACTTAAGCTAATGGATGACACAGTATGTGATGCATGGGTAACCACTAAAACACCTATTAATTTATGTTTAAGGTCACTCTCAGCATCTATGGCTATATCATGACCTCAACAAAAGTATGAAATCAAGTGCAGTCAGCCATTTATACCTGTACTGCCACTTTAGAGCACTTCAACTCCAAGCAGGTCCTATTATAACAGTAATACAAAACTTGTTCACCACCACAAACAAGCACTGCTCAACTTTGGGGTTCTGAAAAGGAACTAAAATGCCTGAGGTGTAGCACTTTAACCCAAGCAATAGATTTATTTATATTTTGTTCAAAAGTGTCCTGGTATGAGGTAGCAGCAAAGTTTCAGACAATGAATCTTAGCACACAACCTGAAGGTATACATTGACTGAAACACTGCTAAATTTTATGTGCTTCCTTTGTAAATTCGCAGAACTGTGTGAAAACCAAGATCTCAACCCAAAATTCTGACAGAAATTTGAAATGTTATATTCAGGCACCAGTCCAGCTCTCAAATAGGTCATTGCCTATGTTTAGATTCACTCAGCTGGAGTATTTTAGTTGGTTGGGCAAGCCTTTGGTTTGTATCTGGACCAACTGATATATTCCGGAGAAATGAATCTGAAAAATTTCATAAAGATTTATTTGTGAATCAAAACTAGAAACGTTGGTGGCGACTTGATTTGATCGACATTTTGATGACATTACAGTCAGACAAGAAGACTAATGATTATGCCAAATAGTACCACAAATTTCATTGAAAAGTAAGTCATGGTCATAAATGTACAATCTCCAGATAGTCCCCAAAGAGGTTTATACACCATACAAGTTTCACAGACTTAATTTACTTGATTCCTTAAAAGTAGAGTGAAAATATTTGGGTACCTGAGTGGATATCAGGACTTTTTATCTGAACAGTATAGAAAAGGACTGAAATCATCCATGAACATACTTAACATATAGTACTGTGGCTGTGGAGGGGTTACTTGTTGATCAGATCACAATCTGGTTGCAACACACTAAGACCAGTGGGCCCAAGTTTCCTAAAGAAATAAGGACTAAAATCAAGAAAAACAAATTATAAAAACTGGCATCTGTAATTCAATGATCTTGTATAGTTTTTTAACCCTTAAGGGCCTGAACAAGTGTCCTGAATTCCGACCAGCCCATAGCCTCAAAACATCCAGTGGCTTAGAAGTGATTTCTCATCAAGTCTTGGCTAGAAACCATTGCTCACCTAATTTGTCTGTTGTCAACAGGACCTCATCGTGATGGTATGTTAAGGGCACCTGTTCTGGACCTTCTTGCGATGGCATGTTAAGGGCACCTGTTCTGAGGTTGTAAAAGTTGGAAATAGGCCTCCAATGGTTAAATTTAGATCTTACAGTGTTGGGGAAAAAGTGAGAAGAGAATTTTGACCAGATCACAACTCAATTGGATCAGGTCGAACTTGTCTGTGCTTTTTTTTAATCACAGTTCTGTAAACCCTCATGAGGTACTTCTAGGTGTTCTGTCATCCCAAACGAAATGACTCAATGGAAGCTATCAACTTCAAACCTGGTTTTTGTGATATTAAAAGTAGGTCAAAGTCATCAATAAGCAATCTACAAAGATGTATAGGTTCTCATAAGATATGCGTACTATAAAGTAAAGTTCTGTAGTTTCAACATTGTAAGTACTTGGAAAAATGTAATTTCTAACTTGATGAAAGTATTTCATAGTCATCTGGGAACTCAGAACAGAAGTAGGTTTCATGGACTTGACATTTGGTCACAAAGCTATCACAATCAAACAACGGAACACACACACCGATATTTCAATGAAATAATAATCATATACAACCATGACAATACACCTTGGCATAGTACATACACATAGTAACAAGAAAAAAAAGATTGCTTGCACAGGGCAAAAAAGAACTACCACAATACAGTAGAGACCAATTAACTGGTAGAGTGCTGAATTACTGGTCAAAGATGATTTGCATATTTTTTTCAAAGACAACATACTACCAACTATGGGAAGTTTAGTTTAGCAAAATTTTGTTCATAAATGCTTTTCTACAATTTATTGGAGAGTGCCAGGTGGCACTCTGCAATAAATTGTATCAAAATTCAATATAAACAATATTTCTCTCCAAGTAACAAAACAAGCGAATGTATTCAGTAAGTAAAGCCATCAAAGTGACTTTCAGCAGTTTTCAAAACAGCCATGATTGTGGCTTCTAGCACTCAACCAATTAATTGGATATATCTTAATTGAATAACCTTGTTAACTGAATATAATTCACAGGTACCAAACCATTTACCATACCTTTACTACAAATTTGTCTTGTTAATTTTTTTCAAATGGGTTATAGCATTAATTGAACGAAAAATATTATGATCTATCAAAGAAGGCCTCTAACATCTTTTGAATTCCTCATGTCTATAGACATATCGGACCTCAGTACATCCAGTGTAAGCACTTCATCTATTATATCTGTCAAATAAGATATTATGGAATAAGTGCTGACTTTATCTCTAGAATATAGGGAAAAATACTAAATTAATATTAATTGAATATGAAAGTTATTTGAATATTTCCTACTTGCAAAGGGACTACCCACATAACATAGTTTCACTGTACCGGGTCAGCAATTTAGGAAAAGTTCAAGAAATGATAAGAAATTTTTTTTATTTTTTAGTAACACTAGCTAGCTGTTGAAGGCGATTCTTGGAGAGTTCTTCAACTCAACAGCTTCCCTCAAAGCAATGACAGAAGTTATTAATAGTACAAAAAAACCTCAGAAACCTTTTTAGGTTATTCAACAATTTATTTCCACTGATTTGAAACATTGAAATATAAAATACATGCCTTAACTCTTAACCAGAGGAGTATTTTTAAAATATTTTTCATCAAATCTAGCCATGGCTGCTTCAATCAGCCATGACTAGATTTGATGGAAAATTCATCTAAATTTAACACAAGGAATCATTGCTGAAAAAAGCCATTTAATTCACAGGGAGACAATTTAGTTAAATGTGCCCAATTTATATTTAGTCAGTGGTGAGAGAACTCCTGTCCTGGGCAGGAATATCTGCCAGCGCATGCCAGGAGTTAAGTTTAGTCACCATACAGTTACAACAGCTCTGAAAAAGTTGTTCCAAGTGTATTCTTCCTTGAGATTTCTACAGGTAGGATGCATTTTTCTTGACCATGTTTTTACATCACTGTTGGCTGCCTGTACAGGCAGCCAACAATAATGTATAAACACTGTTGAGTCATCTTCAGCAATGTAAATGTATGTATATGGCAGTTATTAACGTAAAATTAATCTGATGACTAAGGGTTAAACTTCAATGAGATTTTCCATCCTTGTACCACGAAACTGTTTACAAGAATTAACAGTCACAGATTTCCTTCAGTCTGGTTAGTATATTGTATAATTGTTAACTGAAGCCCAAGTTTGAGCTCCACTGAACAGTACTAGAAGCATGATTTGAAAAGAGGTCATATGCTGCTGGCCTGTTTCATATTCTGTAGGAAGCAAAACAGCAAAAATACTTTGTTCATATGCAATTGTTCAGTTGCAATTCATTCAAGAGTGCCTACAGGGGCTCTCCAATAAATTACAAGAACACATGTTCTTATGAACACATTTTGCATTATAAAATTAATCCAGCACTCTACCCATTAAGATATTTCAATTCGATGGCTTGTTATTGTTATGTGAGAAAACAATTTCTCCCTGACATGCAATGAAATAAAAACAATCTGTTAACCCATTTACCCAATATAATTTTCAAAACAAAAACAAATATGAGTCAGTTTTAACTGTCGCAGGGATGAGCAATATTGAATTTTTAGCATAAAGAAAATATGTAACTCTATGCTCCAGGCTCCCAATTAGAGGTGTGTGATAGTACTTGCACTTCACCACACACCCCTAAAAGGCTGATTGGCTGTAGTGGGGTAGAAAGGCAATGATTCTATTTTTTATTTTTTATTATTTCTTCTTTTTTTTTGGTGGTGGTGGGGGGGGGGGGTTGTTTAAAAACATGTGTGATGACTAGCATGAATTCCATTGCAGGGGAATGGGGACAGCATGAGAAGGGTTGGAAAGTTGGGGTCCAGGTGTGTGAATGCCCCTTCTCCACCCCTAGTTTCCATGCAACTGATAAGGTGTGCAATGATTCATGCTGTATTAGAAAATTTGTTTCTGTGGAGTTCAAAAACACATTTCATGGAGCAATGCATCAGCAAATACCTGGAAAATAAATTATACGAACTGCATGTATGAAACTCCATTGAAATTACTTTCCCAAATTGAAAATTGTTAGGTATATGTTTTCTGTCAATAACAGTGCATTGTAAATTACTGGACATTTTCTCGCAACATTCTTGTCAAATGTCAAGACAATTTGCCATGCACATGTTACTTTAGATACATCTACAGCAAATCAGAGCCTTCCTACTAGTTCAAAACAGATTTGCTGAACTTGCTGTGGCCAATTTTATAGGTGTTTCAGGTCACTTCAGCGTATATGGATTTATCATGACAGCAGCCTCTGTTTAACCTTCACAGGCTTAATTCCGACTTTGATAGCTTTTTAATGCAAAGGAAAAGGTGCCCCAACATGCATTGGTTGGGTAAACTTAAAACTTGTTTTCTAAGTACCTTGTCAATTGTTTCTAGGCAAGTCTTAGCTGCCTCTGCAGGCAGCCAAGACTTGACTTGAAACAACTGCAAAGCCACAGGAGGTAGACTTTCAAAGTAAGGCAAAATTGTATAAAAATCTCCAAGCTTTAAGTTAAGGTTAAAGTCATTTGTAGCCAATCAGTTTTATTTAGGCTGCCCACCATAGAAGACTTCCAAGCAATGGTTACAAGGTTCCATTTTATAAGAAAAACAGATCTTTGAAAAAAAATTGGCTTTTATGTATGGATAGAGGCTTTTGTGTGTGGGTTTAGCTTTTTCATCGGGTAAATGGGCAACAACATAAAATTATAACAAATGGTATATATAAATGTTTATACAGATATATTTGGAATGTTGAATGAGACGAGTATGTAGGCACTTGATAAAAACATTATAGATATATAAAACTTAAACCTTAAAATTATATAACCAACAAAGTGAAATGATGTATCATTCAATAAAGTCAGATTGTTCCACAACACACACAAATACATTTTGTCACAAGCAACAAATATTTACAACCTAGAGTAATTAAAAATTTATTGTCCACATATATGCTTCAAGAAAATTCTTATTTCTGTTCTGAATGCGCTCACCTCCAATACACAAACAGGAAAGGTGATTTGTTACTGAATCACAGTGCAGTAGTTGTTCCACCTGTTGAATGCTTACAATTTCTGATAATAGAACATATGAACATGGCTTAAAATTCATGTTCTAATAAATTATTCTCGCAAAGAACACAATGAAAATCATCTTAGATTCTCATAAAATGTTCATTTGATTCTCATCATACATGTAGATTCTGAAATTGTCCTTTCTTATGTTTTGCTCCCCCATAAGTAGTGGTGTCTAGAGAAGTCTTGGCCAAATCTCATGAATTGGACAGATTTTAAGGACTGTATGAAACACTAACAAACATTCAACTCATGGACAGCTGCATTGTACGGGTTTTGCCTAAGCTGAAACATTGTTTTTAACTTATTCATAAATTGCAAATAATTGTTAGGTTTGACAACTACTGCACACTGATTGATTTTAACGTAACCCAATCTCCCTTTACTGTAGTGATGTGAAGGCAGTTTCTTTTGAATCTAATCAACTTTTGGTGAGAATAAAAAAAAAGTTTTCTTAAAAAGTGTAATCTTAAATGACACCGATGAAGATTTTGTCCTGTACAGTCAATGACAGAATTTTTTAGTGTTCACCATTCACTATATTTTGAGCACAAATAATCAAATTTGTGAAAAATATTTAAAAAAAAAAATCTTTTCCAGCGTCAGCTAAAATAAAATAGCATCCACATGTATGATATGAAAAAAACATAGCCATGGCCGCCGAAAAGTAATCTCAAACACCAGTACATTATTAATAATAAACTCATTTTCGGTCGAGTCCGTATAGCACTGGACCAATACCTAATGTACAGTGCCAGAGGAGAGAGCTGAGGATTTGTAATTGAGATGCCTCATTCTCATTTCACTCTGCTAATGGTTCAGGGCCCGGATGCCATCTCCTGGGAAGCTCGCAAGGTGACTCACGAGGGGTGGTGTCCGTGTTTGGTATTGTCAGCGGAGGATAACTGAGAGCTAATTTCTCATGTGAGTGACCTACAGCTTATCTCCTCTTATACTGTGCATCCTAGATCCCATCGACCACCAGTATTCACTAGAGACAAGATATTTACTTTTTGAATTTAAATTCAAATATTCTATTCTGGTATTTAAACAACCTCGCTATATCGAATCAGCCAAATGTACTTAAATGCAATGGAGACAGCTTACATAAGCTTAAGCTTGCTGCTGGATCCATTTTCCGTCAATTATTTGTATTCTATATATATATTTGTACTTGTATATTTTTGCTTACCGGAAATAAAATATTGTTTAAACTAAAAAAAACATAATGTCAATTAAAAAAAAAAAAACATCACAAATTTATGTACATTTCCAGTTCAGCCATTCTTTTTTTTAATTCAAACTAGTTTGAAAGAATTGACATTTTCTTATAATATCATTCAAGTAAGTTTTGACTTTGTTACTTCTAAAATAGTTGTTCAAAGATTAAGACAATTTGATTTTTAAGAAACTTCTATTATTTTTCATTTACTGACAACATTTTGCCCAATCACCGATTTTAGAAAACTCTAAATATCCATCCAAGCAGGGCAAATCAGTAAAGGAAAAATTACAGAACTTTTGCCTTTCGGTTGAAATAGCACCAATGCAGTTCATTTATTTATGGGTGTTCAGGTTCATTTACAACATCTGTGGCTAAATCCTGGCCACAGTACAAAAATAACTCAAATTTAAGCAATCATTTCCACTTATTTTATCCCTATCAGAGAATATCTACTTCAGGTGTTGGTTATCTGGTCCTATCTTACCTGTAAAAAAGAACTTGTTTACTACAGTATCCAAGAACTGCCACAGTATCCAGAGTTCCCACAAGGAGAAAGTTCTCAATAATAAAACATCACTTTGATTGTACAGACCATATACCGGGAGAGTAAATCACCACTATAACAAATGATGTAGAGTTTTCAACACCGATTATAATTTGAAATCTGAGAAGAAATAAAAGGAAACATGGAACATTTCACTCAGTGGACCACTTGTGTTGAATCTGGAGGTCCACTGGCTGAAATCTTTAAGCTGAACACAGAGTAGCTTTTCACTTAATGGGGTTCCACTGTATTTCTGTAGCATTATAACAAGATATGACAGTTAGAGATACTTTCTGAGGTGTAACTTCACTCCATAGGTGTTTAGGTGCAAATGTACTCTCGACATGCTGTTAACTGGTAGAGTGCTAAGTTATTTTTGGTTATCAAAATTTGTTCATGTGTCTTTGCCTTGTTACAATTTATGGGAGAGTGCCAAGAGGCACTCTCCCATAAATTGTAACAAGGCAAAGACACATGAACTAAGTACTTTCACTTCTAAGATAATATGAAGCACATCCACAGAATATGACACCTTCAGGCTGGGGTACCTGCTCATCATATTAAAGCCCTGATAGTGGCTTCTAGCACTCTACCAGTTAAAGATATTAAATATATTACAGAACAAATAAAAAGTTATTATTTTTCCAGCCTAGGCACAATTTTGTAGTGTCAGAATATTTCTGCAAAGTTAAGAGGTAGTTTAATATTTATTACACAATGAACCCAGTGTAAGCTCTGTGAAACAGTAATACTTAACTATTTTTCTACATGTAATCTGACTAGGCAACAATATTGTGCAAAAATCTATTGAATAACTAAATATTTTCATTTTTTCCTAAAACATAGCTTATGAATGTTCAATGGAACATGCTCAATGAGCTCATACCAATGAGGGCTCAAAAGCTATGTTTTTGTGGAAAAAATTGAAAAATGAAATTTCAATGGCAAATTTTAGAAATAAGCTTAAAACATAGCTTATGAACCCTCAATGGAATGAGCTCAATGAGTTTGTTTCAACAAGAGATCAAAAGATAAATTTTGGGGGCAAAAATTTAAATGGCAAATGTTGAAAATAGCACAGACTGGATATAGACATGGTTATAGATATTTCCTCCCAGTATGGAGTTTTGACATGGTGGATGCCTTTCATTTTAGCATTGCTATCAAGTAAAATTAACAAGAAATTGACCTGAGGTTAAATAACCAAAGTGATATATAAAATATAATCATATATATATATATATATACTGTGCCCACTAACAAGTTGAAGATAAGTTGATAGGTCACTCATGGTCAGTTCTGATATAATGGTATCCCAGCGAGTAGCCACTAACACTGCTAGTGTCAGTACAAAGTTGCATTTCCGCCTGCCACATTAAACTGAAATCTAAATGTAAAAAATCCTGAGGCATGCACTTTTTCATTCACTGCCTTTTCAATGAAGGCGATATGGAGTGTAAGCGCAGCTGCATGCCTCAAAATCAGAAGTCTGATTAACTGTTTGAGTGCTAGAAGCCACTAGCTGTTGAAAAGTGCTGAAAGCCACTATAGTGGCTTTACACTGTATGTGTTAGCTTTTTGTTTGCTAGGCAGTAAAATAAATATATTTGCATGAAAATATTTTGTACAATTTATTGGAGAGTGCTAAAAGGCACTCTCCAATAATTTGTAACAAAATATTTTTTTATGAACAAAATCTTTCTAAATCAAGGATGCTCTTGCTGGAGGTATGATATCTATCAAAAATAATACCCACGTTACAAATCACATTTGGAAAATAATTTAGCACTCAACCAGTTAACTCTCAACTTATGAGATAAACACAAACAAAGCTGAAGCCAACTGACATCCAGACTGAACCTAGAGGTGTGTCACCTTAAATATTTCTTGTGCCACTTATGTTATTCACATACTAGTATTCTTTGTGCGGAAACTCCACAAACATGGGTGTTTTAGTGGCACCACCAACTCCATGTATTGAAAGTAAATAAAATATTGTTGCAGTGTTATCATATGTAAGGACTGTGTTCACTGTTCATCTTTAAATTGTGGAAAACATTTTTTGAGAATAAAAATGCTGAGATCCCCTACAAATGATTGATGGAAATATGAATTATCAATTTAGAACAAAGTCCTCCCTTGATTATTTATATTCCAACTCAAAACCACAGCAGTAGGATTTGGACTTGGTTTATACCATACAGATCTTTCAAAACTAATACGAATGTCCGCCTTTGACATATAAATTACTGACAGAGAATCCAATCGCTGTGTATATAATCACGGAAGCTACAATTGTGATTATGGAGGTGAGGAAGGCTTTGTTACTCCATTTTAGTGCATATGCTGCATCTCCATTGCTATAGGCTCTCTCTGACATAACTGTAAAAAATATAAAGAAATAAGTTATTAACCTCTTCAACACAATAGATTTATCAAAGCATCTTAATGATACAGAATGAGTCATATTTAGTTGCAGATTAAACCAGGGGTGCCTGAGGCATGGAGCCAGCTGTCCACCCTGCCCTCAGTCTACGGGGCGAGCAGTGTGGGATACAGTAAAACCTGTCTTGAGAGACCACCTGTCTTGAGAGACCACATCTGCCAGGCACTGATTGGTTTTACTCTATAATGGACCTGCTACGGGAGACCACCTGTCTTGAGAGACCACTGTGACCTGGTACCAACTTGTATTTTTATGCCATAATGGACCTGTCTTGTGAGACCGCCCCTTTGAAGACTGAAACCATGACAAAAACTTTTTACCTGTTCTGCAATTGGAAAATCCATTGTGGTTATACTAACATAATTAAAAGTATTAAAAGCTCTTAATTGGGTTTCATTTGCTATTCAGTTACATAACTCATTAAAGATTGAGATGTTTTTATAAGACCCCTGTGAAAAGATTAGGATTATTGTTGAATAAACAATTTCAAACATACCTGAAATGTGACAGATAGGATTATAAAAATAAATTTGTGTTGAAAATCTTCAATGAAGATTTTCAACACTAATTTATTTTTATAATAGTCCATTTCAATCTGTTACAAAAACTTCACAAAAAAGCACAACTACAAAGTAATTACAAAAATCCATTCTTCTCCATTTCTGAATTTTATGGTTGGTTATTCACTGACTTGAGAAAACCTGAAACCTGTTATGAGAGATCACATGTCTTGAGAGACCACTTTTGTGTGGCCCAAAGGGCGGTCTCTCAAGACAGGTTCTACTGTATACCCTTTTTTCACTGAGAGAAAAAATGAAAGTGTCAATGACACTGTAGCTCAACTTGTTAAGACATGTACATGTATAGTATGTGACACAGCAATGACAAACATCTAGGTAATGACCTGTTAACAAAGGTACATATAAAGTATTGTAACGGTCTGTACATAAATACCAACCGTTGCCTGTAACAAATGTATGGGTAAAGTATTGTAAAGGTGGGTGACAGTCAGATGCTAAACTAGAAAAGAAATCTTTGAGTCCCAGAGTGGGTCTGACTGAACCCCAAAATATTTGTTCTCATAGCACAGTGATAACAAAGGCACCCCAAAACACACTCATTCCTGTCCTAAGGTGAAAACAAAGGTACCCAAGAATTTTCGTGAAGATCAGTTCACAAATACGAGCTGTATAGAAGTAGTGACAAAAAACTGATTGGACCTAATTTCGGTACAAAATGGCAACTGGCAGCCATCTTGAATTTTGGACCGCACCCAGAAACACTTGTTCTCGTCCCAAGGTGATAACAAAGGTACCCAAGAAGTTTTGTGAAGATCGGTTCATAAATACAGCCTCTAGCCCGAGCCGTATTGACATGTGCACTTACAGTGTATAAGCAGCACTGAATAAATCAAAGTTCATCTAATTTGCATAATTTCTGCACGAGAAAAAAACACGTACTCTATGTGATGTATTCCATGTTACTAAACATTCATACAAAAATTTATTCAAATCAGAACTTTCATACAGAAGTTCTGTACAAAAGACTGATTGCACTAATTTTGGTACAAAATGGCTGCTGGTGGCCATCTTGAATTTCGGACCACACCCCAAAAAACTCGCTCTCATCCCACAATGATAACAAAGGTACCCAAGAAGTTTCGTAAAGATCGGTTCATAAATACTGCCTCTAGCCTGAGCCGTATAGAAGTTGTGTACAAAAAACTGATTAGGCCTAATTTCGGTACAAATAGGCCACTGGCAGCCATCTTGAATTTTGGACCGCACCCAGAAACACTCGTTCTCGTCCCAAGGTGATAACAAAGGTACCCAAGACGTTTCGCGAAGATCGGTTCATAAATACAGACTCTAGCCCAAGCCATATTGACAAGTGTACTAACTGTGTGTAAATAGCACTGAAAAAATCAAAGTTCATCTAATTTGCATAATTTTTGCACGAGAAAAAACCCGTATTATATGTGATGTATCCCATGGTACTAAACATTCACACAAAAAAATTATTCAAATCAGCGCTTTCATATGGAAGTTCTGTGCAAAAATCTGATTGCACCAAATTTTGTACAAAATGGCTGCCATCGGACATCTTGAATTTCGGACCGGACCCAAAAACACTCGTTCTCATCCTACGGTAATAACAAAGGTACCCAAGGAGTTTCGTAAAGATCGGTTCATAAATACGGCCTCTAGCCCGAGCCATATTGGCATTTGCACCTATAGTGCTGAAAGTAACACCAAAAAACATCAAAGTTAGTCTAATTTGCATAATTTACGCACGAGAAAAAAACCTGTATTATATGTGATGTATCCCAAGGTACTAAACATTCATACAAAAAATTATTCAAATCAGCTCTTTCATATGGAAGTTCTGCACAAAAATCTGATTGCACCTAATTTTGTACAAAGTGGCTGCCAGCAGCCAACTTGAATTTCGGATCACACCCAAAAACACTTGTTCTCGTCCCACAGTCATAACAAAGGTACCCAAGAAGTTTTGTAAAGATCGGTTCATAAATACGGCCTCTAGCCCGAGCCGTATTGAATTGTTGACGGACAGATGGCCAGACGGATGGCGGATGACTGGCCATGGCATTGGCTCAAATTTGGCTTCGCCAAAGTTGAGCTAAAAATTTTCTTTACAGGTTCTGTACAGAAAATGTAATACACACAATTCCTGTACATATGACTGCCGACAGGCATTTTGAATTTTGGGCTGAGCCCAAAAGCACTCGTTACCATCCCATGATTATAACAAACGTAGACCTAGAGGTTCTGTACAAAAAACTGATGGCACCTAATTTGGGTATAAAATGGCCACCATCTTGAATTTTGGACTGCACCCAAAAACACTCATTCTCATCCCAAGGTGATAGCAAAGGTACCCAAGAAGTTTTGTGAAGATCGGTTCATAAATACACACTCTAGCTAGAGCCCTACTGACATGTGCACTTGCAGTGTATAAGTAGCACTGAATAAATCAAAGTTTATCCCATTTGCATAATTTCTGCATGAGAAAAAAACCTGTATTATATGCGATGTATTCCTTGTTACTAACATTCATTCAAATTTCAAAAGTTTAATCAAATCAGAACCTTCATATAGAAGTTCTGTACAAAAAGTTAAAAAATTTATAGTAATTTATATATTTTTTATACTTACCAATGACCCAGACATAGCTGCTGGTGCTAACTCTTAAAATATAGGGCCAAACACAAATTTTGCCCCCCAATCCCCAAAATTTGCATCTAAAACTAAAGAAAACATGTCCAGAGAGGCCCTCCACACCTCGCCCCCACTGCGCATGCGCAGTGTCAAGGACGTTCCGAAATTGGCGCCATTTATCATTCTAATAACCAGTGCCTGGTAAGCGCTATGTACTCAGCGGGGAGGCAAGAGTTCCCAACTCCTGGGAGGGCCATCCCCGTCTGGGTCATTGGTAAGTATAAAAAATATATAAATTACTATAAATTTTTTAACATTTTTATACTGTACCAATGACCCAGACATAGCTGAATAGTAAAAAGGCTGGAGGGCCAAGGACATAGAGCAAAATGGAATACGCTCAATAAAATAAAATAGAGTCATCCCCTGTAGGGAAAAGAAGTAATAGGCCTTACATGTATCTTTCTTATTTATGATAAATTAGAAAGATACAACACCTTCCAAAAATTGAGCTTCATACATCCATGTACTCTATTAATATCCAATAATCCTTATACTAATAATTTTTAAAGTAAGCCAATAATAAAGTAAGTCTAGAGAATAGAGACTCTTATACTCCTAAAAGTGTGTGAGAATTGCATAATCATGTCCGTTGACATATGCAATATTCAAAAGCTATACTTTAAAAACTAAGACTTGAATGAATTTTATAAACTTAAACTTCTCACTAAACAACCATCCTAAAAACAGCTCAGAATTACTAACTCCGGAGGAGGTATCCCCTTGTTTTCATAGTAAAAACAGGTGACCCAAGGGAACACCCTCCCCCCCCCCCCCTTTTTCTTGCCCTGGGTCAAATAGCCCAGAGCGAAGAGGGCAGCCGAACGGAGACACTGCCGAAACAGACAGCCTACCTAGCTATAGTAGCAACTGTTAAGAGAATGACATTCTGAGCAGTAGATAATAGACCTAACAATAGAGGCCTCCAGAAATGGACTCGATATTTCTGAGATAAAATTCATGAATGGATGGCTGAGCGCAATGAGCAGCCTTCAAAAATCTAATAGAACACTATTAATGTAAGCCCAAGAAGTAGAAGAACTCTTACTTCATGAGCCGAAATCTTAAGCACAACTGCTAAGCCAATGATATACCATAAGCAGTACGCTAGTTAATAGAATCCATTAACAATAAAATGGAGCGTAACGTCCTTCTACTAGACATCAAAGACAGAAGAAGCTTACGCCCTTGTAATAAACAGATATCTGTTTATAAATACATAAACTGTACCCGGAAAGAGTAAAGGCCTATGCCCATACGAAGACGGAAGGACCTTAAAATAATAGGTTCCGGATAATAGGAGCCTAACTCTTATGCAACAATCCAACCTAAATAGTAACGGAAGTATTGATTCCGAAACTATGAAAGTGAAAATCATCCATCGATAGTGCATGAAACTCACTGACTCTACAGTAAAAGAGAAACCAACAGAATTACTGTCTAAAAGGTCAGAATTTGAAAACTACTGTTTCCAGAGGCTCAAATGATTACTTAGCTAAATAAGAACCTGAAGTTAAAATCCGTATAGGAATTTAATCTAAAGATTCTAAGTCTATTTATCAAAAAGTTACTAACTGACTTAGATAAAGAGACAAAAGACTCAATTGTAAACTATCGTAGAGTGCATAGGTATGAGGTAACATAAACCTATAACCTAAATAACAACAGGCTGCAGTAGATCTTGTGAAACAAGTATACTAAAAAAATAGCAATGAGTAGTATGGAGGGATCAACCATATGAACATAATGATCCCTACACCACGACGGAAGAGCCTCCACTTTAGTCGCATAGAATAGCGAAGAAGAGGATCTCCTATAGTAAGAAATCGCGTCCAAAGCTCGTCCAGTACAGTGCTTACAATGCAATATGGACCACACAACGGAAAACATGAAGGTTGCGACCTTGCTGGTTGTGATAAAAATGACACGATTTACCCAGTGAAAAAAGATCCTCACATAGAGGAAGATTTCACGTTAAGATCCACAGTAGACAAGAGAGTAAATTACTCATGATCTCTGTGAAGATAGAGATGCTATCAACAGAAATATATTGTGGTTGTTTATCTTAGCAATACCTGCTAAAAACAACAGCGCCGGAGGATACGCGTATCCTATCATTCTGTCCTATAGATCAATAGAGCGTTAACAGTATTAGCTCAGAGATCTGGACAAGCCAACACATACGTCTGCAATTGATTAGCCAACTGTGTCATAAATAAAACATCATTGGGCGCTCCCATAGATAGCAAATCTGATTGAATACTTGTTTGTTGAGAGTCCATTCTGACAGCAACAAGCGACCCGTAAGAGAACGGGAGTGCGATAAAACAATCAGACGACCCAGAATATGACGGACCAAAACTGAACTTGGTGTACTATAACCAACAGACGGATTCTTTCCATTAAATTGAATAACGGAAACGAAAGAGTGCCTCCCTGGTTCCGGAGATACGCCACTACTGTCGAATTAAAGGACAGGAATTTGGGCATGCGTTTCTGAATAATGTTCATGCAATGACATAAAGCAAGCCTAAAAAACATTATTCCGCGGAAGTTAACTGATAGCTAAAAGACTGCGGAACCCAAAAACCCTGGCACTTCGAATCCGTAGGGATCAGTATATATCCCAATCTGTTTGACTGGCAACCGTCATAACAGCCACACTCGGGTCCGGCAACTGCGGCGGCACTCTCTGAGTCAACCACCGAATGTTTGCCCCAGTCTGAATCTCTTGTAACACTAGATAGACAAGAGAATGTATAAATCAAGCAATTCATGGATTGCCGGAAAGTTGCCGTCGAAGAGAAGCTCCTCCGAGAACGAAGCGACTCTGAGAGAGTTCTTAACCTACTATCCACGCGTGGATGTAGCTAGGGCTGCCTCACGTCTAACCAACTCCAATCAGCCACTGAAGGGCGGAGTTATACGTGAACAAACTACTGCCCTCAAAAGAAATTACATTGAGAATAATATCCCGTAAATCTTTTCTTGAAGACGTAATGATAACGCCTCAGTAAGGCGGATTACGTATAATAAAGCGTCTAAGTTAAGTCTAATATACATAATGTCGTTCCCAACATTGAAATTGGAAAAGACATAAACGGTGAAAAAGAATATATGCAGTCTTTAATCACACCGTCTAGACGCATATGAACTCTCGGTATGCCCTGCTCTGCCAAAATAAACTATATGTAAAAAAGATAAAATGGCAGAAATGAGCCACGCGGACAAGAAACTAAACTATCATGCTTAGTAGCCGTCTTGTATTTGTAATGACAATATTGGACTGCGTCGGTAAGTCAGGGACAAAGTCCCTGTACCGATCGAAAAATCCGAGTCCAATGACGCTATAAGTCTCTTATCCAAGATCGCAGCAATGAAGTCCGAAAAATAATCACTGGAAGAAATGCCAGAAGATATGAAAGGCATCTTCCGATACTACTAAAGGGAAAACTCGAAATCTTTCGAATCCCTTTCGCCATCCTGTCGGACCCTATAAAGCGTTCGGTCGTCCGTAGCTTGATGCAACCGCGGACCGCACCGACCCAGCGCCGTCGGATAATTCCTGATTCGACCGAGAAACCGTCAATTGCTGGGATGCTGCGAAACAACTGTGCTAACTCGGATAGCACGTCCGTCACTGAGGCCTGAGGAGCAGCGGTCTTACGATGCATTGCCGCAGGAAGCTCCGAGATCGTTACCCCGTGCATACTTCCAATATGCGAGCGAACGGAGTGTATAGGCCTCGTGTCCCTTGGCTACCGGATGGCGCGACCTATTCGCTGTGGAATCACTGAATGCCGAAACTGATCGGATACTCGAGGTCACGTAGCCAATGTGCGGTCGTGTGCCCTGCTGTGAGGATGAGGAAGCATTAAAGACAGTCTCTCGGACTGTCAATATAACGGAGCGTCCCGAGCAACGGACATATGCTCCGAATGTAAAATATCTGAACCACAACATGCGGTCCCCTATGTTGTTGGCTTCCTCCGATCTGTCCTCAATCTGCCGTCACTGGGTGAGTACTAAAGTAATTAAAGTGCTCACATCACCCAAATCTCCTTCCTAGACCGCAACGGACGAACCCGGCAGCCGAACCATTCGATGAATGTACGCTACACCGGGTGAGCTAGCGAATGTCACTCCGTAAGCGATAGACATATTCCATGAGCACTTATTGCCGCTAACTCTTCATTAACTATGACGACAGAGGCACACTTTTGAAAGACATCTCCATAACTCTTCGAACAAGAAACCAGAAATGCTTGGATAGCAAGCATAAAATAATAATATATATAGCGTCGTTCAATAATTCGAAAGTTTGTGTGACATTATTGGACTATGTCGGAACTGAGGGACGATGTCCCTGAACCGAACCAAAAATTTCTAAGTCCACCGACGCTATCAGTTTCTTATCCGGCATCGCAGCATATGTTGTTCCGAAAGGGAAAGCTTGAAATCCACCGAATCCCTTTCGGTATCCCGTCGGACCGGATGAAACTTTCGGACGTCCGTACCCGCTTCCGCGGAGCGTCCCGACCCAGCATCGTCGGATAAAATATATGCGACAGATTCAGTTGATGCTGGGATGCTGCGATAAACTGTGCTATTAAGGAAAGCACGTTCGTTCCCGAGGCCTGTGCAGTAGCGGACTTACGATGCATTGCCGCTGGAAGCTCCGTGTACGTTGACTCCCGCATACTTCCTATGCGAACGTCCGGAGTCTGCAGACCTCGAGTCCCCGGCTACCGACCCAGCGCTGTCGGATAATTCTCGATCCGACACCGTTTCTGTCGGCTGCTGGGATGCTGCGATAAGCTGTGCTATGTGCACAAGAATGTCCGGCGTCGAGGCCTGCGGAGGCGCAGTCTATCGCTGCTTCGCCGAGGGCAGCTCCGCATCAGATGGCTCCCGCATACTTTTCCTATGCGAACGTCCGGAGTCCATCGGTCTCGAATCCCTGGCTGCCGGATGGTGTGACCTGGTCGCCGAAGAATCCTTGATCGGCGAAGCTGGTAATATATCGGCGGTCACGCAGCCAAGGTGCGGTCGTGTGCGCTGACGAGAAGAGGAAGCCTTAGCAGTCTCAGCGGACTGCCTATACAACGGAGCGTCCCGAGCGACGGACGTATGCTCCGCTAACGACACATTTGTACCACAACATCTGGGGCCAGATGTTGTTGAACGAGAGAGGGGCCTCTCTCGCTTGCCGTCCGGATGGACCGGAACGAGCTATGAACCGGACTAAAAGGCTTCCTCCGTTCTCCCTCCGATCCGCCGTCACTGGGTGTGCATTAAGTTAATTTTATAGTGCTCGCATCACCCCAAAATTCCTTCTAGACCGCAACGGACGAACCCGGCTGCCGAACCATTCGGTGAATGGACGCTACACCGGGCGAGCTAGCGGACGTCAAAGGCCGTCGAACCTACTAGGGTCCTCTTAGGCAATTGGCGTATTACATGAGCACTTTTCCGCTAGCCCTTCATTAATTGTGACGACGGAGGCACACTGTTGGAAGACATCACAGATACATCACCCTAATCTTGATCGTCTGAAATAGAAATTGATAAAGTAGAGTGACCCTGCGGGGAAAGGACCGGAGTGTCCAAATCCCCAACAACATACCGTGACATACGCTTCCCATATTGTCATCGAAATCATACGATACAGAACCGGAGTTAATGCGAGTACACTGACCACATATAGAATGATAATAAGGTCAGAGGAAGACTTCCTCTTAAAACAATAGATCAATATCCTTTCAATGTGAAAAGAAAACAAGTCCTGGTACTCGCACTAACCCCTGGCAATCAAAATACATAATAATAATATGATCCATTAATATAGAAAAAATAATTGAAATCAAAATATTTTGAAAAAATATTTTTTCAGAACAGCCCAAGTTTCTGAAAAGTAACGTTGAGCCCCAATGGATCCCAAGCCTAAGTGTGGACAAAAATTTTAAAAATATTTTAAACAATTTATTCAACACTTACGAACAATAATAATGTATCTAGTTATGATTGAAATAACATAAAGATATTATTATTTAGAAATCCCCCCCTCACACAGAGGGCTGTTGTAAATGTAAACAATGAGTGTAAAAACACTAAAATAAGACTCCAGGCACCCAGGCCCGAAATCAGTTACCAAAAATACACCATCTGATGCAAAACAGAGACTTCCAGGGAAGAAACTGCAGAACATCAGATGGTAGATGCAGAACACAACGCCTAACCACCCGTAGGTGAAGACGTAAACATGGGGAAAGAACAGAATTCATTCTGTTATTCAGCTAAACTCCCAAGAAATTTTAGTAATAATAATTACAGAAATTATGCCAAAAGCATGGGAGAATAGCAAGGGGGAACTTAAAGAACAGGGAGAGAGGAAAAACACTTGTAAAAACAGTGTAACTAAATAATCAGAATGACAACAAAATGGCTGCTGCCTTGAAAATAGGTAACTTAACATAATTTCATTAAAAAATTTTAAGTTACAGCCCTGATAATATTCTGTCACACATTCTTTTCCTCTCCTCCTTTTCTATCCTCCTTAGAATCACCATTTCACTAATATTTATTTGTCTGGCATCATTTAAACTGAGATTTAAAAGCACAAAGATCAGTCAGATGTTAACTGATGAAGGGCCAAACTTAGAAAATGATAAATGGCGCCAATTTCGGAACGTCCTTGACACTGCGCATGCGCAGTGGGGGCGAGGTGTGGAGGGCCTCTCTGGACATGTTTTCTTTAGTTTTAGATGCAAATTTTGGGGATTGGGGGGCAAAATTTGTGTTTGGCCCTATATTTTAAGAGTTAGCACCAGCAGCTATGTCTGGGTCATTGGTACAGTATAAAAATACTGATTGTATCTAATTTCGGTACAAAATGGCGGCTGGCAGCCATCTTGAATTTTGGACTTCCCCCCAAAACACTTGTTCTCATCCCAAGGTGATAACAAAGGTACCCAAGAAGTTTTGTGAAGATCGGTTCATAAATACAGCCCCTAGCCCGAGCCATATTGACACATGCACTCACTGTGAATAAGTTGCGGTGAATAAATCAAAGTTCATCTAATTTGCATAATTACTGCACGAGAAAAAAACCTGTATTATATGTGATGTATTCCATGTTACTAAACATTCACACAAAAATTTATTCAAATCAGAACTTTCATACAGAAGTTCTGTACAAAAAACTGATTGCACTAATTTTGGTACAAAATGGCTGCCGGTGGCCATCTTGAATTTTGGACAGCACCCAAAAACACTCGTTCTCATCCCACGGTAATAACAAAAGGTGCCTAAGAAGTTTCGTAAAGGTCGGTTCATAAATACAGCCTCTGGCTGAGCCGTATTGAATTGTTGAAGGACAGACAGACTACGCCCACCACTTCATCAAACTATAAGTCGAGTTTGACTTCGTCAAAACTCGACTAAAAATTTAATTGATGAAGCACCAGGTTCAACTTGGTGCTTCATTAATTCAAATTTTGCTGCTGCTGATTTTATTACCTGATAAATGCATGCGTGGACATCACTGATTCACTGCCCACATGTATTATGTCCAGTCCACGATGACTGTACAGTATATACAAATTGAGTTGTTGAAAAAAAAAAAAAATTTCAGTGAGGGGTCACCCCGATATGGTTTTGTTGAAATATTGTGAAAAATTTGAGAAAATTTTTTTTTTTTTAAATTGTTAAAGCAAAATTGTTCTTTGATGGTAGATATTTATTTATTGGTGTTTAATGTCACATATTTCTGCACAATGGCTAACCATGACAATGACAGTTTTACGGGTGGAGGAAGCCGGAGTACCCGGAGAGGGCCACCGAGCAATGGCGAGCAACTGTCAGCTCCCCAACATACCAACTCCACACAAGCAGGGTTAGCATTGGTTGAAGACAGGTGCACCATCGATGTGCAGTATGCCTTAGTACATCTCACCGTGCCCCCACGTGTCAATGGGGGTGAAGTGTCTTGCCCAAGGACACAACGTGGTTGCCGCAGGTGGGATTCAAACCGAGGACTCCTCGGCGTGCAGCCTGCACCTCTACCAACTGAGCCACCGCGCCCCTTTTTGATGGTAGAAGGAATACTCTTCTTTTCAGGAATACTGTACAAACACATGCAGGTATCTTCAGTTCAGATTGGGATATCATGGGAACTTAAAGAAAAATTGTAAACTATGGGGTGAGGTGTGGTAAATGTGAAGCTTGGAAATAATGCAGACAATGAAATACATGTATTTTGTCTTATAATATCAATTATATCAGTCCAACAGAATAAGATTTAATGAGTGTGTAATTAAAATATGGGATGGGAAGACTAAGGGAGATAAGGTGAGGGGTGGTAGTGGGAACATAAGGGCAAGGGTTATGCAGCTGAAGTCTTGCTGGGGATGTCAAGAGGGGACAGTGAAGGAGAGAATTGAACAGTTTGTGAATACATGTAATAGGAGAAGGGGGGGGGGGGGGGGCGGAAGCAGCGTTTGTAACACAGGGGTAATGAAGGCACTCTCATTAGAAAACTGCGGCAAATTAGTGTGCAATTGCACTGTTATTATCCGGTGGATAAATCTAAATATTACAAATTGGAAATCATTTCACTAGTATATAAATTCAAAAATTATTTCACAAAAGATATCCACATACCAGAATAAGTGGTGTATTTGGCAAGCAAATACTTTCCTCTCTAATAAATATGTTCCCTCTAACTGAATCTTGGAAAATTATTATAAGTATTCTAGTACATACACAAGTACATTGTATTTTTAATGAGCCTGTATTCAGTAGTTATCAGAAAGAGACACATCAGCCTCAAAATACTAAAGTAATAATTTGGAAAGTTTCTAATGTTAAAAATATAGTTTTTCTAAACTAAAATAATTCTCAATTTTTCAGTTCAATATACACAGCTCTCACTGAGTTTCCTCAAGAGTCAAATCTTTATTTTAGTTTGTTGTCATCCAAAACGTTTGACATGAAATGTATCCAGTATATTTAGGGGAACCATTGCTATGTTTTGCACTTGGAGATTTGGTGTTTTTGCAGTAGGAAACTCATAATTTTTATAGTGACCCCCACTACACTCCTGTGTACTGTGGGCCGATGATACTTTGATGTGTATATATAAAAAATGCCTCCATTCCCGATGGGTAATAGATAAACAAGAAATGACGAGATACATGGTGGTACTTTCTTTCTATTTCATTGGATCAGTTCCGTTATCACTTGCACCATTGTAATATGCTTTTCTGTAGGGTATGGCATTAATATACTGGAAAGCATTGCCTAGTCACCAAACCCCATTTCAATGATGAAAAGGAAATGAAAATATTGTTTAAAAAGCCCCCCCCCCCCCCCCTCCCTCCCCCCCCCCCCCCAAAATATAATAGTCCACAGCACTGTGTTGATTGTATTAATGTTTTTTTTTCTCATCCATAACATGATCTTGGCATTTTCTCATCCAAAATGCTTTCTCTATTGTGATAACTATATTATCAATAATGGGGTTTCTAGGTAGTAGTTTCTGGTGGTAGATAGCACAAAATCTCACACAAAAAACAAATATGTGGACATGTTTTTCTGTAATAACTGAAGTGGGTGACATAGACCCGTAGGGTGGTGTGCTCTTCAAGAACATATATCTGTAAAATGTAACACAACGTTATTATAGCACATTCCACATGTAATAAAGATTTTCTCCAACAGTGGAACCCTGTTAACTGAATAGCCACTTTGCCAATGAAAATTATTCAGTTAATAGGAGTATTCAATTAACAGGGATAGTGTAACTTTCCTGTATTCTAGAGATAAACCTAACATTTATTCTATTATATCTTGTTTGACAGAGCCCCAGAAGCTCTGTCAAACAAGATATAATAGATTAAATGCCTGCACTGGATGTACTGAGGACAAATAGGTCTGTAAAAAAAGCAAAACTGTGGCGAGTCAGGGTAATTTCTTGACAGGTTACAAGATTTTTTATTCAATTAACAGGAGTTTACTCTATCACCTATATTCAATTAACAGGTCAAATTTGTACTGGAGTATAGTAAATGGTTTTATGTTGGGAAATTATATTCAATTAACAGGGCTATTCAATTAACAAGATATCCAATTAAGCAGGCCCCACTGTAGTACTACTACTACTCTAGGAACTACACATTTACACCTGGTGATGGAGATTTCCAAAATAAAATGTTGAGAAATCAAGAAACAATGAGGGAAAACAAATGAAAATAGCACCTTAGATTCAATACATGACTTTTTCACCAGAGAGATTCTACAGTATTCTGAGTAGATAAACAAACACAGAATTTGGACCAGATTGCAACTCAGTTGCAATAGGGTCGAAATTATCTGTCCGTTTTTGTACTGTGGTTAAATTAAGAAACAGATAATCCTTTACCTAACAAATTGCCACACATCCGCTCATGTAAATTGTAAATAGTGCAGTTGAAAAAAAAATTATTTAAAAAAGAATTTCAACAAAACCATGTGGTTTTGTTGAAGCTTTTTGAAAAATTTAAAGAAAAAAAATTAAAATAATTTTTTTTGTAATTTTGTGCATTGGGGAAAGGGTTAAAAAATATAAGAATTTTCCTCATTTTTTCTTCATTGGCAATACCAACCAGTGAGATCAACCAAATCAGCATCAGAGTATGGCATTATGAGGGTGACAACATTAATCCTTTACTGAACACAAAAAGAAGACTTCACTTGGAAAGACATTTCTTGAATACCTAAATATGTTCATTCACTGCCTCAAAAACGTAGCTTTTATGTACTGTCCCCTCAATGGTTCAGGGTCATTCCAATGGATGGGTCATAAGCTATGTTTCTCAGGCAAAAATTGAAAAGGAATAAATTTTCAAATTTGAATAACACTTTTTGTGAATAGCTTGGCCAGTTATGGCTGTTACATTTTCTTCCAGTTAACATAAAAAACCCTCATTTAACCAGTTCTCTACATTAACTGGTAGAGTGCTGGGAGCCCATATTTGGGCTTTATTCAGAAGTGCAGGTACAACAACTCAAAGGCTTCATACTCTGTGGGAAGGGACCTGCAAATTGCCGATTTTGAATCGAATGGAATATCAAATCGAACTTCAAATCAAATCACAGTTGATGGATAAGTCATCAAAAGAAAAAGTTTTTTTCTAAACTACTAACCCTGATTATTAAAAGACACACAGCCTCACCACTTCCCACACTATAAATTGAGATATAAACCATTATACTAGCTATTGAATGAAACTATTCGAATTGTTGATTTTGTAGCCTCAAAACTGCAGCAACAAACATTTTTAAACGAACCTGGCTGATAGGGCTGATACCTCACTTTCATAAAGTTTTCCTGAAAAAAAAACTTGTTTCAAATCAGATTCACTCCATTCAGTCGAGAAGCCATTTGTTTTAAAATGCGGAATGACTAAGGCAAAAAGATAATTCAATGCCAAATGGAGTCGATCCACTTGTAAATGAAAGCCTGTTCTACGTTTGTTTATATAATAATTAGGGGTATTCTTTTAGAAAATCGTTGCTTTTGATGATGTATCCAGTAACTGTGATTGAACAGAACAATACTCAATATAAAATAATGTGATCATGTTGTGGAACAAATCATTTATTGATGTTGAACAGCTGAATAACTTTTCAAAGTTCAAATTTCAAAACTTTTTTTTATAAAAGGTCACTGGTTATAATGCACAATAAGTTGAACTGAAGAGTTATAGCAGTAATAGTGTTTGTAGCAATGTAGCTACAACTGTTTTACAGTTGCAGCTACATCGCTACAAACACTGTTGCCGCTGCAAGTCATTTACATTTCTACTCAGAACAATACTTAATATAAAATAATGTTATCAATTACAATCTGTAAACATTCACAGTTATGGCTGGAGTATATTCAAAAATATTTGAATTTCCGATCTCGAATCAAACCGAATCAAATACTGACTTTCAAATTGAATTTCGAATTTTTGCAGACGCCAATCTGTGGGTGTACTTCATAATATCTCTGAAATGAAATTATTTCAATTGTATGGATTTGCCTTGCTGCAATTTGTGGTGGAGTGCCTTTTGGCACTCTCCCATACATTGCAACATGGCAAAGATCGGTGAATAAATTTTGGTGACTGGTCATAATTCAGCACTCTACCTTTTAACAACTTTTGTGCGGGTTATACAAACTCAGACACCAAAAGCATGGAATCTATTTATATCCTTACTTGCTAGACTGGGTGTAAACTTTGGGATTCAACAAGCCAATTAATAGTTCATGACCAGTGGGTAGGTAGGGGTAAATGAAGCTATTTGTGGATGACATCCATTAGGTATCCAGGAATACTATTACTGTACAGGAATTACAAAAGTGAACACAGAATTTTGAGTGGGTTACAATCTGGTCAAAATTCTCTGCCCACTTTCTTCCTCACAAAACAGTCCCACTTGTTAAAAAAGAAATGAACAGTACTGTGATCAAGAAAGCATTCATTTTGCGATCCTATCGCAACACACTTTTACCAGTGGTTTTACATTTCTCATAAATTTATTTATTTATTGGGGTTTAATGACACTTTTGACAGCTAGGGTCAACTCTGGTCTGATAGTTTTATAAGTGGAGGGAGTCAGAGTACCAGAAGAGAACCAATGAGCAGCGGCGAGCAACTGCCAGACTGCCCAATGTACTAATGTCATACAAACAGGTTTTGCATTTTTTGAAAGACAAGTGTGCCATCGGAATTAACTGCCTTGCCCAAGGACACAATGCAGTTACCCCTGGCAGGGATTGAAGAGTGGACCGTTCAGTCTGAAGTCCAATGCCATAACCACCGAGCCACCACACTCCTTATTTCTCTTATAAAATACTGCAAAATCAAGAACACATCAACAAATACAAAATGAAAATATCTCTGATTCAATGTTTATTTTCTTTTCGACAGCTGAAATTCTGTAGAGCTGCTGTGAGATGAGAAGACAGGGAATTTTGCCTGGATTGCAACCCAGATGCAATCCAAATGAAAGAGTCAATGACTCTGTAGCTCAACTTGGATATGACAGGAATTAGTACTTGCTGTGACCAAGACAACTGAATAATGAATATGACAGGAATTAGTATTTGTTTTGGCCCAGTCAACAATAATAAAAGAATTACAAGGTGACTGTAATGGACTACAGATTAAGACCAATCATTGTAGATTATTATTTTTGTGTGGAAATTTCCAGTCCCAAACAAAATATTTTCAGACTAAAATTTTTTCTTCTTCTTCTTAAAATTGACCAAAATGCATCAAAACACAAAAAACTAATTTCCGGATTTTGGTCCAAAATTTTCTAAGTCCCACCCGGACCCCTAATTTGCATAATTTATTCACGAGAATGTAATGTATCCCATGGTACTAAACATTCATACAAAAGTTTATTCAAATCAGAGCTTTCATATGGAAGTTCTGTACAAAAAAAAAATTTCTGCATCGTCGGTACAAAATGGCTGCTGGCAGCCATCTTGAATTTCGGACTGCACCCAAAAACACTCGTTCTCATCCCACGGTCATAACAAAGGTACCCAAGAAGTTTCGTAAAGATTGGTTCATAAATACGGCCTCTAGTCCGAGCCATAGCAGCTTGGCACTTACAGCTCTGAAAGTAACACTAAATAAATCAAAGTCAGTCTAATTTGCATAATTTACGCACGAGAAAAAACCCCGTATTATATGTGATGTATCCCATGGTACTAAACATTTATACAAAACTTTATTCAAATCAGAACTTTCATACAGAAGTTCTGTACAAAAAACTGATTTTTGCATCATCGGTACAAAATGGCCGCTGGCAGCCATCTTGAATTTCGGACCACACCTAAAAACACTCGTTCCCGTCCCAGTGTCATAACAAAGGTACACAAGAAGTTTCGTAAAGATCGGTTCATAAATACGACCTCTAGCCCGAGCCATAGCCAATTGTTGACGTACGGACAGACGGACAGATGGACGTCAAAGTTGAGCTAAAAATGAAATTATCTTGTCTGCTTTTGTAATCACAGTACAGTGGAGCCCACTTAATTGGATATCTCTTAACTGAATAATCCTGTTAATTGAATATAATTTCCTAACACAAAACCATTTACCACACCTCCAGTACAAATTTGACCTGTTAACTGAATATAGCTATAGGTTATAGAGTAAACTCCTGTTAATTGAATAAAAAAATCTTGTAACCTGTCAAGAAATTACCCTGACTCTCTGCAGTTTTCCTTTGTTTAGAGAACAATTTGGCCTCAGAACATCCTATAAAGGCATTTAACTTATTATATCTTGTTTGACAGAGTCCATGGAGCTCTGTCAAACAAGGTATAATAGAATAATTTATCTCTAGAATACAGGAAAGTGGCACAATCCCTGTCACTTGAATACTCCTGTTAATTGAATAATTACCATTGGCAAAGTGGCTATTCAATTAACAGGGTTCCACTGTACTGTGTAATGAAAAATTCATGTATATTGAATCTTTGATGCTATTTTCAATTGCCTTTCTAGATTCAGTATTAATTTCGCAATATTTTAATCATGAAATCTTGCCCTACAGGTTCAAGTGTGTTGTGACGAGATCGTGATCTGATTTAAAAAGTGATGGCTTTTGCGATCACAGAACAAAAGTCTGCTAGTGTGATTTGCCGGTACATATCTTTAAAATTATATGCTACTTGGTTTATAAATTGTTAAAATACTAAATTCTTACCTGCAAATATTATTGCCACAGGACCTATGAGAGGATTCAGAACAGTGACAAATATGGCTAATGGAAGATAAGAATGTGGTTGTCTACCAATATAGTGTCCTTGTATGACAGTTTTGTTTGTATAGACAGGATCTCTGGTGACCAAAACCTCCTTTCCATTTACTGTATACACATCTGACTTATTTGGTGTTGTCATTCTGCAAAAGAAAACACATGTACCTTAACCCCTTGATACTTGTGTATGTGTTATTACGTAGAAAATCAAACAGCACATTGAGACTTTGTGGTCATTTGTTTTGTTATTATTTTTTGATTTTTTAAAGTTTTCACCTCAATTCCTATTTTCTCCCGATTAGTGATCAGTGATAACCGTTGAGCAAATGTTATCGCAGCTTAAAATACTAATATAATCCTGCTGTCAAGACTTCTTAACTGGTTGAATGCTAGAAGCCACTATCAGGGCTTTCAAAAAATGAAAAGGATAATGTTCAATGTTTATGAAAGGATTCTGAAATAAGACAAGAATTGTGATAATTGGGAATATGTTCATTTCTGTTCCCTGTACAGATATGTTTTTGATAAAAATAATATGAGGTGTACACTGTACTAAAGAGCTGAGGGATGGGTTAATATGACCTCACGGTTAATGTATGTGGCTCTCACAGTTAACGTATAAAAACGAAAGTTACCAAGTTACAGTGAAATTATTCCAAAACGAGTCATCCTATCAAGTTACATTGAAATCCCTTCATAAATATGGCCTGTAGACTGTGCAAAAGGTTTTCGGGCTTCGGGCCCCTGTAGCCATCAGTTTTCCAATTGCGTCCAAAGGGGACGTTCTCATCTAGACATTATTTGGAGTCATCCTACCAAGGTATAATGAAATCCCTTCATAAATATCACCTGTAGAGTGTGCTAAAGGTTTTTGGGCTTCAGGCCCCTGTAGTCGTCACAGATGCCTAATGGTATCCAAAAGGGGCTGTTCTCATCTAGACATTATATGAAGTCAACCTACCAAGTTACAATGAAATCCCTTCATAAATATGAACTGAAGACTGTGCTAAAGGTTTTTGGGCTTTGGGCTTGGGCAGCCATCATGGTTGAATGATCACAACCAAAAAGGGACATTCTCATATGGGCATCATCTTGAGTGATCCTATGAAGTTACAATGAAATCCCGTCATAAATATGACCTATAGACTGTGCTCAAGATTTTTGGGCTTCGGGCACCTGTAGCCATCACAGTTGACCAATCATGACCAAAAGGGGATGTCATCATCTAGGCATTATATGGAGTCAACCTAACAAGTTACAATGAAATCCTTCCATAAATACAACTTATAGACTATGCTAAAGATTTTGGGCTCGGGCAGCCATCAAGGCTGAATGATCGTTACCAAAAGGGGACGTTCTCATCTAGACATTATTTGGAGTCATCCTACCAAGCTACAATGAAATCCCTTCATAATTATGACCTGTAGACTATTTTAAAGGTTTTCGGGCCCCTGTAGCCGTCACAGTTGCCCAATCATGTCCAAAAGGGGACGTTTCTCATCTAGACATTATATGAAGTCAACCTACCAAGTTACAATGAAATCCCTTTATAAATATTACCTGTTTTTGGGCTTCGGGTTTGGGCAGCCATCAAGGTTGAACGATCGCAACCAAAAGGGGACATTCTCATCTGGGCATCATCTTGAGTGATCCTATGAAGTTACAATGAAATCCCGTCATAAATATGACCTGTAGACTGTGCTCAAAGTTCTCGGGCTTCGGGCACCTGTAGCCACCACAGTTGACCAATTACGACCAAAAGGGGATGTCATCTAGGCATTATATGGAGTTAACCTAACAGGTTACAATGAAATCCTTCCATAAATATGACCTTTTGCCTATGCTAAAGGTTTTTTGGCTTGGGCACCCATCAAGGCTGAATGATCACGATCAAAATAGGACGTTCTCATCTAGACATCATTTGGAGTCATCCTACCAAGTTACAATGAAATCCCTTCATAAATATGACTTGTAGACTGTGCTAAAGGTTTTTGGGCTTCGGGCCCCTGTAGCCATCACAGTTGCCCAATCAGGACCAAAAGGGGACTTTCTCAACTAGACATTATATGAAGTCAACCCATCAAGTTACAATGAAATTCCTCAATAAATATGACCTGTAGACTGTGCTAAAGATTTTCGGGTTTTGGGCTTGGGCAGTTGTCACGATTGGCAGATCACGCCCAAATGGGGAAATTCTCATCTAGACATCATAAGGAGTCATCCTACCAAGTTACAATGAAATCCCTCCATATTAAACATGACCTGCAGACTGTGCTAAAAGTTTTGGGGTTTCGGGCTTGGACAGCCATCACGGTTGACAGATCATGCCCAAAAGGGGATGTTCTCATCTAGGCATTATACAGAGGCATCCTACCAGGTTACAATGAATTCCCTTCATAAATACAACCTGTAGACTGTGCTAATTGTTTTCGGGTTTTCGGCTCAGGCAGCCATACCGGTTGACTGATCGCGACAAAAAGGGGACGTTCTCATCTAGACATGACCCCAAACCTGCATATCAAATTTCGTGACGATCAGACAAGAACTGCGGGGTATAGCCCGTGCTAAAGGAAAATGTGAACAGACTCACAGACTAACAGACTTCCGCACGTGTGATGGCAATAGCTTATCTATGTCAAGTTGAGCTAATGAGGATACCAGAGCAAACGCAAACACTTTCCTCGCTTAGAACAGAATTTTAGTCGAAGAATGTAGTTGTATACAAGTATAATGAATACAAAAGGATACAGATAGTTATTAACATCTTCAGGGGGGCAACATGGCTTATTTGGCCATTTCCAGTCGCTTCCCAGAAAAAATAAACTTACATTTCATATTCAGTCAAACAAATAATATTTTGTTTACATAAATTTGCTTTATTACAAATTATTGGAAAGTGCCTGTGGGCACTCTCCAATAATTTGTAATAAAACAAGTTTTGAATAACAAATTTGGACCACCAAAAATAATTTAGCCCCCAACCAGATAATCACTAATGTGAAAAATATCTTGCTATTTGTACTTTCCGATGTTTGACGTCGCATTTTGAAAAAACGTTGAAGAAACTGAATTCCCAGTGACGTTTGAAAGTCGGGATAAATAAGGTCGCAAAGGGTTAACAATCAACAATTTTTTTTACACTCAGGACATATGAAGTATAGTATAGTGCAGTATATCATTATAAATTCACTGTGTAGTTTTCACCCTTGCCCAGACAAATATACTTGAATCCTGTATTAAAACAAGAGGCCCCCATGAGACCTGAGGCACACATCTGACAATATTTGTTTAAAGAAGGATTTAATTAGCATCTATAGCTAGTAAACACTACAGAGGAATGAAGTTATTTAATTATTTATGACTCTGTTGTCCATGCCAGATGATTTTTTTCTAGTACTGGTATGCTACTACAGAAATAATGCCCAGATTTCCATTTATGCAAAACTAAGGAGTTCAACTATTAACCAAGGAACTTAACTTGAACTTAACTTGAACTAACTGAGCCCTTCCCTGCCGCCACCAGGATACGAAATGTGAAAGCATTCTGACTGGTGGATCTGAAGAAGATTTTTAAATAAATTTCTTCATATTGCACTAAGTTGAAATTCGGGCTATCATAGGAAGCCCAAATATTAACCGAGGGACATGATTTGGACAAACTTGAATCTCACCCCCTATTTATACCAAATATCAAAACATTCTAACAGATGGTTCTGGAGAAGAAGACTTTTAAAGAAATTCCCTCATACTGCACTAAGTTAAA
Organism: Pictodentalium vernedei; assembly: GCA_031216915.1. Taxonomy (NCBI): domain Eukaryota; kingdom Metazoa; phylum Mollusca; class Scaphopoda; order Dentaliida; family Dentaliidae; genus Pictodentalium; species Pictodentalium vernedei. The sequence continues at coordinate 262,266,698 of CM062289.1, forward strand.
ATTCAGGTTCACATAGGGAGCCCAAATATTAACCCAGGCACTTGTTTTGAACAAACTTGAATCTCATCCCCATAGAGATGTTGTATATACAAAATATGAAAGCATTCCGACTGGTGGATCAGAAGAAGATTTTTAAAGAAATTCCCTCAAACAGTGAAACCCTGTTAATTGAATAGCCACTTTGCCAATGAAAATTATTCAATTAATAGGAGTATTCAATTAACAGGGATTGTGTCACTATCCTGTATTCTAGAGATAAACTTTGCATTTACATGTATTCTATCATACTAGATGAAATGCCTATATTTGATGTACTGAGGCCAAATAGGTCTATAAATCTAAGAAAACTGGGGAGAGTCAGGGTAATTTCTTGACAGGTTATATGATTTTTATTCAGTTAACAGGAGTTTACTCTATAACCTATATTCAATTAACAGGTCAAATCTGTACTGGAGGTATGGTAAATGGTTTTGTGTTGGGAAATTATATCCAATTATATGGACTCCACTGTGTTGCACTAAGTTAAAATTTGGGATCCCATAGGGAGCCCAAATATTAACCTAGGGACCTTGATTTTAACAGACTTGAATCTAACCCATCTAAAGATGTGGTATACCAAATATGAAAGCATTCTAACAGGTGGATCTGAAGAAGATGATCTTTAACTGGTTGAGTGCTAGAAGCCACTATCATGGCTCTACTGAAAAGTGCTGGAAGCCACTTTAGTGGCTTTATATGTTACTCATTGGCTTGCTGTTTGTTAAGCAGTAGAAGAAAATAAAGTTATATATAATTGTTTGGTTGCAATTGATTGGAGAGTGCTTTTGGCACTCTCCCAATGAATTGTAACAAAACAATTATTTTGTAACAAAATCTTTGCTAAACTCAGTCTACTCTTTCAAGTAGTGTGGCATCCTTTAAAAAACTACTCATGTTTCAGATCACCTTTGAAAAATAATTTAGCACTCAACCAGTTAAAGAAATTTCCTGATATTGCACTTTGTTAAACTTTTAGCTCCAACAGAGAGCCCAAATATTAACTCAGAGACCCGAATTGAACAAACTTGAATCTGACCCCCTTAAAGATGCTGCATACCAAATATGAGCATTCTGACTAGTGGATCTGAAGAAGGAGGTTTTGAAAATCATTCCCCATATGGCCCCTAGTTAAATATTCGGGCTCCTGAATTGAGCCTAAATATGAACCCATGGGCTTCATTTTAACATACTTGTATTTGAGCACCCTATGCATGTTGTATACCAAATATCAAAAGATTCTGATCAGTGGTTCTGCAGAAATTTTTTTTTTATTTTTGCAAATATGCTGACTCAGCATTTTTTTTGATGCACACTCCCCCATAGAACACCTTGAAATAACCAACGGAAATTTTTTTTTTATCTTTCAATTCTACTGGTCCTGACTCCTGAGGATGCTTCATACCAAATAACAGTTCTCTGTTCTGTGTGGTTTTGGAAATATGGGCATTAGAAAATATTTCTATTTTTAGCTCCGGAGGCTCCCACAGAGACACAGAAAAGTTAAAAAATTTATAGTAATTTCTATATTTTTTATACTTACCAATGACCCAGACATAGCTGGTGCTAACTCTTAAAATATAGGGCCAAACACAAATTTTGCCCCCCAATCCCCAAAATTTGCATCTAAAACCAAAGAAAACATGTCCTGAAAGGCCCTCCACACTTCACCTCTACTGCGCATGCGCAGTGTCAAGGACGTTCCGAAATTGGCGCCATTAATCATTTTAATAACCAGTGCCTGGTAAGCGCTATGTACTCAGCGGGGAGGCAAGAGTTCCCAACTCCTGGGAGGGCCATCCCCGTCTGGGTCATTGGTAAGTATAAAAAATATAGAAATTACTATAAATTTTTTAACATTTTTATACTGTACCAATGACCCAGACATAGCTGAATAGTAAAAAGGCTGGAGGGCCAAGGACATAGAGCAAGATGGAATACGCTCAATAATATAAAATAGAGTCATCCCCTGTAGGGAAAAAGAAGTAATAGGCCTTACATGTATCTTTCTTATTTATGATAAATTAGAAAGATACAACACCTTCCAAAATTGAGCTTCATACATCCATGTACTCCATTAATATCCAATATAATCCTTATACTAATAATTTTTAAAGTAAGCCAATAAATAAAGTAAGTCTAGAGAATAGAGACTCTTATACTCCTTAAAAGTGTCTGAGGATTGCATAATCATGTCCGTTGACATATGCAATATTCAAAAGCTATACTTTAAAAACTAAGACTTGAATGAATTTTTAAAACATAAACTTCTCACTAAACAACCATCCCAATAACAGCTCAGAATTACTAACTCCGGAGGAGGTATCCCCTTGTTTTCATAGTAAAACAGGTGACCCAAGGGAACACCCTCCCCCCCCCCCCCCCCCCCCTTTTTCTTGCCCTGGGTCAAATAGCCCAGAGCGAAGAGGGCAGCCGAACGGAGTCACTGACGAAACAGACAGCCTACCTAGCTATAGTTGCAACTGTTAAGTGAATGACATTCTGAGCAGTAGATAATAGACCTAACAATAGAGGCCTCCAGAAATGGACTCGATATTTCTGAGATAAAAATTCATGAATGTGGATGGCTGAGCGCAATGAGCAGCCTTCAAAAATCTATAATAGCGACACTATTAATGTAAGCCCAAGATGTAGAAGAACTCTTACTTCATGAGCTGAAATCTTAAGCACAACTGCTGAGTCAATGATATACCATAAGCAGTACCGATAGTTAATAGAATCCATTAGCAATAGAATGGAGCGTAACGTCCTTCTACTAGGCATCAAAGACAGAAGAAGCTTACTCCCGTAGTAATAAACAGATATCTGTTTATAAATACATAAACTCTACCCGGAAAGAGTAAAGGCCTATGCCCGTACGAAGACGGAAGGACCTTAATAACAATAGGTTCCGGATATTAGGAGCCTAACTCTTATGCAAAAATCCAACCTAAATAGTAAAGGAAGTAGTGATTCCGAAACTACGAAAGTGAAAATCATCCATCGATAGTGCATGAAACTCAATGACTTTTCAGTAAAAGAGAAACCAACAGAATTACTGTCTAAAAGATCAGAATTTGAAAACTACTGTTTCCAGAGGCTCAAATGATTACTTAGCTAAATAAGAACCAAAGTTAAATTCCATATAGGAATTTAATCTAAAGATTCTAAGTCTATTTATCAAAAAGTTACTAACTGACTTAGATAAAGAGACATAAGACTCAATTGTAAACTATCCAAGAGTGCATAGGTATGAGGTAACATAAACCTATAACCTTAATAATAACAGGCTGCAGTAGATCTTGTCAAACAAGTATACTAAAAAGTTGCAATGAGTAGTATGGAGGGATCAACAATATGAACATAATGATCCCTACACCAACGACGGAAGAGCCTCCACTTTAGCCGCATAGAATAGCGAAGAAGAGGATCTCCTATAGTAAGAAATCGCGTCCAAAGCTCGCCCAGTACAATGCTACAATGCAATACGGACCACACAACGGAATAATGAAGGTTGCGACCTTGCAGGTTGTGATAAAGATGACACGATTTACCCAGCGAAAAAAGATCCTCACATTGAGGAAGATTTCACGTTAAGTCCCACAGTAGACAACAGAGTAAATTACCCATGGTCTCTGTGAAGATAGAGATGCTATCAACAGAAATGTATTGTGGTTGTTTATCTTAGCAATACCTGCTGAAACAACAGCGCCGGAGGATACGCGTATCCTATCATTCCGTCCTATAGATCAATAGAGCGTTAACAACATTAGCTCAGAGATCCGGACAAGCCAACACATACGTCTGCAATTGATTAGCAAGCTGTGTCGTAAATAAATCATCATTGGGCGCTCCCATAGATAGCAAATCTGATTGAATACTTGTGTGTTGAGAGTCCATTCTGACAGCAACAAGCGACCCCTAAGTGAACGGGAGTCCGGTAAAACAATCAGACGACCCGGAAAATGACGGACCACAACAGAACTTGGTGTACTATAACCAACAGACGGATTCTTTCCATTAAATTGAATAACGGAAACGAAAGAGTGCCTCCCTGGTTCCGGAGATACGCCACTACTGTCGAATTAACGGACAGGATTTGGGCATGCGTTTCTGAATAATATTCATGCAATGACATAAAGCAAGCCTAAAAAACATTATTCCGCGGAAGATAATTGGTTGCTAAGAGACTGCGGAACCCAAAGACCCTGGCACTTCGAATCCGTTGGGATCAATATTATATCCCAATCTGTTTGACTGGCAACCGTCATAACAGCAACACTCGGGTCCGGCAACTGCAGTGGCACTCTCTGAGTCAACCACCGAATGTTTGCCCCAGTCTGAATCTCTTGTAACACTAGATAGACAAGAGAACGTGTAAATCGAGCAATTCATGGATTGCTGAAAAGTTGCCGTCGAAGAGAAGCTTCTCCGAGAACGAAGCGACTCTGAGAGAGTTCTTAACCTTACTATCCACGCGCGTGGATGTAGCTAGGGCTGCGTCACGTCTAACCAACTCCAATCAGCCACTGAAGGACGGAGTTATACATGAACAAACTACTGCCCTCAAAAGAAATTACATTGAGAATATCCCGTAAATCTTTTCTTGAAGACGTAATGATAACGCCTCAGTAAGGTGGATTACGTATGATAAAGCGTCTAAGTTAAGTCTACTAGACATCATTGTCGTTTCCAACATTGAAGTTGGAAAAGACATAGACGGCGAAAAAGAATATTTCCAGTCTTAAACTACACCGTCTAGACGCATATGAACTCTCGGTATGCCCTGCTCTGCCAAAATAAACTATTCGTATAAATGATAAAAAGGCAGAAATGAGCAACGCGGACAAGAAACTAAACTATCATGCTTGGTAGCAGGCTTGTATGCATATATAGCGTCGAAAAATAAAACACATGTTGTAATGAAATTATTGGACTGCGTGGGTAAGTCAGGGACAATGTCCCTGAACCGATCGAAAATTCCGAGTCCAATGACGCTATAAGTCTCTTATCCAACATCGCAGCAATGTAGTCCGAAATAACAATCACTGGAAGATAATGCCAGAAGATATGAATGGCAGCTTCCGATACTATGAAAGGGAAAACTCGAAATCTTTCGAATCCCTTTCGCCATCCTGTCGGACCCTATAAAGCATTCGGTCGTCCGTACCTGATGCAACCGCGGACCGCACCGACCCAGCGCCGTCGGATAATTCCTGATTCGACCAAGAAACTGTCAATTGCTGGGATGCTGCGAAACAACTGTGCTAACTCGGATAGCACGTCCGTCACTGAGGCCTGAGGAGAAGCGGTCCTACAATGCATTGCCGCTGGAAGCTCCGTGATCGTTACCCCGTGCATACTACCAATATGCGAGCGAACGGAGTGTATAGGCCTCGTGTCCCTTGGCTACCGGATGGCGCGACCTATTCGCCGTGGAATCACTGAATGACGAAACTGATCGGATACTCAAGGTCACGTAGCCAATGTGCGGTCGTGTGCCCTGCTGTGAGGATGAGGAAGCATTATGGACAGTCTCTCGGACTGTCAATATAACGGAGCGTCCCGACCGACAGACATATGCTCCGAATGTAAAATATCTGAACCACAACATGCGGTGCCCTATGTTGTTGGACGAGAGAGGGACTTCTCTCGCTCACAGCCCGGGCGGACCTGGACAAGCCAGGAACCGGGCTAACAGGCTTCCTCCGATCTGTCCTCAATCTGCCGTCACTGGGTGAGTACTAAAGTAATTAAAGTGCTCGCATCACCCAAATCTCCTTCCTAGACCGCAACGGACAAACCCGACAGCCGAACCATTCGATGAATGCACGCTACACCGGGTGAGCTAGCGAATGTCACTCCATAGGCGATAGACATATTCCATGAGCACTTATTGCCGCTAGCTCTTCATTAACTATGACGACAGAGGCACACTTTTGAAAGACATCTCTGTAACTTTGCGAACAAGAAACCAGAAATGCTTGGTTATAGCAAGCATATAATAATAATATATATAGCGTTGTTCAATAATTCGAAAGTTTGTGTGACATTATTGGACTATGTCGGAACTGAGGAACGATGTCCCTGAACCGAACCAAAAATTTCTAAGTCCACCGACGCTATCAGTTTCTTATCCGGCATCGCAGCATTCTGGTCCGACAAAAGAAGCTGTAGAAGACCAAGTCAGATGACATACACAACAGCATATGTTGTTCCGAAAGGGAAAGCTCGAAATCCTCCAAATCCCTTTCGGTATCCCGTCGGACCGGATGAAATTTTCGGACGTCCGTACCCGCTTCCGCGGAGCGTCCCGACCCAGCACCGGCGGATAAAAAATATGCGACAGATTCAGTTGATGCTGGGATGCTGCGATAAACTGTGCTATTTAGGAAAGCACGTCCGTTCCCGAGGCCTGTGCAGTAGCGGTCTTACGATGCATTGCCGCCGGAAGCTCTGTGTACGTTGACTCCCACACACTTCCTATACGAACGTCCGGAGTCTGCAGGTGTCGTATCCCTGGCTACCGGATGGTGTGACCTGGTCGCCGATGATTCTCTGACTGGCGAAGCTGACTGGATATCCGTGGTCACGTAGCCAAGAGCGGTCGTGTGCGCTACCATGAGAACGAGGAAGCCTTATTGACAGTCTACTCCAGACTGACTATATGTCGGAGCGTCCCGAGCGACGGACGTATGCTCCGAATGCGAAACATTTTGTGCCACAACATCTGGGGCCAGATGTTGTTGTACGAGAGAGGGGCCTCTCTCGCTCGCCGTCCGGATGGACCAGAACGAGCTATGAACCGGACTAAAAGGCTTCCTCCGTTCTCCCTCCGATCCACCGTCACTGGGTGTGCATTAGGTTGATTTATAGTGCTCGCATCACCCCAAAATTCCTTCTAGACCGCAACAGACGAACCCGGCTGCCGAACCATTCGGTGAATGGACGCTACACCGGGCGAGCTAGCGGACGTCAAAGGCCGTCGAACCTACTAGGGTCCTCTTAGGCAATTGGCGTATTTACATGAGCACTTTTCCGCTAGCCCTTCATTAATTGTGGCGACGGAGGCACACTGTTGGAAGACATCACAGATACATCACCCTAATCTTGATCGTCTGAAATAGAAATTGATAAAGTAGAGTGACCCTGCGGGGAAAGGACCGGAGTGTCCAATTCCCCAATAACATACCGTGACATACGCTTCCCAAATTGTCATCGAAATCATACGATACAGAACAGGAGTTAATGCGAGTACACTGACCACATATAGAATGATTATAAAAGTCAGAGGAAGACTTCCTCTTATTACAATTGATCAATATCCTTTCAATGTGAAAAGAAAACAAGTCCTGGTACTCGCACTAACCCCTGGCAATCAAAATACATAATAATAATATGATCCATTAATATAGAAAAAATAATTGAAATCAAAATATTTTGAAAAAATATTTTTTCAGAACAGCCCAAGTTTCTGAAAAGTAACGTTGAGCCCCAATGGATCCCAAGCCTAAGTGTGGACAAAAATTTTAAAAATATTTTAAACAATTTATTCAACACTTACGAACAATAATAATGTATCTAGTTATGATTAAAATAACATCAAGATATTATTTTCCAGAAATCCCCCCCTCACACAGAGGGCTGTTGTAAATGTAAACAATGAATGTAAAAACACTAAAATAAGACTCCAGGCACCCAGGCCCGGAATCAGTTACCAAAAATACACTATCTGATGCAAAACAGAGACTTCCAGGGAAGAAACTGCAGAACATCAGATGGTAGATGCAGAACACAACGCCTAACCACCCGTAGGTGAAGACGTAAACATGGGGAAAAGAACAGAATTTATTCTGTTATTCAGCTAAAACTCCCAAGAAAATTTAGTAATAATAATTACAAAAACTATGCCAAAAGCATGGGAGAATAGCAAGGGGGGACTTAAAGGACAGGGAGAGAGGAAAACACTGAAAAATCAGTGTAACTAAATAATCAGAATGACAACAAAATGGCTGCTGCCTCGAAAATAGGTAACTTAACATAATTTCATTAAAAAATTTTAAGTTACAGCCCTGATAATATTCTGTCACACATTTTTCCTCTCCTCCTTCTCTATCCTCCTTAGAATCACCATTTCACTAATACTTATGTGTCTGGCATCATTTAAACTGAGATTTACAAGCACAAAGATCAGTCAGATGTTAACTGATGAAGGGCCAAACTTAGAATGATTAATGGCGCCAATTTCGGAACGTCCTTGACACTGCGCATGCGCAGTAGAGGTGAAGTGTGGAGGGCCTTTCAGGACATGTTTTCTTTGGTTTTAGATGCAAATTTTGGGGATTGGGGGGCAAAATTTGTGTTTGGCCCTATATTTTAAGAGTTAGCACCAGCTATGTCTGGGTCATTGGTACAGTATAAAAATCTTTTTTTTGCATGAATCAAATATTTAGGACTCAATAATAGCACATATCAAATTTGGTTCAAATCGGACCATGGTTCAGAAAAAATCTTGCCCCTCCCATAACAAAGGCAAATATTGATCCATGAACTTCATTTGAACAAATTTGATTCTATATCTCAAAAAAAAGCTCCATACCACATGGTTGGTTCAAGGGGTGTTCCCCCCCCCAACCTCTGAATTTACAACTGTACTCCTTCCCCTCCCAGCTTCCAATCATACAACTTTTGACCAAACCATCTGCAACCCCCCAACACTTTGTTTCCAACTTTGTTACCAGTGAATTTCCAAAAGCTGAAGAAATCTGAATGCATATTTCTCCCCTTGTGTATGAAATATATGACCTTGGGTTCTAGAACTGGAAATCGTCTCCTGAGTGCAACACGGTGGCAAATGCAATGCTTTTTAGGTTGCACTTGCAGGATGAAACATTGACTCCGCTTAAAAAATTCCATGAAATATGGTTCAAAAATCAATAAATGTCTGTAAGAGGCAATCACAGCTACCAATAAAAGGCAACGATATCTACGACGATGGTACCGTTCAGGAAATTTCCAGAAGTTGGTGGTTTGAGGCTTAAAATTTCAACATGTAACAATTGAAAGTGATGGCCTGAATTATAGGGGGGGGATCCCCATGTCACCACATCCCTGTGTACAAGCAATTAGTTCCAGCCAAACATGGAGGTCAATAACCTGAAACTTGTGCACCATTCCCTTACAGTGGGATCATGCTATTTAACTGGCATTTTGCCAGCTAAAAATATATGACACATTCAATTGACATGAAATTTATCACTTTCTTAGTAACAAATGGAGCATTTATTCTATTATATCTTATTTGACAGAGTTTAAGGACCTCTGTCAAAGACGATATAATACATACATGTATAGATTAAATGCTTATTGGATGCACTAAGGCCAAATAGATCTACATGTATAAACATGGGGAATGCAGCAGAAAATCTTTGACACATCAAGTCACCTGAATTCACAAACCATAACAATTAGCACAACTACGCAACCACATGTTACCCTGTTTTTCCACATTTATCACAATATTTATTTTTTGCTTGGTGTTTAAGGTCACTTACAGAAGCTATAACTATATCAGATCATAACACAGGTATGAAGTCAAGTGCAGCTAATAGTTTAAACCTTTGCAGCCTCCTTTGAACGACTTCTAAACCAGGAATTGGCGACAGGTTCTATTTCACCAGAACAGAACTTGTTAACCACAGTAAACAAACAGTTTCCCAGGGTCCCTATAGGAAAACACAATATTTAATAATTTGTTTGTTGTACTAAAAGGTTTAACCTGTTGCAGCTCTTGGCAGATATTCCTGCCCAGGACAGGAAATCTCTTACCACTAAAATACGTTAAGCACATCTAACAAAACTTTCCCCTGCAAATTGTTTCGACCTTTTGACCCCTGATTTCTTGAGACAAAAGTTGAGGAATTTTTCATCAAATCTAGTCATGGCTGCTTCACACAATTCAAAATAATAAATTTGATTATCATGTATCAAAACAGTTGATTTTCTTATTATTTATTTATTTATTGGTGTTTAAGGTCACATACTTAAGCAAAATGGCTTATCGTGACCGTGACAGTTTTACGGGTGGAGGAAGTTGGAACACCAGGAGAAACTTTCCGAGCATCGACGAAAAACTGACAGCTCCTCAACATTCTACCTCTGTTCAAGCTCCGCCCAAGCAGTGTTACAGCGGTTGAAGACATGTGCACCATCGATGTGCAATACGTCTTAGTACACGACGTCAGCATGCCCCCATGTAGGCAACCAGGATAAAGTGCCTTGCCCAAGGACACAATGTGGGTTGTCCCGGATGGGGATCGAACACAGGACCTCTAGCACAGAAGCCCAACAGAATACCACTGTGGGCGATTCATTAGGTAAAGGCTTAATGATTATGAAATTGGCATGACTTGGATTAAAATTGAATTATTATGACTGATTTCGAACTGGTTCAAATTTTTAACCTTGCGGGCCCTAATATTATTACCTTTGGAGATTCTAACAGAGAAAATAAATCACCAGAAAGATCTTTGGAATGTATGGTATCCATCTGGGCAGAAAAAAAATCTTGATTAAACATTTGGCTAATTTATTCTTTAACAACTAAACAATTTTATTTTTGGCCTAAAAAGTAAATGCGAAATGATTTCAATGAGAGGTCACAAGCTATGTTTTAGGCAAAAATTGTGAAAAATAATTAGAGCTGAAATTGTTATGGGGTTTTCTTGATTGATTAATCATGTGGATTAACCTTAGTTAACTGATTAATCACTTGTCCAAATAGATATCTGAATAATTGCCATACCGTTGATGATTTACAGCATGAACCCTTTACCCAACGTAACAAACAAAACCGACTGGGCCTATATACAAAAATCTCCATTCAAATTTATTATGTTTTCAATTTTTGTTTCAAAAACATAGCTTATGACACCTCATTGCAACAAGCTCGTTCAGATCGTTCCAATGAGGGGCCATAAGCTATGTTTTTGAGACAAAAAATTGAAAATGCTTAGTAATTCATGAACTGATTTTGCAAGTATCGTCTGCTACCTGCAATGGGTAAAGGGTTGAGAATGGCCATTTTCAGCTACTGATGCAGTATGATGATCATGCAAGTAAACAAGTATGTCACCAAGTAACTTGCATGCTTTACTATGTCTCATATAATTGATGCGAGTCAGTATAACAATGTTTGTCTGTTTTGGAGCAAGTTTGTTCCTTTGTTGACCCATATAATACAGTAATTCAAAAGTAATGGTTAATCAACCAATTACTTTTTGGGATCGATCAAGATGTTGATCATTGATTAATCAATTAATCGGTTAACAGTTTCAGCTCTAAAAATAATAAAATTTGAATGGCAATTTTTTTCTGTTTTCTGAATACCATTAGGTGGTGATGAACATTGCACAAGGTAAAGATTCAAGCTCAACTTTGTGAACTATTTAAGGAGTTAATCTTGGCTCCCAGTATAAAATACTGATACACAGGGGTGTAGACCCTCCCACTAACCCCAGAAAAGACATTCTTGACCATGTCAGGCAGAACACTATTGTTTGACAGGACATTGACCTGAAGTTATTGTAGGTCCAGAGACCTCTACATGGGCATAAACCTGTATATGTAGTTGCTAGATTGGTGATATACTAGTACGAGAATATACTGTGTATTGAGCATGTACTGTGTATTGAGCATGTGGTTCTTAACGTACATGCACGAGAAGAAACTCACCAAAATTTGAACAAGGCCCTTTGGGTTAAATTATGGTAAATATATATAAATACATGTATAAGGTTTGTTTTTTCTATGGAAAATATGTACTGGTTGCATTCATGATGGGGGTATAACAGTACTCTCAAATTTTAAAGAAGTAAAAACTGATTCATGCAGTAAGAGTTTGACACCCTCCACCTACCCTCATTTGCAATTTTTTTCATCCTGTTTCAGACAACTACTCCCTAAAATGACTGATTTCCAGAGTTTGTTGCTTGTGGACAGAAAAGCCATATAGGATTTCTCAGACTATGAATCCTATCATCATTCTGTGATGATCCTTTCTCTGGAAGACCAACATTGTGTTTTGCCAAGTCAAATCACTGATTGGAAATGTGACTGGTAAATTCCAGTAGGTTCTGAATTTTTAAATCAATGTAACATTTAAAGTGTGTATGCTACATGTATGTGCATCACTTCACTGCACTTCATGCATAAATATATATCCAGTGCTCAAGTTGCATTTAATGAAGCTGGATCAGTTGCTGGGTGTCTGAAATTTCATATGTCTCCTGCTGTTATTCATGCTAAGCAGGCTAACTACCTATAAATACTGAAATTATAACCCAATACAAATATTTTTAAAAATCTAATACCGGTATACATGTACTTGAGGACAGTTTTTTTTTACATGTTTCACACAGCATTTTCAATATTGTTATTGTTGTGTTATTGATAAATGTTGTCACTCGTTCGTTGACTAGTGGGCTCAAGCTGAAATTATGACACAAGACAAGTATTACAAAAATTTTAATACCAGTATACATGTACATGTTCCTGGGCACTGAATTTTTTAAGTGTTTCGATCACCCAGCTGTTTCAATATTGTTATTGTTGTATGTTGAGTTGTTGATATCTGCAGTTCTTTTTTCACTAAGTTGTGGATTGATGGACCCAAGCTGAGTGTTACAGTGCCGTGGACTGGTCGTAATCCGTGCATGGGCAGTAAAGCCCACACACCAGGTAATAAAAATCATAAGCAGCAAAATTTTAATTAATGAAGCACCGGATTGCCTAATTTTCTTGTTCATGTACAGTGCACATGTATGCAAAAATGCACTTTGTTTTCAATGTTGTATTTCCAAATCAAATGTGATAGGTAGATAACATGTGTCTTTCAGAACAGTTCTAAACCATCCTTTGAGTCTGAATGAATAAGTCATAGTGATGTTCATAAAGGGTACACCAAAGCTGTCCTGGCACCCTGTGACCAGATAGATTATGTTTTTGTTTATTTTTTTAATGAATCAGATGAGCAGGCCTGGCGATCTAGAAAACCAAGGCGTGCAAAACAATTGCCCTCCTCAGATTGCTTGGGAGTGCAATTGCCCCAGAAATTTTCAGGGCAAAAACTTGTATGCTATTTTTGTTATATTCACTTCAAGGTATTAATATTTTGCCTGAAAAAATGTACTACATTCAGCTACATAGTGGGAAAAATTGACATACATCTTCTCATTCAGAATGATGCAGTCAAATCATATGTGGCTGTCTTCTGCACTCAAAATGTATCGATATGCAACACTGGCAAATCGTCCCCTGATTTCTTCCAATGTGTTCTATGTGCCAGTAGGCACATAGAACACATTGGAACTGAGGGGACGAAATGATAATAGATTTTAAAGCAGTCCCAAACAGATCGAGCATTCCAGAAAATCAAGGGGTGGAAAAAATTGCCCTCCTCAATTTTTTTCTACATGTGCAGCACTCCTAAAGAATGCCAGGCCTGGATAAGAACATTTGGCCACAAGAATGTACGAGAATATTATTTTATTATCAGTTCAGGTACGAATATGGTAGCAGACGTCCAGGATCCACTGGTGACTGCTGTCAACATTGTAAGCTGATTGCATATATGTTTTGTGTTCTATACACTATACAATACAGTTCCTGTGGACTGTATGGAGTCCATACATGGGGAGTGATGTACACGCAAGTGTTTATCAGGTGATAAAAGTCATAAGCTGCAAAATTTTAATAATTAACGAAGCACTGGACTGTACAGGATGCTACATTAATAAGATGTTTTGATGATTATTCCTATAATTAGTGTTTGCAATCTAATATTACTGCCCAACCCATTGGGGGGGGGGGGGGGGGGGGGGGGGCTGTACTGTAACCTTCATTTTGATGTATAATATGTGTATATTTTAATTTGAATTTATGGAAATCAGATGTGGGAATTCCCTTAGTTATATCAGCCCTTAAAATATCTCATAAATATGATATTATTAAACCTGAAACTTCTTATTTGTTGGGAATATGATATAGAATGAAAATAAACACAGAAAATATGAGGAGACCAGTTTTTTTAAATAAATTGAAGAGTCCCCTGTTCTTTGGCTTCACCAAAACATTGTTCAGAAGAAATTTCGCTTTGTAATTTCAATGCAAATTAATTATTCAACAAACTCATAACGTTACCGTAGAGGGGTAGCCACAACGTTCAGATCGCTGAACTAAACGTTACGGGTGATAGCATTTTCATTTTTTATAAAAAAAAAATGGAATTTTATAACAGTCACCTGAAAAGAACAATCAGTAGCAGAAAGAACGCAATTTATCGAGTAATGATCAATATCCGGTTAAGACACAACTTTGTTTACTTTACATGTACGTGAAGAAAAACTCAATTTTTTGTGAAATCTACTTGCCCCAGTAGGGCCTACAGGTAAGAATACTAAGATCAATGACAACGAATCTTTAAAAACTTACTTCTGATGTTGGACGATGTAGGTTCTAACAAAAAATGATTTTTTGACGAAAACAAAAATAAATAGAAATGTAGGAATCTTGATGAAAGTTTGCCAGCGAAAGCAATCCAAATTGTCCACTCATCTCAGGTGTGCCACGCATGCGCAACCGTTCAGGTATGAAAGTGTCACTCACGCAAGCACTTGACAATAACTGAGAAAATTTGAGTTCGAATATTTTCTGCAGGTGACTGTTTGCCTGTCGCATGGGTCTTCCCATGGAACAAACAATTAATTTATTGGTGGTTTAACTACATTTTCGACAGCCAGGATCACCTCGTGTCGCCGTCGGGCAGTTTTACGGGTGGAGGAAGCCGGGGGGACCACAGAAATCGGATATAAAGATTTTATATCCGATTTCTATGGAGAGGACCACCGAGCAACCGCCAGGCTCCCCAACGCACATGCACAAACTCCACTCAAGCTGGGTTAGCAGGGTACGGGACAAGTCGTCGTCGGGACAACTCGCCGTGGACGGCGAGTTGTCCCGATTTTTACGGCGAATTGTCCCGTTTTTTGTTTTTCAAAACATGTCAATTTATTCTATTGAAATACTGTTAATTTTATCATTTACTTACCTGTAGAGTATTTTTGACAAATAAATCCAACCTCCGTGAATTGAAATTGAAAAAAAAACAGAATTAAATCCAACATTTATTTATTTATTGGTGTTTAAGGTCACATATTTCTGCACAATGGCTAATCATGACCATGACAGTTTTACGGGTGGAGGAAGCCGGAGAGAACCACCGAGCAACGGCGAGCAACTGTCAGCTTCCCAACATATAGTCCAAACATGGCCTGAAAGGACGTCACAAACCAAAAAATTATATTACGGACTTTCAGGCCATGTTTGGACTACCCAACATACTAACTCCACACAAGACAGGAGCACCATCGACGCGCAGTACGCTTTAGTACACATTGTCACCGTGCCCCCACATAGGCAATGGGTAAAATCCAATTAAATCCATGTTTTATGAAAGTACCTCGAGTGAGGACCAGTGTGGGAGGTTGGGCCCTCTCACAAAGGTACTCCCCGAGGGTGCAGTCGATCTGGATTTTCGGGCAAGTATAGTCTGCCGCTTCGAGGATGATAATGAGTGATGGCCATCAATGGCAAGTATAATCTGCCTCAGGCTGTCTCTGTTATAGTTGGACTCTTTGGAGGAAAACAACAACGACCCCTTTCGGGGACCACCAAGAAGAAGACCCGAACTTCCCTGTTTCGGGGGCAGGCCTGCATTGTAATCCTATTGGGTTGGGACAAAAGATGCGCATTGCGCTTACAAAAAGGGGCAGAGGCGGGACGCAGGACCAACGCTCGCCTCCCTTAAAGTGGTTGACCACTTTTAGGGATGGAGCGGAGGATGTTCAGGAACCGTGGGGGTGACTGTTTCCATAACGGTTAGACTGTCTGTAGCGGTTATTGGGGTGCTGGTCAAAAAAACATCTGTGAGTAGTATGTCTCGTATGTTTGAGGGAACAGTTGCCGGACCCCGGTGCCGGACCCCGGAAGTGACGTCATGTCACGTGACGTAGTGGCGCCACGTTGTGTTGTCATGGTAACCCGCGTGAGCGGCCATGTTGTGACGTCATCTCCATAGTGATACGTGGTGTGAGTGCGCATGCGCAGCGCGTGTTGTTAGGGTGATACGAGCTTCCGTCGTCCATTTTGTATACTGGAGGCCGCCATCTTGGTTTCTATGGTAGCACGTGATTGCTATGTTACCCAATTGTTCTGCAATAGGACGGGGTATGTTCGGGGGTATGTTCCTTTGTAGAAGAGTAAATCTAATTACCACAAACAACCCGACAATCCTTTCAAATCACCAAAATCTATCCGAAATCACCGAAATTGACTTTATTTCCCCAATTTATCGGCTTAGCACGTAGTGCTATGGTACTAAGGGGTACAAGGGGTGCGTTCGATTGAACAGGAGTAATGTTCTGGCTTAGAATTCTCCCAGAATCCCTTTTTGGATCCCTATCCCATGACGTTTTCCCCTATTAAGAATAGCACGTAGTGCTATAGGACAAATTTACCCAGAATTCTCTGCTTCTATCTATTTATGCAATAGTTTTCGTCTATCTGGTCCTGTTTCTTTGTTCTAGAGTATACTCCAGTAGCGTAGAAGAGCCTATCAACTGGAACAGTATACCTTATTATTGCTATATTTAGCAATTTCTGGTCTATTCTCCTTAGCTCTGACCCTATTCCGTGTACTTTTGTTGTTTCATTTATCAAGATCATTTATATAAATTATAACTAACCAATCAGATTGCTTGATTTCCCACAATGCAGTTATCTCCCTTGTGTATAACAAAAGCCTATATCCAATGGCACCCCAATTTTAGCACCCCTTTTTGAAAAACATATGACCTTCGGCACCCCTTTTTGTCATATGTGCTTATGTGAAAAGGCACAATGTGACACAATATGCCCTATCACATAGGCACATGCTTTATGTGCCGATATGTGCTTATGTGAAAAGGCACAATGTGACACAATGTGCCCTATCACATAGGCACATACGACCAAAATGGGATTCCATAGCCACAGGCGTTTTCGAAAAAGGGATTCCACAAATGGGATTCCAAAAAAGGGATTCCACAAATGGGATTCCGTAAAACATATGACCTTCGGCACCCCTTTTTGTCATATGTGCTTATGTGAAAAGGCACAATGTGACACAATATGCCCTATCACATAGGCACATGCTTTATGTGCCGATATGTGCTTATGTGAAAAGGCACAATGTGACACAATGTGCCCTATCACATAGGCACATACGACCAAAATGGGATTCCATAGCCACAGGCGTTTTCGAAAAAGGGATTCCACAAATGGGATTCCACAAATGGGATTCCGTTTCCATCTTGTCGCCAAAGCTCCAGGGCCACTACTGGTCTATGGTCTATCTGTCCTATCATTAGCTTCTACAGCAGTCTTATTCCATTGCGGCCTTGTACCAGTACTATTGACTAAACTACCATCCATTAATATTGACTTGTATCACTACTTCCTAGCTATACCTTCTCTCAAACCTTCAAAATGTTCAATCAGTGTATACATATAAAACAATCCGTAATTGAGATTCCTAGCCGATTCCGTAAAATATGGATTCCGTGTTTTTTCATCAACACTCGAGGGTATTAAAGAAACTTTCTATATTAGTATTAACGTGTATAATACAACATAATGGTATAGTTTGTTGTATAACTGAGAATTTGTGTTTATTATAATAGATTCCGGACACTGAGTTCCGCCACACATTCTCAATTTTTTAGTCTACCCAACCTAGCCAGCGTCTGACACGAACTATAACATTGAAGAGTTTTGTCTGTTTTCCCCTCTGTTACAAATGTTTCACGTACACAATAATTTTTGGCTTTGTGTGTGAATATTGTATATTAAAATCTTTTACTATGACTGCGCGTCCATATCATTACAAGAAAGTATAACAGGTTGTACACGAGAAATTCCCGAAAGCTGTTGAAGTGACAATTAGTATTTCCAATGGATTTTACGTTCAAAACAATTGCGTGTAACTAACATAGAAATATGGTTAGTAACACCCTAGTAATATTTATGAAGCAAGCGATGTCTAAGGATTATTTTGGTATATTACTTATTAGAAAGCATTACCAAATAATGAAACACCAATACATTTAGTGTCAACGATGAAACACGAATGTCTGGAACCGAAAGAAATTTCTGCTTCGATACTCGCAAGTAAACAAAGGCTTTCTTAGACGTCCGTCAGGAGTTTATAAAATAACGCTGGAAGCGTTCGTCGGGCTACCTTTCTCGCAATGGAGTTTCTCCCAGCCTTTTTTTATATTCTGGATAGGACTCAGTCCCGCCATCCCCCTCTAATTTCTTTCATTACAGAAAGGTGGTTCGTGCGAACCACCTTTCTGTAATGAAAGAAATTAGAGGGGGATGGCGGGACTGGGTCTATAGGACCCAGTCCTATCCAGAATATAAAAAAAGGCTGGGAGCAAACCCACAGAAATTCCCTGTGGGGTCGAAATTTGGGCAGCGATCATAGATTGCTGCCCAAGGCCCTTTTTAGGGCCGCCTAAATAATATAAAGATAGACCCATTGCCCAAATTCAAAAGTATTCAGATCACCACAGCGGTGTTCCGATTACTTTTTAAGCCTGGTCACGTATGAGCCCCCCTTTCCGTCGGTCACCCATCTTTTTTGACCTAAGAAAGAAGAGGTACTGTGAAAAAACATCACTTTCGTTAGTAAAAGACCCCAGGCAAAACTGAATCATTCTCTTAACATACAACCATCTAGGAGCTAAGATAGTTATTGGGGTACATCGTATCGGATTGAGCGTCCTGTAGTTCACAATGGAGGGTAGAATTTTTCGATAATTTATGTAAAAACACGGAATCCATATTTTACGGAATCGGCTAGGAATCTCAATTACGGATTGTTTTATATGTATACACTGATTGAACATTTTGAAGGTTTGAGCGAAGGTATAGCTAGGAAGTAGTGATACAAGTCAATATTAATGGATGGTAGTTTAGTCAATAGTACTGGTACAAGGCCGCAATGGAATAAGACTGCTGTAGAAGCTAATGATAGGACAGATAGACCATAGACCAGTAGTGGCCCTGGAGCTTTGGCGACAAGATGGAAACGGAATCCCATTTGTGGAATCCCTTTTTTGGAATCCCATTTGTGGAATCCCTTTTTTCGAAAACGCCTGTGGCTATGGAATCCCATTTTGGTCGTATGTGCCTATGTGATAGGGCACATTGTGTCACATTGTGCCTTTTCACATAAGCACATATGACAAAAAGGGGTGCCGAAGGTCATATGTTTTTCAAAAAGGGGTGCTAAAATTGGGGTGCCATTGGATATAGGCTTTTGTTATACACAAGGGAGATAACTGCATTGTGGGAAATCAAGCAATCTGATTGGTTAGTTATAATTTATATAAATGATCTTGATAAATGAAACAACAAGAGTACACGGAATAGGGTCAGAGCTAAGGAGAATAGACCAGAAATTGCTAAATATAGCAATAATAAGGTATACTGTTCCAGTTGATAGGCTCTTCTACGCTACTGGAGTATACTCTAGAACAAAGAAACAGGACCAGATAGACGAAAACTATTGCATAAATAGATAGAAGCAGAGAATTCTGGGTAAATTTGTCCTATAGCACTACGTGCTATTCTTAATAGGGGAAAACGTCATGGGATAGGGATCCAAAAAGGGATTCTGGGAGAATTCTAAGCCAGAACATTACTCCTGTTCAATCGAACGCACCCCTTGTACCCCTTAGTACCATAGCACTACGTGCTAAGCCGATAAATTGGGGAAATAAAGTCAATTTCGGTGATTTCGGATAGATTTTGGTGATTTGAAAGGATTGTCGGGTTGTTTGTGGTAATTAGATTTACTCTTCTACAAAGGAACACACCCCCGAACATACCCCGTCCTATTGCAGAACAATTGGGTAACATAGCAATCACGTGCTACCATAGAAACCAAAATGGCGGCCTCCAGTATACAAAATGGACGACGGAAGCTCGTATCACCCTAACAACACGCGCTGCGCATGCGCACTCACACCACGTATCACTATGAAGATGACGTCACAACATGGCCGCTCACGCGGGTTACCATGACAACACAACATGGCGCCACTACGTCACGTGACATGACGTCACTTCCGGGGTCCGGCACCGGGGTCCGGCAACTGTTCCCTCAAACATACGAGACATACTACTTCTGTGTACCTGCTTAAAAGAAGAAGGTAGAATTAGTTTTCATTAGAATATGTAAACTGTAAAGATAAAAGTAGCACCTCTTTAGTTGCGTGTCCTTGTGATATCTGCTGTGTGTGTGTGGAGAGTATGGAAATGCACGAATCTTTACATTCGTAAGAGCTGTAACATATTCTCGTGTGGTATTGTGCTGTGTGTGACTGTGTGTGCTTGTCGCTATGGGGGAGAGTATGAAATGCACGAATCTTTACATTCGTAAGAGCAGTAACATACTGTCGTGCTTGGGACCCCAATCGTTCCCTATTTATTATTTAGTTTTAAGGTGCAGGGGATCGCGAGCGTTTTAAGTGGGCTGAACTTCCTAGTTTGCAGCGGGACGGTAACAAGTCTAGCATACTAGACCACACCCGAGGTTGTTTCTTTCCTGTCGTGTCCTTCGCTGGAAGTGGCCTTATTTAGGTTAGTTTAAGTTTATTTGAAGTTGAGGGTGCCGGGGATCGCGATCGTTTAATGCGGGTTGAGCTTCCGAGGCTGTCAGCGGGAGGGCAACAGGTCTAGCACACTAGACCACACCCGAGGGTGTTTCTTTCCTGTTGTACCCTTCGCTAGTTGCGGACTTATTTATTTTAATTTAGTTTATGGGTATTCGGGGGCATCGGGGATCGCAGTTCACCTTGTCATTCCCCAGTTTTTATTCGAGCGGTCTTAGTTTTGCTTGCAATTTTTGGGCTTTTGTCGGCTTTCGCAAATTACTCCAAGTTCGGAGATTAGTTCGCTGTCGGCTAACCGGTCATGATTTTTCGCGGCCAGGGTGGCTAGGCGGTCTTTAATGGTGGGGATATCGGCCCTGTCGTGGAGTGTTTTGATGGGTGTGTCCCATGGGGCGCGGAGGGCAACTCTAAGCGCGTGATTTTGGACCCTCTGGAGTTTACCCATATTAGTTTGGTTGAGATCAGTTAGTATGATTGCACCGTATTCGAGTTCTGGGCGCACAAAGGATTTGTATAGTTTGAGTAGGGTGGACTGGTGGGCCCCCATGAAGTTCCCTTAAGCATTTTCAGTAAGTTAATTCGTTTGGTAGCTTTTTTCGCCATGTCGTCGGTATGTTTGTTGAAGGACAGTTTTTGATCAATGGTGATGCCCAGGAATTTCGCTTCTTTGCATTCCGGGAGGGTGTTATCCATAAGTTTTAGGTCAAAATCACGTTTATTTTTCTTGCGAGTAAAGGTGATTCGCTGGGTTTTATTGGCGTTTAGCTTAATTCTCCATTTGGCAATTTGCTGATTGTTGATAGCAGTTTTCATTTGGGTGACTAGTCGGTGGACATGTTCGATGCCTTCTTTACGGTTTCTATAGGCTCTTTGCCATTTATTGAAAAAATCGTTGTCTTCAAGGTGCCCCCTGAACCGATTGGTAAGGATTCGTTCGAATGTCTTACCAATGCAGCTGAGTAGGCTGATTGGGCGGTAGCTGGCTGGATCGGAGGGGTCCTTGTCTGGTTTTGGTATCATGACACCAACGGCTTTTTTCCAACATTCGGGAAAGTAGCCATTGCTGAGGCAAAGGGTTGAACAGTTTGTTTAGTTTTTCGATTGAGGAGAATGGGCTTTGTTTTAGAATTTTGTAGCTTACTTCGTCTTCGCCGGGTGAGGAGGAATTTTTGCATTTTTTTATGACGTTGATGATTTCCTCATTAGTGGTGGGGGTGACGAGGTCATCGTCATCCCCGTCTTCTGGCTCGTTATCGAATTTGGGGTCACGGAAGATATCAGGGTGTTCATTGATGTAGTCATCAATGGCGTTTATGGCGGCGTCATCGTTGCCCGCGCCTTGGTGCGGGCGATGCGTTCTTCTTAGGAGGTCGGCAAAGGTGTCGGCCTTGTCTTTGTCGGTGCGCGTGAAGGAACCGTCTTCCTTCTTAAGAGGTTTGCCTGCGGCTTTGCGGCTTTTGTTTTTTTTGCCCAGTTAGGGTTTTGAAGGAGTCCCAGAATTTTTTGGCATCCTGGACTCCGTTTAGATCGGCTGTTGCCTTTTCCCAGTTTGCTTGTTTTTCAGCTTGGAGGGCTTTCTTGACCTCCCCATGAAGGCGGTTGTATGTTTTTTTGAGGTCAGCTTTCTTACCGGGGTCAGTTTCGGTTTTAAGAGCGCGAAGTGCTTTCCGTTTAGTTTTGATTAGTGAGAGTGTGTCGCCCGAGATAGTATTTCTCCAGGGGCGTACTTCTTCTTTTGGGCATATTTCGTTTAGGGTTGAGTTAATGATTTTCTCTATGCCCTCGCATTGGGTTTCGAGTTCCGCTGCATTGGATGGGGGGGGGGGGGGGGGGGGGGGGGGGTGTTTGTGAGTTTGACATCAATGATGTCACGATAGAGGTTCCAATTAATTTTTCTAAAATTTCTGCGGAGAGGGGGGGGGGGGGGGGCGGTACCTGAGTGGGCCATTTCCTAGCAGCCCTGAGGCGTGGACCGGGAGGTGATCGCTGCCTAAGTCGTCATCGCCGACCCAGTGGTCATCTATGTGATTTATCAGAGAGTCACTGGCGATAATTAGATCGAGGATCTCGGATGAGAATAATGGGTTATTACTGATATAAGTTGCAGAGCTGTCGTTCATAACCACATGAAGGTTATGCTTTTTAGTGATTTCAAGGAGGGCTTCACCGTTAGGGGTGGTTTTGTTACAACCAGAATACAAGTGTTTGGCATTGAAGTCACCGAGGAAAATGCAGTGTTTGTATTTCCTCGTAAAGAATTCAAAGACAGTGTCAGAAACAATTTTGCTTGGGTCGTTATAATAACAAACAATCGCGATGTTTTTGTTGTCGACAGTGATTTCAGTAGCAATCACCTCTGCATCGAGGTGATTAGTTTTTATGGTTTTGGTTTTGATGTTCAGCTTTATTAGAAGAGCGACGCCGCCACCTGTGGTGGTTAGTCGGTCTCTTCTAATAGTGCTGAACCCACTTATTGAGAAATTTCTGCTGGGTTGAAGCCAACTTTCGCAGATGCAGACAATGTCTGTGTCTTCGAAGTATCGGCTCATTTGAAGTTTTTTATTGCTAACGCTTCTAGCGTTCCACACGACTATTTGTAACTTGTTCATAGGGGGGTGACATTTAGTCGCGGTGTTTGGATAGAGATAAGCGATGGCTTTAGTTAATTTTGATGGCGGCCTTGACTATTGAATCAGAGATCTGGGTCTTGAAAAGCCGAGAAGCGGATCGGTTGACATCTCGACAGATGTCACCTAAGTTGGTGTTTATATGCTTCTCCAATACTGAGTGAAGTGCACCTGCGATAAGGGAGCACACAACGTGGGGGGATGAGGCATTGTCAGGCTTGGTTAGGTTTAGGTTTTTGAGTTCTATATTTGTTTTTACCTTCTTGTAATGGGGACACCCGCGGTAGTTGCTAGGGTGGTCCCCTTTACAATAATAATATAGAATTCTATAAATTTATTTTATATCTGTGAATTCACATGAAAATGGTCTTTTCGAACCATTTTCATGTGAATTGACAAATATAAAATAATTTTCAACGAACAGGTGCATCCTGTACCCCTTTGTCTAAGCACGATCTGTAAAAGGGTAAATTTGCTTGAAAATATATTAATTAATTATTGTCATTGATTTGAACGAATCGTCTGTCACTCTGATTAATCTTGTTATGTTAGTAACAATTATTTTATATGTTATATTATTATATATGTTGTATTGAACCTGTCTTGTTATATAAGTCATGAGTATTAATAAAGATAATTTAATCCTATGCCGCGTGTTAAGCCCACTTATCAATTACTACTCCACGGCGACTTGTCCTGACGGCGACTCGTCCCACGGGGTACGGCGAATTATCCCGACGGCGAGTTGTCCCGTTCCCGGTTAGCATTGATTGAAATCATAGAAATCAGATAGGTCTCTTTTCTGATTTCTTTGGTTGAAGACAAGTGCACCATCGACATGCAATAGGCCTACACCTAAACTTGTACACAGCGCCAGTAGTAATGTATGTACCTTTCACCCCTCATTTGGGGGATCTCATCGGGGGATCTCGGAAGTGACGTCATGTCACGTGACCTAGTGGCGCCATGTTGTGTTGTCATGGTAACCCGTGTAAGCGGCCATGTTGTGACGTCATCTCCATAGATATACGTGGTGGTAGTACGCATGCGCAGCGCGTGTTGTTAGGGTGATACGTGTTTCCGTCGTCCATTTTGTATACTGGAAGCTGCCATCTTGGTTTCTATGGTAGCACGTGATTGCTATGTTACCTAAGGCCTACAATAAGACAGGGGTATGTTCGGAGGGTATGTTCGATTGAATCGGAGTATTTTCTGGAACGACTTCCCTGGATAATTACCACAAACAACCCGACAACTTGTATTATTTCGAATTCTTCCAGAATTCTCTGTTTCTATCTATATATGCAATAGTTTTCGTCTATCTGGCCATGTTCCTTTGTTCTAGAGTATACTCCAGTAGCGTAGAAGAGCCTATCAACTGGAACAGTATACCTTATTATTACTATATTTAGCAATCTGTGGTCTATTCTTGTTAGTTCTGACCCTATTCCAAGTACTCTTGTTGTTTCATTTATCTAGATCATTTATATAACCAACCAATCAGATTGCTTGTTTTCCCATAACCTGTACTTAATCGTATAGAGTTATCTCCCCTGTGTATAATAAAAGCCTATATCCAATGGCCATATCTCATGGAATCCCTTTTTTGAAAACACCTGTGGCTATGGAATCCCTTTTTTGTCATATGTGCTTATGTGAAAAGGCACAATGTGACACAATATGCCCTATCACATAGGCACATGCTTTATGTACCGATATGTGCTTATGTGACAAGGCACAATGTGACACAAAATGCCCTATCACATATGCACATACGGGTATTTGAGGATACCTATGGCCTGGTATTGTATTATTTGAGGATACCTATCGAGGATACCTACTGGAGAATCCCTTTTTGTCATATGTGCTTATGTGAAAAGTCACAAAGTGACACAATATGCCCTATCACATAGACACATACGGGTATTTGAGGATACCTATGGCCTGGTATTGGTTTATTTGAGGATACCTATCGAGGATACCTACTGGAGAATCCCTTTTTGTCATATGTGCTTATGTGAAAAGTCACAATGTGACACAATATGCCCTATCACATAGACACATACGGGTATTTGAGGATACCTATGGCCTGGTATTGTATTATTTGAGGATACCTATTGAGGATACCTATCGAGGATACCTTTATAGGATACTTATCTGAGGATACTATATAGGCTGTACATATCCCTATAGGTCTCTTGCTGGCCCTTAGTACCAATAATCCACCTGATGCATTATGTTATCCTATGACTGGTATAGGTAGTATGCAATGCTAGGCATAGGGGTATTGTGGGTAGGGGTACTGCCTGGTAGTTTAGAACGGTACTATAGTATGGCGGTATATACACCTATAGGCCCCTGTTAGTGCTTGGTACTATTAACCAACCGATTGCTTTGTATTATTATATGGCTGGTATATGTAGTACGTTATGGTAGACCTAGTGATTTTGTGGGGGTGGGGGTAATGCTTGGTAGTTTAAAACGGTAGTATAGCATAGGCTGTACATATCCCTGTAGGCCTCTTGCTGGCCCTTGGTACTACTGATCCACCAGGTGCTTCATATTATTGAGCGGTATTCTGGGTGGGGTCAATGACTGGTAATACAGAACGGCAGCAGAGTATGGTTGGTATATTCCCCTATAGATCCCATCCTAACCGTTGATAGTATTAACCTACCAAATGCTTTGTATCATCCTGTTACTGGTAAGGTAGTACGTAATACCAGTAGTTCCTACCTTATTCCGAGTACTCTTGTTGTTTCATTTATCTAGATCATTTATATAAATTATAATTAACCAATTAGATTGCTTGATTTCCCATAACCTGTACTTAATCGTACAGAGTTATCTCCCTTCTGTATAATAAAAAACCTATATCAATGGCAATATCCCCGGCACCCCAATTTCGGCACCCCTTTTTTTGAAAATAATATGGCCTTCGGCACCCTTTTTTTCTGAAATGAGGATAAGAGTCGTAATGAGGGATTTTTAATAAGACTCTTATCCTCATTTCAGAAAAAGGGGTGCCGAAGGCCATATGATTTTCAAAAAAGGGGTGCCGAAATTGGGGTGCCGGGGATATTGCCGTTGATATAGGTTTTTTATTATACAGAAGGGAGATAACTCTGTACGATTAAGTACAGGTTATGGGAAATCAAGCAATCTAATTGGTTAATTATAATTTATATAAATGATCTAGATAAATGAAACAACAAGAGTACTCGGAATAAGGTAGGAACTACTGGTATTACGTACCACCTTACCAGTAACAGGATGATACAAAGCATTTGGTAGGTTAATACTATCAACGGTTAGGATGGGATCTATAGGGGAATATACCAACCATACTCTGCTGCCGTTCTGTATTACCAGCCAGTGACCCCCACCCAGAATACCGCTCAATAATATGAAGCACCTGGTGGATCAGTAGTACCAAGGGCCAGCAAGAGGCCTACAGAGATATGTACAGCCTATGCTATACTACCGTTTTAAACTACCAAGCATTACCCCCACCGCCACAAAATCACTAGGTCTACCATAACGTACTACATATACCAGCCATATAATAAAACAAAGCAATCGGTTGGTTAATAGTACCAAGCACTAACAGGGGCCTATAGGTGTATATACCGCTATACTATAGTACCGTTCTAAACTACCAGGCAGTACCCCTACCCACAATACCCCTATGCCTAGCATTGCATACTACCTATACCAGTCATAGGATAACATAATGCATCAGGTGGATTAATAGTACTAAGGGCCAGCGAGAGACCTATAGGGATATGTACAGCCTATATAGTATCCTCAGATAAGTATCCTATAAAGGTATCCTCGATAGGTATCCTCAATAGGTATCTTCAAATAATACAATACCAGGCCATAGGTATCCTCAAATACCCGCATGTGTCTATGTGATAGGGCATATTGTGTCACATTGTGACTTTTCACGTAAGCACATATGACAAAAAAGGGATTCTCCAGTAGGTATCCTCGATAGGTATCCTCAAATAATACAATACCAGGCCATAGGTATCCTCAAATACCCGTATGTGTCTATGTGATAGGGCATATTGTGTCACATTGTGACTTTTCACATAAGCACATATGACAAAAAAGGGATTCTCCAGTAGGTATCCTCGATAGGTATCCTCAAATAATACAATACCAGGCCATAGGTATCCTCAAATACCCGTATGTGCCTATGTGATAGGGCATTTTGTGTCACATTGTGCCTTGTCACATAAGCACATATCTGCACATAAAGCATGTGCCTATGTGATAGGGCATATTGTGTCACATTGTGCCTTTTCACATAAGCACATATGACAAAAAAGGGATTCCATAGCCACAGGTGTTTTCAAAAAGGGGTGCTAAAATTGGGATTCCATGGGATATGGCCATTGGATATAGGCTTTTATTATACAGAAGGGAGATAACTCTGCATACAGGTTATGGGAAATCAAGCAATCTGATTGGTTAGTTATTATCTAGATAAATGAAACAACAAGAGTATAGGGTCAGAACTAACAAGAATAGACCAGAAATTGCTAAATATAGTAATAATAAGATAAACTGTTCCAAATAATAGGCTCTTCTATGCTACTGGAGTATACTCCGGAATAAAGGAACATGGCCAGATAAACGATAACTATTGCATATATAGACAGAAGCAGAATTTGGTAAATTTGTCCTATAGCACTACGTGCTATTCTTATTGGGAAATAACACGTCATGGGATAGGGATCCAAAAAGGGGTTATGGGAGAATTCTAAGCCAGAACATTACTCTTCTACAAAGGAACACACCCCGGTACCCCCTTAGTACTATAGCACTACGTGCTAAGCCGATAAATTGGGGAAATAAAGTCAATTTCGGTGATTTTGGGTGGATTTTGGTGATTTGGAAGGATTGTCGGGTTGTTTGTGGTAATTAGATTTACTCTTCTACAATCGAACATACCCACCCAACATACCCGTCTTATTGTAGGCCTTAGGTAACATAGCAATCACGTGCTACCATAGAAACCAAGATGGCGGCCTCCTGTATACAAAATGGACGACGGAAACACGTATCACCCTTACAACACGCGCTGCGCATGCGCACTCACACCACGTATCACTATGAAGATGACGT
This sequence comes from Pictodentalium vernedei, assembly GCA_031216915.1. Lineage (NCBI taxonomy): Eukaryota > Metazoa > Mollusca > Scaphopoda > Dentaliida > Dentaliidae > Pictodentalium > Pictodentalium vernedei. Next base: position 262,295,274 of record CM062289.1, read on the forward strand.
CACAACATGGCCGCTCACGCGGGTTACCATGACAACACAACATGGCGCCACTACGTCATGTGACTATGACGTCACATGAGATCCGGCAATGAGATCCGGCCAATGGGGGGTGAAAACCACATTACATACTACTCACGCTGTTGTATTTCCTTGTTTGCAATTCCTCCGATCACTTTCGGGCAACTCCTTTATCTCTTCGCAATGTCGTTTCTTCTGAAATTTCGTCTGTATTCAAATTTTGTATTTACGGATTTAGGGGACCAGAGTAATTTTGCGTTGTTTTTGGGGTGTATACACTGGTGCATACAGTGTTTTCACACGCAAGATAGATCCGAGAGTCGATGTTTTTTCCAACTTCTCCCTTTAAATCCCCGCTGTAAAACAAATGAGAGGGAAAATATAAGCGCGGCGAGACTGTAAAGTGCGAACCATCCGGTTTAACCAGGACTGGACATTGAACATTTTGTGAATAGTAGGTATGGCACACATATAAATGGAAAGGTCAACGAGAAGGGAAACTTCAGAATACTCAAATAGTCTAAAGACAAACTGGGGATAGGAGATAAATTCCAGTGGAACATGGAAATTTGAGCGTGCCTTAAAGAGTTTTTGGCCTATATCCATACCGGGAATCAATTGAACAGGTTGTGTGTATTTGGTTTTTCGAATGTAGTAAGTTGCCAACAACACTAAAATGCTTCGATATTCATCTTAAACAGGTCATCCATGGACGGACCCGGGGGTGGGGATGGGGGGTCTATTTTTGCCAGAGCCATGTCATAATACAGCACTGAGCAAAGTCTGAATTTACGAATTTAGATGATCACGCATGCTTGCGCAGTTATAGCGGCTCATATTCTGACAACACTGGCATATCTATAACTTTTAGGCCGTACAGAATATGATATTGCCACTGATTTAGATCTCATAAAATGCCTCGTGTAGGCAGCATGTATGTATATTTGTATATATAATTACTATTTTTCTGGCAGCAATTTACTATCCGAATGAGAGCTCAGAGTTAGGAAAACGCGTCTTTCTGGTGCAATTTTTGTGATATTTTCCAGGGGGAGGGCCCCGGACTGCATCTCCCCCGCCGAAAGGGGGACACACACTCTTGCGCAAGCACCCTACCCACCGCTTCGCGGCTCTGATGATGCGTCGGATCTTTTGGTCAATTGCCCCCCCCCCCCCCCCTTATTCCAAATTCCTGGACCAGCCCCTGTCACCCCCATAACTTTTAAATATGTTGAATGAAAAGGTTATCTCTTTCTGTCCTTCAGATGAGAAGCATCGGTAAACTACCCAGAACATTTAAGACGACTAGTTGCCGACGCCACTGTTAATTTCCGCATAAATACATATCATAACAGTGTGATGGTCCATATCGTAATATCACATCGAGTTGAGGTGGCCAGATTGTCGGATCACACGAGCTGCCGCAGTAACTTACTAACAGTAACTTAATTTGCTTACCCCGATTTACTTATTCCCTTGAACGAAACTGTGTCACGGCTTCGAAAGTTACGAAATCTATTTTTAACGGATAAAGAGGAAGACGTTATTCATACGGAAATTCTCGACAATTTCCGTAGTAGTGTGATATGGATTTTTGATCCGGGAAAATCTCATCTGGAGTGATCCGTCAGTCTGGATTAAATCGTCAAACAGTAGTGGTATTTAGGGTAAAAATATCATAGTAAAAAAAAAACAAAAAAAAACGTAAACCATCGTATAAACCCCCATCTACCATGTTGTACGAATGATTGAAAGGGGGCCATACAAATTATATGGTCTCGCCCCACTCAAAAAATGCTGCAATAGTGTCCCGCATAGTGCATGTATATCTGAACTGCTGTGTTGGTTCCACCCATATTACAAAGTCTGGTCAGTAGTGAGTAGTAGAGTACGTATCCAGATTTTCAATATTTGGGGAGGCGGAAGTTACGCCATCAGTTCGGATCTGGACCGGTCTGGACGACGTCATGTGGGGGTTGTCATGGTAGCCCGCGTGAGCGGCCATATCGTAACGTCATGACCATGGTGATACGTTGTCTCACAGCGCATGCTGGTGTTGTTAAACCCCTGTCACACTCTGCTGCGACCAGACCGGCGCTTACATTGCGCTGAAAAATTATCAAAGCGCCAAGCTAAACGCGTTAAGGTCTACAAGAACCGATTGGTGACGCAGTGAACACTTTCTAGGACGGGAGAGGGTCCCCATAGACGCCCGTAAGCGCCAAAGGGCCGCGCTTGTTTTGTGCATGCACGAAACAAGCGCAGAGGCCGGCGTTCTGGATCAGAACTGTCGCCGTGGCAGCGCAAAGCGAGCAACGTGGGCGTCTCGTTGACGTAGCAAGGATGCATACAAGCTACTCGTGGTCGCAGCAAGAAATCAGTCTTGTCCTCTGCGACTGCAGTTAGCTTATCAAACTGTCACTACATGCCTCTCCCGTCCTTATTACGATCACTTCGTCTCTCTCCCGACCTTATTGCGCTCTTACTGTGCTGCCACGAGGCGTTATGGCCTGGTTCCCGCTCATACAACGTCAACACGGCGCAATCACTGCGATTGTCGCGCTCGTTATACGTCCAAGCGTGACAAATGGCGTTCTTCAGACGTTTGCAGCAGGTTTACCGTACGACCCCCCCTTCGAAATGCGATCTGCTCACCCCACACACAAATGGTATGAATACATCATCAGCAACAAAAATGGGCATCGCACTGGGCGTTGGGGACGGTGGTGGTGGAGGATATGCCTTTCTCCTCATCCCCCTTTTTCCTTGGGTGTTGGAACCTTGCTTTTGCCTTTTACCATTGTGACTACGTTGCTCGATGCGATGTTTAGCGCCGAAAACAGTCTGATGACTGAAGCACACAGGAAGCTCTATTTATACTTTCCACGCCCACACAGAGAACGTTTTGCAAACGAACTGAGAATGTACTAGCAACACAATGACAACGACTTGGGCACACTAAAAACGTTTACAGCGTAGAGGAAGCGCAGTAAGGGCGCGTGAGAGCGCGAGACTTGACAAAGTAGGAAAGCAATGGGTCGTACCAAGAGCGCAATGAAAACGTGATAAGCGGGAGAGGAGCATACTAAGAGCTACCTTGTTTTAAAAGTTTGACAATTTGGACAGTGTTCCGTGCTGTTCCAGTGTGCTATTCATATTTTGATAATTTTTCAGCGCAATGGAAGCGACGGCCCGATCTCAGCAGAGTGTGACAGGGGCTTTAGGGTGACACATGTCTCCGTCATCCATTTTGTATACTGGTAGCCGCCATCTTTGTATGTGACACAAAGTCTCTAATAGGATAGGGACGTGTTCGGACGGTGCGTTCGATTACATCGGAGTAAATCTAATTACCACAAACAACCCTACAGTTTCCTAAAATCACCAAAATAACCCCAAATTATCAAAACGAACTTGACGAAGCCACTATCTGGGGTTTATAAGAGTAGCACATAGTACTAGTAGTATTGACCCATAACAATTTGCATTTCGTTGTATAAGGGTATGACTAATTACCACAGACAAACCAACAACTGTTTATTTGGCTATTCCAGGCCTTATGTTCTCCATTCCTTGATCTGCCCCGCCTATGTTATGAACTCCAAGATGTGTCTACCTATTCTGACTTTCCGAAATATGATGCGCACTAGTTCACAACGCGCAAAAATGTAAGCGCAACATATACAACACATGAACACACGTTTGAAAGACCTATATTTATTTATTTATAGGGGTTTAACGACACTTTCTACAGCCAGGGTCACCTCGTGTTGGACAATTTTACAGGTGGAGGAAGCCGGAGTATCCTGAGAGAACCACCGGGCAACTGTCAGATTAACGTACTAACTTCACACAAGCAGGATTACCATTGGTTGGAGACAAGAGCACCATCGACGTGCAGTACGCCTTGGTACATAGCGCTACCGTGCACCCCCCCCCCCCTACACACACACGTGGGGAATTGGGCTTAAGTGTCTTGCCTAAGGACACACTTACGCAGTTGCCGCAGGTGGGATTCGACCCGAGGACCTCTCGGCTTGCAGTCTGCATTTTTACCTTCTGCACTCCCGAATGGCCGATATGTGACTATATGAAAATGCACAATGTGCACTCAACACATACGACTCTTATCCTCATCTCAGAAAAAGGGGATTCTCTAACCACACTCATTTCCCCAAAGGGATTCTCATAGTAGAATTCTATAAAAAGGATTCTATAAGTTTAATTCCATGTGGAATTCCAAGATCTTGTATTGCTCCTCGCAGTCTTGCCATCGGCTTGCGCCATGTCTTCAACTGTCTGTCCTATGATCAGCTTCCACTATACTTACTCAAAGCTAGATCCTTCAACTGTTGATGGTTTGTACCATGGCTATCACCAGATGTAGCACGATCAGCCTCTCTTGTATTCACCATTACTGTAATCTTCCACCACCCTTACGGTATTCTATGATTATACTGACTTGTAGCACTACCCCAGGTTGTTACCTCTCCCTGACTCTATTTCGGTAACTTAAAACCCTTATATCCGCATCCAGGTATTTGGGAATACGACTTCATGGGAGCTATGAGAAATCCCTCAGTGAGATATAATCTATCATCCCTCGTGTTCACTTGGTATCTAACGACTGCGTTAAACGGACTTCTGTTTCTAGCACCCCAACCTAACAACCACTAAACACCGTTGCTCATTTTCGTTGTATGAGGCCATGAGAAAATCCCTCAATGAGGTATTATCTATCATTGCTCATATCCTCATTTAGTTATTGGAAGACCACGTCCCACGACGCCCCACTTCAGGCACCCCTAACCTGACAACCACTGACCTTCGGCACCCTATCTTCGCCGTATTTTGTCATGAGGGCCATGAGAAGATCCCCCAATGAGGTATTATCTATCATTGTTCATAACCTCATCCGGGTTTTGAAAAAGACGACGCCCCATAGCACCCCAACCTAACAACCACTGACCTTCGGCACCCCGTTTTCATCGTATTGGGCCATGGAACAAATGAGAAAATCCCTCCTCAATGAGGTATTATCTATCATTGTCCATATCCTCATCTCGGAAAAAGGGATTCTGTAACCACAGACGTTTTCCCAAAAAAGATTAACCCTTTACCTAACATGATAAGCAGACGACACTTGCAAAAAAAAATTCTTGAATAACTAATTTTTTTAATTTTTTGTCTAAAAAACCTAGGTTATGACCCCTCCTTGGAACGAGCTCAACGAGCTCGTTCCAAAGAGGGGTCATAACGTATGTTTTTGAGACAAAAAATGAAAATATAATATAAATTAATTGGCGATTTTTGTGAATAGCACTGGCCGGTTTTTCTGTTACGTTGGGTAAAGGGTTAATGCCTCCTGTTCCACAAATGAGGACTACTCCTCCCCACTGTGTGAAACCAAACTGAACTCGCAGTAATCAAATTCCTGGCATTAACAAACTCTCATGTACAACTGCCTACAGCGGACTCCCACAATTGTCTGCAAGCATGCACGGCATGCCCTTGCATCTGCCTTACCCTTTTCGATAATATAGTACTGGATTTCCTGATTCCTTTCGCGAGGACTGACCTGCGGGAATTTGGGTCTTGCTTTCTGCGGTTCTTCCTCTCCTTCTCAACACTATCCATCTTTAATACATTGATCGTGAAGATATATACAATAGTAATGCAGTGTGCCAATTCATGGTTACCGTTGTCTCCAATCCGGAGATTGGTCTTGGGCTAACAGGTAGACTTGGCTCCTTTTATCTTCATTCTTACCATATCTTATTGCTATCAAAAATATAGTCTTGGTCGCAAGAGTCCATCAAATAAGATATTTGCACCAATAATTATAATATTTAACCAACCCCTTGATATTTAAAATTATAATGCACATAGAAACAGCTAAATAAATAGTCCTACGTATTTTAAGATATGATTATATTTTTTCAAACTTACAATATTGGAAAACAACTAAAATTATTTTGCAAATTAAAAAAATGTTTCCTATTCAATGTCCTACTGACAGAAAAACCCAAAAGTAAATGCCAAAACTTTCGTTCACAATGAATTTAAAAAATATATTCTCGTAATCCAAAGTTGCAAAATGTCCACTTATTAAAGGGTGTATAGTATGTCCATTGACAGAACCCCAAAGAGTATGACAAATTCTTAAACATGATTGCATTTGAGCCGTTAGAGACCCCACACTGATTCTTTGGTTGTGGCAGTATGATGTAAAATATATTGGTCACGATAATGTCGTGATAATCAGAAAGAAAACGCAGAAACAAACACAGAACACTTGTTGCAAAAGCAGGGGCTCACCGAAGATTTTAAATAGGATTGGTGCCACATTTTCAGTCATAGGACATGATCAGCCAACTCGCGTGACGGTGAATTGAGGGGGAGCACGAGAAGGGGTATGCCCCTTTTGTCCACTCAGGAGATCCGTTGGCTTCCTTTCGGAAGATGGTAGGTATGCGCGGCCTTCTGGTCACAGTCCTGTGGCTTCTTTACACATGACGCGACTCACGTCATGAATATTCCCACAGTTTTATATCAGCTCAATCAAATTTTGAAAAAGGGAAGCCAATGTATGGCGGCCATGTACATTGGGAGACCCGCTCAGGAGTTATAGCTACATGTATTGGGTACGGTATCATTCGCAATAACACATGGATATAAACTAGCAGAGGTGGTGGATGTCCATGTGTTATTGCGAATAATACCGTGTCTTCTGGACTAAGCGCTTGGCAACAAAAATAAAGTTAAATGGAGGGACGCAAGGTGCCCGTCCTAAATCTGCCCATGTTAAAGACACTTTAAAACAACTCCATAAATAAAAATAATCAATCGGTTTACTATTCAGTCACAAACAGAAACAAAACAATAAATCAAGATAATAAAATGCAATTTTCCAGAATTGCATAAATAGAAATAATCAATCAGTTGGCCTATTTTGGAATTGGTACAACGGGAATGAACCAAGACAGGTTAGAATCAAACTCACAGCCTCTTGATTAGATGTTCGACACACTACGCGTGGTGGATGAACTTTTCTGTTGGTTAAGCCCTCACAATCCATATCACCGCTACAAACATGTATACACTAGCTACTAGCGTGACCAACGACCCTTCAGGTGGAGTGACGCGCCAACCGTATTACATGGACCCCCCCCCCCCCACTCCCATCGGGGTTGAGGTCGTTTTCTGTGGTCTCTGTGGCGCTTTGTTCTCCATTAGGTTACGGTTTTCTCTGAGCCTTCGACTTGCTATGGCCGCTACCAGACATGTCAGTGGAACCCCTTCGCCACCGAATGATTTCGCCACTTATGATATGATAGACGAGATGGGGAAGTACAACTGACGCATTGTGCACTAGCACATAGGCACATCCTGGATGTGCCGATATGTGCTTATGTGAAAATGCACAATGTGACACATTGTGCATTTTCACATAAGCACATACTACAAAAAGGGATTATCCAGAAGGTATCCTCAAATAATACAATATCAGGCCATAGGTATCCTCAAATACCGAAATGAGGCTAAGAGTCGTATGTGCGAGTCACTCGAAAAAACAATTGCTCGATAGCACATTTGCTCGATGGACTTCGAATCGTTCGACCAGTATGTGGAGTCACTCTATCGAGCAATTGCTGTAAAGCTTATTTGCTCGATGGGCTTTGAGTCGTTCGAGCAACTACTTTTCAGTCACTGCTCGATAGCTTATAAGGGGAATTTGGGATAGGTTTGTCGTGGGTGGCTTAGAAGGTTGGGCCAAATAGGTAATTGTGTCCTTAGATAAGTATCCTATAAAAGGTATCCGCGAAAGGTATCCTCAAATAATACAATACCAGGGCATAGGTATCCTCAAATACTGAAATGAGGCCAAGAGCAGTATGTGCGAGTCACTCGAACGAGCAATTGCTCTATAGCTCATTTGCTCGATGGGATTCGAGTCGTTCGAGCAATGGCTTATCAATAACTACTCTACAGATTCTTGGCTTTAGGAATGATATAGGCTTTCATGGAGGTTGTCTATCAGTTGGCTATAATCCAAAGGGCCCCCTCGGTACTATCACACTACGTGCCTTTTATTGGAGAAAAACGTCTATGGTATATTCTAAAAATGGATTCCCCAGAAAGTATCCTCGATGGGTATGATACCGGGGTATCCTCAAATAATACAATACCAGGTCATAGGTATCCTCAAATACCGAAATGAGGCTAAGAGTCGTATGTGCGAGTCACTCGTTCGAGTAAATACTCTATGGCTTATTTGCTCGATGGGATTCGAGTCGTTCGATCAATGACTTATCAGTAACTACTCGACAGATTCTTGGTTTTAGGAATGATATGGGCTTTCACGGAGGTTGTCTATCAGTTGGCTATAATCCAAAGGGCCGCCCGTGGTACTATAGCACTACGTGCTACTAATAAAATCTACGATATGGCGGTCCTACAAAGGATTCTGGGGGGTAGGGTGGGGTGGGGTGGGGTGGGGTGGGGGATCCGTAGTAAATAAAGTCGTTTTTGGTGATTTGGGGAAATTGTCGGGTTTATTTGGGTAATTAGATTTACTCCTATTCAATCGAACATACCCTCCGAACATACCCCTATCCCATAAGAAGTCCTTAGGTCACACAGCAACCACGTGCTACCACAGAAACCAAGATGGCGGCCTCCAGTATCTCCAGTATACAAAATGGACAACGGAAACACGTGCCTTCCTAACAACACCCGCTGCGCATGCGCACTAACACCACGTATCACTATGGGGATGACGTCACAACATAGCCGTTCACGTGGGTTACAATGACAACACAACATGGAGCCACTGAGTCACGTGACATGACGTCACTTCCGAGGTCCTACACCGAGGTCCTGCAACATGGAGGTGAAAAACCCTTGACATACTACTACCCTCCTGAAATGGGTTCTGTTGTATAGGTACGGTAAGCATTCCTGGAGACAATTGGAATCAGAAGTAGTGTGATCCCATGGACTCCGGGGAAAGTATCGGGACTGCCGGCAAGCCTTATAGTGGATATGGTATGTAGATTGTGGTCTATAAGTATGGTGGGTGTTTCCGGAAGAATTTGGGTCGGCTGGTGTGGGTTAAAGGAATATCGGGTGCTATGTTTACTAGACAAAATGTCCGATCACCAAAATGTCCGATGGTAGGGCAGAATGTCCGATATTTTGGGGCAAAATGTCCGATGATCATTGCATAAAATGTTCGGAAAAAAATTAATTAACTGACTTACCTTTATTACATAAGTATATTCCAAATTATTTCCAATTTCTTATTATTTCCTTATCCTTCAGAGACTTTGTAGGCATCCCTATTTCTAAATATGAACTGTATCCCGAATACTGATTCGTTTGAATTATATCTACCGCGTAACCTTTGACATAAAATAAATTTAAGACTTTTGGGAGTTTCGGAAGAACACAGTGCAGCTTACACCATGCAAAGACTTGAATGAAACAACAACAAAAAACCAACAAATTATTGAATTTGAATTTACTAGTTAAGTCATCCAACGAAGTTGGAATGACCTATTGGGATCGTTAGCTTATATTTTTCTTTAATTTTGTTCTTTTTCTTCAGCCTTTACGTCACTTTGAAGTTTAACCTATTTTCAACATTCTTAATTAAAAGCCCAACGCTTGTGGTACGGCTTTCCAGGAATTTATACGGTATACAGTTATGAAACTTCCCACGCATATTTATGGTTATTCGTAGATGTTCAGTTTGATTTTTCATTTCAAATTATGAGACCCGATGCCAGCGATGCCAATTTTACGTTTCTTCTATACCTTTTATTTTCAACTCCATTTTAAGCCTTAGCCTTTCGAAATTTGGAGAATATAATCTCCACAAAAAATAAAACATATTTAAAAATGTGGTGCCGTCCTAGGAAATTCCCAACCGTTATGGTCGAACTCTGGAGTGACGTCATATAGGGTCATAAGGTCAAAAATTAAAATGCGTCAGAATTTTTTTTTTAATTTTAGTATGTTACATAGCTTTAAAAAACTAGAAGATAGCTGTTTGGGGGGGGGGGGGGTGGGTGGTGGTTCATCGCTACTCTGAAGTTTTTACGTCACTTTGAAGTGTAGCCTACTTTTCAGATATTTCATGAAAAAGGCTGTCTTCTGATTCACATACACCATATTTTCAAAACGTACATCCACCAAACTTCGTACACTGTTTTCTACTCATTTAAAATTGTTCAATGTTATTTTTTTATTTCAAATTTACACATCCGACACCAGCAATGCCAATTTTATGTTTTTTCCTATATCTGAAATAGGAACTTTGTTTTCCATGTTAACTTCATTCATTCATTCAAAGTTGGAAGTGGAAATAATCGCAACAAATTGACTTGCGTTTGACATTGCAAATCGCCAACAGTCCTGCATCATAATAGAGGCCCTCAACTTTGTTTCGAGTATTTCATAAGGCACACTCACAATTATGTCATGCTATTGTTCCAGTGTTGGGACATGGTTATGGTCTTAAAATATTGATTGCAGGATGCATAAAAACGTCGAATCCCTCATCTACTATGCTTCTTATTATCTACTGTTATGTTGTGTATATCGTGGATTATTGTGTTCCTTCTCTCTTTTTGGTGTTATGTATGCATTTAACATGGTAATATTCGTTTCTCTCAATAAATACTATTTAAAATAAGAAAACGTATTTTCTGTAAAGCAATCCAACCTTTTGAAATGCCAATATTATTATTCATTCGACAATTAGTTTATGACATTTTTGCGTGGGTTTAGTTTAAGCAATGATGGTGGATCGATTATGATTAGCCAAATCATTTTAGGAGTGCAAAAATAAGAATGAAATTCCCTTGACTTTTAAATATTTCGTTGTTGAGCTCTAATGGGGGGCGAAGTTGAGAATAAATCAAGTTTTAGTTTTCTGCTGAACGCTAAAACAATCTGAAAATGGAATATTTTCTCTGTAGACAGTGTGTAAATGTAATTTATATGAGGTCCTAAGGGAATCTGAGAGGTTCTGGGATTTAGGAGAAAAATACTAAACATCAGAACCCACAGAATCGTTCAGAGGAAAGCGTCTTGTGTCGAGTTTAAATTCACTTTACCCTACTTGTGAATGCTTACCACATACTGCAGGGGAAATATTTTCTCTAAAAACATAGTGCAAGTGTAATTTAGAGGGGGCTGCTGTGTAGGTCTGGGGGTTCTGTTATTTAGGGGAACCGCTTGAGAATATGTTATCCCCCCACCCCCACCCCGTTGGTAACTTGGTAGTCGGTGATTTCGACCCACTTCGGTGAATTCGACCCAGTTTAAGTGATTTCGACCCCGAGTGATTTCGACCCACTTCGGTGAATTCGACCCAATTTTTAGTCTGCATAAAATGGGTCAAATTGTCATTGAGATTTCGACCCACTTCGGTGAATTCGACCCATTTTTTCGCCTGAATAAAATGGCTCACATTCTCCGACGTGATTTTGAACCAGTTTGGTAAATTCGTGATTTGGTTCAGGGTAAGAAAAAAAGATAAGACTAGTCCATATTCTATATATGTTTATTACATTAACCCACATTAAAAAGGTAAAGATATAAATAACACAATGTAGCTCCGAAAATAGTAAAACAGTTGGAATAACTAATACAGTAACGAGTTGTAGGATGACCACTATATAAACTATGTGTCCTAATTTCCCTCCACCGATAACGCCAGGTTCTGGCATTATTTTAGACTGATTTCGAAAAAATAATGCCAGAACCTTGTGTTATTTATGTAGGGAAAGTATTAAACATAGTTTACAGTGGTCATTTTACAACTTTTTTCCAACTAACACTACATAATACAATCCCAACAAGTACACTGTTACACATATTTATTCGGTTGGTCCATTCAAAGCCGCACAAAGTCTTAAAAGCTGCCTGATACTTATTTCTTTATTTGTATATTGCTTCCATGCATCAAAAGAGTTTTCCTGCAAATTTCTGTATCTCTTTCTCTGCTCTCTTTTAAGTTTATTTTCTGATACCAGTTTAACGTTTATATTGACCAACAAACACTCTCTGTGAAGTACCTCAACTAAAAGATAAAACTGCGTGTTTGTGTTAACATGTCTATTGAGGCGGTTATGATAACCCTCACAATCGTTATTTGTTCTGACACTTTGATTAAAAATGCACCAATCCGATATACTCCACACAACATTGTTAAGCCATGTGGTGTCCATATAGTCACAAAACTCACAGAGAGACGTTCTGTACATACCTTCTCCCTCAGTGAATCAAACATTGATACTATTTTTTCTTGGGGTAAAAAAGACAGAGCCACGAATTTACGTAAATATTTGTTTGTCTCGTTGTCGTTTTTATATTGTCTTCAAAGTCCCGATTGTTATATTTTGCGCCACACTGCTTGCGTGAAGTGAAAAACACAGCCCTTGATTTCAGTGTCAGGCAGCGCTTCCCTAACAGCAAGCCACACTGCCGCCTCGTAATCTATTACAATTTCACGCACAACAATATCTTCCGTGAATAACCTTTTGACAGCCTTCGGTAGTTTCTTATAGTCACGTTGCCGTTTTCCTGACATTAAGGCAAACGACAGAGGCACCTGTTCAACACAATCACCTTGCTTGACAAAAGCATGAATGCTGAAAAGTTGCGTAAATGGTCTTTTCACAACTTTAAAAGTAGAATCCACATACCACCGTTTAGCACGTCCAAGAAGATTTAGTTGATCGTCAGTTGCAAATAAAATATGTCGCCTGTCATTGACAACAATGTCCTTACGAAAGAAATTAGAAGGTAAGTGGTCTGTTTCAAATTCAAAGTCAAGATCCTTTGGTTCGCTCGGCCGCATAGCTGCTCGGAAATAATTGGCGTTCCTGGCTAAGTAATTTAGATTTTTCAATGCAGTTCATGGTTGACTACCTAACTCCTCCAACATTATCTGAAATAAGAAAATTAAGAAAGTTAAATAAACTGTGTCGGTTCTAATGATGTATTTGTTATTATTATTATTACTAATTATTTACTAATTATCCATATCCATATTTGTATGGTTCTATTTTAAAATGTTCTACGTCGGGTAAAGGGTTTACTGCACATTCACTTCCTCATAAAATATACAACAAAGAGAAACATGTTTTAGAACACACTGGACAATCCTTGAAATGACTAATAACTGATTGTTATTGTAAGAAAATGAAGATTAGGTTGAATTCGTTAATCATTTAATCTGTTGTACATGCATGGTGGATAAATTAATTTGAATACTTGATTAATGTATCTAGTTTGTACATGCAGGGGAAAATGTTCGGAAATTTCCAAGTGCTTTTCCGAAAAAATAAAATGTTACCGGCTTTTGCCCGGTGATAGAATAATGATTAGAACTCGCTAGTTGATAGTAGTTCGAATGGAATGGTTTCGCGAGCGCAGGGACGGTATGGGGGACAAGCCCCTTTCGACCCTCAGTGACTGTAGATGATTCATTCTCACATGTCTAGGCGTGTCGAAGGAGGAACGGTTTAAGGTACTCGGCAGGTGTCACCAGTTGCGTCGTGGTGGTCTCTTGGCTGATGTCGGTTGAACCCTCGGGTGAGGACCAGTGTGGGAGGTTGGGTCCCCTCACAAAGGTAAGTACCTCTCCCCGAGGGTGCAGTCGATCTGTATTTTCGGGCAAGTATAGTCTGCCACTTCGAGGATGATTTTGAGTGATTGCCATCACTGGCAAGTATAATCTGCCTCAGGCTGTCTCTGTTTGGTTGGACTCTTTGAAGGAAAACAACAACGACCCCTTTCGGGGACCACCAAGAAGAAGACCCGAACTTTCCTGGTTCGGGGGCAGGCCTGCATTATAATCCTATTGGGTTGGGACAAAAAGATGCGCAATGCGCTTACAAAAGGGGCAGAGGCGGGACGCAGGACCAACGCTCGCCTCCCCTAAAGTGGTCGACCACTTTTAGGGATGGAGCGGAGGATGTACAGGAACCATGGGGTTACCGTTTCTGTAACGGTTGGACTGTCCGTAGCGGTTATTGGGGTGCTGGTCGAAAAGCAACTCGCTAGTTAAAACGTCATAAAGATTATATATTGTTGACAATAGGGTAGGCGTGTCAGTCAGCTCGATATAATTAACTGTAATAATGACTTCTTCAACAATTGTTGGTGCACCTTTAAACAGATTTTTTTTATCCGTATCAATTAACTGTTTCAACTGGCTTGGCATTATTTATTAATATTAACTGACAGAAAATATTTTCAAGATGTATATCATAAGAAATCAATGATTACTTCTTTTTCTTAATATAGGGCGAATTCACAGAGTTGGGTCGAAATCACTCTGTATCGAATTCACCGAATTGGGTCGAATTCACCGAAGTGGGTCGAAATCACTTTGAGTCGAAATCACAGTGGTTTGTTTACCGCCATTCGGTAATTTTAGCCAATCATTTTCAAGGCACAACATTCGTCTTTCAAGCGGAAACGAGTGGCATGTGCAGTACAACAACAAACTGTCTTGTATACGAAAAGAATTAATTTTATTGGTTATATTTTGATTTAGGTGCGATTTTTAACAACTGTTCAACAGTAGACAAAGACTACAACAAGTTGAGAGAATCAATATTTGGAGACTGTCACTGTGTCAGCGTGGAATTACACCCAAACCGGCCTCCACTCCAGGCTCAACAATTTTGGCCGGTATAGGGTCGTTTCGCCCCAATTCCTGTTCGCCCCGGGTTGTTTCGCCCCTGGTCGTTTCGCACCCTTTATTGGGGCGAAACGACCCGGGTATTAGGGGGCGACACGACGATAATTTTATTCATCTCTTTAAATGGTTTTAATTTAAGGGGTCGTCCAACCTAACTTTGGTCAATTTTTTGACATTTTTCCCAATGCATCAGAAACAGATAAGAGAAGTAAGGAAAGGCAAATTATATATCAAAATAATGAGTAAAGTGCATAGAAAAGGTACATATATTTTTTTTCAGGAAAAAAAAGTGAATTTTATGATTTTGAAGAAGATTAATATGCAAATGGCATAAGTAACGAACCTGTAAAACCACAAAATAATCGGTAATTCGAAAGCCTTGTCCTCAATATAATGATAACATACTACAGACTCGGAGAAAGCATTTTTTTGACACACACTCTGGTGGGTTTTGACGTTTGAATGTAATAACATCAACACAAATTTTTGATGTTCCGGATGTGGCCATGTTTCAACGATGTTTTTCCGGTCATGTGATTACGATGTGGTTCTTGCAGAAATACTCAATTTGGGCAATCGTAAGAATGCAAGGACGTGATCACGCCCTTTATTTGTTCGAGACAATGTATGAGCATATTTGCAAACAGGTGACAGCAAATACTTGAGCTGTTAATGTCATAACTGCAAAATATGGTTCGAAATTCCCTCTCGTGTTTACAGGCCGTCTGAACTTTTTTGTTGACAAAAAATCTGAATTATTGCGCACTAGAAAGACAACATGAACCACTTGTAAAACAAATAACCGAGTGTATAAAATCGGGACGATACACATAAAATAAGGCAATATTCATAACAAAGTAAGCAGAATGCTTCAGAAATCACTTTTTCACGAAGTATATTCCAAGTGACCTGGAACTATATTGAGTGTGTTAATTTCCCCCTGTCGCTGCGAAGTTATTTACGTCCTAGTAACCATGGAATTTGAAGACGGGTATGTTTGATGTCTGCAAAGGACCGATTGAAGATGGGTTGAAAATGATGCATTCGTGCTTTTAAATAAGGTGCGCTTGGACGATGCTGAGAATTTAGTTTTTTCTTCCAACCAACCATAGTAATACAAGCGTCGATCAGTGGTGTTTTTTTATTGTTTTACATTGACAAATGTGACAAATCTCCTTCACCGGAAACCATCCCCCAATTTGCATATCACAATAAACATAACCGCTGTCACGGAGTGTCAGCGTGGCCGTGTGGTCAAAACCGAAACGAATTATTGAATGCACGGTCAATATTAGCTGCAATTGGCTTTTAAATAAATGAAATACACGAAATATTCGCAATTTCTTCATTATTCATGCCGAGTTACTTTTTAATCAAACCACATGCGTTCAGTTTCGTTTGTCGGTATCAAACTGATATTGTTTGTGGTAATTAAATAGTACGAGAAGGCGAAGGAAGCCAAATATTTTTACATCATCTATTATTTAATTCAAATTGATAATTTCTTTTATTTAACTGAAATTATGAACTGATAAGTTGGGTGTGTTGCGATTATTATGCCCCAGACCTGGAACTTAGTGGAAGTTGGAAAATCAAAGGTGCATCTAGGGCCGTGCAGTGGTGACCCCCTGTCCTCTTAATCTTAGTCTTACCCATTCATCATTGCATGTACCAACATTCCCCCTTGTATCTCAACCATTGCTACTCCAATTTGAAGGATATTTGGTTTTGTGATCGAGCATCATGGAGAAACAATGCCTGTGTAGCTGCTGTAGCATGTGTTTCTTCCCACATTTTTTCAGAGTTGTGGTACTTTTTCACTCTTTTGAGTTAGAAAATTTTGTTTATAACTAGTTGATTTGTTACAATTTGTTGCAGAGTGCCTGCTAATACCCTCAATTGTATTGCTGCAGAATTTTCTTGTGAAGATTTTGTTCCTATTACTTATCAAGCAACAACCTAATGAATATTCTGTATAAAGCCACCAATCTGATGTTTGACACTTTTATTGGAGCTGTTTTGAAGGCTTATGGAACTCAAAATGTTGATTATGGCAGGACTTTTCTATTCACCCATGAATCGATAAATTAAGTGTTATAGTTGGAAGTAAGAAGCATGAAAGGTCCAGAACTAAAACTCTAAAAAGAATGTTTTGCAATGTAACATGATTTTTGCAGATACACTTATTTGGAGGTTTACCTGTCTGATAGTGTTTGGAACATGTGTGGCCAGGATCTTCAAAAAGAAAAAAGAGTTAAACTTTGAGAAAAAAGGCATATGCCTTGAGTGCCGGAGGTAGAGTCATACAAGGAAGAGAGCCCCCCCCCCCCCCCCAAAAAAAAAAAAATTTTCTGTGTCAAATGGAGCTCACTTGTCATCTTTTGGGGATTGCTTTGTGTACTGCGTTCTTGAAAAAAATATGTGAGACCCTCTGGATGTGCCCTTCTGATCTCAATATGTCAGTAAGCCTCCTTGGGGAAAGTACATGCAATAATGGTTATTTAAGGTTGATTTGATGTGTTTTGAATAACAATGTACTTTTAAGTACATTAGATGGTTTATTGCAGTGACAGGTTACAGTTACCCTTATTTCTTCTCCAACAGATATCATGAGTGTATTGGTGTCCAAGAGTTAAACAAAGCTAATGTACTTATTGATAAACCAGACAAATTTAACAATTTAATCACTATCAAATTGATGCATGGGATAAAAGGGGTTACAGTGCAAGGGGTTTGTAAATATATTTATTCAACTACAATGTATGACTTTGCAGTGCATTCTACATAGGAGAATATCATATTTTCTTTCCAAACCATTACAGTAACACATACATCTTGATATTGGGAGACACTCTTTTGTCCTTCCATACTTCTTCTGCTGGACTCCTTCAAGTTGACCTTTGTTGAACTCCCCAAATCAAAACATAAACAAAAGAAAATGTCTGCCTTCAATCAGTGAGCACTCCACTTATAACATTTGGTCTCAATCTTCATTACTTTCATGAATTAGGAAAAGATTTCTTCGAGTATGTACTTAAATGTTTATAGAATACAGCTGTTATTTTATTTTGAGGTATTTTATTGTAAAAATTTTGTTCTCTTACTTATGCCATAGCAGACTTTCAGGTGGTGCTATTTACACATGGCAGCAGTTCCATGGCAAATTTCAGTTTCCACATGTTCTATGTTTCATTCCAAGCATTTTGGTATATAATTTATTGGGGTTATTCATTTTGAAGATCCTGGCCACACATGTTCCAAACACTATCAGACAGGTAACCCTCCAAATAAGTGTATCTGCAAAAATCATGTTACATTGCAAAACATTCTTTTTAGACTTTTAGTTCTGGACCTTTCATGCTTCTTACTTCCAACTATAACACTTAATTTATCAATTAATGGGTGAATAGAAAAGTCCTGCCATAATCAACATTTTGAGTTCCATAAGCCTTCAAAACAGCTCCGATAAAAGTGTCAAACATCAGATTGGTGGCTTTATACAGAATATTCATTAGGTTGTTGCTTGATAAGTAATAGGAACAAAATCTTCACCAGAAAATTCTGTAGCAATACAATTGAGGGTATTAGCAGGCACTTTGCAACAAATTGTAATAAATCAACTAGTTATAAACAAAGTTTATTAACTCAAAAGAGTGAAAAAGTACCACAACTCTGAAAAAATGTGGGAAGAAACACATGCTACAGCAGCTACACAGGCATTGTTTCCCCATGATGCTCGATCACAAAACCAAATATCCTTCAAATTGGAGTAGCAATGGTTGAGATACAAGGGAGAATGTTGGTACATGTAATGATGAATGGGTAAGACTAAGATTAAGAGGACAGGGGTCACCACTGCACGGCCCTAGATGCACCTTTGATTGTCCACCTTCCAGGTCTGGGGCATAATAATCGCAACACACCCACCTTATCAGTTCATAATTTCAGTAAAATAAAAGAAATTATCAATTTGAATTAATTAATAGATGATGGAAAATATTTGGCTTCCTTCGCCTTCTCGTACAGTTTAATTACCACAAACAATATCAGTTTGATGCCGACAAACGAAACTGAACGCATGTGGTCTGGTTAAAAAGTAACTTGGCTGAATAATGAAGAAATTGTGAATATTTCATTTGTTTAAAAGCAGATTGCAGCTAAGATTGACTGTGCATTAGATAATTCGTTTCGGTTTTGACCACACGGCCACGCTGACACTCAGTGACAGCGGTTATGTTTATTGTGATATGCAAATTGGGGGATGGTTTCCAGTGAAGGAGATTTGTCACATTTGTCAGTGTAAAACGATCACAAAAGACACTGATCGATGCTTGTGTTAGTATGGTTGGTTGCAAGAAAAAACTAAATTCTCAGCATCGTCCAAGCGCACCTTATTTCAAAGCACGAATGCATCATTTTCAACCCATCTTCAATCGGTCCTTTTCAGACATAAAACACACCGACTCAGATTCCATGGTTACTAGGAAGTAAATAACTTCACAACATCTGGGGGAAATCAACACGCTCAATATAGTTCCAGGTCACTTGGAATATACTTTGTGAAAAAGTGATTTCTGAAGCATTCTGCTTACTTTATTATGAATATTGCCTTATTTTATGTGTATCGTCCCGATTTTATACACTCGGTTATTTTTTTTACAAGTGGTTCATGTTGTCTTTCTAGTGCGCAATAATTCCGATTTTTTGTCAACAAAAAAGTTCAGACGGCCTGTAAACACGAGAGGGAATTTCGAACCATATTTTGCAGTTATGACATTAACAGCTCTAGTATTTGCTGTCACCTGTTTGCAAATCTGCTCATACATTGTCTCGAACAAATAAAGGGCGTGATCACGTCCTTGCATTCTTACGATTTCCCAAATTGAGTATTTCTGCAAGAACCACATCGTAATCACATGACCGGAATAAACATCATTGAAACATGGCCACATCCGGAACATCCAAAATTTGTGTTGGTGTTATTACATTCAAACATCAAAACCCACCAGAGTGTGTGTCAAAAAAATGCTTTCTCCGAGTCTGTAGTATGTTATCATTATATTGAGGACAAGGCTTTCGAATTACCGATTATTTTGTTGTTTTTTCCGGTTCGTTACTTATGCCATTGGCAAATTAATCTTCTTCAAAATCATAAAATTCACTTTTTTTCCTGAAAAAAATTATATGTACCTTTTCTATGCACTTTACTCATTATTTTGATATATAATTTGCCTTTCCTTACTTCTCTTATCTGTTTCTGAGGCATTGGGAAAAATGTCAAAAAATTTACCAAAGTTAGGTTGGACGACCCCTTAAGGTCCTATAATATGAAAATAGGTAAAACCTAGAAGAGAACGCAGTCCGGCTACATACAAAATTATAGTGCATGGGCGATGATGACATTTGAGATTTAAGGTGCCACATAAGTAATAGAAATCAGTCAGTTTACTTCGAAATTCCCAGGTCGGATATTTCATAAGTATGAATAAAACATACACAAATTATACATCAAAATGAAGGTTATGATGCAGCAGAAAAAACTCAAAAAATACATATGCGTTCATCACAGTGATGAGAGCACACACAGCAGGCATCAGATTCAGTGGTTCCTGGAAGTCTGCGACCATATTCTACATATATATAAACTAATCCGATAAACTTTAAAAAAATAAATGGCAAATACCACCACTCGCTTTTCCTCCTTTGTGGTTGTTTTACAGATGACAAAGTCAACATTCTGGGCGAGGACGTTGATTTGATAACATGGGTCAGCTGACTGAATAATTCATGTCTTAATCCCGCCTTGAACGACTAACTCCCGCCCTAAATGTCATTTCGAACAAATGACGTAGCGACCCGCACACATGCCTCTTCGTGTTTTGATGCTATTTTTATTTCAAGTCATCCCAGAGTTCAACATTCGCCCAAAACTCATCCCATTGTTTACGCTGCTAACATTGCACGAATATTATTCCTTATAATGTTTAAAATGTACGATAAATCTTTAATGTGAATTGTCATTAAAATTGTATCCAAATTTACTATATTTATTTGTTACAAATACCAATATATATCCTTTTTAAATTGATCTGAAACATCGAGCCGATGGTAAAATGGAGAACAGTTCGTCTGACGGTATTTTTTTTCAACTTTCCCAGAATTGAATATCGAACGAAAACATGGCGTCCTCCAATGGGTCAAACCGGAACCCGCAATTTTAACTTTGTTAGCTTATAGTTGTATGTAACTCATTGGGAAATCACACTCGCGTGTGTTACCTACAATGTATGGAGCTCACTCCGTGAGCCCCGCTTCGCAGGGCTCGGACTGCGTTCTCTATAAGTAATGGAATTTTGTTTATTTTGAAATTCTCACCTCTCATATTCCTTAAATTCAAATTAAATATACACAAATTATACATCAAAATGAAGGTTGGGATGTATAGAACACGAAACACAAATGTAATCAACTCATAGAGTCGACTGTAGGCACCACTGGTTCCTGGAAGCATGCTACCGTATTCGCACCAGAACTGATAATAAAATAATATTTCATCAGAACAACTTATGGCCAAATGTGCTTCATATATCCAAGAACAAAGCTAGGCATTCAAAACACTTCCGAATACAGCGATAGGTCTGCATTTTGGAAAAGGACAACACTGTCTGCATTTTTTATTGAAGATGGTTTCCATGCTCGACAGACATGCGCAAATCACTCGTTACCTCGAATTTCCATCAAAAAACAAAAAATCGTAATTCTAAGAAACTTCAACAGGTATCATGATACCTTGCATTGAATATGGCAACTGTGCAATCTCTATCTAATAACAGTATACTATATGAAGGCGATCTTTTTCATTATTTGATTTTAGTTGACGTTGTTCTACATGCTTATTCTGTCCGATGACGTCAACCAGAAATCGAAAGTATACTCATACGTAGGGACCTGCGAATATCAAATTTTGTCTCGAATCGAATGTGAACGAGGATTTTGAATCGAATCGAATCTCGAATATCGAATAGTGGTCGTGTATATGCTGACAGTTGTTGTTTCGAGTGCCGTAGGATCGTTGGCATTTTTGGATAATAGACCGGCGGTGATAACTGGCGGGAAACGGAAACATACTTGGCCATACTGAACTTTTGTAAACACACGTCACGCGCGAATTAAAATATCGAAAGCTAAATTAAACCATTCAAACTAAACAAAACGCAATTCTGCAGCCTGGTATATCATATAAGTTAGCTTGTTCTGGTACGTTCATTCAGCTTCATTGGGTCATCACATGTATCGACAATAACTGCTGTTACCAACTTCCCCTGATCTTTAATCACGAGTGATTCACGACGCATATAAACGCACATTGACCTCTCCGTTTTATATACATTCCGTGTCGGCGTCTTTATGTAAATGCGTGACCGCTTCATTGCAAATTGCAATGTAAGGGGGGTAATTCTATTATACTGCACTTTACTGTAAAACATGCTAGTTTCGTCGAACTCCCGTAACACGCAGTGGTGTGCATAATGCATATACGATGCGTTCATGCGAGCATGCCGATTTAAGACCAAGTTGCGAGGTTATATTATAACGGGAATGTTACCGGATGGGGGTGGGTGGGGATGCTACTCCAATGCACGCGCCTAACTAACTGATAAACGAACGTGATTGCAAGCCTATTATCGGAGCAGAAACACACGTATCAGCACAGTGGCGTGAAAAAAGTTTTCCCGACCTAGTCCGACGAGATTCGAAAATTTCGAACCCATGACACCAGCATCGAATCGAATCGAATAGCTGCAAGGATTCAAAATCGAATCGAATAATCGAAGGTTTGCAGGTCCCTACTCATACGTAAACAAAAGCAAAGGCTTTGGAATTTTCCCCAATACAGCTCTGTCGCCGTGTTTTGAAGAATTTTTATCCCCTAGCTTTGTTCTTGGATATGGAAAGCACATTCAGCCACAAGTTGTATTTTTATACTGTACCAATGACCCAGACTTAGCTGGTGCTAACTCTTAAAATTCTAGGGCCAAACACAAATTTTGCCCCCCAATCCCCAAAATTTGCATCTAAAACCAAAAGAAATCATATCCTGAAGGTCCTCCATACTTTGCCCTCACTGCGCATGCGCAGTGTCAAGGACGTCCTGAAATTGGCGCCAATTATCATTCTTTGTTTGGCCCTTCATCAGTTCACATCTGACTGATATTTGTGCTTGTAAATCTCAGTTTAAATGATGCCAGACACATAAATATTAGAGAAATGGTGGATATAAAGTGCATATAGAAGGAGGAGAGGAAAAATGAGTGACAGAAAATATTCAGGGCTGTAACTTAAAATTTTGTAATGAAATTATGTTAAGTTGCCTATTTTCGAGGCATGGGCCCGTTGTTGTCATTCTTGCTATGAAGTTTCACTGCTTATTCAGTGTTTCCTCTCTCCTTGTCATTTAGATCCCCCCTTGCTATTCTCCCATGCTTTTGGCATATTTTTAGCTCACCTGAGCGAAGCTCAAGGGGAGCTTTACTAATCACTTTCTGTCCGTCGTCCGTCGTCCGTCGTCGTCCGTCCGGCGTTAACTTTACATTATCGACTTCTCCTCCTAAACCACTTGCCCAATTTTATTCAAATGTTGGCTAAATGTTTATTACCTAATGCCAATTCAGATTTGTTCAAATGAAGTTGCCCCTCCTCCTGGGTGGTGCCACGCCCCCAAGGGGCACCAAAATCTTTGTAAATCTTCTTCTCATGAACCAGCAGTAGCAGAGACTTGATATTTGGTGTGCAGCTTCCTTTTGAGGTGTAGACTCAGATTGTTCAAGAGAAGTTTGTGGGGCTATACTTGGCGTCGTTATGGGAGGGGCAAAATTTTTTGCCCCGCCCAAAATTTCTATTTTCCAAACCGAGAGGCTGATTTGAACCAAATTTTATGTGACGGCTTATTGGGTCATGAGTACTTGATTTATGCAAAAAAAAATTTTCCCGCCACCCCGTGGGAACCGCAGGAGCTAAAAATAGAAAAAATTTAAAACGCCCATATCTCCAAAACTGCACGGCACTGAGAATTTTTATTTGGTGTGCAGCTTCCTTAGGACCAACAGAAAGGATTGGTAAAAAAAAATTGCCATCGGTTTAATCATAGGGTACAGTTTCAGGACTTTGAAAAAGTGCTGAGTCAGCACTTTTTAACACTGTAGGCAATGGGAAAAACATTAAAAAATCTTCTTCTCCAGATCCAGCAGGCAGAATCTTTTGATATTTGGTATGCAACATTGTAGGGTGGATCTGATTCAAGTTTGTTCAAATCGGCCCCCTGGGTTCATATTTGGGCTCAGTATAGGAGCCCGATTTCAAACTTAGTGCATTTCAGGCAAATTTCTTAAAAAATCTTCTTCTCCAGATCCAGCAGGCAGAATCTTTTGATATTTGGTATGCAACATTGTGGGGTGGATCTGATTCAAGTTTGTTCAAATCGGCCCTCTGGGTTTATATTTGGGCTCAGTATAGGAGCCCAAATTTGAACTTACTGCATTTCAGGCAAATTTCTTTGAAAATCTTCTTCTCCAGATCCAGCAGGCAGAATCTTTTGATATTTGGCATGCGACATTGTAGGGTGGATCTGATTCAAGTTTGTTCAAATCGGCTCCCTAGATTCATATTTGGGCTCACTATAGGAGCTTGAATTCGAACTTAGTGCATTTCAGGCACATTTCTTCAAAAATCTTCTTCTCCAGATCCAGCAGGCAGAATCTTTTGATATTTGGTATGCAACGTTGCGGGGTAGATCTGATTCAAGTTTGTTCAAATCGGCCCCCTGGATTCATATTTGGGCTTACTATAGAAGCCCGAATTCGAACTTAGTGCATTTCAGGCAAATTTCTTAAAAAATCTTCTTCTCCAGATCCAGCAGGCAGAATCTTTTCATATTTGGTAAGCAACATTGTGGGGTGGATCTGATTCAAGTTTGTTCAAATCGGATCCCTGGGTTAATATTTGGGCTCAGTATAGGAGCCCAATTTCGAACTTAGTGCATTTCAGGCAAATTTCTTAAAAAATCTTCTTCTCCAGATCCAGCAGGCAGAATCTTTTGATATTTGGTATGCAACATTGTAGGGTGGATCTGATTCAAGTTTGTTCAAATCGGCCCCCTGGGTTCATATTTGGGCTCAGTATAGAAGCCCGATTTCGAACTTAGTGCATTTAGGCAAATTTCTTAAAAAATCTTCTTGTCCAGATCCAGCAGGCAGAATCTTTTGATATTTGGTATGCAACATTGTGGGCTGGATCTGATTCAAGTTTGTTCAAATCGGCTTCCTAGATTCATATTTGGGCTCACTATAGAAGCTCGAATTTGAACTTAGTGCATTTCATGCAAATTTCTTAAAAAATCTTCTTCTCCAGATCCAGCAGGCAGAATCTTTTCATATTTGGTAAGCAACATTGCGGGGTGGATCTGATTCAAGTTTGTTCAAATCGGCCCCCTGGGTTTATATTTGGGCTCGGTATAGGAGCCCAAATTTGAACTTAATGCATTTCAAGCAAATTTATTAAAAAATCTTCTTCTCCAGATCCAGCAGGCAGAATCTTTTGATATTTGGTATGATGCAACATTGTGGGATGGATCTGATTCAAGTTTGTTCAAATCGGCTTCCTAGATTCATATTTGGGCTCACTATAGAAGCTCGAATTCGAACTTAGTGCATTTCAGGCAAATTTCTTAAAAAATTTTCTTCTCCAGATCCAGCAGGCAGAATCTTTTGATATTTGGTATGCAACATTGTGGGATGGATCTGATGCAAATTTGTTCAAATTGGCTCCTTAGATTCATATTTGGGCTTACTATAGAAGCTCGAATTCGAACTTAGTGCATTTCAGGCAAATTTCTTAAAAAATCATCTTCTCCAGATCCAGCAGGCAGAATCTTTTGATATTTGGTATGCAACATTGCGGGGTGGATCTGATTCAAGTTTGTTCAAATCGGCCCCCTGGATTCATATTTGGGCTCACTATAGAAGCTCGAATTCAAACTTAGTGCATTTCGGGCAAATTTCTTCAAAAATCTTCTTCTCCAGATCCAGCAGGCAGAATCTTTTGATATTTGGTATGCAACATTGTGGGGTGGATCTGATTCAAGTTTGTTCAAATCGGCCCCCTGGATTCATATTTGGGCTTAATATAGGAGCCTGAATTCGCACTTAGTGCATTTCGGGCAAATTTCTTAAAAAATCTTCTTCTCCAGATCCAGCAGGCAGAATCTTTTGATATTTGGTATGCAACATTGTGGGGTGGATCTGATTCAAGTTTGTTCAAATCGGCTTCCTAGTTTCATATTTGGGCTCACTATAGAAGCTCGAATTCGAACTTAGTGCATTTCAGGCAAATTTCTTAAAAAATCTTCTTCTCCAGATCCAGCTTCAGAAACTTTTCATATTTGGTAAGCAACATTGTGGGGTGGATCTGATTCAAGTTTGTTCAAATCGGCCCCCTAGGTTTATATTTGGGCTCCGTGTAGGAGCCCAAATTTTAACTTAGTGCATTTCAGGCATATTTCTTAAAAAATCTTCTTCTCCAGATCCAGCAGGCAGAATCTTTTGATATTTGGTATGCAACATTGTGGGGTGGATCTGATTGTGATTCATGAACGTATTTATTTGTAAAGTTGATAGAATCTTAGACAAAATTTGCAGAAAAGATCTACTATAGAAGGGGTGGTATCCAGGGTGAACCGTTTACCCCAAATTTAGCAGTACTAATGCATTATTCACACAAATCTCCGTTCAAATTTTATGACCCCTCATTGGAACACACGCATTCAGCTCATTCCAACAAAGGTCATATGCCATGTTTTCGAGACAAAAGAATAAAAATTTTAGTTATTCATGAAATTTTTAGGCAACTGTTGTCTGTTATTCACATTGCTTCATGAAATTTCAGTACTTTTAGAAGTTACCTCAGTAATCAAGGGTTAATTCCCCTTAATTAAATGTCGCCTCTAAAAAACAACCACTTTGCATATCTTACCTTTTTACCAGCATAACTGCCAAAACTTGTCAGCATTCTTCGCAAAAATCGCTATTCAAATTTTAATTTTTGTCTCTTAAACATACATGTACTTATCGCTTGTAAATACCCCATTGGAATGAGCTTTTTGAGCTCATTCCAATGAGAGGTCGCACACCATGCTTTTTGAGTCAAAAAAGCAATTTTTTAGTTATTCCAGAATTTCGTACGTAAAACACAGCTTTATGACTTCACATTAAAATGAGCTCTCTAAGCTTGTTCCAATCAACATTCACGCACTATGTCTTTCACACAAAAAATAAAATTTTCCATTTATTCAGGAATTTTGTTTGCAAGAACACTCTTACCCCCCCCCCCCCCCCCCCCCCCCCCCCCCACACACACACACACACACACACAAACACAGACACACACTTCTAAAAGTTCGGCAGCAAAAAAACAGTTACTTCAATTTTTAAATGCACTATAGGAACAACTTGCCTAATCAAATTTAAATACTTTTGCATCATTCTGTATCTAGAACAAACCATTTACCATATCTTTACGCAAAATTCTCCAGCATCATTCACAAAAAAACACCATTATTTATATATTCACATTTCTGTCTCAAAAATATACCTGATCTTCCCATACCCCTATTGGAATAAGCTGTTTGAGCTTGTTCCAATGATGATAAAAAAAACTAATATTTTGGAAAATTTGTGAAAATTTTTGTTTTCTTGCATGCAAATATGTACATGTAGCACATCATGCTGCACATGGAAGATATCCACAGTTGGGGAGAGATGTCCAAGGCTATCTCTTCACATTCCTTGTTTGTGCTTCATGCTAAACCAGTTTGTCTGCAGAGATAAATTTGCTTTATTAAAAATCATTGGAGATTGGCCACACACCAATGATTTTAAATAAAACTAATTTTAGGTAACAAATGTTGAACTTCAAACAAAATCTATCACTCAACCAGTTAATGTTGATGAGGCATGACATGGTGAAGGTGACCTAAAATACTTCTTAGAGTCACTTTGTCAGGTGAGCGATTAAGGCCACGTGGGGCCTCTTGTTTTGAGTAATATTATTACTAAAATTTCTTGGGAGATTTAGCTGGGTAACAGAATGAATTCTGTTCTTTTCCCCATATTTACATTCTCACCCATGGGTGTTTAGGTGTAGTGTTCTGCATCTACCATCTGATGTTCTGCAGATTCTTCCCTGGAAGTCTCTGTTTTGCAACAGATAGTGTATTATTGGTAACTGATTTCGGGCCAGGATTATCAGTGCCTGGAGTCATGTTTCTGGTGTTTTTACACTTCTTGTTTACATTGGCAACAGTCTCTGTTGAGAGGGACTTTTTGTCTTTGTACTAGTTTAATTCATTACAAGATACATTATTATTATTCGTAAGTGTTGCATTAATTGTTTAAAATATTTTTAAAATTTTTGTCCACACTTAGGCTTGGAATCCATTGGGGCTCAACGTTACTTTTCAGAAACTTGGGCTTTGCTGAAAAAATATTTTTTCAAAAATTATTTTTGATTTCATTTATTTTTTCTATGTTAATGGATCATGTTATTATGTATCTTTGTTTGCAGGGGTTCTTGCGAGTACTAGTACTTATTTTCTTTTCACAATGAAAGGATATTGTTCAAATTGTAATGAGAGGAAATCTTCCTCTGACTTTCATGATCATTGTATAAATTGTAGTCAGTGTACTCGCACTAACCCCTGTTCAGTATGTGAATTTTGGGATGACAAACATTGGAAACGTGTGTCACGGTATGTTGTTAGCGGGGAAAGGGCTATGCCGGTCCTTTCTCTGCAGGGTCACTCTAGTTTATCAGTTTCTATTTCAGAGGAACAAGAACAGGGTGATGTTTCCGTGAGATCTTCCAAAGGTGCGCTTCCATCGTCACAATCAAATGAAGAGCTAGCGGCAAAAGTGCTCATGGAGATACGCCAATTGCCTAAGAGGTCCCTAGTAGGATCGACGGCGTTGACGTCTACTAGCTCGCCTGGTGTAGCGTCCATTCATCGAATGGTTCGGCAGCCGGGTTCGTCCGTTGCGGTCCAGGAAGGAGATTTGGGTGTTGCGAGCACTATAAATATTCAAGGTGCACACCCAGTGATGGCGGATAAGAGGAGAGAACGGAGGAAGCCTAGTAGTCCGGTTCCTAGCTCGTCCAGGTCCATCCGGGCTGCGAGCGAGAGAGGCCCCTCTCTCATACAACAACATCTGGGACCAGATGTTGTGGTACAAAATGTTTCGCAAGCGGAGCATACGTCCGCCGACCGGGACACTCCGTTGTATAGACAGTCCGGAGAGACTGTACAAAAGGCTTCCTCATCCTCTCAGCAGCGCACACGACCGCACCTTGGCTACGTGACCGCCGATATCCAGCCAGATTCGCCGATCAGGGATTCCACGGCGACCAGGTCACGCCATCCGGTAACCAGGGACAGGAGGCCTGCAGACTCCGGACGTTCGCATAAGAGAAGCATGCAGGAGTCAGTTTACACGGAGCTTCCGGCGGCTAAGCAGCGTAAGACCGCTACTCCGCAGGCCTCGGTGACGGACGTGCTAGCTCAGATAGCACAAATTATCGCAGCATCCCAGCAACCGACAGAATCGGTATCGGATCAAGAATTATCTGACGACGCTGGGTCGGTACGCTCCGCCGAAGCATCGGGTGCGGACGACCGAGATCATCATGAGGTCCGACAGGATGGTGAAAGGGATACCGAGGACTTGGAGCTATCCCCTTCGGAGCAACATAAAGCTGCCGTAGATTTCATCCGGCACTTCCTTCCAGAAGTTGTTCCGTCGGGCCAGACGGCTGCGATGCCGGATAAGAGACTGATAGCGTCATTGGACACTGGATTTTTTGAGCGGTTCAGAGACATCGTCCCTGAGTTTCCAACACAGTCCAATAATGTCACAAGAACATTTGAATTATTGAACGACGCTATCTATAAGCTTGCTTCCAAAACAGGCAAAGCTGGTTTCTTGCCCGCTAATGCTCTCAACCTGCCTTTCATCAATTCAAGGAATAAATTTGATACGGCAGGACAGGGAATAGCGAGAGTTCCTCTGCGTCTAGACGACGAGGCGGAAGACTTGGAATTGTCTTTACCGTCGTCTATGTCTATTCCAACCGCGACGTTGGAAACGACAATAACGTCTAACAGAGCAAGCTTAGACGCTTTATCATATGCAGACCACCTTACAAAGGCGTTATCATTGCGTCTTCAAGGGAAAGAATTCCAGAATATACAATCCTCATTAAGACTTCTTTCAAGGGCAGTAGCTTATTCCACGTATAACTCCTCCCTTTCAGTGGCAAACCTGGAGTTGGTTAGACGTGACGCAGCCCTAGCTACATCCACACGTGTGGATGGTAAGGTGAAAAACTCTCAAGAGTCGCTTTGGTCTCCGGAGAGCTTCTCTTCGACGGCAAGCTTTCAGCAGTCTATGATAAGATAACTAAGAAAGCTTTGGATTCTCTGCTTTTTAGTTCCGCTTCCAAAAAGTCGGATACGGCAGAGAAGAGTAAGACAGGTACTTCTGGGACAAATACGCCCAAGAGAGGTTCCTATAGAGGTTCTTATACATCCTCTAGGTCTTATTCTCGAGACCGTCAAGGCAGCGACTCACGTACGGGACATTCTTCGGGCCGAGACAACCGGTCTGACGTCCCGAGGTCGACGGGACGAGGTGCGGGTCGTGGAGGACGTGGTTTCTCCTTTCGCAGGTCCAGGAGGTGATGGTTTGAACCTCTATCGTGTTCCGGTTGCCAGAAGGTTATCGAGTTTTACAGACGAGTGGGCGTCGATTACGTACGACCCCTGGGTCAGAGGGGTAATTTCGGAAGGACTAAGAATATCCTTCAAGCAAAAGCCTCCATTAACTCGAAGTCCAAAATGGACTCAGCTTCCGTCAAATCCGCAGAAAAGAGACGCTCTTTTATCGGAAGTACAGTCTCTTTTGATGAAGAACGCGGTAGAGGTCGTAGAAGACCAGGAATCACCGGGTTTCTACAGCCATCTGTTTCTGGTTCCGAAACTAGACAGCTCGTTCCGTCCAGTCATAGATCTGAGCTGGATAAACAGGCTGATCGTCGCTCCGAAGTTTTATATGGAGACGATTCGATCGGTCAGAGCGAGTATTCGGGTGAACGATTATGCTACAAGCATAGATCTCAAAGATACGTACTTTCACGTCATGGTACATCCGACTTTCAGAAGGTATCTACGCTTCGCAGTCCTAGGAGTTGTATATCAAT
Source organism: Pictodentalium vernedei (assembly GCA_031216915.1). Taxonomy (NCBI): domain Eukaryota; kingdom Metazoa; phylum Mollusca; class Scaphopoda; order Dentaliida; family Dentaliidae; genus Pictodentalium; species Pictodentalium vernedei. The sequence goes on from CM062289.1 coordinate 262,326,319, forward strand.
TTCGGGCGATGTGCTTCGGATTGAACCTAGCGCCCTGGGATTTCACTCGAATAATGAACTCGGTAATGATGCATTTCCGAGCTCATTCGTCTGCGGTAACGTCGGCCTACCTGGACGACATTCTTCAGAGGTACGGCAACGAGTTAACGCTTCAGAACGATGTGCAGAATCTGCTTCTATTGCTCCGACGTCTCGGTTTTGTTATAAACGAGGAGAAGTCGGATCTGGTGCCGTCCAAGTCATTCACTCATCTGGGAATGAGCTTCGAGACGCACAACAATCTTGTTCGTCTGCCGTTAACCAGAGCGAAGTTAATCAGTTGTTACGCTCGCTGTTGTCTTCACGCAAAGTCACAGCGAGAGAGTTCATGAGACTGATAGGTCTGTGCGGAGCCGCTGCGGATCTCATTCCGATGGGGCAGTTGCGCACTCGTCCTCTCCAAATTTTCTTGACTCAGAATTGGAGTGTGAAGATTCATTCGCTCGATTCAGACGTTCTCTTGTCAGATCAAGTGAAACAAGAGATTCAGACATGGGCAAGCATTCAGTGGTTGACTCGGGGAGTTCCGCTGCAGTTGCCGGATCCGGGTTTTACGATTATGACGGATGCCAGTCAAACAGGTTGGGGTGCAACATTGATCCCAACGGATTCGAAGTGCCAGGGTCTTTGGGATCCGCAGTTTCTAAGCAAGCACATAAACATCAAGGAAATGATGTCAATTTGGCTTGCATTACGTCATTGGATGAACATTATTCAGAAAGCTCATGTCCAAATCCTGTCCGACAATACGACAGTAGTGGCTTATATCTGGAACCAGGGAGGCACTCATTCCGTTCCGTTATTCAATTTAACGGAAAGAATCCTTCTGTTTGCTCTAGAACACCAAGTTCTACTTTCGGCCCATCATATACCGGGTCGTCTGAATGTACTAGCAGACTCCCTTTCACGGAAGGATCGCTTGTTGCCATCAGAGTGGACTCAACAAATAGGTATTCAATCAGATTTGCTACCAATGGGAACGGCCAATGATAGACTTATTTGCGACACATCTCAACAATCAGTTGCAGACGTATGTGTCACCATGTCCGGATCCACGAGCATATGCAGTGGACGCTCTATCGATCTCGTGGGACGAAATGATAGGATATGCGTATCCTCCAGCGCCGTTAATACAGCAAGTATTGCTAAAGATAAAACAATCTCAATGCAGGATTCTGTTGGTAGCATCTCGGTCTCCACAGAGACCGTGGATAAATCTACTCAGATGTCTGCTGTGGGACTTACCACGAAAGCTTCCTCCAAGGGAGGATCTTCTTTCACAGGGGAAATCGCGTCAACTTCATCACAACCCGCAAGGTCTCAACCTTCACGTATTTCCGTTGTGCGGTCCTTCTTGCATGGCAAGCATTTTACAGGACGAGCAGTGGACGCGATTTCTAAATGTAGGAGGACCTCTTCTTCGCTAAATTATGCGGCTAAGTGGAAGGTCTTTCGTCGTTGGTGTAGGGATCATTCTGTTGATATTTTTGATCCCTCCATACCAGACATTGCAAACTTTCTAGTATACTTGTTTGACGAGATCAAACTGCAGCCTGTTACTATTAAAGGTTATAGGTCTATGTTATGAACTTATCTGATACCTATGCACACCATGATAGTTTACAAATTGGATCTAATGTCTCTTTATCTAAGTTAGTTAGAAACTTCTCGATAAATAGACCTAGAACTCTTAGATTAATTCCTAAATGGAATTTAGCTTGGGTTCTTCTTAAACTGAAAGAAAAGCCATTTGAGCCACTTGGGACAGTAGATTTCTAATTCTTGTCTTATAAGACAGCTTTTCTCTTAGCTTTCTCTTCTGCTAGAAGAGTCAGTGAGCTTCATGCACTATCGGTGGATGATTCTCACTATCATAGTGTCGGGAACACTATTACCTTTACTACTAATGTTGGATTTTTAGCTAAGAATCAGGCTCCTAATAAATACCCGGAACCTATTGTTATTAAGGCTCTTCCGTCTTCAGATGGGCGTAGGCCTTTACTCTGTCATGTTAGAGCTTTACGTATTTATAAACAAAGATCTCAGTTTATCAGAAAGGGACGGAAACGCTTCTTTCTGTCTCTGATGCCTAATAGAAAGGACAATTTTTATACTGTACCAATGACCCAGACATAGCTAGCTGGTGCTAACTCTTAAAATATAGGGCCAAACACAAATTTTGCCCCCCAATCCCCAAAATTTGCATCTAAAACTAAAGAAAACATGTCCTGAGAGGCCCTCCACACTTCGCCCCTACTGCGCATACGCAGTGTCAAGGACGTTCTGAAATTGGCGCCATTTATCATTCTAAGTTTGGCCCTTCATCAGTTAACATCTGACTGATCTTTGTGCTTTTAAATCTCAGTTTAAATGATGCCAGACACATAAATATTAGTGAAATGGTGATTCTAAGGAGGGTAGAAAAGGAGGAGAGGAAAAGAATGTGTGACAGAATATTATCAGGGCTGTAACTTAAAATTTTTTAATGAAATTATGTTAAGTTACCTATTTTCAAGGCAGCAGCCATTTTGTTGTCATTCTGATTATTTAGTTACACTGTTTTTTCAAGTGTTTTTCCTCTCTCCCTGTCCTTTAAGTTCCCCCTTGCTATTCTCCCATGCTTTTGGCATAATTTCTGTAATTATTATTACTAAAATTTCTTCGGAGTTTTAGCTGAATAACAGAATGAATTCTGTTCTTTCCCCATGTTTTCGTCTTCACCTACGGGTGGTTAGGCGTTGTGTTCTGCATCTACCATCTGATGTTCTGCAGTTTCTTCCCTGGAAGTCTCTGTTTTGCATCAGATGGTGTATTTTTGGTAACTTATTTCGGGCCTGGGTGCCTGGAGTCTTATTTTAGTGTTTTTACACTCATTGTTTACATTTACAACAGCCCTCTGTGTGAGGGGGGGATTTCTAAATAATAATATCTTTATGTTATTTTAATCATAACTAGATACATTATTATTGTTCGTAAGTGTTGAATAAATTGTTTAAAATATTTTTAAAATTTTTGTCCACACTTAGGCTTGGGATCCATTGGGGCTCAACGTTACTTTTCAGAAACTTGGGCTGTTCTGAAAAAATATTTTTTCAAAATATTTTGATTTCAATTATTTTTTCTATATTAATGGATCATATTATTATTATGTATTTTGATTGCCAGGGGTTAGTGCGAGTACCAGGACTTGTTTTCTTTTCACATTGAAAGGATATTGATCAATTGTTTTAAGAGGAAGTCTTCCTCTGACCTTATTATCATTCTATATGTGGTCAGTGTACTCGCATTAACTCCGGTTCTGTATCGTATGTTTTCGAAGACAATATGGGAAGCGTATGTCACGGTATGTTGTTGGGGATTTGGACACTCCGGTCCTTTCCCCGCAGGGTCACTCTACTTTATCAATTTCTATTTCAGACGATCAAGATTAGGGTGATGTATCTGTGATGTCTTCCAACAGTGTGCCTCCGTCGTCACAATTAATGAAGGGCTAGCGGAAAAGTGCTCATGTAATACGCCAATTGCCTAAGAGGACCCTAGTAGGTTCGACGGCCTTTGACGTCCGCTAGCTCACCCGGTGTAGCGTCCATTCACCGAATGGTTCGGCAGCCGGGTTCGTCAGTTGCGGTCTAGAAGGAATTTTGGGGTGATGCGAGCACTATAAAATTAACTTAATGCACACCCAGTGACGGCGGATCGGAGGGAGAACGGAGGAAGCCTTTTAGTCCGGTTCATAGCTCGTTCCGGTCCATCCGGACGGCAAGCGAGAGAGGCCCCTCTCTCGTTCAACAACATCTGGCCCCAGATGTTGTGGTACAAATGTGTCGTTAGCGGAGCATACGTCCGTCGCTCGGGACGCTCCGTTGTATAGGCAGTCCGCTGAGACTGCTAAGGCTTCCTCTTCTCGTCAGCGCACACGACCGCACCTTGGCTGCGTGACCGCCGATATATTACCAGCTTCGCCGATCAAGGATTCTTCGGCGACCAGGTCACACCATCCGGCAGCCAGGGATTCGAGACCGATGGACTCCGGACGTTCGCATAGGAAAAGTATGCGGGAGCCATCTGATGCGGAGCTGCCCTCGGCGAAGCAGCGATAGACTGCACCTCCGCAGGTCTCGACGCCGGACATTCTTGTGCACATAGCACAGCTTATCGCAGCATCCCAGCAGCCGACAGAAACGGTGTCGGATCGAGAATTATCCGACAGCGCTGGGTCGGTAGCCGGGGACTCGAGGCCTGCAGACTCCGGACGTTCGCATAGGAAGTGTGCGGGAGTCAACGTACACGGAGCTTCCAGCGGCAATGCATCGTAAGTCCGCTACTGCACAGGCCTCGGGAACGGACGTGCTTTCCTTAATAGCACAGTTTATCGCAGCATCCCAGCATCAACTGAATCTGTCGCATATATTTTATCCGACGATGCTGGGTCGGGACGCTCCGCGGAAGCGGGTACGGACGTCCGAAAGTTTCATCCGGTCCGACGGGATACCGAAAGGGATTCGGTGGATTTCAAGCTTTCCCTTTCGGAACAACATATGCTGCGATGCCGGATAAGAAACTGATAGCGTCGGTGGACTTAGAAATTTTTGGTTCGGTTCAGGGACATCGTCCCTCAGTTCCGACCTAGTCCAATAATGTCACACAAACTTTCGAATTATTGAACGACGCTATATATATTATTATTTTATGCTTGCTTTCCAAGCATTTCTGGTTTCTTGTTCGAAGAGTTATGGAGATGTCTTTCAAAAGTGTGCCTCTGTCGTCATAGTTAATGAAGAGTTAGCGGCAATAAGTGCTCATGGAATATGTCTATCGCTTACGGAGTGACATTCGCTAGCTCACCCGGTGTAGCGTACATTCATCGAATGGTTCGGCTGCCGGGTTCGTCCGTTGCGGTCTAGGAAGGAGATTTGGGTGATGCGAGCACTTTAATTACTTTAGTACTCACCCAGTGACGGCAGATTGAGGACAGATCGGAGGAAGCCAACAACATAGGGGACCGCATGTTGTGGTTCAGATATTTTACATTCGGAGCATTTGTCCGTTGCTCGGGACGCTCCGTTATATTGACAGTCCGAGAGACTGTCTTTAATGCTTCCTCATCCTCACAGCAGGGCACACGGCCGCACATTGGCTACGTGACCTCGAGTATCCGATCAGTTTCGGCATTCAGTGATTCCACAGCGAATAGGTCGCGCCATCCGGTAGCCAAGGGACACAAGGCCTATACACTCCGTTCGCTCGCATATTGGAAGTATGCACGGGGTAGCGATCTCGGAGCTTCCTGCGGCAATGCATCGTAAGACCGCTGCTCCTCAGGCCTCAGTGACGGACGTGCTATCCGAGTTAGCACAGTTGTTTCGCAGCATCCCAGCAATTGACGGTTTCTTGGTCGAATCAGGAATTATCCGACGGCGCTGGGTCCGTGCGGTCCGTGGTTGCATCAAGCTACGGACGAGCCGAACGCTTTATAGGGTCCGACAGGATGGCGAAAGGGATTCGAAAGATTTCGAGTTTTCCCTTTAGTAGTATCGGAAGATGCCTTTCATATCTTCTGGCATTTCTTCCAGTGATTATTTTTCGGACTTCATTGCTGCGATCTTGGATAAGAGACTTATAGCGTCATTGGACTCGGATTTCTCGATCGGTACAGGGACTTTGTCCCTGACTTACCGACGCAGTCCAATATTGTCATTACAACATGTGTTTTATTTTTCGACGCTATATATTTATATATATATACAAGCCTGCTACTAAGCATGATAGTTTAGTTTCTTGTCCGCGTGGCTCATTTCTGCCATTTTATCTTTTTTACATATAGTTTATTTTGGCAGAGCAGTGCATACCGAGAGTTCATATGCGTCTAGACGGTGTGATTAAAGACTGCATATATTCTTTTTCGCCGTTTATGTCTTTTCCAATTTCAATGTTGGGAACGACATTATGTATAGTAGACTTAACTTAGACGCTTTATTATACGTAATCCGCCTTACTGAGGCGTTATCATTACGTCTTCAAGAAAAGATTTACGGGATATTATTCTCAATGTAATTTCTTTTGAGGGCAGTAGTTTGTTCACGTATAACTCCGCCCTTCAGTGGCTGATTGGAGTTGGTTAGACGTGATGCAGCCCTAGCTACATCCACGCGTGGATAGTAGGTTAAGAACTCTCTCAGAGTCGCTTCATACTCGGAGGAGCTTCTCTTCGACGGCAACTTTCCGGCAATCCATGAATTGCTTGATTTATACATTCTCTTGTTTATCTAGTGTTACAAGAGATTCAGACTGGGGCAAACATTCGGTGGTTGACTCAGAGAGTGCCGCCGCAGTTGCCGGACCCGAGTGTGGCTGTTATGACGGTTGCCAGTCAAACAGATTGGGATATATACTGATCCCTACGGATTCGAAGTGCCAGGGTCTTTGGGTTCCGCAGTCTTTTAGCTATCAGTTTAACTTCCGCGGAATAATGTTTTTTAGGCTTGCTTTATGTCATTGCATGAACATTATTCAGAAACGCATGCCCAAATTCCTGTCCTTTAATTCGACAGTAGTGGCGTATCTCCGGAACCAGGGAGGCACTCTTTCGTTTCCGTTATTCAATTTAATGGAAAGAATCCGTCTGTTGGTTATAGTACACCAAGTTCAGTTTTGGTCCGTCATATTCTGGGTCGTCTGATTGTTTTATCGCACTCCCGTTCTCTTACGGGTCGCTTGTTGCTGTCAGAATGGACTCTCAACAAACAAGTATTCAATCAGATTTGCTATCTATGGGAGCGCCCAATGATGTTTTATTTATGACACAGCTTGCTAATCAATTGCAGACGTATGTGTTGGCTTGTCCAGATCTCTGAGCTAATACTGTTAACGCTCTATTGATCTATAGGACGGAATGATAGGATACGCGTATCCTCCGGCGCTGTTGTTTTAGCAGGTATTGCTAAGATAAACAACCACAATACATTTCTGTTGATAGCATCTCTATCTTCACAGAGATCATGAGTAATTTACTCTCTTGTCTACTGTGGATCTTAACGTGAAATCTTCCTCTATGTGAGGATCTTTTTTCACTGGGTAAATCGTGTCATCTTTATCACAACCAGCAAGGTCGCAACCTTCATGTATTCCGTTGTGTGGTCCGTATTGCATTGTAAGCACTGTACTGGACGAGCTTTGGACGCGATTTCTTACTATAGGAGATCCTCTTCTTCGCTATTCTATGCGACTAAAGTGGAGGCTCTTCCGTCGTGGTGTAGGGATCATTATGTTCATATGGTTGATCCCTCCATACTACTCATTGCTATTTTTTAGTATACTTGTTTCACAAGATCTACTGCAGCCTGTTGTTATTTAGGTTATAGGTTTATGTTACCTCATACCTATGCACTCTACGATAGTTTACAATTGAGTCTTTTGTCTCTTTATCTAAGTCAGTTAGTAACTTTTTGATAAATAGACTTAGAATCTTTAGATTAAATTCCTATACGGATTTTAACTTCAGGTTCTTATTTAGCTAAGTAATCATTTGAGCCTCTGGAAACAGTAGTTTTCAAATTCTGACCTTTTAGACAGTAATTCTGTTGGTTCTCTTTTACTGTAGAGTCAGTGAGTTTCATGCACTATCGATGGATGATTTTCACTTTCATAGTTTCGGAATCAATACTTCCGTTACTATTTAGGTTGGATTGTTGCATAAGAGTTAGGCTCCTATTATCCGGAACCTATTATTTTAAGGTCCTTCCGTCTTCGTATGGGCATAGGCCTTTACTCTTTCCGGGTACAGTTTATGTATTTATAAACAGATATCTGTTTATTACAAGGGCGTAAGCTTCTTCTGTCTTTGATGTCTAGTAGAAGGACGTTACGCTCCATTTTATTGTTAATGGATTCTATTAACTAGCGTACTGCTTATGGTATATCATTGGCTTAGCAGTTGTGCTTAAGATTTCGGCTCATGAAGTAAGAGTTCTTCTACTTCTTGGGCTTACATTAATAGTGTTGCTATTATAGATTTTTGAAGGCTGCTCATTGCGCTCAGCCATCCATTCATGAATTTTATCTCAGAAATATCGAGTCCATTTCTGGAGGCCTCTATTGTTAGGTCTATTATCTACTGCTCAGAATGTCATTCACTTAACAGTTGCTGCTATAGCTAGGTAGGCTGTCTGTTTCGGCAGTGTCTCCGTTCGGCTGCCCTCTTCGCTCTGGGCTATTTGACCCAGGGCAAGAAAAAAGGGGGGGGGGGGGAGGGTGTTCCCTTGGGTCACCTGTTTTTACTATGAAAACAAGGGGATACCTCCTCCGGAGTTAGTAATTCTGAGCTGTTATTGGGGTGGTTGTTTAGTGAGAAGTTTAAGTTTATAAAATTCATTCAAGTCTTAGTTTTTAAAGTATAGCTTTTGAATATTGCATATGTCAACGGACATGATTATGCAATTCTCACACACTTTTAGGAGTATAAGAGTCTCTATTCTCTAGACTTACTTTATTATTGGCTTACTTTAAAAATTATTAGTATAAGGATTATTGGATATTAATAGAGTACATGGATGTATGAAGCTCAATTTTTGGAAGGTGTTGTATCTTTCTAATTTATCATAAATAAGAAAGATACATGTAAGGCCTATTACTTCTTTTCCCTACAGGGGATGACTCTATTTTATTTTATTGAGCGTATTCCATTTTGCTCTATGTCCTTGGCCCTCCAGCCTTTTTACTATTCAGCTATGTCTGGGTCATTGGTACAGTATAAAAATGTTAAAAAATTTATAGTAATTTATATATTTTTTATACTTACCAATGACCCAGACGGGGATGGCCCTCCCAGGAGTTGGGAACTCTTGCCTCCCCGCTGAGTACATAGCGCTTACCAGGCACTGGTTATTAGAATGATAAATGGCGCCAATTTCGGAACGTCCTTGACACTGCGCATGCGCAGTAGGGGCGAAGTGTGGAGGGCCTCTCAGGACATGTTTTCTTTAGTTTTAGATGCAAATTTTGGGGATTGGGGGGCAAAATTTGTGTTTGGCCCTATATTTTAAGAGTTAGCACCAGCTAGCTATGTCTGGGTCATTGGTAAGTATAAAAAATATATAAATTACTATAAATTTTTTAACTTTTGGTCCATTCTATTGCTAGATGGATTCAATGAACTATCCGTACTGCTTATGAGATAATATATCTTCTACTCAGCAGTCTGTGCTTAAGATTTCGGCTCCTGAAGTAAGAGCTCTTTCTACATCTTGGGCTTATGCAAATAGTGTTGCTATTACAGATTTAATGAAGGCTGCTTATTGGTCTCAGCCATCCACATTCACGAATTTTTATCTCAGAAATATTGAGTCCATTTCTGGAGACCTGCATTGTTTAGGTCTGTTATCTGTTGCTCAGAATGTCGTCCACTAAACAGTTGCAACTATAGTTATGCAGGCTTTCTGTTCCGGCAGTGACTCCGTCCTGCTGCCCTCTTCGCTCTGGGTTATTTGACCCAGGACAAGGGGAAGGGGGGGGGGGGGGGAGGGTGTTCCCTTAGGTCACCTGCTTTGTAGTGAAAAGCAAGGAGATTCCTCCTCCGGAGTCAGTAATTCTGAGTCGTTACCGGGATGGTTTTAAAGTGTAATATTAATGTTAAAAATTCATTCATGTCATATTTTTAAAGTGTAGCTCTGTGTGAAGCAACATGAATGTTATTATGCTCAATTATGGAGGGTATTGTATCTTTCTAATTTAACATAAAATAAGAAAGATACATGTAAAGCCTAATACTCCTTTTCTCCTTGAGGGGTTGACTCTATATAGTTGAGCTTATTGGATTTTCCTCTATGCCCTAGGCCCTCCAGCCTTTTTACTATTCAGCTAAGTCTGGGTCATTGGTACAGTATAAAAATGTTAAAAAATTTATAGTAATTTATATATTTTTTATACTTACCAATGACCCAGACGGGGATGGCCCTCCCAGGAGTTGGGAACTCATACCTCCCCGCTGAGTACATAGCGCTGACCAGGCACTGCTTGTAAGAATGATAATTGGCGCCAATTTCGGGACGTCCTTGACACTGCGCATGCGCAGTGAGGGCAAAGTATGGAGGACCTTCAGGACATGATTTCTTTTGGTTTTAGATGCAAATTTTGGGGATTGGGGGGCAAAATTTGTGTTTGGCCCTAGAATTTTAAGAGTTAGCACCAGCTAAGTCTGGGTCATTGGTAAGTATAAAAAATATATAAATTACTATAAATTTTTTAACTTTCGTGAAATATTATTCAATTATCAGTTCTGATGCAAATACGGCAGCAGACTTCCAGGAACCAGTGGTGCCTACAGTCGACTCTATGAGTTGATTATACATGTGTTTCGTGTTCTATACATCCCAACCTTCATTTTGATGTATATTTTGTGTATATGTAATTTGAATTGAAGGAATATCGGAGGTGAGAATTTTCAAAATAAACAAAATTTCATTACTTATATAGGCCCTTAAGGGAACGTCCAACATAACTTTTGTCAAATTTCATGCAATTTTCTTTCAAGTCTAAAAAAGGCCCAAAATGAATAACCCCAATAAATTATATACCAAAATGCTTGGAATGAAACATAGAGCATGTGGAAACTGAAATTTGCCATGGAACTGCTGCCATGTGTAAATAGCACCACCTGAAAGTCTGCTATGGCATAAGTAAGAGAACAAAATTTTCACAATAAAATACCTCAAAATAAAATAACAGCTGCATTCTATAAACATTGAAGTACATACTCGAAGAAATTTTTTCCTAATTCATGAAAGTAATAAAGATTGAGACCAAATGGTATAAGTGGAGTGCTCACTGATTGAAGGCAGACATTTTCTTTTGTTTATGTTTTGATTTGGGGAGTTCAACAAAGGTCAACTTGAAGGAGACCAGCAGAAGAAGTATGGAAGGACAAAAGAGTGTCTCCCAATATAAAGATGTATGTGTTACTGTGGTAGTTTGGAAAGAAACTATGATATGCTCCTGTGTGGAATGCACTGCAAAGTCATACATTGTAGTTGAATAAATATATTTACAAATCCCTTGCACTGTAACCCCTTTTATCCCATGCATCAATTTGATAGTGATTAAATTGTTAAATTTGTCTGGTTTATCAATAAGTATAATAGCTTTGTTTACTCTTGGACACCAATATACTGATGATATCTGTTGGAGAAGAAATAAGGGTAACTGTAACCTGTCACTGCAATAAACCATCTAATGTACTTAAAAAGTACACTGTTATTCAAAACACATCAAATCAACCTTACATATTAAACCATTATTGCATGTACTTTCCCCAAGGAGGCTTATTGGCATATTGAGATCAGAAGGGCACATCCAGAGGGTCTCGCATATTTTTTTCAAGAACGCAGTACACAAAGCAATCCCCAAAAGGTGACAAGTGAGCTCCATTTGACACAAAAAATTTCCCGGGGGGGGGGGGGGGGGGGGGGGGGGGGGGGGGGGGGCTCTCTTCCTTGTAGGACTCTACCTCAAGGCATATGCCTTTTTTCTCAACTCTTTTTTCTTGTTGAAGATCCTGGCTACACATGTTCCAAACACTATCAGACAGGTAACCCTCCAAATAAGTGTATCAGCAAAAATCATGTTACATTGCAAAACATTCTTTTTAGAGTTTTAGTTCTGGACCTTTCATGCTTCTTACTTCCAACTATAACACTTAATTTATCGATTAATGGGTGAATAGAAAAGTCCTGCCATAATCAACATTTCGAGTTCCATAAGTCTTCAAAACAGCTCCGATAAAAGTGTCAAACATCAAATTGGTGGATTCATACAGAATATTCATTAGATTGTTGCTAGATAAGTAATAGGAACAAAAATGCCGAGAGGTCCTCGGTTCGAATCCCACCTGCGGCAACCGCGTTGAGTCCTTGGGCAAGACACTTGACCCCCATTGCCCATGTGGGGGCACGATGACGCCGTGTACTAAGGCGTACTGCACGTCGATGGTACGCATGTCTTCAACCAATCTAACCCTGCCTGTGCTGCAGTGTGGGGTTACGATGTTGGGGAGCTGGCAGCTGCTCGTCATTGCTCGGTGGTTCTCTCTGGGTACTCCGGCTTCATCCACCCGTAAAACTGTCACGGTCATGATTAGCCATTATGCATAAATATGTGACCTTAAACATCAATAAATAAATAAATAATAGGAACAAAATCTTCATCGGAAAATTCTGTAGCAATACAATTGAGGGTATTAGCATGCACTTTGCAACAAATTGTAACAAATCAACTGGTTATAAACAAAATATTCTAACTCAAAAGAGTGAAAAAGTACCACAACTCTGAAAAAATGTGGGAAGAAACACATGCTACAGCAGCTACACAGGCATTGTTTCCCCATGATGCTCGATCACAAAACCAAATATCCTTCAAATTGGAGTAGTAATGGTTGAGATACAAGGGAGAATGTTGGTACATGTAATGATGAATGGGTAAGACTAAGATTAAGAGGACAGGGGTCACAACTTCACGGCCCTAGATGCACCTTTGATTTTCCAACTTCCAGGTCTGGGGCATAATAATCGCAACACACCCACCTTATCAATTCATAATTTCAGTAAAATAAAAGAAATTATCAATTTTAATTAATAGATGATGGGAAATATTTGGCTTCCTTCGCCTTCTCGTACTATTTAATTACCACAAACAATATCAGTTTGATGCCGACAAACGAAACTGAACGCATGTGGTCTGGTTAAAAAGTAACTCGGCATGGATAATGAAGAAATTGCAAATATTTCGTGTATTTCATTTGTTTAAAAGCCAGTTGCAGCTAATATTGCCCGTGCATTCGATAATTTGTTTCGGTTTTGACCACACGGCCACGCTGACACTCAGTGACCTTGGTTATGTTTATTGTGATATGCAAATTGGGGATGGTTTCCAGTGAAGGAGATTTGTCACATTTGTCAGTGTAAAACGATGACAAAAGACACTGATCAACGCTTGTGTTAGTATGGTTGGTTGCAAGAGAAAACTGAATTCTCAGCATCGTCCAAGCGCACCTTATTTAAAAGCGCGAATGCATCATTTTCAACCCATCTTCAATTGGTCCTTTGTAGACATCAAAGACAGCCGCGAGAAATTCCATAGTTACTAGGAAGTAAATAACTTCACAACATCGGGGGGAGTCAACACGCTCAATATAGTTCTAGGTCACTTTGAATATACTTCGTGAAAAAGTGATTTCCGAAGCATTCTGCTTACTTTGTTATGAATATTGCCTTATTTTATGTGTATTGTCCCGATTTTATACACTCGGTTATTTTTTTACAAGTGGTTCATGTTGTCTTTCTAGTGCGCAATAATTCCGATTTTTTGTCAACAAAAAAGTTCAGACGGCCTGTAAACACGAGAGGGAATTTCAAACCATATTTTGCAGTTATGACATTAACAGCTCTAGTATTTGCTGTCACCTGTTTGCAAATCCGCTCATACATTGTCTCAAACAAATAAAGGGCGTGATCAAGTCCTTGCATTCTTACGATTTCCCAAATTGAGTATTTCTGCAAGAACCACATCGTAATCACATGACCGGAATAAACATCATTGAAACATGGCCACATCCGGAACATCCGAAATTTGTGGTGGTGTTATTACCTTCAAACATCAAAACCCACAAGAGTGTGTGTCAAAAAAATGCTTTCTCCGAGTCTGTAGTATGTTATCATTATATTGAGAACAAGGCTTTCGAATTACCGATTATTTTGTGGTTTTACCGGTTCGTTAGTTACGCCATTGGCAAATTGATCTTCTTCAAAATCATAAAATTCACTTTTTTTCCTGAAAAAAATTATATGTACCTTTTCTATGCACTTTACTCATTATTTTGATACATAATTTGCCTTTCCTTACTTCTCTTATCTGTTTCTGATGCATTGGGAAAAATGTCAACACATTGACCAAAGTTAGGTTGGATGATGTCGACCCCTTAAGGTGCAATAAAAGTGATGGAATTTAGTTTATTTTGAAATTCCTGCCTCTGATATTCCTGGTAAAACTGAAGAATAGGGGACTTTTCCTTTTATTTAAAAACACTGCGTTTTTCTCACCTTTTTTCTATATTTTCCTTTAACTAGTCATGTTTTCGATAAAATGGTCGAAAGAGACTCACTTTTGACTAATATTTGAGATAATTTAAACCCTTTTAATGTTGCGGTGCCAGAGATTCTTCTGCATTCTTGCCATTTTGAAGTGCGCGTTTATATAACTTTCGTTTTCTCTTTGGCTGGCGATTGTAGGTCTAGGGTCAGTGTAGTGAGGGTTAGGGTTAGCTTACCGGTAAGCTAACCCTAGCCCTCACTACACTGACCCTAGACCATGTCAGGAACAGAACAAACAAGCATACCAAAAACAACAAATACACAGAGCAGACGCCGAAAAACACCAAAAGACATGGAAGAAAGATGAATGCGAATGTCACTAATTGCACAGGTAAAAAACGTTTGTTGGGCAGTTATAATTGCCAGTAAAAGTGAATATCTTTCGGTCATTTTATCGAAAACATGACTAGTAATAGGAATATGTAGAAAAAAGGTGAGAAAAATGCGTTGTATTTACGTAAATGGAAAAGTCCCCTATTCTTCAGCTTTACCATATTCCTTAAGGTCTGTAGGAACTGGCAAATTTTCCCAAATAGACAAAAACAAATGGTTCCAAAACACGATAATTACACAATTTTCATACAAGCAATCACAGGCAATGGTATTGTTTTGATCTAAAGAATATTTGGAGTTCTGAAGTTTCAAACTAAAAAGTGATTTTATTGTTGAAAATCAACTTTTAAATTGAAAATTGCACTAACAACAGAACTAAAAATTCACATTTGGAACACTTAAATTACTGAAACCAAAATTAATCTGAACCATGCTTCTACAACACTTTACCGACAAATGAACTTTGAGGTGCTTTTTAAATTATTTAAAACACATTTTTAATCTCCTCTCTGAAAGATTTTTTTAGTACAGTGGTGCCCACTTAATTGGATATCTCTTAATTATATATCCCTGTTAATTGAATATAATTTTAAAACTCAAAACCATTTAGCATACCTTCAGTACAAATTTGATCTGTTAATTGCATATGGGTTGTAGAGTAAACTCCTGTTAATTGTATATAGATTTTTATAATATGTCGAAAAAATTACTGTGACACGCACCAAATTCCCCTTGTTTATCAACCTTTTTGGCCTCCAATACAGACATTTATTCTACTATATCTTGTTTGACAGAGCTCTATGAGCTCTGTCAAACAAGATATAATAGAATAAATGCTCAATATACCTCCAGAACACAGGAAACTGACCAAATCCCTGTTAATTGTATACTCCTGTTAATTGAATTATTTTCACTGGCAAAATGGATATTCAACTAGACTTTATGATTCTGGAGAATCATGGCTTTTCCCGATGAGATTCCATGATTCTTCATGACCCCACAGTGTCTGATGAATTGTTTTTAACTGTCTCACTGAAGTTCCTTCATTGATGTTATGAGAAAGGTGAGTATAGTAGTCTCAAATGACTTGGCTCGATCCTAATTAACACCATAATTATGGAAACACTGGAACTACCAGCGCGACTGAAGAGAACAATAGCAGCTCTGGGCATCTCTTGCCCTGTCACCTGGACTGTCCGGGAGACAGGCAAGAGAGTCCATCTGAACTTGGAGTTCGTCATTGAAGAGCACAACACCGCCACACCTTCTTCGGGGAGAGGTAGCACCTTTTGTGAGAGGAACCCCTCTCACACTGGTCCTCACCCGAAGAAGCCTGGACCTGGCCCTGTAAAGAAGAAGAGCAAGAAGAAGAGTCCGTCCACCAAGCGCCGGGATTCCAGGCGCCCGGAGGCCTTCCGGAATAGGAAGGAAGAGGTGATCGAGAGGATGGAGGTCCTGGAGGCAGCTGCCAGTTCCCCTCCTAGTCCCACTAGTACACCCAACCAACTGCCAGCTCCTGAGTCGGTACTGTTGGATGAGGAACGTCTGGTGGAGACTGAGGAGGAACCGGAGGTTGCCTTTTCACCACCTCCCACCCCTCACTCCCCACTTCCTTCTCTACCGGACAGCCCGGGTGTGTCAATCTCAGCAACACAGCCACCTAAGTCTGCAGTCACTGCCGAAGAATTAAGGAGAATAATAGAGATGGGAAGGCGGGCAGTTGAGATGGGAAACCGAATCGCCTCCGAAACCCACGAGTTCAGGGAACAATCCAAAGCAGATCTCAAAAAGGAATTAGACGCAATCCATTCACCAAACTCAACACTAAACTCAACATCGTCGACTTCCACATCACAATCTCAACCACCTCCAAAGAACAAGAGTTGGAAGAAGCCTAGACGGGGTTAAGCCACCTCCCTCCTTCCTTTTCCTCCTCCACCGCGCCTTGACATCCTACAACAACAACAAACAGCTAACGAGGGTTGAAAGGGACTTGTCCTCCAAATCGTCCCTGCGTGCCTTTGGCGCGTCAAACCATTTCGTTCGTCTCAAATGATTCAGTCGATAAAAAAATTGTTTAGGTAAAAACCATCATTAACGGTGGAGTGGGTTAATATCAATATCGTCGTCCGACAAGTTAATGACCCACAAAAGGAATTATGTTTGTTTCACACATACCCACTGAGTGCTGTGTCTATTTGAAAATAGTCCATTTTATCTCAAATGTATCCAAAATATTGATGTCTGGCAGCTTGTAGAGGGTTAACAAGTACTAACAGGAATATTTTTCCATGCAACTTGTAATGTCACACTAAGAACTGCAAATGGCCATTTTTTCTTTAAAATCTTCCAAGATGTTTTCAGAGAAATCCCTGCGCATACGCTCTTTTCCAATTCGACGTGACGAAATGCGAAATTCATGTCGCTCTTCATGGAAAGTGATGCCACAACTATTCATGAACAAGGAGTGAAAATTTCATGGAAATCTGCCTAGAATTGGCTGAGATATGGCGTTTTGGAGAGAGGAGGTAATTGTTTGAATTTGATCCTTCCTTTTCAAGCCAGTTCGAAAAAAGACGTCGGGAATGGGCGCAGAATCCTTCAGTGCCTCCTCGCTGGAGTAAGTCCACTTAAATGTTACAATTGTGTGTGACTGGTGGAGAGTTGACTGTAAATGGAAGTTGCTTCTTTAAGACAGCCACCAGGGATCCCAATACAACCTTTAAACCTACGAGAATCTCAGAAGTTTAAAGTCAAGAGAAATTGGCGGTGATTGGGTTTCTGCCAGGCAGGAAAAGATTGACGAAGATTTGCATATTGGACATTAAAATAGCACTTCAGACATACACGAACGGTGTTCAGACCGCTGGAGGCAGCGACTTGAAATTTTCAGAACTTGTTCTACGAACCCTGGCCGACATTTTGGGATCTGTTTGGAGTGTCCGGACCGCGTGGAAAACACCACGCATCGCTTGGAATGTGAGAGTACCATTCGTCCCGACTCTATCAGTTTAGAATGGACACGGGCAGTGTTGTAGACGACTGTAGAGCTGCGATTGAGCATAACGTCCCAGGTTTCGGTGCCGCATTGCCTAACCAGCTCCAAAAGAGCGGCGGGGGAGGGGTATCATGACACTATCTTTAAACCTTAGATAATCGTCAGAAGTTGAAGTGAAAAGAAATCGGCGGTGAGTAGGTTTTTTGGCGGGTAACGATTAACGAAAATTTGCCAATTAGACATTAAAATTGCACTTCTCACAAACATGAAGCGTGTCTAGACCGCTGAAGGCAGCGACATCTAATTTTCAGAACTTGTTCTACGCACCCTGGCCGACATTTTGGCATCTGTTGCGAGTGTCGAGGCCACGTGAAGAACACCACGCATCGCGTGGAAAGTGAGAGTACTATTCGTCCCGACTCTGTCAGTTTGGAATGGACTTGAGGACTGTTGTAGGCTACTGTAGAGCAGCGATTGAGCATGAAGTCGGAGTTTTTTGTGCCAAATTGCCTAACCGGCTCCAAGGTATGATTTTTCGTCCGTACATCGCCCAGATCGACTGTAGTTTATACCGTTACCATACGTTGAGGTAGCCTTTTGTCATTTTTGCCACTTTTGCCCCAGATTTGAGGGTACCTTCCTTCAACCCCATTTTATAGCAAAATCTAGCCATGCTCCCAACAACGCCCTCTCTCCGTCGGCCCGGGTGCTTCTAAAAATAGAAAGGTCAATGGGTAGGGGCCCGTTAGCAAACAAACAGGGGCAGGACAGGTGTACTTGATGAAAAAACAGTTGTGTGAACATCCCCAGAAGTGAAAACCTATGCTCAGTGGCTGTAATCAAGATGTTAATTTAGACTCCCATAACGGCCAGTATACTATAGAATGCAATTGGGTGGGTGGCGGGCATCATCACTGGATCTAATGTTGTATTTCATGTTTTCTTTATATTCTATTTATTTTTTTGATCTCTCTCTCTCTCTCTCTCTCTCTCTCTCTCTCTCTCTCTCTCTCTCTCTCTCTCTTTCTCTCAGTTTAATTTGTGTTTGTCTATAATGTTTATAATATTTAGATTTTGCTAGATTCTGTTATTTATGGAATACGTTCTGCCATATTGTAAATTATTAGTCACCGTACAGGAACGGAGGGGCTTCTAAGTGGTAAGCACTTGTCCTCCAATCCTGATTTGCATTGTCAAGTGGCAAATAAAATATGTTTAATCTAATCTAACAGTAGGGGGGGGGGGGGGGGGGGGGGGGGGGGCATGTGTCCTAGATAAAAAAAACAGCAGAGGGCATGTGTCCTAGGTAAAGTGAACAGCCAGGGGGAGGGGGGGGTGTCCCCGCTCATTAATTTTAATAGCAGGCAGTTGTTCATGGGGCAGGTGCCCTATCCCACTGCCCAGTATTCCAAATTTTCTATGGTACCTGGCCTTGACGGAAATAACATTTCAACAAGAAACAACGGGAAACCTATTTGCAATAAAGCTGCAAATATAAAGTTGATTTTAGGACCATTCCATGGACATTTTAAAGCCTACTGCGATATCAGCGTTTCTTACTCTCGTCCTTTCACCACACCGCAGTATTTTACCCGAGTCGAGTTCTGACGTCATGCAAGTTTGATGGACATGCTTTCAATTTTGTTATTGACAACATATTTATAATTTCATGCTTACTGATCCGAATTTTGAAAACGACACACGCAATCGCGAAAGTGTTTTCTGAAAAACACGATTCTGTAAAAGGTTTTAGTGAAATTTGATTATTTTTTTTATTTTCAATTTCCATGGCTCTTGTTGAAAAGGTGCTAATCACTGATCGTCCCAAACGAGATCAAAGACACGCCGTAGTTTAATAACAGACAGAGAATCTTCTAAGAATATACATGCGCAATCCTAAAATGCAATAAATCAAGTGTTTTTTCACGTTTTATGAGAGAAATATGTCCAATTGTATCATTGAATCATTTTTAGGTATATGTGGGTGAGAAATTTTCTATACGGACAAAATACAGGCTAAATAAAATATTTGCCCTTATTTTCCGCAGATGTAATTTTGTCTTTGCTTCTTGGGGAAATTTCTTGCTGCTAAATACAACGAAGGTGTGTTATTTGATGTGGTCAGAACCGTCAGGTGGTCGGGTCCGAAACCGCACCTCGCAGGAGATTTAGTGGGGGGGGGTGTCGATTTTACAAGTAATGTAGGCAGCGTACACGGCATGGGCTGTCTGTCTTTAATCCGACAAAACAGGGTTATTTATTTATTTATTTATTTATTTATTTATTTATTTATTTATTTATTGGTGTTTAAGGAAGGTCACCGTGACAGTTTTAGAGGTGGAGGAAGCCGGAGTACCCGGAGAGAACCACCAAGCATTGACGAGCAACTGTCAGCTCCTCAACATTCTCACTCTGTTCAGGCTCCGCTCAGGCAGGGTTACAGAGGTTGAAGACATGTGTACCAGTATGCCTTAGTACATGGGGACATCGTGCCCCCATGTCGGCAACCGGGCCAAAGTGCCTTGCCCAAGGACACAACGTGAGTCGTCCCGGACGGGGATCGAACTCGGGACCTCTAGCATAGAAGTACAACAGTCTACCACTGAGCCACCGCGCTCCCTTGAATACCCTTAATACTATCATACATTATCCCTCAGGAATTCTAAGTCTGATAAAAGAGGTCATGTTTATCTATTGCATACCCATTTTGCTGCCCGAAAACAGCCGATTTTATTAAAATTTTGACGTTTAGCAGCCTGTAGAGGGATTAACAAACGACTAGCGGAATATTCTATCTATGCAGTTTGTAAGACCTGCCAATGTCAAATTGTTCTTGAAAATCCCCAGCAAGCAGTTAGCGAAATCCACGGAAAATGTAAATTTTAAGCGTTTAAGGGGCATCTCTCCTTATTCAGTCCAAAATAGGTTAAGTTTCATTCTTTTAAATACCCTTACTACTTACAAACCTTAAACACCAATAAATAAACAATATCATGCAGTGCAGTGTGGAATATGAAGTGAGGCAGTCCAAAACATTTTAACAAGAAATACGGGAAACCTATTTGCAGTAACGCTGCAAACATGAACTTGATTTTAGGACCATTCCATGGACAGTTTAAAGCCTACTTCGATATCAGCGTCCCTTATTCTCAACCTTTCAGTGCATGACTGCAGTTTTTCACCTGAATCGAGTTCTGACGTCATGCAAGTTTGGTCGACATGCTTTCAATTTTGTTATTGCTAACTACATATTTATAATTTCATTATTTCTGATCGGAATTTTGAAAATGACACACGCAATCGCGACAGAGTTTTCTGAAAAACTCGATTCTGCAAAAAGTTTTAGTGAAATTTCATTTTTTTTTTATTTTAAATTTCGATGGCTCTTGTCGAAAAGGTGTTAATTACTGATCGTTCCAAACAAGATCAAAGACTGACGCCGAAGATTAAAAACAGACAGAGAATCTTCTAAAAATATACATGTGCAATCCTAAAATGCAATAAATCAAGTCTTTTTTCACGTTTTATGAATGTTTTATATGAGAGAAACATGTCCAATCGTATCATTGAATCATTTTTGGGTATATATGGGTGAGAAATTTTGTATACGGACAAAATACACACTAAATAAAACAATTGGCATTATTTTCAAAGCAGCCCATTTTATCAAACTTTTGATGTTCAGATGCTGGTGTAGAGCTAACAAATCCTGACCGGAATAT
Source organism: Pictodentalium vernedei (assembly GCA_031216915.1). Taxonomy (NCBI): domain Eukaryota; kingdom Metazoa; phylum Mollusca; class Scaphopoda; order Dentaliida; family Dentaliidae; genus Pictodentalium; species Pictodentalium vernedei. The sequence continues at coordinate 262,347,549 of CM062289.1, forward strand.
TTTGTCCATGCAACATGTAATGGCACACTAAGACCTATGAATGACCATTTTTTTCTTGAAATTTACAAGATGTTTTTAAAGAAATCCAGGGAAAACTTGAATTTTTAAGCCTTTGATGGGTATCGCTGTTTAAACAGCCCAAAACGGGTTAAGGCTTGGTTTATTTAATACCCTTATTACTTACAAAAATTATCCTCGGTGATTTCCACTTCCAAGAGAGGAAGTTATGTTTATTTCCCAGCTACAGGGGCTGTGAGGGGCTGAAAACAGCCTATTTTATCAAAGTGTTGATATTTGAGAGTCTGTGGAGGGTTAACAAATGCTTATCAGAATATTCTGTCCTTGCAGTTTATAATGTTACACCACGATCTGCGACGGACCAGTTTTTTCTTGAAAATCTACTTGACATTTTTAGAGAAATCCACGTAAAGCATGATTGTTTAAGCTTTTGGGGGAATCACTCTTAAACCACCCAAAACGGGTTAACCTTGGTTTTTTGAATACCCTTATTACTTACAAAAATGGTCCTCGGGGAATTCCACTTCCAACGAAGGAGATTATGTTTATTTCTCAGGTACACATTGGGTGCTGTGTGCGTCCAAAAACAGCCCATTTCAACAAAATTACTAAGCTTGGCAGCCTGTGGAGGGTTAATAAACGCTCACCGGAATATTTTGTCCATGCCACTTGTAATGTCACACAAAGACCTGCGAGTAGTCAATTTTTCTTGAAAACCTACAAGATGTTTTTAGAGAAATCCACAGAAAATTCGAATTTTAAGATTTTAAGGGGTCTCTCTCTTTATCCTGCCCAAAAAGGGTTAAGACTTCAACTTTTGAATATCCTTACTACTTATAAAAATGTTTCCGTATAGAGTGTGGGCTCGATAAAAGAACGCACTTTTCTTTGTGGCGTACCCATTGGGTGCCGTTGGCGTCCAAAAACAGCCCATTTTATCACAATTTTGACTTTCAGCAGCCCATGGAGGGTTAACAAATGCTCCCCTTAGTATTTTGTCCATGCAATTTCTATTGCCACACCAAGATCTGGAAGTAACAAATTTTTCTTGAAAATCTACAAGACTCGTTTAGAGAAATCCACGGAAAACATGAATTTTTTAGCTTTATGGGGGTATTGCTGTTTAACCAGTCCAAAACGGGTTAATGCTTGGTTTTATGAACACCCTTATTACTGACAAAAATGATCCTCGGTGAATTCCACTTCCAATAAAGGAAGTTATGTTTATCTCTCATGTATTGTTTGGGTGCAGTGGGGGCCTGAAACCGACCCATTTCATCAAAATTTCGATGTTTGGCAGCCTGTGGAGGGTTACCATATGCATCGCCGAATATCTCGTATGTATCAAAAGTGTATCAAAAGTCGTGTCACAGGCAGGTCTAGAAATGATGAATGTTTAAACAAAATCTACAAGACGTGTTTCGAGAAAGTGCCGATAAACCCCAATTTTGGCAGTTTTTTGTCAATTCTGAGGAAATAAGGGTTAAATCGAAAATTCCGCTTCGGTACATTTTTAGATTTTGTGCCCCTCTATGCGTGTGCAAAATTTCGTGAAAATCGGTCTGAAAATGGCTTCTGAATCGTACGGACAAAATGTGTGGAAAAAAAAAATGATTGAGACAAAATAATTACTGTATTTATCCTTGACCAGCCAGCTGTATCATGTATTGCCATTTCATAAGAAGGTTCAACATTCTACAGCTCTGTCAGTGTCAGATGTTTGGATTTAGCAATCAGTGTCAACAAACATTCATGCATATTTGTACCAAATACATCAGCCAAGGTGTTATGTACATCTTGCTTGTGCCATTTATCTCTTAAGGTGTCACTTCTTGGTGTCATTACTGGAAAAATATTTTTGAATGGACATTAAAAACATGTTTTAATTAATTTTAAAATCACCTCAGAGTTCATTTCTCGGTAAAGCGCTATAGATATATGTATTTTTATACTGTACCAATGACCCAGACATAGCTGGTGCTAACTCTTAAAATATAGGGCCAAACACAAATTTTGCCCCCCAATCCCCAAAATTTGCATCTAAAACTAAAGAAAACATGTCCTGAAAGGCCCTCCACACTTCGCCCCTCAGTATCAAGGACGTTCCGAAATTGGCGCCAACTATCATTCTAAGTTTGGCCCTTCATCAGTTAACATCTGACTGATCTTTGTGCTTATAAATCTCAGTTTAAATGATGCCAGACACATAAATATTAGTGAAATGGTGATTCTAAGGAGGATAGAGAAGGAGGAGAGGAAAAGAATGTGTGACAGAATATTATCAGGGCTGTAACTTAAAATTTTTTAATGAAATTATGTTAAGTTACCTATTTTCAAGGCAGCAGCCATTTTGTTGTCATTCTGATTATTTAGTTACACTGTTTTTTTAAGTGTTTTCCTCTCTCCCTGTCCTTTAAGTTCCCCCTTGCTATTCTCCCATGCTTTTGGCATAGTTTTTGTAATTATTATTACTAAATATTGGCATAGTTTTTGTAATTATTATTACTAAATATTCTTGGGAGTTTTAGCTGAATAACAGAATGAATTCTGTTCTTTCCCCATGTTTACGTCTTCACCTACGGGTGGTTAGGCGTTGTGTTCTGCATCTACCATCTGATGTTCTGCAGTTTCTTCCCTGGAAGTCTCTGTTTTGCATCAGATAGTGTATTTTTGGTAACTGATTTCGGGCCTGGGTGCCTGGAGTCTTATTTTAGTGTTTTTACACTCATTGTTTACATTTACAACAGCCCTCTGTGTGAGGGGGGGATTTCTAAGAAATAATATCTTGATGTTATTTTAATCATAACTAGATACATTATTATTGTTCGTAAGTGTTGAATAAATTGTTTAAAATATTTTTAAAATTTTTGTCCACACTTAGTCTTGGGATCCATTGGGGCTCAACGTTACTTTTCAGAAACTTGGGCTGTTCTGAAAAAATATTTTTTCAAAATATTTTGATTTCAATTATTTTTTCTATATTAATGGATCATATTATTATTATGTATTTTGATTGCCAGGGGTTAGTGCGAGTACCAGGACTTGTTTTCTTTTCACATTGAAAGGATATTGATCAATTGTTTTAAGAGGAAGTCTTCCTCTGACTTTATTATCATTCTATATGTGGTCAGTGTACTCGCATTAACTCCTGTTCTGTATCGTATGATTTCGATGACAATATGGGAAGCGTATGTCACGGTATGTTGTTGGGGATTTGGACACTCCGGTCCTTTCCCCGCAGGGTCACTCTACTTTATCAATTTCTATTTCAGACGATCAAGATTAGGGTGATGTATCTGTGATGTCTTCCAACAGTGTGCCTCCGTCGTCACAATTAATGAAGGGCTAGCGGAAAAGTGCTCATGTAAATACGCCAATTGCCTAAGAGGACCCTAGTAGGTTCGACGGCCTTTGACGTCCGCTAGCTCGCCCGGTGTAGCGTCCATTCACCGAATGGTTCGGCAGCCGGGTTCGTCCGTTGCGGTCTAGAAGGAATTTTGGGGTGATGCGAGCACTATAAATTAACCTAATGCACACCCAGTGACGGCGGATCGGAGGGAGAACGCAGGAAGCCTTTTAGTCCGGTTCATAGCTCGTTCCGGTCCATCCGGACGGCAAGCGAGGGAGGCCCCTCTCTCGTTCAACAACATCTGGCCCCAGATGTTGTGGTACAAAATGTGTCGTAAGCGGAGCATACGTCCGTCGCTCGGGACGCTCCGTTGTATAGGCAGTCCGCTGAGACTGCTAAGGCTTCCTCTTCTCGTCAGCGCACACGACCGCACCTTGGCTGCGTGACCGCCGATATATTACCAGCTTCGCCGATCAAGGATTCTTCGGCGACCAGGTCACACCATCCGGTAGCCAGGGACACGAGGCCTGCAGACTCCGGACGTTCGCATAGGAAGTGTGCGGGAGTCAACGTACACGGAGCTTCCGGCGGCAATGCATCGTAAGACCGCTACTGCACAGGCCTCGGGAACGGACGTGCTTTCCTTAATAGCACAGTTTATCGCAGCATCCCAGCATCAATTGAATCTGTCGCATATATTTTATCCGACGATGCTGGGTCGGGACGCTCCGCGGAAGCGGGTACGGACGTCCGAAAGTTTCATCCGGTCCGACGGGATACTGAAAGGGATTCGGAGGATTTCGAGCTTTCCCTTTCGGAACAACATATGCTGTTGTGTATGTCATCTGACTTGGTCTTCTACAGCTTCTTTCGTCGGACCAGAATGCTGCGATGCCGGATAAGAAACTGATAGCGTCGGTGGACTTAGAAATTTTTGGTTCGGTTCAGGGACATCGTCCCTCAGTTCCGACATAGTCCAATAATGTCACACAAACTTTCGAATTATTGAACGACGCTATATATATTATTATTTTATGCTTGCTAAGCAAGCATTTCTGGTTTCTTGTTCGAAGACTTATGGAGATGTCTTTCAAAAGTGTGCCTCTGTCGTCATAGTTAATGAAGAGTTAGCGGCAATAAGTGCTCATGGAATATGTCTATCGCCTACGGAGTGACATTCGCTAGCTCACCCGGTGTAGCGTACATTCATCGAACGGTTTGGCTGCCGGGTTTCGTCGTTTGCGGTCTAGGAAGGAGATTTGGGTGATGCGAGCACTTTAATTACTTTAGTACTCACCCAGTGACGGCAGATTGAGGACAGATCGGAGGAAGCCTGTTAGTCCGGCTCCTGGCTTGTCCAGGTCCGTCAGGGCTGTGAGCGAGAGAGGTTCCTCTCTCGGCCAACAACATAGGGGACCGCATGTTGTGGTTCAGATATTTTACATTCGGAGCATATGTCCGTTGGTCGGGACGCTCCGTTATATTGACAGTCCGAGAGACTGTCTTTAATGCTTCCTCATCCTCACAGCAGGGCACACGACCGCACATTGGCTACGTGACCTCGAGTATCCGATCAGTTTCGGCATTCAGTGATTCCACGGCGAATAGGTCGCGCCATCCGGTAGCCAAGGGACACGAGGCCTATACACTCCGTTCGCTCGCATATTGGTAGTATGCACGGGGTAACGATCACGGAGCTTCCAGCGGCAATGCATCGTAAGACCGCTTCTCCTCAGGCCTCAGTGACGGACGTGCTATCCGAGTTAGCACAGTTGTTTCGCAGCATCCCAGCAATTGACAGTTTCTCGGTCGAATCAGAATTATCCGACGGCGCTGGGTCGGTGCGGTCCGCGGTTGCATCAGGTACGGACGACCGAACGCTTTATTGGGTCCGACAGGATGGCGAAAGGGATTCGAAAGATTTCGAGTTTTCCCTTTAGTAGTATCGGAAGATGCCTTTCATATCTTCTGGCATTATCTTCCAGTGATTATTATTTCGGACTTCATTGCTGCGATCTTGGATAAGAGACTTATAGCGTCATTGGACTCGGATTTTTCGATCGGTTCAGGGACATTGTCCCTGACTTACCGACGCAGTCCAATATTGTCATTACAACATGTGTTTTATTTTTCGACGCTATATATATATATATATACAAGCCTGCTACTAAGCATGATAGTTTAGTTTCCTGTCCGCGTTGCTCATTTCTGCCATTTTATCATTTATACAAATAGTTTATTTTGGCAGAGCAGGGCATACCGAGAGTTCATATGCGTCTAGACGGTGTGATTAAAGACTGCATATATTCTTTTTCGCCGTTTATGTCTTTTCCAATTTCAATGTTGGGAACGACATTATGTATAGTAGACTTAACTTAGACGCTTTATTATACGTAATCCGCCTTACTGAGGCGTTATCATTACGTCTTCAAGAAAAGATTTACGGGATATTATTCTCAATGTAATTTCTTTTGAGGGCAGTAGTTTGTTCACGTATAACTCCGCCCTTCAGTGGCTGATTGGAGTTAGTTAGACGTGACGCAGCCCTAGCTACATCCACACGCGTGGATAGTAAGGTTAAGAACTCTCTCAGAGTCGCTTCGTTCTCGGAGGAGCTTCTCTTCGACGGCAACTTTTCGGCAATCCATGAATTGCTCGATTTACACGTTCTCTTGTCTATCTAGTGTTACAAGAGATCCAGACTGGGGCAAACATTCGGTGGTTGACTCAGAGAGTGCCGCCGCAGTTGCCGGACCCGAGTGTGGCTGTTATGACGGTTGCCAGTCAAACAGATTGGGATATAATACTGATCCCTACGGATTCGAAGTGCCAGGGTCTTTGGGTTCCGCAGTCTTTTAGCAATCAGTTTTCTTCCGCGGAATAATGTTTTTTAGGCTTGCTTTATGTCATTGCATGAACATTATTCAGAAACGCATGCCCAAATTCCTGTCCTTTAATTCGACAGTAGTGGCGTATCTCCGGAACCAGGGAGGCACTCTTTCGTTTCCGTTATTCAATTTAATGGAAAGAATCCGTCTGTTGGTTATAGTACACCAAGTTCAGTTTTGGTCCGTCATATTCCGGGTCGTCTGATTGTTTTATCGGACTCCCGTTCTCTTACGGGTCGCTTGTTGCTGTCAGAATGGACTCTCAACAAACAAGTATTCAATCAGATTTGCTATCTATGGGAGCGCCCAATGATGATTTATTTATGACACAGCTTGCTAATCAATTGCAGACGTATGTGTTGGCTTGTCCAGATCTCTGAGCTAATATTGTTAACGCTCTATTGATCTATTGGACGGAATGATAGGATACGCGTATCCTCCGGCGCTGTTGTTTTAGCAGGTATTGCTAAGATAAACAACCACAATACATTTCTGTTGATAGCATCTCTATCTTCACAGAGATCATGAGTAATTTACTCTCTTGTCTACTGTGGGTCTTAACGTGAAATCTTCCTCTATGTGAGGATCTTTTTGCAAGGTCGCAACCTTCATTTATTCCGTTGTGTGGTCCGTATTGCATTGTAAGCACTGTACTGGACGAGCTTTGGACGCGATTTCTTACTATAGGAGATCCTCTTCTTCGCTATTCTATGCGGCTAAAGTGGAGGCTCTTCCGTCGTGGTGTAGGGATCATTATGTTCATATTGTTGATCCCTTCATACTACTCATTGCTATTTTGTAGTATACTTGTTTCACAAGATCTACTGCAGCCTGTTATTATTTAGGTTATAGGTTTATGTTACCTCATACCTATGCACTCTACGATAGTTTACAATTGAGTCTTTTGTCTCTTTATCTAAGTCAGTTAGTAACATTTTGATAAATAGACTTAGAATCTTTAGATTAAATTCCTATACGGATTTTAACTTCGGTTCTTATTTAGCTAAGTAATCATTTGAGCCTCTGGAAACAGTAGTTTTCAAATTCTGACCTTTTAGACAGTAATTCTGTTGGTTTCTTTTTTACTGTAGAGTCAGTGAGTTTCATGCACTATCGATGGATGATTTTCACTTTCATAGTTTCGGAATCAATACTTCCGTTACTATTTAGGTTGGATTGTTGCATAAGAATTAGGCTCCTATTATCCGGAACCTATTATTTTAAGGTCCTTCCGTCTTCGTATGGGCATAGGCCTTTACTCTTTCCGGGTACAGTTTATGTATTTATAAACAGATGTCTGTTTATTACAAAGGGCGTAAGCTTCTTCAGTCTTTGATGTCTAGTAGAAGGACGTTACGCTCCATTTTATTGTTAATGGATTCTATTAACTATCGGTACTGCTTATGGTATATCATTGACCTAGCAGTTGTGCTTTAGATTTCGGCTCATGAAGTAAGAGTTCTTCTACTTCTTGGGCTTACATTAATAGTGTCGCTATTATAGATTTTTGAAGGCCGCTCATTGCGCTCAGCCATCCACATTCATGAATTTTATCTCAGAAATATCGAGTCCATTTCTGGAGGCCTCTATTGTTAGGTCTATTATCTACTGCTCAGAATGTCATTCACTTAACAGTTGCTACTATAGCTAGGTAGGCTGTCTGTTACGGCAGTGTCTCCGTTCGGCTGCCCTCTTCGCTCTGGGCTATTTGCCCCAGGGCAAGAAAAAGGGGGGGGGGGAGGGTGTTCCCTTGGGTCACCTGTTTTACTATGAAAACAAGGGGATACCTCCTCCGGAGTTAGTAATTCTGAGCTGTTATTGGGATGGTTGTTTAGTGAGAAGTTTAGGTTTTTAAAATTCATTCAAGTCTTAGTTTTTAAAGTATAGCTTTGAATATTGCATATGTCAACGGACATGATTATGCAATCCTCAGACACTTTTAGGAGTATAAGAGTCTCTATTCTCTAGACTTACTTTATTTATTGGCTTACTTTAAAAATTATTAGTATAAGGATTATATTGGATATTAATAGAGTACATGGATGTATGAAGCTCAATTTTCGAAGGTGTTGTATCTTTCTAATTTATCATAAATAAGAAAGATACATGTAAGGCCTATTACTTCTTTTTCCCTACAGGGGATGACTCTATTTTATTTTATTGAGCGTATTCCATTTTGCTCTATGTCCTTGGCCCTCCAGCCTTTTTACTATTCAGCTATGTCTGGGTCATTGGTACAGTATAAAAATGTTGAAAAATTTATAGTAATTTATATATTTTTTATACTTACCAATGACCCAGACGGGGATGGCCCTCCCAGGAGTTGGGAACTCTTGCCTCCCTGCTGAGTACATAGCGCTTACCAGGCACTGGTTATTAGAATGATTAATGGCGCCAATTTCGGAACGTCCTTGACACTGCGCATGCGCAGTAGGGGCGAAGTGTGGAGGGCCTTTCAGGACATGTTTTCTTTAGTTTTAGATGCAAATTTTGGGGATTGGGGGGCAAAATTTGTGTTTGGCCCTATATTTTAAGAGTTAGCACCAGCTATGTCTGGGTCATTGGTAAGTATAAAAAATATATAAATTACTATAAATTTTTTAACTTTGGATTAATTTTGGTTTTATTTATTTTAAGAGTGCCGTGTGTGAATTTTCCGTTCTGTTGTTAGTGCGATCTACATTTTAAAAGTTGATTTTCAACAATAAAATTACTTTTTAGTTTAAAACTTCAGCAAACAAAATATTCTTTAGATCAAAGCAGTATCATTGCTTGTCACCGTTTGTACGAAAATCATTTAATTTACTTGTTTTAGAACTTTTTTGTTTTTGACCATTTGGGGAAATTCACCGGTTCCTATAGACCTTAAACTACCTTGGATGACATACCAACTTAAAAACTCTTCAAACAAACAGAATGGAACTACATAAACAGAACAATAAAAGAAGGCCTGGAAAACAGAAACTCATTCTGGAAATACATAAAATCAAAAAAACAAGACGGCATCGGAGTCGCACCACTCAAGGATGGAAATCAGCTTGTAAGTACAAGCAAAGAAAAAGCAGAAATACTTGTACAATTCAAATCGGTATTTACCACCGACACCAACCCAATTAAACCAAAAACTCAAACGGTCCCTATCAACAACATATTAGACATCAAAATTGAAGAAAAGGGCATTAAAAAACTACTGAAATGTTGAAACATCAACAAAGCCTCAGGACCGGACAACATCCCAAACCGCTTCTTAAAAGAATGTGCCGAAGAACTAGCACCAGGGCTAACAACCATATTCCAACTGTCTCTTGACACCGGAGACCTACCAACAGGGGGGCGTGGTGGCTCAGTTGGTAGAGGTGCAGGCTGCAAGCTGAGAGGTCCTCGGTTCGAATCCCACCTGCGGTAACCGCGTTGTGTCCTTGGGCAAGACACTTCACCCCCATTGCCCACGTGGGGGCACGGTGATGCTGTGTACTAAGGCGTACTGCACGTCGATGGTGCACCTGTCTTCAACCAATGCCAACCCTGCTTGTGTGGAGTTGGTATGTTGGGGAGCTGACAAATGCTCGCCGTTGCTCGGTGGTTCTCTCCAGGTACTCCGGCTTCCTCCAACCGTAAAACTGTCACGGTCATGGTTAACCATTGTGCAGAAATATGTGACCTTAAACACCAATAAATAAATATAAATACCTACCAACAGACTGGCTGAAAGCGAATATATCATGTATATACAAAAAGGGTGACAAGCACAAAGCCAAAAACTATCGCCCAGTCTCCCTGACATCGGTCTGCTGAAACTTGTAGAACACATCATCTGTAGAAACCTTATGGTGCACCTAGAAAAATACAAAATTTTAACATCACTGAACCATTGATTCAGATCTGGCTATTCATTCGAAACTCAACTGATCCTAATAATTGATGATCTCCTTAATCATTCGATGCTGGGAAACAAGTAAATATGGCCATCCTCGATTTTTCAAAGGCTTTTGATACAGTCCCACACAACAAACTCTTATATAAATCAGACCAATATGGATTATGGAATCAAAGGGACAACGCACACCTGGCTAACAAATTTTCTAACAAAAAAGGAAAATGAAGGTAGTCCTAGACAGCGCAACCTCGACAAAAGTGGCAGTAGATTCAGGAGTACCACAAGGCACCATTCTTGGCCGCATCCTATTTCTGTGTCATATCAATGACCTACCAGAAGTAACAAGATCTCAAGTAAGATTATTTGCTGATGACTGCTTGCTCTACAGAGAGATGAAAAACTATAAAGAGCATAGCATCCTCCAGAAAGATTTGGAAAACTTGGAAATTTGGGCAGACTGGGGAATGAAATTCAATGTAAAGAAATGCTATATCTTAAGAATAAAGAAAACATCAAAATTCTATACACTCAATGGCCACATACTTGAAGAAGTCCAATTCAATCCATACCTGGGACTACAAATATCAGAAGATCTTCAGTGGCAAACTCACATTAAAAATACCACCAAAAAAGCGAGCTCACACTTGGCTTCCTGAAGATAAACCTAAAGCACTGCCCCATAGACTGCTGCAAACTAGCCTACATCTCGCTGGTAAGATCCACTCTGGAATACGGCTCAATTATCTGGGACGCATACTAGAAACAAGATATAAACAAAATAGAGAAAATACAGAGACAAGCAGTGTGCTACATAACCCAAAATTACAAAACATTGACAAGTGTAGTCTGTCTATGGACATAACAGTTCTTCATGGGTTCCATTGGAGGTATTTCAGGATAATCTTTGGGCAAGAATAGTGTGTCTCTCATGATGACTAGAATCCTACTATTTTGGATCTTCAGTATAGTTTGTCACTGGCTTAATAAAGCACTGCGTTTTAAAAAATATAAACCTGTGTCATGATTAATAAAAACAATGCATTGGCATTTTATAAGGCAGTTTATGGAACTTATAATGGATAGTGATGAGCTGATATCAGTGTTATCGGTATTTGCCGATATCAGATATTTTGATTCAATGTTGGACCGATCCAGTGGAGCCCACTTAATTGGATATCTTTTAACTGAATAACCCTGTTAATTGAATATAATTTCTAAACACAAAACCATTTACCATACCTCCAGTACAAATTTGACCTGTTAATTGAATATAGATTATAAAGTAAACTCCTGTTAATTGAATAAAAAATCTTGTAACCTGTTGAGAAATTACCCTGACTCGTCCCAGTTTTCCTTTGTTTATAGACCTATTTGGATTAGTACATCCAATACAGGCATTTAATCAATTATATCATGTTTGACAGCTCTAGGAGCTCTGTCAAACAAGATATAGTAGAATAAATGCTAAGTTTATCTCTAGAACACAGGAAAGTAGCACAATCCCTGTTAATTGTATACTCCTGTTAATTGGATAATTTTCATTGGCAAAGTGGCTATTCAATTAACAGGGCTCCACTGTACCGATATTAGTTTTCAAGGTGATACTGCTGTACATTGATATCCAATGACTTGAACACGGCAAACAAAGCATGAAGTTGTTCAGTGGTAAACTCCAAGTCACACGACGATTGGCAATAACAAAACATTTCAACATCTGTTCAATCTACTGGGAATATTTCCCTTTTAAAATTAAACTGAACTGCGAGAAACGACTAATCGAAAAAAAGCTAACAAGTACAAACACGTACGACTTCAGTTCCAGATGCAGATATCGAGAAGCTAGAAATAAAATGAGGAGTCATGGATTTGGCGAAGACTGAAGTAAAACTTGGAAACATGTCATCTCGTGCCCATGAAAATGATGGCCATTTACAATTCTGTGTCGGATGATTGAGTGACTTCGTTTTAGCAACGAATCCAACGATCAAACATATCAGTCAGATAATTTCAGTATAAAATGGCCGTCGGCAGCCATCTTGAATTTCAGACTGCACCCAAAAACTCGTTCCTACCCCAAGGTGATAACAAAGGTACCCAAGAAGTTTTGTGAAGATCGGTTCATAAATACAGTCTCTAGCTGAGCCGTATTGACATGTGTACTTACTGTGTATAAGTAGCACTGAATAAATCAAAGTTCATCTAATTTGCATAATTTCTGCACAAGAAAAAAACCCATATTATATGTGATGTATGAGAACAAATATTTTTGGGTTCAGTCAGACCCACTCTGGGACTCAGAAAGGGAGATAATTAAACATCTTTTCCAAAAACATCAGACAAAATTATGTTTCTTGAATTCAGCATCCCTAGGATGTGTATATTCAAATGTGTTGAAGCCAAGTTCCTGTGTTAATATTTGTTGTTGTTTGGGGAGGGTAAACATTATTAGCACATGTATCCCGATTTTCTATTTACAATGAGAAAAATAAAACCTCCTCGACACTGGGAACCCTATGAGTTAGAGATAAAAAAATCACATACCTATATTTGAAGAAGGACTTGACAAATATTTATTAATTGGTATGATTCAGCCTTAGAAGGGTTTGAATCAAACAGGCCAAAACAATTGCTGACATTTGGCTTATGGTGCGCCATACAAAGATCCCCATTGTAACATTAACCCCATGAAGATTTCTTTTCTAGTTTAGCATCTAACTGACAGGTTGAGCTACAGTGTCATTGACACTTTCATTTGCTTTTCATCTATATTTATGAACAATGCTGCACTGTTTTGAACTAGAACCTTTTTAGATATTTGATGTCATTGAAAATAAATGTCACCTCTTATATTGCACCTTAACTCCTCAGAGCCCCCATGTGTGAATACTAAAATTCAACTAAATAGACAGGTACTTGTCATTTGAGAAGCACATCCTAATTTCAAGTACCTAAGAATGTGTACATTGGCAACTTGTTGAGGTCAGTTTAATGACTGCTTGACATAACATAACAATAACATGACTCATAGTGGCACAGGCCTGGCAGTCTAGAAAATCAAGGAGTGCAAAACAATTGCCCTCCTCAGATTGCTTGGGAGTGCAATTGCACCTGGAATTTTCAATACATATACTTGTATGCTATTTTGGTTACAGTACGTGGAGGGTGGATTGTCACCCAATCACCCATGGAGTGGAGGTATCACCCAAGGTACGGCTCTCAAATTTCGTACAGAAACACAAGAAGCACAAGCCAAGTTTCAACCAATGGACCTCCGGGTTTAACCCGGAGGTCCATTGGCTGAAACTTTGCTTATACAAATTACACTTTGCATCAAATTAGTATTTATTGCCTGAGAGAATTCATCACTCTACAGGTGATTTATTGATAAGGTATTACTATTGTGACTGAAAAATTGTACTACATTCAGCTACATAGTGATAAAATCGGTACACATTATATTCTCATTATTCAAAATGTTGCATTCAATTCTTATATGACTGTCTTTTACACTCAAAATGTATCGAAATGTGACACAGAATGGGTCATGAATTATTGCGAATCAATGCAACATTGACAGATGATAATAGATTTTAAACGTAGTCCCAAACACGTCTGGCATTCCAGAAAATCAAGGGGTGAAAAAAATTGCCCTCCTCAATTTTTTCTAGACATGCAGCACTCCTGCACTCCTAAAGAATGCCAGGCCTGGTGGCATTGCAGTTCATTGGCGACACAACAGATATGATTAGCAGCCCAAGGTGTTATGAACCGTAATGCCCATCAAGTCATATTATTACCGTAATACTATTATTTGCACCTCTCTTGAAAAATTGTTTTTGCATTAGCAATACTAATCCTTGGGCACTGAAGCAAGTTCAGAAGCTCGACACAGGGTTCTTCATAATATTTGCCCCAAAGTTTGTGCAGACTGTTATTTGCACGCTAATCCTTTTGTTGGTATTTATACAGCTTATGTTTGCTCAGAAGTTGAATGTGTATCTCAAGAAGAGAAGCCTCCTGAAATAATGCTGGTATGAGTCAGTGCATGTTTGGGTAATTATGTGAGTTTGTCTGATTCAGATGAAGATGCCATCTATCCTCTTCATTATTGGTGTGCACAGAGTGTTGGTAAGTGCTCAAAGCTGAGAGTGACCTTGATGAACTTGTTATCCATATTTTCTCAATATATCGCAGCAGCTCATTCAGTCCGCTGTCACCTGCACAAGCATATTTTTATACTGTACCAATGACCCAGACATAGCTGGTGCTAATTCTCAAAATCTAGGGCCAAACACAAATTTTGCCCCCCAATCCCCAAAATTTGCATCTAAAACTGAAAATAACATGTCCTAAATGGTCCTCCATACAGTGATACTTTTCCTCCACTGCGCATGCGCAGTGTCAAGGAGGTCTCGAAATTGGCGCCAATTATCATTTTTTTTGTTTGGCCCTTCATCAGTTCACATCTGACTGATATTTGTGCTTGTAAATCTCAGTTTAAATGATGCCAGACACATAAATATTAGAGAAATGGTGAATCTAAAGAGGAAATAGAAGGAGGAGAGGAAAAATTAGTGGCAGAAAATAATCAGGGCTGTAACTTAAAAATTTTTTTATGAAATTATGTTATGTTACCTAATTTCAAGGCATGGGCCTGTTGTTGTCATTCTTGCTATAAAGTTACACTGCTTGTTCAGTGTTTCCTCTCCCCCTTTCCTTTAGTCCCCCCTTGCTATTCTCCCATGCTTTTGGCATATTTTCTGTAATATTATTACTAAAATTTCTTGGGAGTTTTAGCTTGGTAACAGAATGAATTCTGTTTTTTCCCCATGTTTACGTCCTCACCCATGGGTGTTTAGGCGTTGTGTTCTGCATCTACCATCTGATGTTCTGCAGTTTCTTTCTGGGAAGTCTCTGTTTTGCATCAGATAGTGTTGTAATTGGTAACTGATTTCGGGCCATGTTTATCAGTGCCTGGAGTCATGTTTCTGGTTTTTATACACTTCTTGTTTACATTGACAACGGTTTCTGTTGAGAGTGATTTCTTGTCTTTGTATTAGTTTAATCATAACAAGATACATTATTATTATACGTAAGTGTTGCATTAATTTTTTAGCTCAACTTTGACGAAGTCAAATTTGAGCTATTGTCATGGCCCGTCGTCCGTCTGTCCGTCCGTCCATCTGTCCGTCTGCCCATCCGTCCGTCCATCTGTCCGTCTGTCAACAATTGGCTATGGCTCGGGCTAGAGGTCGTATTTATGAACCGATCTTTACGAAACTTCTTGGGTACCTTTGTTATGACCGTGGGACGAGAACGAGTGTTTTTGGGTGCGGTCCGAAATTCAAGATGGCTGCCAGCCGCCATTTTGTACCGATGATGCAGAAATCTGTTTTTTGTACAGAACTTCCATATGAAAGCTCTGATTTGAATAATTTTTTGTATGAATGTTTAGTACCATGGGGTACATCACATATAATACGGGTTTTTTTCTCGTGCGTAAATTGTGCAAATTAGACTAATTTTGATGTTTTTAGGTGTTAATTTCAGCACTGTAAGTGCAAATGCCAATACGGCTCGGGCTAGAGGCCGTATTTATGAACCGATCTTTATGAAACTTCTTGGGTACCTTTGGTATCACCGTGGGACGAGAACGAGTGTTTTTGGGTCCGGTCCGAAATTCAAGATGGCCGATGGCAGCCATTTTGTACAAAATTAGGTGCAATCAGATTTTTGCACAGAACTTCCATATGAAAGCGCTGATTTGAATAATTTTTTGTGTGAATTTTTAGTACCATGGGATACATCACATATAATACGGGTTTTTTTCTCGTGCAGAAATTATGCAAATTAGATGAACTTTGATATTTCAGTGCGACTTACACACATTAAGTACACATGTCAATACGGCTCAGACTTGAGTCTGTATTTATGAACTGATCTTCACGAAATGTCTTGGGTACCTTTGTTATCACCTTGGGACGAGAACGAGTGTTTCTGGGTGCGGTCTAAAATTCAAGATGGCTGCCAGTGGCCATTTTGTACCGAAATTAGGTCTAATCAGTTTTTTGTACACAACTTCTATACAGCTCAGACTAGAGGCCATATTTATGAACCAATCTTTACGAACCTTGTTGGGTACCTTTGTTTTCACCGTGGGATGAGAGCGAGTGTTTTTGGGTGTGGTCCGAAATTCAAGATGTCCACCAGCAGCCATTTTGTACCAAAATTAGTGCAATCAGTCTTTTGTACAGAACTTCTGTATGAAAGTTCTGATTTGAATAAATTTTTGTATGAATGTTTAGTAACATGGAATACATCACATATTCTAAGGGTTTTTTTTTCGTGCAGAAATTATGCAAATTAGATGAACTTTGACTTATTCAGTGCTACTTGCACAATGTGAGCACACATGTCAATACGGCTCAGGGTAGAGGCTGTATTTATGAACCGATGTTCACAAAACTTCTTGGGTACCTTTGTTATCACCTTGGGACGAGAATGAGTGTTTCTGGGTATGGTCCAAAATTCAAGATGGCTGCCAGTGGCCATTTTGTACCAAAATTAGGTCCAATCAGTTTTTTGTCACAAGTTCTATACAGCTCGTATTTATGAATTGATCTTCACAAAACTTCTTGGGTACCTTTGTTTTCACCTTGGGACAGGAACGAGTGTGTTTTGGGGTGCCTTTGTTATCACTGTGCTATGAGAACAAATATTTTGGGGTTCAGTCAGACCCACTCTGGGACTCAAAGTTTTCTTTTCTAGTTTAACATCTGACTGTCACCCACCTTTACAATACTTTACCTATACATTTGTTACAGGCAACGGTCAGTATTTATGTACAGACCATTACAATACTTTATATGTACCTTTGTTATCAGGTCATTACCTAGATGTTTGTCATTGCTGTGTCACATACTATACATGTGCATGTCTTTGTCTTGACAAGTTGAGCTACAGTGTCATTGACACTTTCATTTGAAATATTTTAAAAAATTTTGTCCACACTTAGGCTTTTTTGGGATCCATTGGGGGCTCAACGTTACTTTCAGAAACTTGGGTTTTTCTGAAAAAATATTTTTTCAAAAAATTTTTTGGATTTCAATTATTTTTTCTATATGTTAATGGATCATGTTATTATGTATCTTTGTTTTCAGGGGTTGGTGCGAGTACTAGGACTGTTTGTGTTCTTTTCAGAATGAAAGGATATTGTTCAAATTGTAATAAGAGGAAATCTTCCTCTGACTTTCATAATCATTGTATTAATTGTAGTCAGTGTACTCGCACTAACTCCTGCTCAGTGTGTGTCAATTGGGATGACAAACATTGGAAACGTGTGTCACGGTATGTTGTTAGCGGGGAAAAAGCTATGCCGGTCCTTTCTCCGCAGGGTCACTCTAGTTTTTCAATCTCTTTTTCAGAGGAACAAGAACAGGGTGATGTTTCCGTGATGTCTTCCAAAAGTGTGCCTCCGTCGTCACAGTTAAATGAAGAGCTAGCGGCAAAAGTGCTTATGGAAATACGTCAATTGCCTAAGAGGTCCCTAGTAGGATCGACGGCATTGGCGTCCGCTAGCTCGCCCGGTGTAGCGACCATTCATCGAATGGCTCGGCAGCCGGGTTCGTCCGTTGCGGTCCAGGAAGGAGATTTGGGTGATGCGAGCACTATAATAAGACAAAGTGCACACCCAGTGACGACGGATCAGAGGATAGAATGGAGGAAGCCTATTAGTCCGGTTCCTAGCTCGTCCAGGTCCATCCGGGCTGCGAGCGAGAGAGGTCCCTCTCTCGTACAACAACATCTGGGACCAGATGTTGTGGTACAAAACGTTTCGCATTCGGAGCATACGTCCACCTCTCGGGACGCTCCGTTATATAGACAGCCCGGAGAGACTGTCAATATGGCTTCCTCATCCTCACGGCAGCGCACACGACCGCACATTGCCTACGTGACCTCAGATATCCAGCCAGCTTTGCCGATCAGGGATTCCACGGCGACCAGGTCACGCCATCCGGTAGCCAGGGACACGAGGCCTGTAGACTCCGGACGTTCGCATAAAAGAAGTATGCAGGAGTCAACGTCCAGGGAGCTTCCAGCGGCAAAGCAACGTAAGACCGCTGCTCCACAGGCCTCAGTGACGGACGTGCTATCACAAATAGCACAACTTATCGCAGCATCCCAGCAGACGACAGAATCTCTGTCGGATCAGGAATTATCCAACGACGCTGGGTCATTACTCTCGGCTGAAGCATCAGGTACGGACGACCGAGAACTTCATATGGTCCGACAGGATGGCGAAAGGGATTCAGAGGATCTGGAGCTTTCCCTTTCAGAGCAACATAAAGCTGCCGTAGATTTTATCCGGCATTATCTTCCAAAGGTTGTTCCGTCGGACCAGAATGCTGCGATGCCGGATAAGAGACTGATAGCGTCACTGGACACAGAATTTTTTGATCGGTTTAGGGACATCGTCCCTGAGTTTCCGACACAGTCCAGTAATGTCACAAGAACATTTGAATTATTGAATGACGCTATATATAAGCTTGCTACTGAAACGAGCAAGTATGGTTTCTTGTCCGCAAATGCTCTACATCTGCCTTTCATCAATTCAAGGAATAAATTCGAAACGGCAGGACAGGGCATACCGAGAGTTCCTCTGCGTCTAGACGACCAGGCTGAAGACCTAGAATTGTCTATACCGTCGTCTATGTCAATTCCAACCACGACGTTGGAAACGACAATTATGTCTAATAGAGTTAACTTAGACACTTTATCATATGCCGATCACCTTACTAAAGCGTTATCATTACGTCTTCAAGGGAAAGAATTCCAGGATATACAATCCTCCTTAAGAGTTCTTTCAAGGGCAATAGCTTATTCCACATATAACTCCGCCCTTTCAATGGCAAATCTGGAGTTGGTTAGACGTGACGCGGCCCTAGCTACATCCACGCGCGTGGATGGTAAGGTGAAAAACTCTCTCAGAGTCGCTTCGGTCTCCGGAGAGCTTCTCTTCGACGGCAAGCTTTCAGCAATCTATGATCAGATAACTAAGAAAGCTTCGGATTCTCTGCTATTCAAATCCGCTGCTAAAAAGTCGGATACAGCAGAAAAGAGTAAGACAGGCACTTCTGGGACAAGTACGCCCAAGGGAAGTTCCTATAGAGGTTCCTATGCGTCCTCTAGGACTTATTCTAGAGATCGTCAAGGCAGCGACTCATGTAGGGGACGTTATTCTGGCCGAGATAACCGGTCAGACGTCCCTATGTCGACGGGGCGAGGTGCGGGTCGAGGAGGACGTAGTTTCTCCTTCCGCAAGTCTCGCAGGTCCAGGAAGTGATGGTATGAACCTCTATCGTGTTCCGGTAAGCGGAAGATTGTCGAGTTTTATAAACAATTGGGCGTCAATTACGGACGACCCCTGGGTTCGAGGGGTCATTTCGGAAGGACTAAGAATATCCTTCAAACGAAAGCCTCTATTAACTCGAAGTCCAAAATGGACTCAGCTTCCGTCAAATCTGCAGAAAAGAGACACTCTTCTATCAGAAGTACAGTCTCTTCTGGAGAAGAACGCGGTAGAGGTCGTAGAAGACCAAGAATCACCGGGTTTCTACAGCCATCTATTTCTGGTTCCGAAACCAGACGGCTCGATCCGTCCAGTCATAGATCTGAGCTGGATAAACAAGCTGATCGTCGCTCCGAAGTTCTATATGGAGACAATTTGATCAGTCAGAGCGAGTATTCGGGTGAACGACTATGCTACAAGCATAGATCTCAAAGATGCGTACTTTTACGTCATGGTACATCCAACATTCAGAAAGTATCTACGCTTCACAGTCCTAGGAGTGGTGTATCAATTCCGGGCGATGTGCTTTGGTTTGAACCTAGCTCCCTGGGCTTTCACTCGAATAATGAACTCGGTAATGATGCATTTCCGAGCTCATTTGTCTGCGGTAACGTCGGCCTACCTGGACGACATTCTTCAGAGGTACGGCAATGAGTTAATGCTTCAGAACGATGTGCAGAATCTGCTTCTATTACTCCGACGTCTCGGTTTTATAATAAATGAGGAGAAGTCAGATCTGGTGCCGTCCAAGTCATTCACCCACTTGGGAATGAGCTTCGAGAGGCACAACAATCTCGTTCGTCTGCCGTTAACCAGAGCGAAATTAATCAGTTATTATGCTCACTATTGTCTTCACTCAGACAAAGTCACAGCGAGAGAATTCATGAGACTGATAGGTCTGTGCGGAGCCGCTGCGGATCTCATTCCGATGGGGCAGTTACGCACTCGTCCTCTCCAAATTTTCTTGACTCAGAATTGGAGAGTAAAGATTCATTCGCTCGATATAGACGTTCTCTTGTCAAATCAAGTGAAACAAGAGATTCAGACTTGGGCAAACATTCAGTGGTTGACTCGGGGAGTTCCACTGCAGTTGCCAGATCCGAGTTTTACTATTATGACGGATGCCAGTCAAACAGTTGGGGTGCAACATTGATCCCAACGGATTCGAAGTGCCAGGGTCTTTGCGGTCCGCAGTTTCTATGCAAGCACATAAACATCAAAGAAATGATGTCAATTTGGCTTGCACTACGTCATTGGATGAACATTATTCAGAAAGCACATGTCCAAATCCTGTCCGACAATACGACAGTAGTAGCGTATATTCGGAACCAGGGAGGCACTCATTCCATTCCGTTATTCAATGTAACGGAAAGAATCCTTCTGTTTGTTTACTAGAGCACCAAGTTCTACTTTCGGTCCGTCATATTCTGGGTCATCTGAATGTATTAGCAGACTTCCTTTCATGGAAGGGTCGCTTGTTGCCATCAGAATGGACTCTCAACAAACAGGTATTCAATCAGATTTGCTACCAATGGGTGCGGCCAATGATAGACTTATTTGCGACACAGCTCAACAGTCAGTTGCAGACGTATGTGTCACCATGTCCGGATCCTCGAGCATGCAGTAGACGCTCTATCGATCTCGTGGGACGGAATGATAGGATATGCGTATCCTCCAGCGCCGTTGATTCAGCAGATATTGCTAAAGATAAAACAATCTCAATGCAAAATTCTGTTGGTAGCACCTCTGCCTCCACCGTGGATAAATCTACTCAGGTGTCTGCTGTGGGACATACCGCGGAAGCTTCCTCCACGAGAGGATCTTCTTTTGCAGGGGAAATCGCGTCAACTACATCACAACCTGCAAGGTCTCAACCTTCACGTATTTCCATTGTGCGGTCCTTCTTGCACTTCAAGCATTTTACAGGACGAGCAGTGGACGCAATTTCTAACTGTAGGACGACCTCCTCTTCGCTAAACTATGCAGCTAAGTGGAAGGTCTTTTGTCGTTGGTGTAGGGATCATTCTGTTGACATTTTTGATCCCTCCATTCCAGACATTGCAAACTTTCTAGTATACTTGTTTGATGAGATCAAACTGCAGCCTGTTACTATTAAAGGTTATAGGTCTATGTTATCTGATACCTATGCACACCATGATAGTTTACAAATTGGATCTAATGTCTCTTTATCTAAATTAGTTAGAAACTTCTCGATAAATTTGACCTAGAACCCTTAGATTAATTCCTAAATGGAATTTAGCTTGGGTTCTTCTTAAACTAAAAGAAAAGCCATTTGAGACTCTTGAGACAGTGGACTTCAAATTCTTATCTTATAAGACAGCATTTCTCTTAGCTTTCTCTTCTGCTAGAAGAGTCAGTGAGCTTCATGGATTATCTGTGGACGATTCTCACTATCGTAGTGTCGGGAACACTATTACCTTTACTACTAATGTTGGATTTTTGGCTAAGAATCAGGCTCCTAATAAATATCCGGAACCTATTGTTATTAAGGCCCTTCCGTCTTCAGACGGGCATAGGCCTTTACTCTGTCCGGTTAGAGCTTTACGTATTTATTAACGAAGATCTCAGTTTATCAGAAAAGGACGAAAACGCTTCTCTCTGTCTCTGATGCCTAATAGAAAGGACATTATGGTCCATTCTATTGCTAGATGGATTCAATTAACTATCCGTACTGCTTATGATAATCTATCTTCAACTCAGCAGTCTGTGCTTAAGATTTCGGCTCATGAAGTAAGAGCTCTTTCTACATCTTGGGCTTACGCAAATAGTGTTGCTATTACAGATTTAATGAAGGCTGCATATTGGTCTCAGCCATCCACATTCACGGATTTTTATCTCAGAAATATTGAGTCCATTTCTGGAGACCTGCATTGTTTAGGTCCGTTACCTGTTGCTCAGAATGTTGTCCACTAAACAGTTGCATCTATAGTTATGCAGGCTTTCTGTTCCGGCAGTGACTCTGTCCTGCTGCCCTCTTCGCTCTGGGCTATTTGACCCAGGGCAAGGGGAAGGTGGGGGGGGGGGGGGGGAGGGTGTTCCCTTAGGTCACCTGCTTTATAGTGAAAAGCAAGGGGATACCTCCTCCGGAGTCACTAATTCTGAGTCGGTACCGGGATGGTTTTAAAGTGTAAAGCTAATGTTTAAATTCATTCATGTCATATTTTTAAAGTGTAGCTCGGTGTGAAGCATTTGTATATGTCACGTGTCAAACGGGCGTTAATATACAATCCTCGGACACTTTTAATGAGTATAAAGAGTCTCAATTCTCTGGACTTACTTTATTTATTGGCTTACTTTAAAAATAATTAGTATAAAGGGTTATACTGGATGTTAATAGAGAACATGGATGTTATTATGCTCAATTATGAAAGGTGTTGTGTCTTTCTAATTTGTCATAAATAAGAAAGATACATGTAAAGCCTAATCCTCCTTTTCTCCTCTAGGGGATGACTCTATTATATATAGTTGAGCTTATTGGATTTTCCTCTATGTCCTAGGCCCTTCAGCCTTTTTTCTATTCAGCTATGTCTGGGTCATTGGTACAGTATAAAAATGTTAAAAAATTTATAGTAATTTATATATTTTTTATACTTACCAATGACCCAGACAGGGATGGCCCTCCCAGGAGTTGGGAACTCGTACCTCCCCGCTGAGTACATAGTGCTGACCAGGCACTGCTTGTAAGAATGATAATTGGGCCAATTTTGAGACCTCCATGACACTGCGCATGCGCAGTGGAGGAAAAGTATGGAGGACCATTGAGGACATGTTATTTTCGGTTTTAGATGCAAATTTTGGGGATTGGGGGGCAAAATTTGTGTTTGGCCCTAGATTTTGAGAATTAGCACCAGCTATGTCTGGGTCATTGGTAAGTATAAAAAATATATAAATTACTATAAATTTTTTAACTTTTCAACTTGTAGGAAGCCTCTCAATATGAGAAGAAGGTAGATGTGGTAAAGCCATCAATTTTCTAATGTAGCTTCAGACACCATGTTCTGGAACATAGGCAGTTCAAAGTCCTAAGTCTTTTACTCTGATAGATGGCCTGGGACCAAAATATTCACATCCACAAGTGAACTCTGCTAAATGGCACTCCAAACAGCCTGTTCGAAAACAGCCAAAATTTCTTCTACTGCAGGTTCTGAAGGCAGTGTGGACACAATAGCATCAAAGACAGCTCTGAAGTCTTTTTCTGGCAGCCAGACATGAGGATGAACACCAATGGAACCTGTTGCGGCCTCTGTGTTTATTGAAGGGGTATTGCCGTGAAAATATTCATGGCGCAAACTTGTCTTACAAGTGAGAATCAATCAGTAATTTCAAAAGAACACTCACTTCAAACAGAAATCACAATAAGTTCAGAAATTTGAAATTCTCCAGTCACATTTGTAACCTCATCACTAAAGTAGAACTGAAGTATAGTTCTCAGTCTCAACCCCAATGTTTAACCATTGGTACTGATTGGTAGAATATATTTTGCTCCTCCATTTTCAATAATAGCATTACCACCACTCTTATATTTTCTTGCCTTCTTTCAGATTAAAAGCTTATATTCCAAGAATTAACTAGAATGTCACGAGACAATCCTACAAAAGACTGGGTCTTAGATTGCAAAGTATATGTTGGTGACTTGGGATATGGTGCTGCCAAACAAGAACTTGAAGAAAAATTTAGTCGATTTGGTACACTGAAGAATGTTTGGGTTGCAAGGAATCCACCAGGATTTGCATTTGTTGAGTTTCAAGATCCAAGAGATGCTGAAGATGCAACTAGATCTTTGAATGGAACGTAAGTTGGCTTGTCATAGGAATCTTTTTGTTTCCATGTGTTTTAGCCAGAGATATTTGATAATGTAGGGGGGAGGGGGGGGGGGGGCATGGTGGCTCAGTAGGTAGAGGTGCAGGCTGCAAGCCGAGAGGTCCTCAGTTCAAATCCCACCTGTGGCAACTGCGTTGTGTCCTTGGGCAAGACACTTCACCCCCATTGCCCATGTGGGGGCACGATGATGCTGTGTACTAAGGCGTACTGCACGTCGATGGTGCACCTGTCTTCAACCAATGCTAACCCTGCTTGTGTGGAGTTAGAGTGTTGGGGAGCTGACAGTTGCTCGCCATTGCTCGGTGGTTCTCTCCAGGTACTCCGGCTTCCTCCACCCGTAAAACTGTCGTGGTCATGATTAGCCATTGTACAGAAATATGTGACCTTAAACACCAATAAATAAATAATAATTTGATAATGTAGTTATTTTATGTTGTCAAAATTCTTTGACAGCATGTTGGTTGGAGGTATTATTTATTTATTCATTGGGGTTTGGAGAGAACCACTGAGCAATGGCGAGTAACTCAGGCTCCCCAACATACTAACTCCACACAAGCAGGGTGAGCATTGGTTGAAGACAAGTGCACCATCGACATGCAGTATGTCTTAGTACACAACTCCACTGTGCCCCCACATGGGCATTTGGAGTGATGTGTCTTGTCCAAGGACACAACACAGTTGCCACAGGTTGGATTCGTACCAAGGACCTCACAGCTTGCAGTCTGCACCTCTACCAACTGATCCACCGTGCCCTCTGGTTGGAGGTAAATATCATCATACCCATCTTCGAAGTGAGCCTATTGTTGTCATACTGTATGTCCATCCATCCCTCCGAAAGTTTTGTGTACACCAATCCTACAATTTTGAAGTAATTTAGATGAAGTTTTGTGTACACCAATCCTACAATTGGTTTGCAGATTTCATGGAAATGCTTGTTCCGTTTCTGTGTAGGTTCTGTCAGGGCACAATCACAGAAACGAAAAAGTGGTTCCCACAAATTTTTATGTGTACCCATACTATGTATGGTACACATAATGCCGGCATCTGGGGTGGCCATCCGTCGTTCGTCCATCCTTTGTCTGTCCGTCCATCTGTCCATCCAGCATCCGTATCCATTTCTTTGTCATTCGATAACTTGAAAAATATTGCTTGGATTGTCAAGTTACTTTATACTTGTGTTCAGGTTACTGATGTGCCAAGCTGTATAGTTTTTGGAGTAAATCTGATAATTTGATCCTGAGATATTAACCCTTTATCCTTTAAATTGAAAATTCCTCCAATCCCTTTGGCATTCGATAACTTGAAAAATATTGCTTGGATTGTCTAGTTACTTTATATTTGTGATCAGGTTACTGATTTACCGAGCTGTATAGTTTTTGGTGTAAATCTGATGATTTGTTACCGAGATATTAACCTTTTATCCTTCAAAGTGAAAATTTCTCCAATCCCTTTGGCATTCGATAACTTGAAAAATATTGCTTGGATTGTCAAGTTACTTTATATTTGTGTTCAGGTTACTGATGTGCCAAGCTGTATAGTTTTTGGTGTAAATCTGTTATTTTGATCCTGAGATATTAACCCTTTATCCTTCAAATTGAAAATTCCTCCAATCCCTTTAGCATTCAATAACTTGAAAAATGTTGCTTGGATTGTCAAGTTACTTTATATTTGTGTTCAGTTTACTGATGTGCCGAGCTGTATAGTTTTTGGTGTAAATCTGATAATTCAATCCTAAGATATTAACCCTTCATCCTTCAAATTGAAAATTCTTCCAATCCCTTTGGCATTCGATAACTTGAAAAATATTGCTTGGATTGTCTAGTTACTTTATATTTGTGTTCAGGTTACTGATTTGCCGAGCTGTATAGTTTTTGGTGTAAATCTGATAATTTAATCCTGAGATATTAACCCTTTATCCTTCAAATTGAAAATTCCTCCAATCCCTTTAGCATTCGATAACTTGAAAAATATTGCTTGGATTGTCAAGTTACTTTATATTTGTGATCAGGTTACTGATGTACCGAGCTGTATAGTTTTTGGTGTAAATCTGTTATTTTGATCGTGAGATATTAACCCTTTATCCTTCAAATTAAAAATTCCTCCAATCCCTTTGGCATTCGATAACTTGAAAAATATTGCTTGGATTGTCAAGTTACTTTATATTTGTGTTCAGTTTACTGATGTGCCGAGCTGTATAGTTTTTAGTGTAAATCTGATAATTTATTCCTAAGATATTAACCTTTTATCCTTCAAATTGAAAATTCTTCCAATCCCTTTGGCATTCGATAACTTGAAAAATATTGCTTGGATTGTCAAGTTACTTTATATTTGTGTTCAGGTTACTGATGTTCCGAGCTGTATAGTTTTAGGTGTAAATCAGATAATTTAATTCTGAGATATTAACCCTTTATCCTTCAAATTGAAAATTCCTCCAATCCCTTTAGCATTCGATAACTTGAAAAATATTGCTTGGATTGTCAAGTTACTTTATATTTGTGTTCAGTTTACTGATGTGCCGAGCTGTATAGTTTTTGGTGTAAACCTGATAATTCAATCCTAAGATATTAACCCTTTACCTTCAAATTGAAAATTCTTCCAATCCCTTTGGCATTCGATAACTTGAAAAATATTGCTTGGATTGTCTAGTTACTTTATATTTGTGTTCAGGTTACTGATTTGCCGAGCTGTATAGTTTTTGGTGTAAATCTGATAATTTAATCCTAAGATATTAACCCTTTATCCTTCAAATTGAAAATTCCTCCAATCCCTTTAGCATTCGATAACTTGAAAAATATTGCTTGGATTGTCAAGTTACTTTATATTTGTGATCAGGTTACTGATGTACCGAGCTGTATAGTTTTTGGTGTAAATCTGTTATTTTGATCGTGAGATATTAACCCTTTATCCTTCAAATTAAAAATTCCTCCAATCCCTTTGGCATTCGATAACTTGAAAAATATTGCTTGGATTGTCAAGTTACTTTATATTTGTGTTCAGTTTACTGATGTGCCGAGCTGTATAGTTTTTATTGTAAATCTGATAATTTAATCCCAAGATATTAACCCTTTATGCTTCAAATTGAAAATTCTTCCAATCCCTTTGGCATTCGATAACTTGAAAAATATTGCTTGGATTGTCAAGTTACTTTATATTTGTGTTCAGGTTACTGATGTTCCGAGCTGTATAGTTTTAGGTGTAAATCAGATAATTTAATTCTGAGATATTAACCCTTTATCCTTCAAATTGAAAATTCCTCCAATCCCTTTAGCATTCGATAACTTGAAAAATATTGCTTGGATTGTCAAGTTACTTTATATTTGTGATCAGGTTACTGATGTACCGAGCTGTATAGTTTTTGGTGTAAATCTGTTATTTTGATCCTGAGATATTAACCCTTTATCCTTCAAATTGAAAATTCCTCCAATCCCTTTGGCATTCGATAACTTGAAAAATATTGCTTGGATTGTCAAGTTACTTTATATTTGTGTTCAGGTTACTGATGTGCCGAGCTGTATAGTTTTTGGTGTAAATCTGATAATTTGATCCTGAGATATTAACCCTTTATCCTTCAAATTGAAAATTCCTCGAGTCCCTTTGACATTCGATAACTCAAAAAATATCAGTCTGATTGTCATGTTACTTTATATTTTTATTCAGGTTACTGATGTGCTGTACTGTATAGTTTTTTTTATGTAAATCTGATAATTTGATCCGGAGATATTAACCCTTCATCCATCAAAGTGAACACTCCTCCAATACATTTCTATATGTACCCATATCATGTATGGTGTACATAATGACGGCATCCGTTGTGGCCCTCCGTCATACAGCTTTCTACTAGTTGCACGTATGGGTATACATCTGACGATTTCATCGGCCTATTTTTTATTTTAGCATTTTACATATCATCAAGGGTCACTAATAAAACAAACTGAAAGTTTTCTGCCTAGACTAAAATTTAATTATTCATCATCGATGAAACAGTGATTGCATTCATAACAGTAACAACGGAAAGCTCATTTTAAAAATCTGTTGATTCACATTGTTGAGCAAGCATATTTCCAACAGTTTTTGATTCTTAATTACTAAAATGAATGCACCCAATTTCAGCTTGTTATGCTCCCCCCCCCAAAAAAAAATTGGGGGAGTGTATAGTCGCTGCTTTCTCCAGCTGTCCATCTGAAACAAATTTTTTCTACATGATAACTCTAGTTTGGTTTGATTTATGACTATAATTTTGCAACCTTACTACTTACCATGATATGCAGGTCAAATTCAATTTTCCTTGTTATGACCTTTACCGTTCTAGAGTTATGCCTCTTGAAAACTGTCAAAATGGTAAAATCAGTGAGTTCCAGATGATAACTCTAGTTTGCTTTGCTGTACGACCTTGTAATTTTGCAACATTGCTATATACCATGAAATGTAGATCAAGTTTGATTGTCATTGTTATGGCACATACCATTCCAGAGTTATGCTCCTTGAAAAAGTGCAAAATGCTAAAATCAAGGGTTTGTGGAAGATAACTCTGCAGTTCACTTTGGTGTATGACCTTATAATTTTGTAGCAATACTACTCACCATGAAATGTTGGTGAAGCTCATTTTCACCGTTGTGGCATTTACCTTCCAGAGTTATGCCCCTTGAAATGTAGCAAAATGGTAAAGTGATAAAACATTTCTCAAGGTATCTTAGTACATGCCTAGGACATGTTTAATCAAACCTGCTTAAACATTCATCCTAATTAAGCAGTGACCCGTGTTCAAAGGCCAGTTTAATCTCCTTCCCAAGGAGCTTTTAATACACTTTACTGTGTACTGTTACCCTTGCCATTCCACAAGTTTTTGTATTTTTTTTTAGCTCACCGAAGGGAGCTTAACTTATTACTTGCCATCTGTTGTCGTCCTCGTCCAGCCATCCGTCATGAACTGTACATTATCGACTTCTCACAAACTACTGAACCAAATTTGGTGTGCATGTTCCTTATCACATGCCAATTCAGATTTGTTCAAATAAACTTGCTCTGCCCACTGGGGGCACCACAAGGGGCATAACTCTGATAGCACCCATAAATTTTTGCAAAAATTCAAAAAAATCTTCAGATCCACCAGTCAGAATCTTTTGATATTTGGTATACATCATCTCTAGGCGGCCAAATTCAAGTTTGTTCAAATCGAGTTCCTCGGTTAATATTCAGGCTCCCTATGGGAGCCTGAATTTTAAATTGGTGCAATTTGAGGAAATTTCTTTAAAAATCTTCTTCTTCAGATCCACCAGTCAGAATCCTTTATTGTTTGGTATACAACATCTGTAGGGGGGTCAGATTCAAGTTTGTTCAAATCGAGTCCTTGGGTTAATAATTGGGCTCCCTGTAGGAGCCCAAATTTTAACTTCGTGAAATATAAGGAAATTTCTTTAAAAATCTTCTTCTTTAGATCCACCAGTCAGAATGCTTTCATATTTAGTATACAACATCTCTAGGAGGGGGGCGGGGGGGTTTGGGGGGGGGGGGTGGTTAGGGGTCAGATTCAAGTTTGTTCAAATCGGGTCTCTGAGTTAGTATTTGTGCTCTCTATTGGAGCCCAAAGTTTATCTTGGTGCAATTTGAGGAATTTTCTTTAAAAATCTTCTTCTTCAGTTCCACCAGTCAGAAACTTTTCATGTTTGGTATACAACATCTATAGGGGGATCAGATTCAAGTTTGTTCAAATAGAGTCGCTGGGCTAATATTTGGGCTCCCTGTGGGAGCCCAAATTTTAACTTTGTGCAATACGTGGAATATTCTTTAAAAATCTTCTTCAGATTCTCCTGTCAGAATCCTCTCATATTTGGTATACATCATGTCTGGAGGGGCCAGATTCAAGTTTGTTCAAATCGAGTTCCTCGGTTAAAATTTGGGCACCCTAAATTTTAACTGAATTTTAACTAAGTGCAATATGAGGGAATTTCTTTAAAAATCTTCTTCAGATCCACCGGTCAGAATTCTTTCATATTTGGTATATGACATCTCAAGGGGGATCAGATTCAAGTTTGTTCAATTTGAGTCCCTGGCTTAACCCTTTCGTGACTCAGCCAAACCGAAATTTTAACTTAGCGCAATATAAGGAAATTTCTTTAAAAATCGTCTTCAGATCCGCCAATCGGAATCCTTTCATATTTGGTATACAACATCTCTAGGTGGGTCAGATTCAAGTTTGTTCAAATCGGGTCCCTGGGATAATATTTTGGCTCCCTATTTGAGCCCAAAGTTTAACTTAGTGCAATGTTAGGTGATTTCTTTAAAAACCTTCTTCAGAGCCACCAGTCAGAATTCTTTCATATTTGGTATACAACATCTCAGGGGGGATAAGATTCAAGTTTGTTCAGTTTTAGTCCCTGGCTTAACCCTTTTGTGACTCGGCCAACCCACTCCACCCCCTCCCCCCCCCCCCCCCTCCAGTCGGGTTCCAGTCGGGTTTTCAGTTTCGGTTTTCATTGTACAAACATAACAATATATTGCATTTGCATGTAAGAAGATGTATTTGGTGCCAGTCTGTGTCAATGGGACTCCCTTTCTAGTTCATCTCACCTGTGTAATATCCTGTACCGGTACTCGGATTTCCTGAGCACAATGTATTTGCATAAATTATCTCAAGAGTTTCAAGTTTGAGGACAATGATTTTCGCCTCGAGTCTGTTGCAAAATTAGCCCCCCCTCTCCAAATACCTGTGTTTAAGGTAACCCGACACACCCTAAAATATTATGCCGACCATAAAAATTTTATCTAGTAAAAGTCGCTCATAAGCCTCATATAGGTCGTTGTAACCCGAAATTTCCATCCAACTTCAACTGTGATTTTGACGCTGGCTTTGGAGTTCATTTTTTCAAAATTACATGTAGAAATAAATATATTTGTCATTATAAATGTGGAACAAGTGACAAGTTTCAGTTCAGCAAAGGAAATTGCATTTGATAAACAGATGAATGTTTAAAACACGATGCGTAAGAAGTAATTTTGTCACCTATTTTTGTGGTAAATGCCATGCTCGAACGCAGTACCAATTACTGCAGCTGTTCTGAAAATGGGGTATCGCGAATCTGAAGTTTGAAAATAGGTTAATTTTAGGTTGTTTATCTCTTTATTCTGAGAATTGAAGACCTGATTAGAGTTTTTCAACACTGAAGTTGAAAACTGCGACGACGGTTTTCTGTAATTGTTTCGGTCTCAGTTTCGGTTTTGCTAACAAAACCGAAACCGAACTGAATTTTTGGTTAACCGCCCATCTCTAGTTGAAGGACTCTCTCCGTCATCTGGATTATTACTGGCAACATCATCTGAACGTCCAGCACTCATAAAAGTGTCATGTGTGTCAGCTTGATTTGAGCCAGACTGTACCACAGAATCCTGTTCCACGTCGCTGTCATTAGAGTCATATTCATCTGTGGAATCACTATGATTCTGGTGCAATTGGTGCTAAAACTGTAGCCAAGCAACTAAAGGGAAATAACTCTAAATTCATTCGGGCATGGAAATTACTTCTGTGGACTGATGGAGATAGCACACATGGACTGAAGTAAGAGTAGACGCATTACTATGCCATCGGCGTGCAGCGCGCCAACTGGTTTGTAGTGTCAGTTTACCACCGGCGTGCCATATACCGATGAGACGAGGTGCAAAAGGGTTAATATTTGGGGGGGGGGGGGGGGCATGTTGGGTTCAGGTTTGTTCAAATCCATTCCTTAATGTTTTTCCATAAAATTTGCCTCATTCCTTTGTAGTGTTGATAAACCATGTCTAACTAAATGTGACCCCAAATACTTCTTTGAACCACTTTGGCAGGTGAGCGATTAAGGCCTCTTGGGGCCTCTTGTTTTATATGACAAACCATTACACAGTACTGCATTTGAAAAAAAATCTGTATGTTGTTTCCATCAATTTCGTGAGCATCTGTTGGCTGTACCACTTTTCATTTGTTTGACAACAAAACCACATGAAGCTGAATACATGAAACTATCACTGAAAACAATGACAAAATCACCTTTTATCTCTGAAGCTGATCAGGGGAAAATTTCTTGGCAAAAATGCAAGATATGTTCTTCCAATTTCACAGTGCTCTGTGCACAAGCAAGGAGAAGTGTGTTCATACTTTATTTTTAAGCAAGGTTTATAGACGTTTCTTCCCGATCAAAATTGTTATCTTCCTAAATGGGACATTTCGCACTTAGACGATTTGCCCCTTCCGAATTAGAATGCACCAATAATTTGTATTTAGTTTTTTTATTTGTTCAGTTTTAAAGTAAAGAAAAAGAGAAATAATTATTTCATTGACCTACATTTATGAAAAAAGAAATCATTATTTCATTGTCCTACATTTATTATTGTTTTTTCTCTGTTACCCTTTTCACTTGCAATAATGTTGTACACGCTCATCCGAGTCATCGTTGTCACAGTTCACCTGTCACAATTAAATTGAGTGTTCAAGGATACAAAAAAACCACAAGTGAAAACAGATTTTTGTTTCACTTTTTTTTATTTCATCATATGTATTCACACCCCATCTGGGCCAATTGACTTCATATTCTAGGCCCCTCTTAAACATTTGCAAGTCTTAAACCTTTACCTAACGAATCGCTCGCATCCGTCCGCGTAATTTGCAAATTGAGCAGTTGAACATTTTTTTTTTTTTTTTTAAATATTTCAACAAAACCATATCATATGACCCCCTCATTGGATCGAGCTCATCAAGCTCGTTCCAATGAGGGGTCACATGATATAGTTTTGTTGAAATTTTTCTTAAAAATAGAAATAAAATAATAAATTTTGATTTTCGCTGCATTGGGTAAAGGGTTAAACTGGAAATCAGGATAAGAAAACGGGTACAGAATCAATAAGAAATAAAACTAGGTTCCTTGTTAGTTCTTAATGGAACTGAAAATTAAGTTCTATAGGTTTCCCAGGCATCAAATAAACAAAATCTGTTTTCAGGTTCCATGAATTTCTGAAATCTGCTAGCCTGACAAGTGGACATGCACATATTCCCAAATTTTTGATCAGCAACAATTTTAACCAGGCTATCTCCACTTTAGTGTAGAATATTTAATGTAGATTTCTAGATGAGATTTTTGTGTGTGCAAATCTTACATTTATTAAGTGATTTTGATGAAATTTGTTCAACGAATTGAATGAATCATCCCAACCAGATCACTAACAGGTAAACATGTACATATTCAACAATAGTGTAGATTCAATTTTGTTCAAGGAAAGTTCCTTGGGCAATATTGGTGTTCGTTCCAGGAGGGAAGAACTTTGTTGTCTAGTGAAAAATTTGTGTTCTCAGAACTAATTTGGTATGGAGAATTATTTGTTCACATGTAATTGATTTATGTTGATATTTTTTTTTTTCACGTCCCTGGGTCAACAACCCCAGGAGCTAAATATAGAAAAAGATTCAAACTGGCTGGAAAAATGCTATCATTTTCAAAAGTGATTCTTAACTGGCAAAACAAATCAAAAGGCTCTTGTTTCCACACTTTCTCTATCTCGGTTTCATGCAGACAACTTGATCCATGTGAATGCTTTAGGCTCACTTGAGCCTCTGGTTTCCATTACCACTTGTTGATAAGGGGGTGCTTTGATAGTGGTCTGCACTATTTGGTACATTGTTATACCCCCCGCAAACAAAGTTTGGGGGTGGGGGGTATATAGGAATCCCCCTGTCCGTCCGTCTGTCCATCCTTGTAAGCGCAACTCCTCCTAAACCGTTGGAAGAATTTTCATGAAACTTTTCACAATGGAAGAACTCCATATGAAGATGTGCATGAAGCAATATAATTCCGTTCTGACATTCCCAAGGGGAGATAATCTAACTTATACCGTCTGTCCATCCTTGTAAGCGCAACTCCTCCTAAACCGTCTATATATTTTCATGAAACATTACACAATGGAAGAACTCCATATGAAGATGTGCATGAAGCAATATAATTCCGTTCTGACATTTCCAAGGGGAGATAATCTAACTTATACATTTCAGGCACGGGGGGGAGGGGGGGGTTATCACTTTGTGAGTTTGCTCACAGTACCTCTAGTTCAAACATAAGAAGAGATGAGGTGGGGGTGGGGTATTGAAGATGACAGATTGGCATCCATTTCTGTTATATGAGCATAATAAATTTAAAAAATCCTTTCTGTTAAGGCAGAATGGTGCATGCATGCGCAGCTCGTAGATCCATTGGATTTCTAGTGTTCATCTCCTTATTTCAGAATGGCTGCTTTCCGGATCTGACTGGAGAATTTGAATGATGCAAAAAATGTACATCGGTTAATCTGTGGTTGGTATTGTTGAAATGAATTGTGGCTGGTGTCTGACCATTGCTGTACCTCCGACTTGGATGTAATTAACCCCAACAAATTTGTGGTTGTTGCAGTGTAGTACAATTTTGAGTAAATTAATGACCAGTTCTCATGTTGTCTGGTTGGTTTTGGCTCGTTTGCTGGACCTCATATCAAAGATTGTGATAGCAGACTGACTGTTCAGGAATTGTCCAAGGCTCCAAGGGGTTATTCTGTCAGGCCACAGGCTTTCCAATAATTCTTTGGCTGGAGCACCAGATAAACCTGAAGTCAAATGCCAAGAGACAACTGCCCATCAAACAGTTGTCAACCGCCAGTCTGGCAACTGTTTATGAAATTGGCTCCAAATGACAACTGCCCACCAAACAATTGACAACCACCAGTCTGACCACCACTTATGCGGCAAGACAACCGCTCTGACAACCGCCACAAAATAGTATATATAGGCACGGGTTTGAAAATCCTTTTTTCATACACCAAAAACTAAGACCTCTGACGAGTTCCAACTCAGAAATGAAGCCGGTCAGGTCATTTCTTTTAAATACCAGCAGCAGCCTGTACATCAATATTCAGTATTATGAATGTGCATATCTACAGGTAAAAACCTCAGAGTGCCAGTTCTCGTTAGGTGGTCCTCTCGGCTTGATTCTTCGATTATTTCTTTACATTTCTGTTGTGTTTTGGAGACACTTGTCACTATTACCACTCATTGATGGGTGGTACAGTGTTACTGAACTTTGAATTTTTATACTGTACCAATGACCCAGACATAGCTGGTGCTAACTCTTAAAATATAGGGCCAAACACAAATTTTGCCCCCCAATCCCCAAAATTTGCATCTAAAACCAAAGAAAACATGTCCTGAAAGGCCCTCCACACTTCGCCTCTACTGCGCATGCGCAGTGTCAAGGACGTTCCGAAATTGGCGCCATTAATCATTCTAAGTTTGGCCCTTCATCAGTTAACATCTGACTGATCTTTGTGCTTGTAAATCTCAGTTTAAATGATGCCAGACACATAAATATTAGTGAAATGGTGATTCTAAGGAGGATAGAGAAGGAGGAGAGAAAAAAATGTGTGACAGAATATTATCAGGGCTGTAACTTAAAATTTTTTAATGAAATTATGTTAAGTTACCTATTTTCGAGGCAGCAGCCATTTTGTTGTCATTCTGATTGTTTAGTTACACTGTTTTTTAAGTGTTTTCCTCTCTCCCTGTCCTTTAAGTCCCCCCTTGCTATTCTCCCATGCTTTTGGCATAGTTTTTGTAATTATTATTACTAAATTTTCTTGGGAGTTTTAGCTGAATAACAGAATGAATTCTGTTCTTTTCCCCATGTTTACGTCTTCACCTACGGGTGGTTAGGCGTTGTGTTCTGCATCTACCATCTGATGTTCTGCAGTTTCTTCCCTGGAAGTCTCTGTTTTGCATCAGATAGTGTATTTTTGGTAACTGATTTCGGGCCTGGGTGCCTGGAGTCTTATTTTAGTGTTTTTACACTCATTGTTTACATTTACAACATCCCTCTGTGTGAGGGGGGGATTTCTGGAAAATAATATCTTTATGTTATTTTAATCATAACTAGATACATTATTATTGTTCGTAAGTGTTGAATAAATTGTTTAAAATATTTTTAAAATTTTTGTCCACACTTAGGCTTGGGATCCATTGGGGCTCAACGTTACTTTTCAGAAACTTGGGCTGTTCTGAAAAAATATTTTTTCAAAATATTTTGATTTCAATTATTTTTTCTATATTAATGGATCATATTATTATTATGTATTTTGATTGCCAGGGGTTAGTGCGAGTACCAGGACTTGTTTTCTTTTCACATTGAAAGGATATTGATCAATTGTAATAAGAGGAAGTCTTCCTCTGACTTTATAATCATTCTATATGTGGTCAGTGTACTCGCATTAACTCCTGTTCTGTATCGTATGATTTCGATGACAATATGGGAAGCGTATGTCATGGTATGTTATTGGGGAATTGGACACTCCGGTCCTTTCCCCGCAGGGTCACTCTACTTTATCAATTTCTATTTCAGACGATCAAGATTAGGGTGATGTATCTGTGATGTCTTCCAACAGTGTGCCTCCGTCGTCACAATTAATGAAGGGCTAGCGGAAAAGTGCTCATGTTAATACGCCAGTTGCCTAAGAGGACCCTAGTAGGTTCGACGGCCTTTGACGTCCGCTAGCTCGCCCGGTGTAGCGTCCATTCACCGAATGGTTCGGCAGCCGGGTTCGTCCGTTGCGCTCTAGAAGGAATTTTGGGGTGATGCGAGCACTATAAATCAACCTAATGCACACCCAGTGACGGCGGATCGG
This sequence comes from Pictodentalium vernedei, assembly GCA_031216915.1. NCBI lineage: Eukaryota > Metazoa > Mollusca > Scaphopoda > Dentaliida > Dentaliidae > Pictodentalium > Pictodentalium vernedei. Next base: position 262,384,532 of record CM062289.1, read on the forward strand.
AGGGAGAACGGAGGAAGCCTTTTAGTCCGGTTCATAGCTCATTCCGGTCCATCCGGACGGCAAGCGAGAGAGGCCCCTCTCTCGTTCAACAACATCTGGCCCTAGATGTTGTGGTACAAAATGTTTCGCATTCGGAGCATACGTCCGTCGCTCGGGACGCTCCGACATGTAGTCAGTCCGGAGTAGACTGTCAATAAGGCTTCCTCATTCTCATAGTTGCGCACACGACCGCTCTTGGCTACGTGACCACAGATATCCAGTCAGCTTCGCCAGTCAGAGATTCTTAGGCGACCAGGTCACTTCATCCGGTAGCCAGGGACACGAGGCCTGCAGACTCCGGACGTTCGCATAGGAAGTGTGCGGGAGTCAACGTACATGGAGCTTCCGGCGGCAATGCATCGTAAGACCGCTACTGCACAGGCCTCGGGAACGGACGTGCTTTCCTAAATAGCACAGTTTATCGCAGCATCCCAGCATCAACTGAATCTGTCGCATATTTTTTATCCGACGATGCTGGGTCGGGACGCTCCGCGGAAGCGGGTACAGACGTCCGAAAATTTCATCCGGTCCGACGGGATACCGAAAGGGATTTGGAGGATTTCGAGCTTTCCCTTTCGGAACAACATATGCTGTTGTGTATGTCATCTGACTTGGTCTTCTACAGCTTCTTTCGTCGGACCAGAATGCTGCGATGCCGGATAAGAAACTGATAGCGTCGGTGGACTTAGAAATTTTTGGTTCGGTTCAGGGACATCGTCCCTCAGTTCCGACATAGTCCAATAATGTCACACAAACTTTCGAATTATTGAACGACGCTATATATATTATTATTTTATGCTTGCTATAACCAAGCATTTCTGGTTTCTTGTTCGCAAAGTTATGGAGATGTCTTTCAAAAGTGTGCCTCTGTCGTCATAGTTAATGAAGAGCTAGCGGCAATAAGTGCTCATGGAATATGTCTATCACCTACGGAGTGACATTCGCTAGCTCACCCGGTGTAGCGTACATTCATCGAATGGTTCGGCTGCCGGGTTCGTCCGTTGCGGTCTAGGAAGGAGATTTGGGTGATGCGAGCACTTTAATTACTTTAGTACTCACCCAGTGACGGCAGATTGAGGACAGATCGGAGGAAGCCTGTTAGTCCGGTTCCTGGCTTGTCCAGGTCCGTCCGGGCTGTGAGCGAGAGAGGTCCCTCTCTCGTCCAACAACATAGGGGACCGCATGTTGTGGTTCAGATATTTTACATTCGGAGCATATGTCTGTCGGTCGGGACGCTCCGTTATATTGACAGTCCTAGAGACTGTCCTTAATGCTTCCTCATCCTCACAGCAGGGCACACGACCGCACATTGGCTACGTGACCTCGAGTATCCGATCAGTTTCGTCATTTAGTGATTCCACGGCGAATAGGTCGCGCCATCCGGTAGCCAAGGGACACAAGGCCTATACACTCCGTTCGCTCGCATATTGGTAGTATGCACGGGGTAACGATCACGGAGCTTCCAGCGGCAATGCATTGTAGGACCGCTTCTCCTCAGGCCTCAGTGACGGACGTGCTATCCGAGTTAGCACAGTTATTTCGCAGCATCCCAGCAATTGACAGTTTCTTGGTCGAATCAGGAATTATCCGACGGCGCTGGTCGGTGCGGTCCGCAGTTGCATCAGGTACGGACGACCGAACGCTTTATAGGGTCCGACAGGATGGCGAAAGGGATTCGAAAGTTTTCGAGTTTTCCCTTTAGTAGTATCGGAAGCTGCCTTTCATATCTTCTGGCATTATCTTCCAGTGATTGTTATTTCGGACTTCATTGCTGCGATCTTGGATAAGAGACTTATAGCGTCATTGGACTCGGATTTTTCGATCGGTTCAGGGACATTGTCCCTGACTTACCGACGCAGTCCAATAATGTCATTACAACATGTGTTTTATTTTTCGACGCTATATATGCATACAAGCCTGCTACCAAGCATGATAGTTTAGTTTCTTGTCCGCGTTGCTCATTTCTGCCGTTTTATCTTTTATACGAATAGTTTATTTTGGCAGAGCAGGGCATACCGAGAGTTCATATGCGTCTAGACGGTGTGGTTAAAGACTGGAAATATTCTTTTTCGCCGTTTATGTCTTTTCCAACTTCAATGTTGGAAACGACATGATGTATAGTAGACTTAACTTAGACGCTTTATCATACGTAATCCGCCTTACTGAGGCGTTTTCATTTCGTCTTCAAGAAAAGATTTACGGGATATTATTCTCAATGTAATTTCTTTTGAGGGCAGTAGTTTGTTCATGTATAACTTCGCCCTTCAGTGGCTGATTGGAGTTGGTTAGACGTGACGCAGCCCTAGCTACATCCACACGCGTGGATAGTAAGGTTAAGAACTCTCTCAGAGTTGCTTCGTTGTCGGAGGAACTTCTCTTCGACGGCAACTTTTCGGCAATCCATGAATTGCTCGATTTTCACGTTCTCTTGTCTATCTAGTGTTACAAGAGATTCAGACTGGGGCAAACATTCGGTGGTTGCCTCAGAGAGTGCCACCGCAGTTGCCGGACCCGAGTGTTGCTGTTATGACGGTTGCCAGTCAAACAGATTGGGATATAATACTGATCCCAACGGATTCGAAGTGCCAGGGTCTTTGGGTTCCGCAGTCTCTTAGCAACCAATTTTCTTCCGCGAAATAATGTTTTTTAGGCTTGCTTTATGTCATTGCATGAACATTATTCATAAACGCATGCCCAAATCCTGTCCGTTAATTCGACAGTAGTGGCGTATCTCCGGAACCAGGGAGGCACTCTTTCGTTTCCGTTATTCAATTTAATGGAAAGAATCCGTCTGTTGGTTATAGTACACCAACTTCTGTTTTGGTCCGTCATATTCCGGGTCGTCTGATTGTTTTACCGGATTCCCGTTCACTTAGGGGTCGCTTGTTGCTGTCAGAATGGACTCTCAACATACAAGTATTCAATCAGATTTGCTATCTATGGGAGTGCCCAATGATGATTTATTTACGACACAGCTTGCTAATCTGTTGCAGACGTATGTGTTGGCTTGTCCAGATCTCTGAGCTAATGTTGTTAACGCTCTATTGATCTATAGGACGGAATGATAGGATATGCGTATCCTCCGGCGCTGTTGTTTCAGCAGGTATTGCTAAGATAAACAACCACAATACATTTCTGTTGATAGCATCTCTATCTTCACAGAGATCATGGGTAATTTACTCTCTTGTCTACTGTGGGTTTGAACGTGAAATCTTCCTCAATGTGAGGATCTTTTTTCACTGGGTAAATCGTGTCATCTTTATCACAACCCGCAAGGTCGCAACCTTCATGTATTCCGTTGTGTGGTCCGTATTGCATTGTAAGCATTGTACTGGACGAGCTTTGGACGCGATTTCTTACTATAGGAGATCCTCTTCTTCGCTATTCTATGCGGCTAAAGTGGAGGCTCTTCCGTCGTGGGTGTAGGGATCATTATGTTCATATTGTTGATCCCTCCATACTACTCATTGCATTTTTTTAGTATACTTGTTTCACAAGATCTACTGCAGCCTTTTATTATTAAGGTTATAGGTTTATGTTACCTCATACCTATGCACTCTAGGATAGTTACAATTGAGTCTTATGTCTCTTTATCTAAGTCAGTTAGTAACTTTTTGATAAATAGACTTAGAATCTTTAGATTAAATTCCTATTTGGATTTTAACTTCGGTTCTTGTTTAGCTAAGTAATCATTTGAGCCTCTGGAAACAGTAGTTTTCAAATTCTGACCTTTTAGACAGTAATTCTGTTGGTTTCTCTTTTACTGTAGAGTCAGTGAGTTTCATGCACTATCGATGGATGATTTTCACTTCGTAGTTTCGGAATCACTATTCCGTTACTATTTAGGTTGGATTTTTGCATAAGAGTTAGGCTCCTAATATCCGGAACCTATTGTTATTAAGGTCCTTCCGTCTTCGTACGGGCATAGGCCTTTACTCTTTCCGGGTAGAGTTATGTATTTATAAACAGATATCTGTTTATTACTATGGGCGTAAGCTTCTTCTGTCTTTGATGTCTAGTAGAAGGACGTTACGCTCCATTCTATTGTTAATGGATTCTATTAACTATCAGTACTGCTTATGGTATATCATTGACTTAGCAGTTGTGCTTAAGATTTCGGCTCATGAAGTAAGAGTTCTTCTACATCTTGGGCTTACATTAATAGTGTCGCTATTATAGATTTTTGAAGGCTGCTCATTGCGCTCAGCCATCCACATTCATGAATTTTTATCTCAGAAATATCAAGTCCATTTCTGGAGGCCTCTATTGTTAGGTCTATTATCTACTGCTCAGAATGTCATTCACTTAACAGTTGCTACTATAGCTAGGTAGGTTGTCTGTTTCGGCAGTGTCTCCGCTCTGCTGCCCTCTTCGCTCTGGGCTATTTGACCCAGGGCAAGAAAAGGGGGGGGGGGGGGGAGGGTGTTCCCTTGGGTCACCTGTTTTACTATGAAAACAAGGGGATACCTCCTCCGGAGTTAGTAATTCTGAGCTGTTATTGGGATGGTTGTTTAGTGAGAAGTTTAGGTTTTTAAATTCATTCAAGTCTTAGTTTTTAAAGTATAGCTTTTGATTATTGCATATGTCAAGGGACATGATTATGCAATCCTCAGACACTTTTAGGAGTATAAGAGTCTCTTTTCTCTAGACTTACTTTATTTATTGGCTTACTTTAAAAATTATTAGTATAAGGATTATATTGGATATTAATAGAGTACATGGATGTATGAAGCTCAATTTTGGAAGGTGTTGTATCTTTCTAATTTATCATAAATAAAAAAGATACATGTAAGGCCTATTACTTCTTTTTCCCTACAGGGGATGACTCTATTTTATATTATTGAGCGTATTCCATCTTGCTCTATGTCCTTGGCCCTCCAGCCTTTTTACTATTCAGCTATGTCTGGGTCATTGGTACAGTATAAAAATGTTAAAAAATTTATAGTAATTTCTATATTTTTTATACTTACCAATGACCCAGACGGGGATGGCCCTCCCAGGAGTTGGGAACTCTTGCCTCCCCGCTGAGTACATAGCGCTTACCAGGCACTGGTTTTTAGAATGATTAATGGCGCCAATTTCGGAACGTCCTTGACACTGCGCATGCGCAGTAGAGGCGAAGTGTGGAGGGCCTTTCAGGACATGTTTTCTTTGGTTTTAGATGCAAATTTTGGGGATTGGGGGGCAAAATTTGTGTTTGGCCCTATATTTTAAGAGTTAGCACCAGCTGTGTCTGGGTCATTGGTAAGTATAAAAAATATAGAAATTACTATAAATTTTTTAACTTTTTGGTACATTGCATAGACATAACAAGAGTAAGATGCGTGTGAATTTTTATTTAACCCAAGCCTCCATATTCCCAATGCGTTTTCACAAGCCCAGCACTGCATTGGGAATATTAATTGCTTTCACCAGAAGGCTTAGTTACTTTGTGTTTAAATACCGTTTTGCATAATGTGGCAGTACTAATAAACTCTTTTGCAGTGGCATAATCCTGTAACCCAAGAACAACATGGGCATTCTATAACTAGGATACTACAACAAAATAACTAGGATTCATAAACATTGCCAGGTATGCAAAAATAATAGTGCTTTGTCTCTCCTACCATGGTTGACTGGTATAATAGAACCTGGTAACCAATTCCTCTATGTTAATCCTCTTAGATGGCCAGCACAGATGTAAACAGTTGGCTAAATTTTACTTCATCTTGTATTGTGTCCCAGTGGGAACCCAGGAAATGAAGCAGTGCTTGTTGACTGGTAAGCAAGTGGTAGCCACTTCCTGTAATGAAGTCCTCTAAAATAGGCAACATGGTGTAAACGATAGGTTGGACTTGACTTGATATCCATGTTGTGGTCACAATTAACTGTTGTGCAGAAATATGTGACCTCAAACACCCTTAATAAATAGATAAATAAATGCTTGCATTGTGATCACGATATGGCCGAAAATACAGAAAGTGACCATACACACCAATAGATAAATAAAAATCTTACACATGAGCAAACCTATAGTGCCCAAATTGGACCAGTCTAAAGGCCGGCAAGATCAGTTGCTCTTTCTAGAGGTATGCATCTTTCACATTTTGGTTTAGTTTTTATCTTGTTTTCAGTTTGCTAAAAACAAAATCTTGACATTTTGGTTTAGTTTTGATCTTGTTTTCAGTTTAGTAAAAAGAAAATCTGTTTTGTATTTCTTGCGAACAGTAGCATGTGTTCAAAGTATTGTCAAAACACTTTCAAAATGTCCAATGGCATCAGTGTAAGAGGATGTACAATAACACTAAACAGATAAAAATGCTTTTGTTATCACCCCCATAACACCATTTCCCTACATTCATCCAAGGAAGTCTCTCTGTGATAGTTTTATATGAATTATTGTCAGGAAGTGGTATTATGATAAAAGAAGAAATGAAAGTCAGTGAAAGCTTCATACTGTTATTCTATTTTTATTTTCGTGCGTACAACACCATCTTAACATATTTGAATATATTTCTTTAATAATATCATGAGTAGATTAAACACTACTTCCCATGTGGGAAGTGGAGCAGTGCTTGTTTAAAGTCATGCTTTACTGGTAAAATAGGACCTGGAATAGGCCCTTGTGAATATTCGATTGTTTGAGTCGAAGTTGAGTCGATCAACAAATTCGAGTCAAAAATAAAATCACGAATTTAAAAATCGAATATAAAAAAATAACCATAAATAAATGTCTCGGTATACGTACATTCGTTCAATGCAAGGAATTGAGTGCGAGCCGCAAGATCACATCATCAACATGGACTTTACAGTGTATTACCAATGTCATTTGGAATGACACACATCGCATGATTCCATATGACATCTGTAGTACCCTCATATTTTACAGTTGTTAAAGCCACGGCTACATACATGTGTAATACATGTAAGACTTCGTACAAAATCCTGGTAACGAGGACTACATCTCACCTTTGGTACACTTCAGTAAGAAGCATCCATCACTTCATTATAAGGCAAAATCAGACAATGCCAAGCTTAAAGTCAAGAAGGTTGCAAAACAATCACAGTTACATACAGATTCTTTGTCTCCTATTCAACCATGTGTTCAATTGTGCTGCATTGTTAACGTACAAACTGTTGAATGTCAGCATGAATATGTGGATAAATCATCAGTACAATGCCAAACAATCCTAATGTGGCTATATTTTTATACTGTACCAATGACCCAGACATAGCTGGTGCTAATTCTCAAAATCTAGGGCCAAACACAAATTTTTCCCCCCAATCCCCAAAATTTGCATCTAAAACCGAAAATAACATGTCCTAAATGGTCCTCCATACTTTTCCTCCACTGCGCATGCGCAGTGTCAAGGAGGTCTCGAAATTGGCGCCAATTATCATTCTTTGTTTGGCCCTTCATCAGTTCACATCTGACTGATATTTGTGCTTGTAAATCTCAGTTTAAATGATACCAGACACATAAATATTAGAGAAATGGTGGATCTAAGAGAAAATAGAAGGAGGAGAGGAAAAATTAGTGGCAGGAAATAATCAGGGCTGTAACTTGAAAATTTTTTATGAAATTATGTTATGTTACCTAATTTCAAGGCATGGGCCTGTTGTTGTCATTCTTGCTATAAAGTTACACTGCTTGTTCAGTGTTTCCTCTCTCCCTTTCCTTTAGACCCCCCCCCCCCCCCCCCCCCCCCCCCCCCCCCCTTGCTATTCTCCCATGCGTTTGGTATATTTTCTGTAATATTATTACTAAAATTTCTTGGGAGTTTTAGCTTGGTAACAGAATGAATTCTGTTTTTTTTCCCCATGTTTACGTCCACACCCATGGGTGTTTAGGCTGGGAAGTCTCTGTTTTGCATCAGGTAGTGTTGTAATTGGTAACTGATTTCATGTTTCTGGTTTTTATACACTTCTTGTTGACATTGACAACGGTTTCTGTTGAGAGTGATTTCTTGTCTTTGTATTAGTTTAATCATAACAAAGATACATTATTATTATACATAAGTGTTGCATTAATTTTTTTGAAATATTTTAAAAAATTTTGTCCACACTTAGGCTTTTTTGGGATCCATTGGGGCTCAACGTTACTTTCAGAAACTTGGGCTTTTCTGAAAAAATATTTTTCAAAAAATTTTTTTTGATTTCAATTATTTTTTCTATATGTTAATGGATCATGTTATTATGTAACTTTTCAGGGATTGGTGCAACTACTAGGACTGTTTGTGTTCTTTTCACAATGAAAGGATATTGTTCAAATTGTAATAAGAGGAAATCTTCCTCTGACTTTCATAATCATTGTATTAATTGTAGTCAGTGTACTTGCACTAACTCCTGCTCAGTGTGTGTCAATTGGGATGACAAGCATTGGAAACGTGTGTCACAGTATGTTGTTAGCGGGGAAAAGGCCATGCCGGTCCTTTCTCCGCAGGGTCACTCTAGTTTTTCAATCTCTTTTTCAGAGGAACAAGAACAGGGTGATGTTTCCGTGATGTCTTCCAAAAGTGTGCCTCTGTCATCACAGTTAAATTAAGAGCTAGCGGCAAAAGTGCTCATGGAAATACGTCAATTGCCTAAGAGGTCCCTAGTAGGATCGACGGCATTGGTGTCCGCTAGCTCGCCCGGTGTAGCGACCATTCATCGAATGGCTCGGCAGCCGGGTTCGTCCGTTGCGGTCCAGGAAGGAGATTTGGGTGATGCGAGCACTATAATAACACAAGGTGCACACCCAGTGACGACAGATCAGAGGATAGAAAGGAGGAAGCCTATTAGTCCGGTTCCTAGCTCGTCCAGGTCCATCCGGGCTGCGAGCGAAAGAGGTCCCTCTCTCGTACAACAACATCTGGGACCAGATGTTGTGGTATAAAACGTTTCGCATTCGGAGCATACGTCCGCCACTCGAGACGCTCCGTTATATAGACAGTCCGGAGAGACTGTCAATATGGCTTCCTCATCCTCACGGCAGCGCACATGACCGCACCTTGGCTACGTGACCACGGATATCTAGCCAGCTTCTCCGATCAGAGATTCCACGGCGACCAGGTCATGCCATCCGGTAGCCAGGGACACGAGGCCTGTAGACTCCGGACGTTCGCATAAAAGAAGTATGCAGGAGTCAACGTCCAGGGAGCTTCCAGCGGCAAAGCAACGTAAGACCGCTGCTCCACAGGCCTCAGTGACGGACGTGCTATCACAAATAGCACAACTTATCGCAGCATCCCAGCAGACGACAGAATCTCTGTCGGATCAGGAATTATCCGACGACGCTGGGTCGGTACGCTCCGCTGAAGCTTCAGGTACGGACGACCGAGAACTTCATATGGTCCGAAAGGATGGCGAAAGGGATTCAGAGGATCTGGAGCTTTCCCTTTCGGAACAACATAAAGCTGCCGTAGATTTTATCTGGCATTATCTTCCAGAGGTTGTTCCGTCGGACCAGAATGCTGCGATGCCGGATAAGAGACTGATAGCGTCACTGGACACAGAATTTTTTGATCGGTTTAGGGACATCGTCCCTGAGTTTCCGACAGTCCAATAATGTCACAAGAACATTTGACTTATTGAATGACGCTATATATAAGCTTGCTACCAAAACGAGCAAGTATGGTTTCTTGTCCGCAAATGCTCTACATCTGCCTTTCATCAATTCCAGGAATAAATTCGAAACGGCAGGACAGGGCATACCGAGAGTTCCTCTGCGTCTAGACGACCAGGCTGAAGACCTAGAATTGTCTATACCGTCGTCTATGTCAATTCCAACCACGACGTTGGAAACGACAATTATGTCTAATAGAGTTAACTTAGACGCTTTATCATATGCAGATCACCTTACTAAAGCGTTATCATTACGTCTTCAAGGGAAAGAATTCCAGGATATACAATCCTCATTAAGAGTTCTTTCAAGGGCAATAGCTTATTCCACGTATAACTCCGCCCTTTCAGTGGCAAACCTGGAGTTGGTTAGACGTGACGTGGCCCTAGCTACATCCACGCGCGTGGATGGTAAGGTGAAAAACTCTCTCAGAGTCGCTTCGGTCTCCGGAGAGCTTCTCTTCGACGGCAAGCTTTCAGCATTCTGTGATCAGATAACTAAGAAAGCTTCGGATTCTCTGCTATTCAAATCCACTTCTAAAAAGTCGGATACAGCAGAAAAGAGTAAGACAGGCACTTCTGGGACAAGTACACCCAAGGGAAGTTCCTATAGAGGTTCCTATGCGTCCTCTAGGTCTTATTCTAGAGACTGTCAAGGCAGCGACTCACGTAGGGGACGTTATTCTGGCCGAGATAACCGGTCAGACGTCTCTAGGTCGACGGGGCGAGGTGTGGGTCATGGAGGACGTAGTTTCTCCTTCCGCAAGCCTCGCAGGTCCAGGAGGTGATGGTATGAACCTCTATCGTGTTCCGGTAGGCAGAAGATTGTCGGGTTTTATAAACAATTGGGGGTCAATTACGGACGACCCCTGGGTTCGAGGGGTCATTTCGGAAGGACTAAGAATATCCTTCAAACGTAAAGCCTCTATTAACTCGAAGTCCAAAATGGACTCGGCTTCCGTCAAATCCGCAGAAAAGAGGCGCTCTTCTATCAGAAGTACAGTCTCTTCTGGAGAAGAACGCGGTAGAGGTCGTAGAAGACCAGGAATCACCGGGTTTCTACAGCCATCTGTTTCTGGTTCCCAAACCAGATGGCTCGTTCCGTCCAGTCATAGATCTGAGCTGGATAAACAAGCTGATCGTCGCTCCGAAGTTCAATATGGAGACAATTCGATCAGTCAGAGCGAGTATTCGGGTGAACGACTATGCTACATGTATAGATCTCAATGATACGTACTTTCACATCATGGTACTTCCGACATTCAGAAAGTATCTACGCTTCGCAGTCCTAGGAGTTGTATATCAGTTCCGAGCGATGTGCTTCGGTTTGAACCTAGTGCCCTGGGCTTTCACTCGAATGATGAACTCGGTAATGATACATTTCCGAGCTCATTCGTCTGTGGTAACGTCAGCCTACCTGGACGACATTCTTCAGAGGTACGGCAACAAGTTAACGCTTCAGAACGATGTGCAGAATCTGCTTCTATTACTCCGACGTCTCGGTTTTATAATAAACGAGAAGTCGGATCTGGTGCCGTCCAAGTCATTCACCCACTTGGGAATGAGCTTCGAGACGCACAACAATCTCGTTCGTCTGCCGTTAACCAGAGCGAAATTAATCAGTTGTTACGCTCGCTATTGTCTTCACTCAGACAAAGTTACAGCCAGAGAATTCATGAGACTGATAGGTCTGTGCAGAGCCGCTGCGGATCTCATTCCGATGGGGCGGTTACGCACTCGTCCTCTCCAAATTTTCTTGACTCAGAATTGGATAGTAAAGATTCATTCGCTCGATATAGACGTTCTCTTGTCAAATCAAGTGAAACAAGAGATTCAGACTTGGGCAAACATTCAGTGGTTAACTCAGGGAGTTCCGCTGCAGTTGCCGGATCCGAGTATTACTATTATGACGGATGCCAGTCAAACAGGTTGGGGTGCAACATTGATCCCAACGGATTCGAAGTGCCAGGGTCTTTGGGATCCGCAGTTTCTAGGCAAGCACATAAACATCAAAGAAATGATGTCAATTTGGCTTGCACTACGTCATTGGATGAACATTATTCAGAAAGCACATGTCCAAATCCTGTCCGACAATACGACAGTAGTAGCGTATATTCGGAACCAGGGAGGCACTCATTCCGTTCCGTTATTCAATGTAACGGAAAGAATCTTTCTATTTGTACTAGAACACCAAGTTCTACTTTCGGTCCGTCATATTCCGGGTCGTCTGAATGTATTAGCAGACTCCCTTTCACGGAAGGGTCGCTTGTTGCCGTCAGAATGGACTCTCAACAAACAGGTATTCAATCAGATTTGCTACCAATGGGAGCGGCCAATGATAGACTTATTTGCGACACAGCTCAACAATCAGTTGCAGACGTATGTATCACCAAGTCCGGATCCTCGAGCATATGCAGTAGACGCTCTATCGATCTCGTGGGACAGAATGATGGGATATGCGTATCCTCCAGCACCGTTGATTCAGCAGTTATTGCTAAAGATAAAACAATCTCAATGCAAAATTCTGTTGGTAGCATCTCTGTCTCCACAGAGACCGTGGATAAGTCTACTCAGGTGTCTGCTGTGGGATATACCGCGGAAGCTTCCTCCACGAGAGGATCTTCTTTTGCAGGGGAAATCGTGTCAACTCCATCACAACCCGCAAGGTCTCAACCTTCACGTATTTCCGTTGTGCGGTCCTTCTTGCACGGCAAGCATTTTACAGGACGAGCAGTGGATGCAATTTCTAACTGTAGGAGGACCTCCTCTTCCCTAAACTATGCGGCTAAGTGGAAGGTCTTTTGTCGTTGGTGTAGGGATCATTCTGTTGACATTTTTGATCCCTCCATTCCAGACATTGCAAACTTTCTAGTATACTTGTTTGATGAGATCAAACTGCAGCCTGTTACTATTAAAGGTTATAGGTCTATGTTATCTGATACCTATGCACACCATGATAGTTTACAAATTGGATCTAATGTCTCTTTATCTAAATTAGTTAGAAACTTCTCCATAAATAGACCTAGAACCCTTAGATTAATTCCTAAATGGAATTTAGCTTGGGTTCTTCTTAAACTAAAAGAAAAGCCATTTGAGCCTCTTGAGACAGTGGACTTCAAATTCTTATCTTATAAGACAGCATTTCTCTTAGCTTTCTCTTCTGCTAGAAGAGTCAGTGAACTTCATGCACTATCTGTGGACGATTCTCACTATCGTAGTGTTGGGAACACTATTACCTTTACTACTAATGTTGGATTTTTGGCTAAGAATCAGGTCCTAATAAAAATCCGGAACCTATTGTTATTAAGGCCCTTCCGTCTTCAGACGGGCATAGGCCTTTACTCTGTCCGGTTAGAGCTTTACGTATTTATAAACGAAGATCTCAGTTTATCAGAAAGGGACGAAAACGCTTCTTTCTGTCTCTGATGCCTAATAGAAAGGACATTACAGTCCATTCTATTGCAAGATGGATTCAATTAACTATCCGTACTGCTTATGATAATCTGTCTTCAACTCAGCAGTCTGTGCTTAAGATTTTGGCTTATGAAGTAAGAGCTCTTTCTACATCTTGGGCTTACGCAGATAGTGTTGCTATTACAGATTTAATGAAGGCTGCATATTGGTCTCAGCCATCCACATTCACAAATTTTTATCTCAGAAATATTGAGTCCATTTCTGGAGACCTGCATTGTTTAGGTCCGTTATCTGTTGCTCAGGATGTCGTCCACTAAACAGTTGCAACTATAGTTATGCAGGCTTTCTGTTCCGGCAGTGACTCTGTCGTGCTGCCCTCTTCGCTCTGGGCTATTTGATGCAGGGCAAGGGGAAGGGGGAGGGGAGGGTGTTCCCTTAGGTCACCTGCTTTATAGTGAAAAGCAAGGGGATACCTCCTCCGGAGTCAGTAATTCTGAGTCGGTACCGGGATGGTTTTAAAGTGTAAAGCTAATGTTTGAATTCATTCATGTCATATTTTTAAAGTGTAGCTCAGTGTGAAGCATTTGTATATGTCACGTGTCAAACAGGCATTAATATACAATCCTCGGACACTTTTAATGAGTATAAAGAGTCTCAGTTCTCTGGACTTACTTTATTTATTGGCTTACTTTAAAAATAATTAGTATAAAGGGTTATACTGGATGTTAATAGAGAACATGGATGTTATTATGCTCAATTATGAAAGGTGTTGTGTCTTTCTAATTTGTCATAAATAAGAAAGATACATGTGAAGCCTAATCCTCCTTTTCTCCTCGAGGGGATAACTCTATTATATATAGTTGAGCTTATTGGATTTTCCTCTTTGTCCTAGGCCCTCCAGCCTTTTTTCTATTCAGCTATGTCTGGGTCATTGGTACAGTATAAAAATGTTAAAAAATTTATAGTAATTTATATATTTTTTATACCTACCAATGACCCAGACGGGGATGGCCCTCCCAGGAGTTGGGAACTCGTACCTCCCCGCTGAGTACGTAGCGCTGACCAGGCACTGCTTGTAAGAATGATAATTGGTGCCAATTTTGAGACCTCCTTGACACTGCTCATGCGTAGTAGAGGAAAAGTATGGAGGACCAGTATTTAGGACATGTTATTTTCGGTTTTAGATGCAAATTTTGGGGATTGGGGGGCAAAATTTGTGTTTGGCCCTAGATTTTGAGAATTAGCACCAGCTATGTCTGGGTCATTGGTTAGTATAAAAAATATATAAATTACTATAAATTTTTTAACTTTATATCGCATATGAAACCACACTTGGACACCTGGTTTTGGGTAACTTGGTTCGAATGTGATATTCGGTCAACTCGAACACATTTTTGGCAAATTTGAGTCGAAAGTCGAGTAAAAAAAAAATCCATATTCGCATGGGCCTAACCTGGAACCATTGACTGGGTTGGAAGTCCTCTAAAGTTGGCAGCATGGCTGTAAACGATTGGTAACCTTTAGTTCCTACCTAAAGTTTGGCCATGATATAGCCATAGATGATGAAAATGACCATAAAAATATCAATAAATAAATAAAAAACTTCTTGAAGGTACAGTACTGTGACCATAAAAGTGATCTGTTTCTCAATCAGAATCATGATTTGGTCGTGATACACACCAGTGGAATTTAGATTTCTCAAATGAAATCTTTTGCGAAAAGAAAATTGAATCAAGAAAAATGAACAGAAATATAATCTGAGAGTGAAAGTTCTTTTTAAAAAGGAGAGATTCTGCTGTATAGTGAGGAGAAAGACAGACATGGGTTTGTTTAGTTATTCAGGGATTTTTTTTTCTTTTGTCTCTTCTCGTCCTGTTAAGTGTACAATTAATGTCGTTTGTGACATTTTTTGTCTCAAATGAGCTAAGTGCATTGTATTTTGTTTGTGCTGCGTAACCTAATATGAGGGTAACATTTGGGCTGTGATTCACACCGGCTTGCTGTAGTGTGATAGTTTTTACATTTATACAGGAGAATCAACAACAGACGATGCAGGGTGGAAATGTCCTCAGGAAAATCACGCTGGGGTTCCAGTGGACCACCTGTTAGACGATCTGGTCCCCCAAGACGAGATGATTACCATAGTAGTAGGAGTTCCCGGTTAGTAGAAAATAACACTATCTAACTTTAATAATAAATCACTTGGTACATATGAATCTGCACCTTTCACACTATTTGCATATTTTTGTATCTTGCGATTCATAGAGACTCAAATAAATAATTGTATGTAATTGGCATACATATTTGTATCTCAGAAAAACAGGTGCTTTGTATCTGCAGTCCTCAGACTGATGGTGAAGATCGTTTATATACAGTGGAACCCCGTTAATTGAAAAGCAACTTTGCCAGTGGAAATTATTCAATCGACAGTAATATTCAGTTCACAGGGGTTTTGTCACTGTATTATAGAGATAAACTCAGCATTTTTATTTTTTATATTATATTCTGTTTGAAAGAGCTCCCAGAGCTCTGTCAAACAAGATATATTAGATTAAATGCTAGTATTGGATGTACTAAGTCCAAATAGGTCCATAAACATAGGGAATTCAGTAATCATTTGGGTAATTTAGGGACAGATTACATGGTTTTTTATTTCATTAACTGGTAGAGTGCTGGAAGCCCATATTTGGGCTTTATTCTGAAGCTCAGGTGCCACAACTTGTAGGCTCATATCCAGTGGATGTGCTTTGTATTATCTTTCAAGTGACATCATTTAGCCTGTAAGGGTTTGCCTTGTTACAATTTATGGGAGAGTGCCCATAGGCACTCTCCCATAAATTGTAACAAGACAAATACATGTGTACAAGATTTGATGGCCAAAAATAATTTAGCACTCTACCAGTTAAGAAGGTTTTTACTCTGTATCATATATGCAAATAACAGGTCAAATTTGTGGGAGCATGGTGGTTCAATAGGTAGAGATGCAGACTAGAGCTGGTCGGTTTTGAAATTTTCCCTCGTTTCGATTAGGTTTTGGACTAAAAAAATCAGTTTTCGGTTTTGGTTTTTGTAACACAATACATGTTTTCCCTATCTTATGTATTAAACTGGAATAAACAAGTGAAGCAGAAATGAAATAAAACGACTGTATTGCGATTGTTTCCTGTGAATTCGATGAACTAAAAATTACATCTGCAATCTGCATATGCTTTCATAAAAAAGTCATTCAAACCCAAGGGCGTAGATACAGGAGTCGGGAGTGGATGTCGAGGGTGGGTGGGGGGGGGGGGGGGGAGGAGGTGGTGGTCACTCAAACATTTAGTCACAAAGATGCTGTTTGAGACAGATAATTTATGATTCGAGTCTGTCGTGTCAAATTTGTTTTACATTTCCATTCACAGCATTGATGTATTACCTGAATTGAAAATAAGTGAAGATGGTCAGAATTTGAGAAAGCAACTGTCTGAAATCAAGGGGAAATTGAGAACTTTAGAATGCACCTTTTACTTTCAGAAACGCAGATACCCATTTCACAAGCTTACTAACTTGACAAGTTGATATTTGTGCTCGAAAAAATCTAACTCGAAATCCCAGAATCATTCATTTGCAAAGCACTGTAGAGGTGATGCAAATTATCGACAAGATGGTCTGACCTGATTTCCTTGTCCATTCTTCCTTTCGGTTTGCATTGAGTTTTCAGAGAGAGTATTCATTGAATTCTGATAATTCCCATTACTTCGAAAAACAATAAAACACAGCCACATGCATTTTACACGTATAAGAGTATTTGGGATTTGTAGTTTTCATTCTTTTCAAATTTTCGATTGACATTTTATTTGACAGGTATGTGCAGCTAACGTTTTATTAATATTAATTTAACCCCCTTCCTGCAATCCTGGGTTCGCCAACATTAACAGAGCATTGAGTGGATTGATACTTTTCTCTTACCTTGACTCCAAGTCGCTTTGCAGGTGACCCAGTCCGTTCTTTTTCAAGAACAGTTTTGTACTCTTTGGCATGACGATTTGGTATGTGGCAACGTAGGTTGGAGGTATTTACGCACTGGGCGATGACTGACTTGCTGCATAATTGGCATTTGATATTTCTATCGTCACTTCTTACAAAATACTGATATATGCTACTATGCATTTTAGCTGACATTTTGTTGATTATACAAAATCTATCGCATACTAAAGGTGAATATTCAAAAGTTAAGCAAAACCGAAAATATATGGCTTTTAATCTCTTTTTCGGTTCGGTTTTGGTTTCCACTTAAAAAAATCGACTTTCGGTTTCGGTTCAGTTAAACTGACCAGCTGTAATGCAGGCTTCAAACCAAGAGGTCCTCAGTTCGAATCTCACCTGCGGCAACCATGTTGTTCTAAACAAGCTCTGTTTTATTGGTAAAATAGGACCCAGTCATCAATGCTTGGGGTGGAAGTCCTCTAAAATGGGCAACGTGGGTATAATTGAAATTCACTATACTTGCCTTTATCTCCATGTTGAGGTCATGATTAGCCATTGTGCACAAATATATGACCTTCAATACCAATAAATAAATAAATAACCATGTTGTGTCTTTGGGCAAAACACTTCATCCCACTTGCCCATGTGGGGGCATGGTGGCATTGTGTACTAAGGCATATTACACGTTGATGGTGCACTTGTCTTCAACCAATGCTAGCCCTGCTTGTGTGGCGTTAGGCTGTTGGAGAGTCTGAAAGTTGCTCACCATTCCTCAGTGGTTCTCTCCGGGTTCTCCAGCTTCCTCCACCAGTAAAACTGTTAGACACCAGGTGACCCTTGCTGCAGTAAGTGTTGTTAAACCCCAATAAATAAATAGGTCAAATTTGTACTCAAGGTGTGGTAAATGTTTTTATGTTTAGAAGTTGTATCGATTTAACAGGATTATTCAGGTAAGAGATATCCAATTAAGTGGGCATTATTGTTCTTTCATTTTCTGTGATGTAAAATGAAAGTAAATGATTTGGTGCCTTGACTTATAATTTTTATTAACTGAGAATACATGTAGCGTTCCCTGGTTTTGATTTTTTGGATTCTCTCTCAAGGAACTTTCAAAGAATCTGTACCAGGAGTTGATAACATCACTGAAACAGAAATAAAAGAAAGTTTCTTGTTATTTTACAGCTTACCAGTATTTTAACCCTCTGCACTGATGTCAAAATACCAAATTTTTCAGCACCATATTTTACCCACAGGGCAACTGAGAATTTAGAAAATTATATCTTGTTTGACAGAGCTCATTGAGCTCTGTCAAACAAAATATAAATTGTTACATTTTTTCATGCTGCATAGGCAATATGGAGTCAAGGATGAACAGATTTGAAGTACCACCAGAGTGCTAGGAGTTAAATTATACTGTATTTCTCCATGTTTATTGTTAAAGGCAACTTCTTCTTCCCTCTAATAGGACAAGACTGATCCAAAGAATGCACTCTTTCAACCTGTATTTCCCCCATGGTAAACAAGTTCTGCTCAGCTGGTAAAATCGGCCCCAGAAAACAATGCCTGGGGTGGAAGTTCTCTAAGGTGGATGGCATGGATATAAATGATTACTAAATTTGACTTTATACTTGTTATGAAACCTGATATAGCCATAGATGCTGAAAATGACTGTAAATCCCTATAAATAAATACGTGAATAAATACATCAGCCAATAATTATACCCCCGCTTCGAAGAAGTGGGGCTATATAGGAATCGCCCTGTACGTCCATACGTCCATCCCTACGTCCGTCCGTACTAGCATCCGTCCATCCATCCGTACATCTTTCTGTCCGAACAAATTCTTGTGTGCGCAACTCCTCCTACATTAAAGAACCGATTTTGAAGAAACCTTTCAAACATCATCACTACTAAGTGAACATGCGCATATTCCAAAATTTTTGATCTGCGACAATTTTAACCAGGTTATCTCTCTTGAACTTTGATTTAATATGGGTTTCTACATGAAATTCTTGTGTGCGCAACTCCTCCTACATTTATCAATCAATTTCCTTATGGCCTTCGCCTACATGATCAGAAGTGCATTCCTCTAAAAACCCAAAGCGGGGGTATTAATCACCTTCAGTGATAGTTCTAGTTCAACCTGTGTTCCTAAATGTTATAATCCCTCTTACTACTATCTACAGTAGAATAGACAAGTTGGAGTGTGATGGCTCATTGGTTAGTTTATTGAGCTTGAAACCAAAAGGTCATATTGGTTTGCTCCTCACCTGTGCCATGTGCACTGTGTTCTTGTGCAAGATACTTAATCCTGATTGACCACATGGGAGCGGGGGGCACGGTGGCCCAGTTGGTAGAGGTGCAGGCTGCAAGCCGGGATGTCCTCGGTTCGAATCCCACCAGCGGCAACCGCGTTGTGTCCTTGGGCAAGACACTTCACCCTCATTGCCCACGTGGGGGCACAGTGACGTTGTGTACTAAGGCGTACTGCACGTCGATGGTGCACCTGTCTTCAACCAATGCTAACCCTGCTTGTGTGTAGTTGGTATGTTGGGGAGCTGACAGTTGCTCGGTGGTTCTCTCCGGGTACTCCAGCTTCCTCCACCCGTAAAACTGTCACGGTCATGGATAGCCATTGTGCAGAAATATGTGACCTTAAACACCAATAAATAAAAAATAATAAATAAATAAATACCACATGGGAGCATGGTGGCACTGTTTGCTAAAGGATACTGTACATCGATGGTGCACTTGCCTTCAACCACTGCTAACACTGCTTGTGCCAGGTTTGTAGGTTGGAGACTGACAGTTGCTTGCTGCTGCTTGGTCCTTCTCTCTGGCTTCATCTACCCGTAAAACTATCCAACACGATATGACTCTTGGCTATTGAAAGTGCCATTAAACCCCAATACACAAAAAGACAAAATGGGCAAGTCTGTTTTGTTTTTCCATGGGGGCACAGTAATAATTTAATCCTACAGCTCTATGGGACTACAGGATCCTCCTTACTACTGTGGTACTGATGATGTCATCTAAAAGTTTCGCAAATTTTCCCTTATGCAAAAATTTATGTGTCAGAAAAATTTAAACTATTTATTATTAGAAATTAACATAATTCTGGTTAATGAATTTTCCTGAATTTGAATATTTTTGCTGGCAGTTTTGCTGTTTAGTTAACCAGATTTCACTGAACATGGACTGTTTTATGGAAATTATGTTGGGGAATGAGTTAACTCATTTAGGATGAGTATTTTCTTTGAAGATTCTTAACTGCAATATTTTAAGTTATTGTGGTGAATTGACAGTAACATGGTCTGAGGTTTGTAGTCTGGAGCTTATGTTCAACTTAGATGCAAAGTGTCGAGGTTGAACATAGACTCCGAGCTGAAATCCTCAGACCATGTTACCATCGATTCATCACAATGTATATGTTCCTATAATATCCAACACAAAATGGACTGGAAATGTGAAATGGAAACCTCATTTCAAATATTTTGTGAAGCCGTAAACATAGAAAAAAACTTACAGTGCTCTCATCCAATTAAAGGGTGGGGATTTTAGTTGTATTGGAACATGATAGATATTCTAAGTATGATGCTAAAATATGAAGTAATTAGCTACTGTGTATGTGTCTTACACTTAAATTGGTTGTAAAAGTTGGGAGATGTATGTTCTTTAAAACATTACTGCTCTCTGTTTCAGCAATGCTTTACCACAAGAAGTTAGCACTTGCTGTATAAAACGTTTGTTTTTCTGTCAGCAGTGAAAATGTTGGCTTCCTTTACTGATGACAGTTTTTCTGACCAAACAGCAGCTGTGCTCAGCTTAAAAATATTTAAAAATGAACTCAGTATAATTGAAACATTGTTGAAATGACGTATGTCTTCTTGAGCATATCTCACCAAGCTTTGATGATTTTTCAGATATTTGTTTGTCTGGTAGTTGGAACATAACTTTCAATACGGTCAGTGTCTCCGTGTCAGGGTCATTGTTCACTCTTGGTGCTTGTTGCCTGTGTCAGTCAAGTTCTTTTATAATAGGACCTTGTAACCAACACCTGGAGTGACTGGCCTTGAAAACAATTGGGTAAACTTCTATTTATATGTGTGTTATTGGCCAGATATATCCAACAGTAGATGGGGGACGCGGTGGCATTGCGGTAACCGGTTCTTGTCAGATCACCGAAGTTAAGCAACGTCGAGCCCTGTTAATCATTGGATGGGTGACCATCTGAGCGATCAATTCGGTCTCCCGCATTGTGTCCTTGGGCAAGGCACTTAACCCCGATTGTCCACATCGGGGCAGGATGACATTGTGTACTAAGGCGTACTGCACGTCGATGGTGTGCATGTCTTCAGCCAATCTAACCCTGCCTGTGCTGCAGTGCGGAGTTACGATGTTGGGGAGCTGGCTGCCAGCTGCTTGGTGGTTCTCTTCGGGTACTCCGGCTTCCTCCACCCGTAATACTGTCATGGTCATGATTAGCCATTGTGCATAAATATATGACCCTAAACACCAATAAATAAATAAATATCCAACAGTAGATGCTAAAAAGGGACCCCACCTATAACATTGGATACACATTTGGAAATTGTTGAATTTTGTTTCACAAGATATGTTAACTCTTGAAGGAAAGACAATTTTTTTATACATATTTTCTACGTTCTGACAGTCTACATCCTGTGGCTTTGCCATTGTTTCTTGGCTGCCTACATAGGTACTTAGAATGTAACTTGTAAGATTACCCAGAAATGTTCTGTTGTGGTAAAAAGTTAGCAAAGTCGGAAGTAGGCCCTAAGAGGTTAAATCTTTCTACACTAATCTTGGAGTAAAAATTTAAATAAATATGCTAAAGGCGTTTCAGTATTAGGAAGCCAGTTGAATAGAAAGCAAGTCTAGATGCAGAATCCTGCGATGGATTGGAAAAGGTTATGATATTGGATTTGAAGATCTGAGATACTCTTGAACTGTTTGAGTGCAATATTACTTTTGGTGGTCTGAATTTGATCGTCAAAATTTGTTTTATTACAAATTATTGGAGATTGGCATGGAAGAACTAATCTGTCTGATATATGGAGATAGTTAATACTTCAGGAAACTTTTGAAGAGAGTAAAGAACAATGCTTCACTGACACAATATCTGTTAACTCTTCCATCATGATTTCTCTAACTGTGTGCCAATACCACATTATATTATTTCATAATTTCAAGGCAATGAAGATCTATTAATATCTGGCTTTTTCATTGGAAAAATTAAACATGTGACCCAGCTCTCCTCTGTTGCAGTAGGAAGAGTGTGGATTTTTTTTTAATCCTGGTGGGGTTGATTCTCCTTGTGACAGATATTTTCAAATTTTGAAAATATGATTGGCAAAAAACTTGACTTTATACTTGCATTGCTATTATGAATATACTCATATATGCAGAAAGTGCCTTAACAAACACCAGTAAATATTAACATTAATTTCGAAAAGAAAGCACATGAAACACTGAAAACTTTCAATTCATGGACAGTTGGGTTGAAAATCCACTTTTTCTGTATTGCAAGCTACAGGTGAATAATAAGAGAGAATCTTGAGAAAGTCTTCAAATTTAAATTAATTTATTTGTATAAATGTATTGATCGAGTTGTGTCAACAATTCAACCTATGTTTTGATGAAGGTTGGTGGGTGTCCATGCATCAGTCCATCTGCCCACCTACTTAGCCTGCCTGTGCGTGTTGCAATGTCAGCACAACTTGAACAAACATTATCTTATTTTTACCAAAATTGGTCTTTGAATTCCACTGAAGAATTTCTTGGATGAATTCGAAAAACACTCCTGCCTGAAGTTTTTTTCAGGAGTTATGTCTCAATGCTTGTTTTCTTGTTTGAATCAGTACGATAACTTTAACAAACGTTATCCGATTTTTACCAGATTTGTCCTGTGCCTCTCCGATTGTTTCCTAGTTTCAGTTGCTAGCAAAGATTTCTTTGTAGCCACCACAACTCGACCCCAGCATTTCGAATGCGAAACCCTTGTCTTTAAATTATTTGAAAAACAGGAATATATCCATTCAAGTACTTGAAATTTTAATCTTATAACATGATAAGAGTGGTTTGAATTCCACTGAAGAATTTCTTGGATGAATTCGAAAAACACTCCTGCCTGAAGTTTTTTTCAGGAGTTATGTCTCAATGCTTGTTTTCTTGTTTGAATCAGTACGATAACTTTAACAAACGTTATCCGATTTTTACCAGATTTGTCCTGTGCCTCTCCGATTGTTTCCTAGTTTCAGTTGCTAGCAAAGATTTCTTTGTAGCCACCACAACTCGACCCCAGCATTTCGAATGCGAAACCCTTGTCTTTAAATTATTTGAAAAACAGGAATATATCCATTCAAGTACTTGAAATTTTAATCTTATAACATGATAAGAGTGGTACAGTGGAACCCTCTTAATTGAATAGCCATTTTGCCAGAGAAAAATGCCAGAGAAAAAAATTCACAGGAGTATACAATTAACAATGTCTTGAATGAGTTTGAAAACTGGTATGGTTTGGCCATACTGAGCAGAGTTATGGCCCTTAATTAGTTAATTTTTGCCTGTTTTCAGCTTGTTAACATGATAACTTGAACAAATATCAATGGATTTGATTTTTAGCTCAACTTGACAAAGTCAAGCTGAGCTATTGCCATCACTTCTCGTCCGTCGGCGTACGTACGTACGTTAGTACGTTAGTATGTTAGTACGTTAGTACATACGTCCACAATTTCATTTGGCACACCTCACAGGTCGCATTTATGATCAGATTACTTTGAAACTTGGTATACTTGTTTGGGGTGACCTCTAGATGGGAGCTATCGATTTTCTTCAATTTTCGTCAAAAAATGTTGCCGCAGCCAACGTTCTTAGAACTTAGTTTAGTCAAACCACAATATTTCCCTTTGGCACACCCTACAGGGCACATTTATGATTTGATTGCTTTGAAACCTGGTATGCTTATTTAGGGTGACCGCTAGATGGGAGCTATTGATTTTCTTCAATTTCCATCAAAAAATGTTGCCGCGGCCAACGTTCTTAGAACTTAGTTTAGTCAGAAGACTCGATATTTCCCTTTGGCACACCCTACAGGGTACATTTATGATCGGATTGCTTTGAAACCTGGCATGCTTGTTTGGGGTGACCTCTAGATGGGAGCTATCGATTTTCTTCAATTTCTGTCAAAAAATGTTGCCGCGGCCAACGTTCTTAGAACTTAGTTTAGTCAGAAGACTCAATATTTCCCTTTGGCACACCCTACAGGGTACATTTATGATCGGATTGCTTTGAAACCTAGCATGCTTGTTTGGGGTGACCTCTAGATGGGAGCTATCGATTTTCTTCCATTTCCGTCAAAAAATGTTGCCACAGCCAACGAACTTAGAATTTTGTCTAGTCAGACCACAATATTTCCCTTTTGTACACCCTACAGGGCACATTTATGATCAGATTGCTTTGAAACCTGGCGTGCTTGTTTGGGGAGGCCTCTAAATGGGAGCTATCAATTTTCTTCGGTTTCTGTCAAAAAATGTTGCCACTGGCAAAAAAAATAACATTGGTACCAATGATCTTCAATTTTTCCATTTCATTTATAACTAACCAAGTTCAAGTTTGTCAAGTTGAGCTACAGTGTCATTGACACTTTCATTTTATAATGACAAGCCTTACAGGTGCAAAAAACTTGACTGCATCGGCTATGTATAATCCTTGCTTTGTTTTTAACTGAGCATTTGTATTATTATAACTTGTTTGATAGAGCTCATTGAACTCGTCAAACCAAGATATAATAG
Source organism: Pictodentalium vernedei (assembly GCA_031216915.1). Classification (NCBI taxonomy): domain Eukaryota; kingdom Metazoa; phylum Mollusca; class Scaphopoda; order Dentaliida; family Dentaliidae; genus Pictodentalium; species Pictodentalium vernedei. The sequence goes on from CM062289.1 coordinate 262,409,343, forward strand.
ATTAAGTGCTTATATTGGATGTCTTATAGCCAGTAATGTCTATAAAAGTGGGGAAATCAGTGGGTGCAGGCAAAATACTTTGACACATTACTCTAGTTTTTATTAAGTTAACAGGAAACACTGTGGCTGAGTGGTACAGCATTGGACTTCAAACCAAAAGGTCCAGGGGTCGATACCCACTAGGGGTAACTGCATTGTGTCCCTAGGCAAGGCACTTCTTCCTGATAGCCCACTTGGGGACACTGTCACGCTGTGTGCAAAGGCATATTGCACGAGATGGTGCACTTGTCTTTAAACAATGCTAACCCTGCTTGTGTGGAGTTAGTATGTTGGGGAGTCTGACAGTTGCTCCACTGTCCATGGTTTGATCCCCACCAGGGGTAACTGCCTTGTATCCTTAGGCAAGGCACTTTATCTTGATTACCCCCTTGGGGGCACGGTAACGCTGTTTATTAAGGCATACTGCATACCGATGGTGCACTTGTCTTCAACCAATGCTAACCCTGCTTGTGTGGAGTTAGTATGTTGGGGAGTCTGACAGTTGCTTGCTGTTGCTCAGTGGCTCTCTCTGGGTACTCCGGCTTCGTCCACCCATAAAATTCCCCGGTCAGAGGTGACCCTGGATGTCGAAAGTGTCGTTAAAACCCAATAAATAAATAAATTCAGTTAACATCAGTTGACCTGATGCAATGAACAAGTCAAATTTGTACTGAAGGCATGGCAAATGGTTTAGTTTGTAAGTTATACAGAGATGCTAGTTTGTAAGTTTTTAGCTCAACTTGAGAAAGTCAAGCTGAGCTATTGCCATCACTTCTCGTCCGTCGGCGTACGTACGTACGTACGTACGTACGTTAGTATGTTAGTACGTTAGTACGTACGTCCACAATTTCCTTTGGCACACCTCACAGGTCGCATTTATGATCAGATTACTTTGAAACTTCTTATGCTTGTTTGGGGTGACCTCTAGATGGGAGCTATCGATTTTCTTCAATTTCTGGCAAAAAATGTTGCCGCGGCCAACGTTCTTAGAACTTAGTTTAGTCAAACCACAATATTTCCCTTTGGCACACCCTACAGGGCACATTTATGATTTGATTGCTTTGAAACCTGATACGCTTATTTAGGGTGATCTCTAGATGGGAGCTATCGATTTTCTTCAATTTCCGGCAAAAAATGTTGCCACGGCCAATGTTCGTAGAACTTAGTTTAGTCAGACCTCAATATTTCCCTTTGGCACACCCTACAGGGTACATTTACGATCAGATTGCTTTGAAACCTGGTATGCTTGTTTGGGGAGACCTCTAGATGGGAGCTATCGATTTTCTTCAGTTTCTGTCAAAAAATGTTGCTGCGGCCAACGTTCTTAGAACTTAGTTTAGTCAGAAGACTCAATATTTCCCTTTGGCACACCCTACAGGGTACATTTATGATCGGATTGCTTTGAAACCTGGCATGCTAGTTTGGGGTGACCTCTAGATGGGAGCTATCGATTTTCTTCAATTTCTGTCAAAAAATGTTGCCGTGGCCAATGTTCTTAGAACTTAGTTTAGTCAAACCACAATATTTCCCTTTGGCACACCCTACAGGACACATTTATGATTTGATTGCTTTGAAACCTGGTATGCTTATTTAGGGTGACCTCTAGATGGGAGCTATTGATTTTCTTCAATTTCCGACAAAAAATGTTGCTACGGCCAACGTTTGTAGAACTTAGTTCAGTCAGACCTCAGTATTTCCCTTTGGCACACCCTACAGGGTACATTTATGATCGGATTGCTTTGAAACCTGGCATGCTTGTTTGGGGTGACATCTAGATGGGAGCTATCGATTTTCTTCAATTTCCATCAAAAAATGTTGCCGCGGCCAACGTTTTTAGAACTCAGTTTAGTCAGACCACAATATTTCCCTTTGGCACACCCTACAGGGCACATTTATGATTTGATTGCTTTGAAACCTGGTATGCTTGTTTGGGGAGACCTCTAGATGGGACCTATCATTTTTCTTCAATTTCCATCAAAAAATGTTGCCGCGGCCAACGTTCTTAGAACTTAGTTTAGTCAGAAGACTCGATATTTCCCTTTGGCACACCCTACAGGGTACATTTATGATCGGATTGCTTTGAAACCTGGCATGCTTGTTTGGGGTGACCTCTAGATGGGAGCTATCGATTTTCTTCAATTTCTGTCAAAAAATGTTGCTGCGGCCAACATTCTTAGAACTTAGTTTAGTCAGACCACAATATTTCCCTTTGGCTCACCCTACAGGGCTCATTTATGATTAGATTGCTTTGAAACCTGGTATGCTTATTTATGGTGACCTCTAGATGGGAGCTATCGATTTTCTTCGGTTTCTGTCAAAAAATGTTGCCACTGGCAAAAAAACTGACATTGGTCCCAATGATCTTCAATTTTGCCATTTCATTTATAACTTACCAAGTTCAAGTTTGTCAAGTTGAGCTACAGTGTCATTGACACTTTCATTTCATGATTTCAGGCTTTATAGTGTCCCATCTTAAATAAAAAATATTAAGTTAGAAAGTTTTTTTTTTCCAAACAGTTAACTATCCTAGAATATTTTGTTTATATTTATACTGTTTTCTGTTATAAAGTACTTAGCTTGTGATGTGCCATTGTAATTGATATAAAACCAACATTATCTTATACAATGCAGATCATTCTTCAGGCCTTTTCAGACTTTTTACTGATATGTCACTAGCGTCCTTCATTATATTCAATTATTACCACTTCAGCAGGCATTCTCTAGTATATTAACATAGTTTAATATGGCAGTAAAACTCCATAATTCATAGAGTCATGGAACCGAAAGCAGGTGGCGGCGGGCAGTTAATGAAAATTTTTTTATGACCCGCCACCAGCTTCCGTTTGTGGTAATAATAGTAAGAACAGGATTTTATCGGGTTTCCCAGTTTATTAATGGCCCAGGAGGAATGAATAACAGCCCTCTGGCTTATTACAGGCTTTGTCTCAGGCCGGAAATAGAACTTTTGACTGTTATTCATTCCTTTTGTGTCCTTAATAAACTGTAACACTCTCCAAACTCATGTTATTGTTATATTAACAGAGTTATTCAATTAAACGATATACAATTTAGTGGGTTCCACTGTACAAGTAGGCATAATTGTAGGTCATGTGGAGTACTGTACTGTGATTTCAAAGTGTACAGAGACTTTTGTCCAGATCATGACTGGATGATGATCTGGTTGTAGTTCTCTGTTTGCTTTCATCCCAACTGTGGTACAGGTTTTGCTCCACTGGTAAAAAGTCCTGGAACCAATGCTTGGGGTGGAAGTCCTCTAAAGTGGGCAACATAGGTATAAACGATTGACTAAACTTCACTTCATTTTCACTCCTATGTTTTGATCATGATATAGCCAAAGATGCTGAAAATTACCTTAAATGCCAGTAAATAAATAAATAAATAAATATAAATAAATAAATTGTACATGTATTTATTTGTACATAAACAACACAAGTGATATGGTCACATCCACTGCAGTGGTTAAAATATGGAAACCATCTCTTTTCTCAAACTTTCCAGTTGTAACCACAATATGTTTTCAGCAACACATTTATCTGACAAAAAAAAAGATCTCAAATCTTTGTGATTCTATAGTAAAGTTTTGATTGTTGTCTACTAAATTCTGTTTGAGCAGTGTAAACCCCAGTCAGAATTTATTTGGTGAACACTGTTCATAAATGTTGTATAAAATCATGAATCATTGAAGATTGTAATTTTCCAGGAGATGCATTCAATATTTGCCATATATTGCAGGGATGGACAAATTTGATAACCCTGCATTAACTTTCTCCTAAGGTTATCCAAGGGAGAGCAGTTGCTCAGTGGTTTTGGCATTGGACTTCAAACCAAAAAGTTGATGGTTTGATCTCCACCAGGGGTAACTGTGTTATATCCTTGGGCAAGACTCTTAATCCTGATTGCACACGTGGGGGCATGGTGACGCTGTGTACTAAGGCATACTGCACATCAGTGGTGCTCTTGTCTCCAACCATTACTTACCCTGCTTGTGCAGAGTTAGTATGTTGGGGAGTCTGTTAGTTTCTTGCCACTGCTCAGTGGTTCTCTCCAGGTACTCCAGCTTCCTCCATCCTTAAAACTCCTACATGAGGTGACCCTTGCTGTCAAAAGTGTCATTGAACGTCAATCTACAGTGGAAGTCCCTAACTCGGATAATATACTCTCTATTTTTATACGCCCGTTTTGAAAAAACGGGTCGTATTATGGTATACCGCTGTCCGTCTGTCCATCCATCTGTCCTTCTGGTCATATGTCGTGCAATAACTCAAGAACACTTTGAGAGATTTTCGTGATTTTTGGGTAGATGGTGTATATCGATGGAGGGAAGCTCCCTTTCGTTTAGTGTCGCCGTTCGATTAGTCATTCCCGAGTTATGGGACTTTATTACTTAGAAAATTGTTGATTTTTTACACGTCGTACAATAACTCGAGAACGCTTCGAGAGATTTTCACGATTGTTTGGTAGGTGGTTTATGTTGATGGAAGGAAGCTCACTTTCAGTTGGTGTCGCCGTTCGATTAGTCATTCCAGAATTATGGGACTTTATTTTTCACATGTCGAACAATAACTTGAAAATGCTTAGAGCAATTTTCATGATTTTTTAGTTGCAAGTACATGTTGATAGAAGGAATCTCCCTTTCGATTTGTGTCGCTGTCCTAGTTGTCATTCCAGTGTTATGGGACTTTATTCATCAAAATATAGGCAATTTTCCACATGTTGGACTTTGAGCAATTTTCATGATTTTTTGGTGGCAAGTATATGTAACCTGACAAGTACACATGTATACTCATATTGTGTGGTTCCCTCTTGTAATTAATAACGGGCGTATCATGCGCTCATGGCGCAGCTGTTTATTGTCTTTCCCAAGCAATTTGGGAAAGAAAAGTGGTGCAAAAGCACCAAGAAAAAATAAGCCAAAACTGGGTCGAGTACAACCGGCCCAGACCCAGTACGGGACGCTCTCTTCCAAGTACAACTCCACGACTTCCGTTGCCAATGCGCATATGCGTCGCTGATGACACATTCTTTTTTTATCCGAGACACGTGAAGGATGTGTCTCCGCCATATGCATTATTCAACTCGTCGATAATGGTTTTCCTGTGACTGGAATTATGGATCTGAAGATCGTATAATGACAGGACTGTGTTTTATGTATTCTCGTTAATATTCTCAACCACATTCTCATTGTATATTATTTACTATTCCGTTTTCGCGAATGTTTTTTTTTTTCGACATCATGTCAACACGGTTCGACAATGAAATTTTTTGGTTGATAAATTTAATTGTTATTGGAGTTAGGTGTCAGTCAGGGACTGTCTGGAAAGGATTTCTTCACTGTTGAGGGCTGAATTTCCGACTCGACCACGTCTGGTGTGAGTTATACCCCCTTTGTGGGGGATGTGCAGCTCCTCCCGCACCCACGGAGGGGGGGGGGGGGGGGTGAACACTGTCGTTTCAGCCCTCCCGACTCGACCATGTCTGGTGTGAGTTATACCCTCTCCGTGGGGGATGTGCATTTTTTTTTAATGTGGTGGATACTGTGGGAGCTGTTGGATTTCTGGTGAAGAGATGCCTGGTTCCAGGACTATGCGCCCTCTCCAGTCGACATCTGAGGCTGTCACTAGGGTTGTGACTCCTCCTTTGGAGGCCGAGCTAGGTTGCTTTCTCCCCTTTTCCGCCAGTTCCACAGCTCCCGTCATATCTGCTGCTACTGCTGTTCCGTCTACAAGATCATCGGGCACCGTTTTTAGCCGGCCTCGGCTTATCCCTGCAAGGGTCGGCCGGGATGTCTGGTTGTGGGGTATCGGTCTCAGCCTTCCCCGACTTCAACTCGGCGAAGTCGGAAGTCGCTGCCGACTGAACCCCCTACTGTGTCCTCTCAGCCGTTGAGCACAGTAGTTTTATACCTGCAGTGGTCTGCAGCGGTGTCTGGGAGTGTAGACGTGGGGGTATCAGCCTCAGCCTTCCCTGACTTCAACTCGGCGAAGTTGGAAGTGGCTGCCGGCCGGACTCTCTACTGTGGTCTCTGCGCCTTCGAGTACCACAGTTTTGTCATTGGCGTTTTCCGTCCACTCATTCTGGTCACATGGCCAGTTTTGCGGGACCAATGCCTTCTGTGCAGCCTGGACCTTCTGCCCAGCAGAGGTCCGCGGCAACTCTCCTGAGTTCCTGCTATGTTGATCCTCGGGATGTGTACCCCTGTACACGTCTGCCCTCAGATGTTTCGTCTGCCGCCCGTCGCCCCGCTTCGGGTGTATTGGAGGCTCGTGACCCTTCGCTGGTTAAGAGGGTCAGGTGTGAAGCCACTTTGCCGGTTCGTTCCCATGTCAAACCGGCTGGTACAAGCAGTGAGCTTAGGGAGGCCCTCTCCTTACTCACTCAGGTTCTGTCCAAGAGCCTTCCCGTTGCTTCCAGCGAGGCAGCGAGGGGTTTCCAGGTGCCCCTTATGGAGCCGCCTCCTGGGATTGGAAACAGGCCGCTTTCTGATCCCCCTGGTGTGCCTACACCATGGGAGGCGTCGGCTGGTTTGCCCACGATGGGCTATGTGTCTTCCGACTCCGGGGAGGAGTCAGACATCTTTGATGTCGACAGCCAGCAGTCTTCTGACTTGGGGGCAGCTCTTGACTTTGTGTTTGGATTCCTTCCGGATCTCAAACCATCAAACCAGCCGACAGTGTCAGCCAGGCCGCGATTATCGGTCGCGCGCCTACAGCCTGTGGAGCAACCTGCTTCTGGGCGTCTTCGACCGTGCCAGTCAGTACAGGTGGTTGAAGCATTGGACTCGAAGCTGAGTTCCAAGGCGATGAAGGGTCCGTTCTTCACCAGGGTTGACACCTTTTTGCCTCCAGTGCGTTATCGTTGCTACGATTTCGCCAATCCGTCAGTCTGCCAGACTTTGAAGGTCTTGGATCAGGACTCCAATTCCCTCAAGGCTTTCCAAGCCCAAGTCAACCACCATTCCTATGACGACTCTGAAGTCCATGTTGGTCTTAGCAAGAGAAATGCTGGGTATGCTTTCTCTCTCCGATCACGTCATATCTGCCTCCAGATAGGTTTGACGATGTACAGACTCCTTTGCGTGTGCTTTCCAAGGCGCTCATGCATCTTACTCACACGTATGTCTGTGACATGGCTATTTTGGATTTAGTTCGAAGGGACTCTGTGCTGGACACAGGCCGATCCCTTCCTGGGGCAGCGCGCTGCTCTTCTATCTGCTTCTTTGGCAGGTCCGCTACTGTTCCATGGGTTCTGGATTGACAGTCCGGGATGACATCCTACGTCATTCCAAAGATCAGCTGCTGCTTCGTCAGCTTGATCAGCCTTCTAGGGGAGGCAGGGACCATTCAAAGCCTAACAAGTACCCTTCTGCTTCCTCTGCGAAGCAAAGGGCTGATCCTTCTGCCACTGCTTCAACTTCTTACTCACGGGGTAAGGGTAAGCGCTGTCAGGCTAGAGGGAAGTCTCAGGATTCTTCATTCAGTAGAGGAGGTGGTTTCTCCTCTCGCGGGTCTCTTCGGAGCTCGAACTGATGGTCCTCACCTTGATTCATCCAGGTTGGAGGAAGGATAGCAGAGTTCGCAGACCATTGGGCCACCATCACATCCGATCCTTGGGTGTTAGATGTTGTTCGGTCCGGGCTGCGAATATCCTTTCAAAGACACCTCACTCTGTCCAGAGTGCCTCTTCCAACCACAGTTCCTTCAGATGTTTTATGTCGGGAGCTTTTGTCCACGGAGATAGACAATCTCCTGGCCAAGGGGGCGATCGAGGTCGTCAAGAACATTCAGTCAGTGTGGTTTTATTCCCACCTGTTCTTGGTGCCGTAGAAGGGTGGCCGACTTCGACTGGTTATCGATCTGAGTATCCTGAACCAGTCTATCATTGCTCCCAAGTTCAGCATGGAGACTTTCAGGTCGGTCCGCCGTTCTATTCACTCGGGAGATTTCGCTTCCAGCATCGACCTGCGTAACCCTTACTTTCACATTCTGATTCATCGGGTGTTGCGGAAGTATCTCAGGTTCACTTTTCTGTGGCGAGTTAACCAGTTGAAGGTCATGCCTTTCGGCCTCAACCTGGCTCCATGGGCCTTCACCCGACTGATGTCTCATGTGATAGCCTTCCATCGCACACAGTCCAGGGTGACTACTTCGTCATATCTAGACGATATCCTCCAGAGGCATTCCAATGCTGCCTCACTGGAGTTGGATGTCGACACTCTGTTGAGCTAGGATTCAGAGTCAACGAGGAGAAGTCGGATCTGGTCCCTTCTCAGTCGTTTTGTCATCTGGGGATGGCCTTCCGCACTCAGTTCAATACAGTGGCGATTCCCCAGGCCAGGGCTGTGATTCTCTCAGCTTTTGCTCTGACTCTGTTCCCAGTCCACATCCCCGACAGCACGGGGTATTCTCCGGCTGCTCGGTCTCTGCAGTTCGGTGACGGATCTCATTCCTCTAGGTCGGCTGCATGTCAGACCTCTCCAACACTTTCTGCTCAGTCGTTGGAGGCTGAATGTCGATTCTCTGCATCTGGTGCTTCAGTTACCAGAATCTCTTATCCTCACCTCCACTGGACGAATGTTCAGTGGATCACGCAGGGTGTCCCGTTGGACTTACCCACGTCCGATCACATTCTGCTGGCAGATGTCAGCGATCTCGGATGGGGTGCGACGTTGGATCTTCTAGCTAGGTCTTTCCCTTCGCGGGATGTGGGACCAGGATCGGGCATCTCTACACATCAACCAGAAAGAGCTTCTTGCTCTTTTTCTGAGTTTCAGGCAGTGGATCCCTCACCTGTCGAATCGTTAGGTCCTTCTGTTGTTCGACAATTCGACAGTGGTTGCTTACATTCGGAACTAGGGCGGCACGCACTCGGTTCCACTGTACGAATTGGCTCGGGATCTTCTACTGCTCGCTCAGGATGTCAATGCCGGGGTGGTTGTTAGTCACATTTCCGGTCATCTGAACGTCCTAGCCGACTCCCTGTCCTGATGGGGCAGGTTCTTTTCCACCGAGTGGATGCTCCACATGGCGGTGTTCCATCGATCTCTTTTTGCGACTCGTTGGAACCATCCGGTGGACACTTTCGTGTCCCCGTGTCCAGATGCTCTGGCTTTCACCGTGGACGCTCTGGCCCTCCTTTGGGACGGTCTTGTCGGCTACGCCTTCCTGTCGGTTCCGATTCCGCCTGAGGTTCTCGCCCAGATATGAACCTGCAGTCGTCGAATCCTTTCGATCACAGCCCTGTCGCCTCGGTGGGTGTGGATCAATCTGCTCCGCTCTCTGTTAGCGACGGTTCCGGCATGTCTCCCTCTACGTCGCGACTTTCTTTGCGAATGTCGCCCGAGGAGGTTTCAAGTTGACCCGACTTCATTGTGCCTTCGCACATGTCTTTTATCGGGTCCTGTCTCCTCCACAGTGGTTTTTCGAGACAAGCAGTGGAGTTGCTTTTCTTCTTCAAGGAGGCACGCACTCCACTGGTTTAGCCTCTGTGTCTAAGTAGAAGGTTCTGTCGATGGTGTGCGATCACTCTGTTGCTTCTGTCACTCCTTTGATCACACCGCTTGTGGAGTTTCTGGTATATGTTTGTTTCTGGGGGTCTCCAGCAATGGGTAGAAGTCCATGCTTCGGAGACCTTTTTCATTTGTGGTACTGCATTGTTTCGACACTCATCCTTGCCTCTCCAAGCTTGTTCAGCTCTTTTCCTTGAAAAGGCCTAGGACTTAGCAGTTTACTCCAAGATGGACACTTTCTTGGGCGCTGCTCTGCTTGGGGGTGGGGGCGTTCGTGCCTTTATCCTGGATGGATATGCGTTTTCTCTTTCTTCGGCTCAGGCTGTTGTCTATCCAAGCCATTCAGCTTTTTACAGGGTCAGTTCCAGCTCCGTGCTGTTACTGTCCTTTCTGTCTGTGCGTCGCACAGAACCATACGCCTCACCTTTCATTGTCTTTTATTAATGTTTGTGATGCTTGGTTGATGAGCCTCGGGACTTCTTCCGTCTGTTCACGGTTCCAGTGCACTTGGGTTATGTGTAGGGTTGGTTATGCGATTCCCTCCAGCCTATTGTCTATTCAGCCTGTAGTAAACAATTGTGGGTAGGTTGATAAGAAATTTAAATTTTATAGTAAATTTCCTTTCTTATTATACCTACCACAATTGTTTACATCGAGGCCCTCCCGTCTCCTTATACGGGTAAGAATCCTTCCTCCCCGTAGATCACATAACTCTAATTTTGGAGGATTCAAAAGAATGAGTCATTAGCGACGCATATGCGCACTGGCAACGGAAGTCGCAGAGTTGTACTTGGAAGAAAGCGTCCCGTGCTGGGTCTTCGCCGGTTGCACTCGACCCAGTTTTGGCTTATTTTTTATTGGTGCTTTTGCACCACTTTTCTTTCCCAAATTGCTTGGGAAAGACAAAAATAGAGAGTATATTATCCGAGTTAGGGACTTCCACTATAGTGCAAGCCTGTAGTAAACAATTGTGGTAGGTATAATAAGAAAGGAAATTTACTATAAAATTTAAATTTTCAGATTAGTGCAATATGAGGAATATTCTTGAAAAATCATTTTCTGATCCACCAATCAGAATTTTTTGATATATGGTATGCAGCATCCTTAAGGGTGTGAGATTCATGTTTGTTCAAGCCAAGTCCCTAGGTTCATATTTGGGCTCCCTGTGGGAGCCCGAATTATAACTTAGTTCAATATGAGGAATATTCTTTAAAAATCTTTTTTATTCAGATCCACCGGTCAGGTGGGTTACCTGGAGCCTCTTGTTTTTAAAAACTTAGCAGATATGTTAACCACCATGGAAACCTTGTACCTGCATTTTTGAGATCGATCGGCCATGTCATTGTGTTATTGGACTTTTTGACTTACAATTTTTTAATTATGCACACAACTTTGTCAGAGCTTGTATTCCTTCATTTTCTAGTTAATTTTTTTAAAACTTCACAGATACGTTGACCGCTATGGGAACCTGTGCTCCTGAATTTTTTAAATCGATGGCCATAACCTTACAGAGTTGTTGCCTCTTTTGACTTAGAGTTTGTCATCCATGCACACAACTTTGCCCAAGCTCATATTCCTCAATTTTCCAGTCAATTTATTGTACCCGCGTATACTGGATTGCGCCTGTCCGTGCATCTGTGCATGCGTCCGTATGACCATCCTTCCGCATTCAGATGTCTGTTCTCATTATAACTTCAACATTACTACTCAGATTTCGTTGAAATTTCATACAGATGTTCACTATCATGAGGTCTTTAAGTAGCATCAGCTATTTTGCTGTTGGAATATTTTTTCTGTGGGTTATGGCCCTTTGAATACACAAAAATAGGCTATTTTTGTCTGTTCGCCTCATATCTCAGGTTTGGCTTATTGGATTTCAATGGAACTTGGACTCAATGAAATTTGGAATGAAGATTGTTTATGGGAAAGGCTTTCAAATGAGTCTGTAATAATATTTCTTACTTTTCACTGTTTTGACTTATCCCCCTTTTTAACTTCAAAAATTCGCTGTTTGTCTTGTAAAATAGCCAATTTTTTGTCTGTTCGCCTCATATTTCATGTTTGGGTTATCAGATTTCAGTGAAATTGGAATGAAGACTGTTTATGAGAAAGGCTTTCAAATGAGTCATGTCCCTACAGTAAACAGAAAATACATGCAAATCACCTCCCCACATGTGGTATTATGTCTTTGTTCTACATCTCTTGTGTGGATGGTCCGATCGTCACTAGGCTTCAGTAAGAGGTGTTTCTGGCCTTCACAATTACCCTGTTATAAAACAAAGACAATATTTTTGCTGTTTGCCTCTTAAAATAGCCAATTTTTTGTCTGTTCATTCCATATCTCTAGTTTGGGGTTAGTGACTCTCAATGAAATTTGGAATGAAGATTGTTTATGGGAATAGCTTTCACGGTATCATGGTTCATTTCTTCTCTTTTCATTGCTTGGCGGTATGCACCATGGGGGTATGCCCTGGAGTGTGCCCCCCTCCCTCTTGTTTTTACTTGGCACAGAGATTTACCAGCATTGACACCTGTGCACCTATGGTTTTGAGATTGGTGGGACTCAATTTAAGAGTTTTTCTTTTCATCATTTTGTTTGTGCTTATTCGGTCATGTTTTTTAAAAACTTAGCACAGAGTTTAACCAGGATGAGAACCTGTGCCTGTGATTTTGAGTTCAGCTGGCTAAAGTTTGCCCCTTTATTTGACTTTACTATTTTTGTGATCTACTTAATGTGGAATGGGGGTGCAGGGTATTCTTAGTTCCATTTGGACCAACACCATTTGGTCTTTATACTAAAGTGCTATCGTCAATATTATGTGGTTGTGCTTTATTATTATATTATCTTTGAAGTGATGTGATTGAGTCTGTGTGGATTTACCTTGTCACAATTTACTGCCTCTAGGCACTCGCCCATAAATTTTAACAAGTCAGAGACAAGTGAGCAAATTTTGCTGGCCAAAAATAATTCAGCATGCCATTGTTAAAAAAACACTGACCAAAGAGAGTGGGAATGGGGTTAAAAAAAAATAGTTATGCAATTATTTATGCATAACTTTTGTGGGATTATCTTAAATATTCAATTTGTGGATCCCTGCTTTGGAATTGAGCAAGATGTAGGTGGATGCATGATAATTTACCTTTCATAGAGAGTTCTGAATATTCTTGATTACAAGAAAAATATTTTATTAACCCTTTACCTAACATGAAAAGCAGACGACACTTGCAAAATAAATTCTTGAATAACTATTTTTTTTTCATTTTTTGTCTCAAAAACAAAGGTTATGACCCCTCATTGGAACGAGCTCGACGAGCTCGTTCCAATGAGGGGTCATAACCTATGTTTTTGAGACAAAAAATGAAAAAATAATTAAAATTAATAGGCGATTTTTGAGAATAGCGCTGGCCGGTTTTGGCCGTTACGTTGGGTGAAGGATTAACCTGGATAAAGTTAAATTGGACTTTGCTTGTGTTTTTGAACAGTGTGGGAGATCACAGTGATGGAAGAGTTAATGAACTTGTATTTGTTATGTCTGTTTCTTTTACACATCTATAAAACTGCTGTTTCATTTTTATACCATTTTTCTTTCCATTTGAGTTTAGTTTGGTGTTGCAATGCCTATACAAATTATATCCCCTCTTCCGTAATATACAGTTACTGTCAAAATAAGATGTTAGATAACCACGGAAATTTTTTCTTAGGTTGTCTTCACAAGTAATTCCATTTTAGACATTACATGTAATACTGTGAAGCTTGACAAGAGAGCACTAAAAATGTATAAGGCTATTATTGTCAGTGTTCAAAATATACAGCAAATATTTCTGCATTCATTTTCCGACTTATTTTGACTGGTATCTAAAACTACCCAAGTTAATTATATCTTTATTCTTAATCTGACTTTGGGAACTTTTTTTGTTTTATCCATGGGAGCCTGGGAAGTGGATATGTTCATCTTTACTGTGGTAAACAAGTTCTGTTTTACTGATAAAATAGAACCTGGTAACTAACTAACACTTTGGTTTGAAGTCCTCAAAAGTAGACAGCATTAGTATAAACATTTGGCTAAATTTGACTACATACTTGTGCTAAAGTCATGATATAGCCACAAATGGTGAAATTGGCCTTAAACACCAATAAATAATTAATAATAAATAATAAACTTTTTGTTTAGCTTGTTCCTGTAAATATAGTACAGTCTCCATGGACTGGTCAAAATCCACGTGTAGGCAGTGATGTCCACGTATGCGTTTACCAGGTAATAAAACTTTTAATTAATGAAGCACTGGGTTGTACCGTGGAAAGTGACCAGTCCACGGCAGCTGTACTGTATTCTGTATTAATATTCTTTAGTTTAACTCTTTACTGGTTATTACTTTTGAAAATACTTCATTTTTTTATCCCTTTCTTGAATATTTATTTGCTTTAGTGCAGTTTAAACTGGGGTTGGGAACATACGCCAAGCTCATGATACGATATGTATCGCAATATGCTGGTCACAGTATGATTTTGCAAGGAGTTACGTCCAATGCTTTGGAAGAAATGATTTGTGTAAATTCCTAATACTAGTAACTGGTCATCAGTAATAAGAACAGCTCTCTTCAAACAAACTTTCTAGTGTTGAATGGGGGTCAGCAAAACAAGCAGTAGATCAACTGAATATTTGATTGATCAGTTTTGTTCTGTTAAATCACAAATTGGAATTTCATTTTTTTCGTCTTCTTAAAAGACACAGACTCATGAAATTTCCTTGAGTTCAATACAACGACCCTGGGCATGTTGACACATAACCATTCAGTCAAATTTCATAAGAATGTTTTTCAACTCAGGGTGTCAAACAGCCTGATTTTTAAAGGTGAAAGGTTTGATGTGTTCATTTTTATTGAACTATTTCGTCAATTTTCAATTTCAGTTGAGTATGTCAATACACACAAAACAACGAATTGGGGATGGGAAATTTTGAAGAGAGCTTGACGTACGCATACCCAGTTTGTGTTTCTTAACCAACAGAACTACCATATCGCTCAGTTACACAAATCTCCCTGTACTTCCCTCAAGTGAAGCATTTGATTGGTTCTATTTATAAACTTGCATGATGGCAAAGTGGGGAAGTCATTTGATGCAATTTTCATGAGTCTTTGAGTTCAGTAGATATTTACAGAGAATGAGGAATAAAATACATTTTATGCAGGGCTGAATAAACGTTTACCGTAGCAATGACAGTCTTGTCCTGACCAAAGGCCCATATTGCGATCCACCTTTTTTTTTAGCTCATCTTGACAAAGTCAAGCTGAGCTAATCTCATCGCTCTCCGTCCGTCGTCCGCTGTCTGTCGTCCGTCGTCCGTCAACACCATGTTTTGGTCTTCTCCTCCAAAGCCACTGGGCCAATTCAAGTGAAAGTTTGTGTGAGTGATGGTCCCAAAGGGGCATTTCATTTTTGTTCAACTCACCATGCCCAGCCCCATAGGGAGGGAGTGGAAGAAAATGCTCCAAAATATTTTAAAAATCTTCTTCTCTAGAACCAGTGTGTACAATGACTTGATATTTGCTATGGAGCTTCCATATAAGGTGTAGAATCAAGTTTGTTCAAACGAAGTTCGTGAAGTAATATTTGACTTTGTAATAGGAGGGGTAAAATTTTTGGCCCCGCCCAAAATTTCTATTTTCTGAACCGATGGTCTGGTATCAACCAAATTTGGTTTGTGGTAGTATTGGGTCGTAAGTACTTGACCCATGCAAAAAAAAAATTCCCGCATCCCCATGGGAACCCTGGGAGCTAAAAATAGAAATATTTTCAAACGCCCATATTTCCCAAACCCCACGGAATAGAGAGCTTTTATTTGGTATGAAGTATCCTTATGACCAGTAGAATTGAATGGTAAAAAAATTGCCATCGGTTATGTTAGGGTGTTCTGTAATGGGCATCGAAAAAATGCTGAGTCAGCATATTTGCAAACATTTTTAAAAATCTTTTCTCCAGAACCAATCATCAGAATCTTATGATATTTGGTATACAACATTCATAGGGGGGTCAGATAAAAGTTTGTTGAAATAAAGCTCATTGGTTCATATTTGGGCTCTCTATAGGAGCCCAAAGTTTTAACATAGGGTAATATGGGGAATATTCTTTAAAAATCTTATTCTTCAGAACCACCAGTCAGAATCTTTTAATATTTGGTATACATTATTGTTATGAGGGTCAGATTCTAGATTGTTCAAACCAAGTCCCTAGGTTAATATTTGGGCTTCCTACGGAAGCCCAAATTTTATCTTTGTTCAATATGGAGGGTAATTTAAAAAAATCTTCTTCTTCAGATCCATCAGTCAGAATGCTTTGATTTTTGGTATGCAACATCTCTATGGGGGTCTATGGTAAGTTTGTTCAAATCAGATCCCTAGGTATATATTTGGGCTCACTATGGTAGCCCAAATTTTTACTTAGTGCAATATGAGGAAATTTCTTTAAAAATCTTCTTCTTCAGATCCACCAGTCGGAATGCTTTTATATTTGGTATACAACATCTCTAGGGGATCAGATTCCAGGTTGTTCAATTCGAGTGCCTAGGTTAATATTTGGGCTCCATATGAGAACATGAAATTTAACTTAGTACAATATGAGGGAATTTCTTCAAAAATCTTCTTCTTCAGATTCACTTGTCAGAATGCTTTCACATTTGGTATACAACATCTCTAGGGAGGTCATATTCAAGTTTGTTCAAATCGGATCCATAGGTTAATATTTGGGCTCGCTATGGTAGCCCAAATTTGAACTTAGTGCAATTCGAAGAAATTTCTTTACAATTTCTCTTCTTCAGATCCAACAGTCAGAATGCTTTCATATTCGGTACACAACATCTCTAGGGAAGTCAGATTTAACTGTGTTCAAATCAAGAGCCTGGGTTAATATTTGAGCTCTCTATGGGAGCCGGAATTGGCCATTTTGCTGAAGAATTAAAAATTTTGTATTCAGTACCCTCTAGAGGTACTTGGATTAATCCACATAGGTTGTATCAAGGGGCTTCATAGGGGAGCTCTACATTTTACTTATGATCAACTGAAGAAAAGGCATGATGCCCAGATTATTTTTGTCACTCCTGAGGGACTCAAGGATTGACCGTGTAGCCTATGGAGATGGCTTGCTAAATGTAGACTCATTCTTGGACTCTGTTTAAATTGTGTTCTGTACAAGATGAGCGCTTCTGGCCCCGTGGGGCCTCTTGTTTTAATAATTGTATCAGTACAAAAATCACAGACAATTGTATCGCAATGCAATGTGGTATCGGTGAATGATCCCATCCCTAGTTTAAACTGAGAACAAAAAAAGTTAAAAAGACAATTTCTGTTTACATAACTTTAATATTTGATATAATAAAGTGAAGCTGTGTTTTTATTATTTATAATTGTTCTTTTCTTTTTAATGTGGATGATATTCCATTTGTGGGTCATAAGCTATCTTTTTATACAAAAAATGACAATTTTTAGTTATGCAAGGCATTCTTTGCAAACATCTGCTGTCTGTGTTTAGTAAATACATAGAACGACACACGCGTGTGAATGGGTTAATTTGATATGGCACGAGTGCCAGCGCGGAAGGATAAAACGAGAGGCTGCAGGCCTCGAGTTTTATCCTTCCACGATGGCTCAAGTGCCATATCGATTAACTCATTCACATGCACATGTCATTCTGTGTTTATTACATGCCTTCACATCTTTAAAAACAATTATTAGAAGGACACTCAGCAATTTATTTAACAACTATCAACACAAAGAACACATTTTATCGCCAAACAGATTTGCAAGGGGAACCCATATTACTATTTCATACCCTGAGTTCCAATGTGTTAGGCACATAGAAGGCTTGGAACTCAGGGCACAATTTTTAGCTATCGCTAGGGATTAAAATTGTAATTGCGGTGCACAATTTGTAGAAAATCCCTGTGAAATTTCACATCTATTTAAAAATAGTCCATCAACGATTTCCATTCCACACATTTGTGCGGAACGGATTTTCATTTTCTGCATGGTTTATTGTTTCTGTAGATTGGGAATTCATAGAACAGGCATGAAATAAATGGCTAATTGATTCTGTCTTTTGGCATTTGAATGTGTATTGGCTGCTACATATTACTTGCCTTTTGTTTTTTCTGAATATTTAGGTTGCAATCTTATTGCCATGTTTCATGTTCTATTTGTACCAAACCAACTAATTATTATTTTAGGCTATATATTACTGGAAATACTTATATTCCAGGAGCTACAGAATGATTTCAAAGTTTGGGATGGTGCTGAAATATAAGTGGTGATTCTAGGACCCAGTAAAAAGTTTGACCCGAAAAGTGATCTGGATGGTTTGGAGCATTATTGGACTATGGACACCGACCTGGTGCTGATAGTCTACTAATGCCCTAATATTGCCTAGATTGCACAAAAGGCCTACATAGTGTAATTTGAAATGGTATTGCAGTGTTTACTGCTCAAGTGCTGGCACTACAGTACAGCCACCATCGACTGGTCATAATCCATGTGTGGTCAGTGATATCCGCACATAGGTTTTGCAGGTAATAAAAAGCATCATCAGCAAAAGTTTAATAAATGAAGCATGCTTCATTAATTAAATTTTTTATGATTATTCCTATAATTAATGCTTGCAATCTACTATTTTTGCATCCCTGGAAGTATTGCCCACCCTTGGAAAGTGACCAGTCCATGGTGGCTGAATCTAACTCACATAATTGTTACCTTGAAAAATAAGTTATGGTTTAAAGTGGTATAATAATTCATTAACTGTGTATCCACATCAGTTACGATAATAATGTGAGCGTTGTCAACACTAATTTGATTAGTATTTTCTAATATTTTGAACACTATTGACCAAAAAAGTGAGGGTGCTCAAGCCTCCTCCACCCATTGGCTCTGCAGTCCCTTTATTCTTCACATCCATTTGAAAGGAAAACAAAGTTGAAAGTTAGTTAAAGAAAATGATAC
This sequence comes from Pictodentalium vernedei, assembly GCA_031216915.1. NCBI lineage: Eukaryota > Metazoa > Mollusca > Scaphopoda > Dentaliida > Dentaliidae > Pictodentalium > Pictodentalium vernedei. Next base: position 262,427,893 of record CM062289.1, read on the forward strand.
AGCAGTTGTATGGTATATCATTGTTATTTCTTATATACTTTTCAAAATATATATGTAATTGCTTCCAAAACACATTACAGGCCTCCCTTTTCAACAACTTCCATACATCACTTTCTGTGACAACTCCTCTATAAACAACCGGGGACAACTAAACAACGCCTCATGTATGCAGTATCACCCAACGTTGTTCAGCTTATCCAGCTCATCAGCATATAAACAACCCTGCAACACTTTTAAAACAAGAAGGCAACATTTGGCAACTCGAAACTCTAACCAACTGTCAGCAGTATCCTAAGTGCATGTCAAACTCCAAGATTCTCTTCCGAATGCGCTTTCACTCATCGGCTGATTGCGTACCTTCCATCACCTGTTGTTTTCAAGTCATCACAAGAATATTGCATCATTGATCACCAAGTGAACAACATTGGGTAGAAAGAGCCAAGAACATCACACCTCAACTAGAGGATGAACCGAGCATTTGGGTTTTCATGTTGTAAGGTCTAACCTTTCACTTGTCTCATTGCAATTTTGGTTCAATAAGACATCACCCTACAACTAGGGATTTCTTCACTTTATACTGCCTTGTATGCACATAGCCTTGCCTACTAGTTTACTACACTGTTGCAGGGATACCAATGCTTATAATGCCAACTTACCAACATGAACAGGGTTTGTAAGGTGAACTATATATTGTTTTTATTCTAACTTTTACTTCCATAATTTTCCTAATCCTTTTCCCAACAAAAGTGCTAAATATGATTCAAATGTTGGCCCTTTCAGCACTGAGTTTCTGAAAGTGATTGCTGCTTACAGTATTATTTGTAGTGATTGGGCAAGTCCATTTTGTATCAGTAAGGAGGTTCGGTAATAATTTAATCCAACAGCCCTGGAGGGCTGTTGGATTAAATTAGTACAGACACCTCTCCCCCTTAACTGCAGATTGTCAATAATGATGTTTTATAACCAACCACTAAATTTTATTTTATGCACAACTTTTTGAATGCCATGTTGCAATGCTTAATGAATTAAATGGCTGTGCCTATCTGATTGATTATGCAATCCTAAATCTCTTTGCATTCATTGAATCTTGAATGTATAAAAAAATCTAAGGAATCTCTTTTGTCATAAAAGGATCTGATTTTTTGTGGCTTTGTTTAAGTCACATGTTTTTTACGAGAAAATTTTACTTTTAAGTTGGGTTCTACTGAATTGTTATTACAAAAACAGACAAAAAATTATGTTATTTATCTTGCTTTTCTGATTTTGTAGTATTTTATCTCTGAAATCTCAGTCTACCAGTATTAATGTGTTGTGACCAAAAAGCAGTCCTGTCATAACCTGGTCGAGAAAGAGACCACTTTTGCCCAACGAATCGCCCGCATCCGCCCATGTAATTTGCAAATTCAGCAGCTGAAAAAATATTATATTTTTATATTGTACCAATGACCCAGACATAGCTGGTGCTAACTCTTAAAATATAGGGCCAAACACAAATTTTGCCCCCCAATCCCCAAAATTTGCATCTAAAACCAAAGAAAACATGTCCCGAAAGGCCCTCCACACTTCACCTCTACTGCGCATGCGCAGTGTCAAGGACGTTCCGAAATTGGCGCCATTAATCATTCTAAGTTTGGCCCTTCATCAGTTAACATCTGACTGATCTTTGTGCTTGTAAATCTCAGTTTTAATGATGCCAGACACTTAAATATTAGTGAAATGGTGATTCTAAGGAGGAGAGGAAAAATGTGTGACAGAATATTATCAGGGCTGTAACTTAAAATTTTTTAATGAAATTATGTTCAGTTACCTATTTTCGAGGCAGCAGCCATTTTGTTGTCATTCTGATTATTTAGTTACACTGTTTTTTCAGTGTTTTCCTCTCTCCCTGTCCTTTAAGTCCCCCCTTGCTATTCTCCCATGCTTTTGGCATAGTTTTTGTAATTATTATTACTAAATTTTCTTGGGAGTTTTAGCTGAATAACAGAATGAATTCTGTTCTTTTCCCCATGTTTACGTCTTCACCTACGGGTGGTTAGGCGTTGTGTTCTGCATCTACCATCTGATGTTCTGCAGTTTCTTCCCTGGAAGTCTCTGTTTTGCATCAGATAGTGTATTTTTGGTAACTGATTCCGGGCCTGGGTGCCTGGAGTCTTATTTTAGTGTTTTTACATTCATTGTTTACATTTACAACAGCCCTCTGTGTGAGGGGGGGATTTCTGGAAAATAATATCTTGATGTTATTTTAATCATAACTAGATACATTATTATTGTTCGTAAGTGTTGAATAAATTGTTTAAAATATTTTTAAAATTTTTGTCCACACTTAGGCTTGGGATCCATTGGGGCTCAACGTTACTTTTCAGAAACTTGGGCTGTTCTGAAAAAATATTTTTTCAAAATATTTTGATTTCAATTATTTTTTCTATATTAATGGATCATATTATTATTATGTATTTTGATTGCCAGGGGTTAGTGCGAGTACCAGGACTTGTTTTCTTTTCACATTGAAAGGATATTGATCAATTGTAATAAGAGGAAGTCTTCCTCTGACTTTTATAATCATTCTATATGTGGTCAGTGTACTCGCATTAACTCCTGTTCTGTATCGTATGATTTCGATGACAATATGGGAAGCGTATGTCACGGTATGTTATTGGGGAATTGGACACTCCGGTCCTTTCCCCGCAGGGTCACTCTACTTTATCAATTTCTATTTCAGACGATCAAGATTAGGGTGATGTATCTGTGATGTCTTCCAACAGTGTGCCTCCGTCGTCACAATTAATGAAGGGCTAGCGGAAAAGTGCTCATGTAAATACGCCAATTGCCTAAGAGGACCCTAGTAGGTTCGACGGCCTTTGACGTCCGCTAGCTCGCCTGGTGTAGCGTCCATTCACCGAATGGTTCGGCAGCCGGGTTCGTCCGTTGCGGTCTAGAAGGAATTTTGGGGTGATGCGAGCACTATAAATCAACCAAATGCACACCCAGTGACGGCGGATCGGAGGGAGAACGGAGGAAGCCTTTTAGTCCGGTTCATAGCTCGTTCTGGTCCATCCGGACGGCGAGCGAGAGAGGCCCCTCTCTCGTACAACAACATCTGGCCCCAGATGTTGTGGTACAAAATGTTTCGCATTCGGAGAATACGTCCGTCGCTCGGGACGCTCTGACATATAGTCAGTCTGGAGTAGACTGTCAATAAGGCTTCCTCATTCTCATGGTAGCGCACACGACCGCTCTTGGCTACGTGACCACGGATATCCAGTCAGCTTCGCCAGTCAGAGAATCATCGGCGACCAGGTCACACCATCCGGTAGCCAGGGACACGAGGCCTGCAGACTCCGGACGTTCGCATAGGAAGTGTGCGGGAGTCAACGTACACGGAGCTTCCGGCGGCAATGCTTCGTAAGACCGCTACTGCACAGGCCTCGGGAATGGACGTGCTTTCCTAAATAGCATAGTTTATCGCAGCATCCCAGCATCAACTGAATCTGTCGCATATTTTTTATCCGACGATGCTGGGTCGGGACGCTCCGCGGAAGCGGGTACGGACGTCCGAAAATTTCATCCGGTCCGACGGGATACCGAAAGGGATTTGGAGGATTTGGAGCTTTCCCTTTCGGAACAACATATGCTGTTGTGTATGTCATCTGACTTGGTCTTTTGCAGCTTCTTTCGTCGGACCAGATTGCTGCGATGCCGGATAAGAAACTGATAGCGTCGGTGGACTTAGAAATTTTTGGTTCAGTTCAGGGACATCGTCCCTCAGTTCCGACATAGTCCAATAATGTCACACAAACTTTCGAATTATTGAACGACGCTATATATATTATTATTATATGCTTGCTATAACCAAGCATTTCTGGTTTCTTGTTCGCAAAGTTACGGAGATGTCTTTCAAAAGTGTGCCTCTGTCGTCATAGTTAATGAAGAGCTAGCGGCAATAAGTGCTCATGGAATATGTCCATCGCTTACGGAGTGACATTCGCTAGCTCACCCGGTGTAGCGTGCATTCATCGAATGGTTCGGCTGCCGGGTTCGTCCGTTGCGGTCTATGAAGGAGATTTGGGTGATGCGAGCACTTTAATTACTTTAGTACTCACCCAGTGACGGCAGATTGAGGACAGATCGGAGGAAGCCTGTTAGTCCGGTTCCTGGCTTGTCCAGGTCCGTCCGGGCTGTGAGCGAGAGAGGTCCCTCTCTCGTCCAACAACATAGGGGACCGCATGTTGTGGTTCTGATATTTTACATTCGGAGCATATGTCTGTCGGTCGGGACGCTCCGTTATATTGACAGTCCGAGAGACTGTCCATAATGCTTCCTCATCCTCACAGCAGGGCACACGACCGCACATTGGCTACGTGACCTCGAATATCCGATCAGTTTCGTCATTCAGTGATTCCACGGCGAATAGGTCGCGCCATCCGGTAGCCAAGGGACACGAGGCCTATACACTCCGTTCGCTCGCATATTGGTAGTATGCACGGGGTAATGATCACGGAGCTTCCAGCGGCAATGCATTGTAGGACTGCTTCTCCTCAGGCCTCAGTGACGGACGTGCTATCCAAGTTAGCACAGTTGTTTTGCAGCATCCCAGCAATTGACAGTTTCTTGGTCGAATCAGGAATTATCCGACGGCGCTGGGTCGGTGCGGTCCGCGGTTGCATCAGGTACAGACGACCGAACGCTTTATAGGGTCCGACAGGATGGCGAAAGGGATTCGAAAGATTTCGAGTTTTCCCTTTCGTAGTATCGGAAGCTGCCATTCATATCTTCTGGCATTATCTTCCAGTGATTGTTATTTCGGACTACATTGCTGCGATGTTGGATAAGAGACTTATAGCGTCATTGGACTCGGAATTTTCGATCGGTTCGGGGACATTGTCCCTGACTTACCGACGCAGTCCAATAATTTCATTACAACATGTGTTTTATTTTTCGACGCTATATATGCATACAAGCCTGCTACCAAGCATGATAGTTTAGTTTCTTGTCCGCGTTGCTCATTTCTGCCGTTTTATCATTTATACGAATAGTTTATTTTGGCAGAGCAGGGCATACCGAGAGTTCATATGCGTCTTGACGGTGTAGTTTAAGACTGGAAATATTCTTTTTCGCCGTCTATGTCTTTTCCAACTTCAATGTTGGAAACGACAATGATGTCTAGTAGACTTAACTTAGACGCTTTATCATACGTGAGGCGTTATCATTACGTCTTCAAGAAAAAATTTACGGGATATTATTCTCAATGTAATTTCTTTTGAGGGCAGTAGTTTGTTCACGTATAACTCCGCCCTTCAGTGGCTGATTGGAGTTGGTTAGACGTGACGCAGCCCTAGCTACATCCACGCGCGTGGATAGTAAGGTTAAGAACTCTCTCAGAGTCGCTTCGTTCTCGGAGAAGCTTCTCTTCGACGGCAACTTTTCAGAAATCCATGAATTGCTCAACTTACACGTTCTCTTGTCTATCTAGTGTTACAAGAGATTCAGACTGGGGCAAACATTCGGTGGTTGACTCAGAGAGTGCCACTGCAGTTGCCGGACCCGAGTGTGGCTGTTATGACGGTTGCCAGTCAAACAGATTGGGATATAATACTGATCCCAATGGATTCGAAGTGCCAGGGTCTTTGGGTTCCGCAGTCTCTTAGCAACCAATTATCTTCCACGGAATAATGTTTTTTAGGCTTGCTTTATGTCATTGCATGAACATTATTCAGAAACGCATGCCCAAATCCTGTCCGTTAATTCGACAGTAGTGGCATATCTCCGGAACCAGGGAGGCACTCTTTCGTTTCCGTTATTCAATTTAATGGAAAGAATTCGTCTGTTGGTTATAGTACACCAAGTTCTGTTTTGGTCCGTCATATTCCGGGTCGTCTGATTGTTTTACCGGACTCCTGTTCACTTAGGGGTCGCTTGTTGCTGTCAGAATGGACTCTCAACAAACAAGTATTCAATCAGATTTGCTATCTATGGGAACGCCCAATGATGATTTATTTACGACACAGCTTGCTAATCAATTGCAGATGTATGTGTTGGCTTGTCCGGATCTCTGAGCTAATGTTGTTAACGCTCTATTGATCTATAGGACGGAATGATAGGATACGCGTATCCTCCGGCGCTGTTGTTTCAGCAGGTATTGCTAAGATAAACAACCACAATACATTTCTGTTGATAGCATCTCTATCTTCACAGAGACCATGGGTAATTTACTCTGTTGTCTACTGTGGGTCTTAACGTGAAATCTTCCTCAATGTGAGGATCTTTTTTCACTGGGTAAATCGTGTCATCTTTATCACAACCCGCAAGGTCGCAACCTTCATGTATTCCGTTGTGTGGTCCATATTGCATTGTAAGCATTGTACTGGACGAGCTTTGGACGCGATTTCTTACTATAGGAGATCCTCTTCTTCGCTATTCTATGCGGCTAAAGTGGAGGCTCTTCCGTCGTTGGTGTAGGGATCATTATGTTCATATTGTTGATCCCTCCATACTACTCATTGCAATTTTTTAGTATATTTGTTTGACAAGATCTACTGCAGCCTGTTATTATTAAGGTTATAGGTTTATGTTACCTCATACCTATGCACTCTAGGATAGTTTACAATTGAGTCTTATGTCTCTTTATCTAAGTCAGTTAGTAACTTTTTGATAAATAGACTTAGAATCTTTAGATTAAATTCCTATATGGAATTTAACTTCGGTTCTTATTTAGCAAAGTAATCATTTGAGCCTCTGGAAACAGTAGTTTTCAAATTCTGACCTTTTAGACAATAATTCTGTTGGTTTCTCTTTTACTGAAGAGTCAGTGAGTTTCATGCACTATCGATGGATGATTTTCACTTTCGTAGTTTCGGAATCACTACTTCCTTTACTATTTAGGTTGGATTTTTGCATAAGAGTTAGGCTCCTAATATCCGGAACCTATTGTTATTAAGGTCCTTCCGTCTTCGTACGGGCATAGGCCTTTACTCTTTCCGGTTAGAGTTTATGTATTTATAAACAGATATCTGTTTATTACTACGGGCGTAAGCTTTTTCTGTCTTTGATGCCTAGTAGAAGGACGTTACGCTCCATTCTATTGTTAATGGATTCTATTAACTATCGGTACTGCTTATGGTATATCATTGACTCAGCAGTTGTGCTTAAGATTTCGGCTCATGAAGTAAGAGTTCTTCTACATCTTGAGCTTACATTAATAGTGTCGCTATTATAGATTTTTGAAGGCTGCTCATTGCGCTCAGCCATCCACATTCATGAATTTTTATCTCAGAAATATCGAGTCCATTTCTGGAGGCCTCTATTGTTAGGTCTATTATCTACTGCTCAGAATGTCATTCACTTAACAGTTGCTACTATAGCTAGGTAGGCTGTCTGTTTCGGCAGTGTCTCCGTTCTGCTGCCCTCTTCGCTCTGGGCTATTTGACCCAGGGCAAGAAAAAGGGGGGGGGGGAGGGTGTTCCCTTGGGTCACCTGTTTCACTATGAAAACAAGGGGATACCTCCTCCGGAGTTAGTAATTCTGAGCTGTTATTGGGATGGTTGTTTAGTGAGAAGTTTATGTTTTAAAAATTCATTCAAGTTTTAGTTTTTAAAGTATAGCTTTTGAATATTGCATATGTCAACGGACGTGATTATGCAATCCTCAGACACTTTTAAGGAGTATAAGAGTCTCTATTCTCTAGACTTACTTTATTTATTGGCTTACTTTAAAAATTATTAGTATAAGGATTATATTGGATATTAATAGAGTACATGGATGTATGAAGCTCAATTTTGGAAGGTGTTGTATCTTTCTAATTTATCATAAATAAGAAAGATACATGTAAGGCCTATTCCTTCTTTTTCCCTACAGGGGATGACTCTATTTTATATTATTGAGCGTATTCCATTTTGCTCTATGTCTTTGGCCCTCCAGCCTTTTTACTATTCAGCTATGTCTGGGTCATTGGTACAGCATAAAAATGTTAAAAAATTTATAGTAATTTCTATATTTTTTATACTTACCAATGACCCAGACGGGGATGGCCCTCCCAGGAGTTGGGAACTCTTGCCTCCCCGCTGAGTACATAGCGCTTACCAGGCACTGGTTATTAGAATGATTAATGGCGCCAATTTCGGAACGTCCTTGACACTGCGCATGCGCAGTAGAGGTGAAGTGTGGAGGGCCTTTCAGGACATGTTTTCTTTGGTTTTAGATGCAAATTTTGGGGATTGGGGGGCAAAATTTGTGTTTGGCCCTATATTTTAAGAGTTAGCACCAGCTATGTCTGGGTCATTGGTAAGTATAAAAAATATAGAAATTACTATAAATTTTTTAACTTTTCGAAAAATTTCAACAAAACCATATGTGACCCCTCTTTGGAATGAGCTTGTCGAGCTCGTTCCAAAGAGGGGTCACATGATATGGTTTTGTTGAAATTTTTTGAAAAAATTTAAAAAAATGATGTTTAAAATAATAAATTATGATATCATCTGCGTTGGGTAAAGGGTTAAATGGTTTGTTGCCAGTAACTAAGCTAAAATTACATGTGAAACAAAAAATTAAGCCTCTGAATTGGTCTCTTTGGAAATGCATTTGGGAATTTTCCATTACGGATAATCCCAGAGTTTCTTGAATTAAGCTTATGGTATCCCAGAAGTCTGAAGATTTTTATACATTGCACTACACCTCTGGCAGTCTACATCCTGTGGCTTTGCAGTTGTTTCTAGGCAAGTCTTGTCTGCCTGTATAGGCAGCCAAGGCATACCTAGAAACAACTTCCAAGGTGCTAAGGTACTAGTTTACCCAGAAGACTGCATATTGGACCATCTGTTCTGTTGTAGGAAAAAGTGAACCGAGTCAGAATTGGGCATTTAAGAGCTATGCTCTGGCCTGAGAGTGTCCTTTCTAACTTTGTTTCACATAATAGTCGATCATTAGCAAAGGCAGAGATTATAATAAATTTACTGATTATAAGAATGAAACCATTTTATGAGACATGGCATCAAAATGATTAACATTTAGAAAATTTATCAAATGTTTGCACATTTATCACTTTTGGTAACATTTAGTTCAACGGGGTTGATATAAGAGTTTGTTAGATAAAATACAATGTATGTAACATTAGTTTACAAACATTGATTTGATCTAAAACTTGTTGAAATATGGTGTAAACTTCTTGATTTTCCTTTGTGCTTTGGTATGGGAACCTTGTGATGCAGATAAAATAATTTTTGTCAGTGTGGCTGATCTCCAAATGTTCAGCAAACTATGGATAACATCTTGATTGTGTGTCCCATCCTCCCTCCACCCCCTCCCCCCACCCCACTTCCAAAGAAAAAAGAATGAAAAAATCAAATCTATTGTGTGTTATTAACACTGAACACTGAGGTCAAAATACATCCACAAACTACAACTTTTATGTTGCTTTGAAAAAGTTGCTCCAAGTGTATTCTTCCTTGAGAACTCTACTGGTAGGCTCCATTTATCTTTGTAATATTTTTACACCATTGTTGCCTGTCCTACAGGCAGGCCTGAAAACATGAAGTCTGACATTTGCAAAATGGGGTCCCCGGAGGGTGAATTTGATGATGCAATCCCATACAGTGGGCCAATTTATCCTTTGAGTACCTCTTTCTGTTTAGTTTTGAGACCCTGATTCAGATTGAGGTTCACAGAGGGTAAATTTAGTGATGCTACCCTGCTGTGCAGGGTAGCATCACTAAATTCACCCTCTGGGGATTTCATTTTGCAGATGACAGCCTGCTTATTTTCTGGCTTGCCTACAGGCCTTATAGGCAGTCAGCAATGATGAAGAAACACTGTCGAGCCATATACAGCTGTGTATATGTATATACGGCAGTTATTAAATTAAAAATTCATCTGAGGATTTAACTGGTAGAGTGCTGGAAGTCCACATTTGGGCTTTATTCTGAAGTGCAGGTACTGAAACTTAAAAGACTTAAAATCCAGTGGTTGTGCTTCATATTACCATTGAAGTGATATTTTTTCATCAGTTAGGATTTGTCATGTTACAATTTATGGGCGGATGCCCACGGGCACACTCCTATAAATTGTAACAAGGCAAACACGTGAAGAAATTTTGATGGCCAAAAATAATTTGGCACTCTACAAGTTAAGGGATAATGGAACTAGGAATTTAACCAGTTCAGTCTTATGTGACAGAGCTCATTGGGAAAAAGTTGCTCCTTGAAATTTTGGTTTTCTGACATCAGTGCAAAATGTTAATAATGGAAAACAAGAGCATACTTCAAACAAGGAGTTGATTCTTTCATGTACATCCGATTAATATTTTTGAAAAAATTTTTCAAAGTTTCTATTGAATCATTACAGTAGTAGGTTAAATAAACAGTGGGATAACATTACCTTTTATTTTTTGTTAATTTCTTCCTTTGACATCATTACCCCAAGTGCTGTAAAGAAATGATGTCAGGTTTTGGAATCATTAATGCATTACGAAATGCACACAATATAAAAATTTGCTATTTTTTTTTTTTTTTTTTATTTAAAAAAAAGTCAACAAAACCAAATGTGCCCCCCTCCCCCCTATCATTGCAATGAGTTCAATGCACTTGTTCCAATAAGGGGTCACATGATGGGGTTTTGTTGCATTTTTAAAAAAATTTTTTACTCAGTTTGTTATTTATGTTTGTGGATGCGTTCAATTCATTCGTGAAAGGGTTATTAAGAAAATTGGGCTGATAATTATCTTGTTATCCTATAACTTGCTTTGTCTGGTACTGTACATTAATAATAACAATTTATCAATAAATGTGTTTCCATGGTGAAGTGCAGGTAGTTTATTGTGAGATCACCAGTTTTAGTTGCTAATTCTTAATTTGAACTTCAAAAATATACATTAATTCTGTGCATACAGATAATTCTTTGATAGGAAATGTTTAGATTAAATTTCTGACTTGTTTAAATTGTGTTGGATAAAGGATTAATTTTAGTCTTGTCATAGGTCTTCTCCTTTCTCCCTTGGGTAACTCATTCCAACCTTGCAGATCATTTTCTATTATTCACAGCTGAAATATTACTTATTCTAATCATATTCAGGAAACAGAAATCTGTGACTGTCATTAACCTACAGAAAGATTACCTGAATGTGATATGGATAACTGTGGTTTAGTTGATTTTGTGGCCAGTCATGTTACTGATTTTCGAACAACGATCTCGAATTGTTGTCTTGTAGCAATAAATGATGTCACGAAAAAAGGCTCTGTTCAGACTAAAAGTCACAACATAAGGCCTAACAAAGTTGATCTGTTTCTCAGGGCTTTTTTGCCAAATTATATGTGGGCGGGCAGTTTTTTATTTTATTTTTTATTTTTGTAATTATTTCTTTGCCATCAAAAGTTCATGTTCTTGGTTTGTTTTATGTTTTAGGTCTCATAATCTACAGAATAGTATGGGTGGTGCAAGAAGGCTTTGCAATTCTGAAGCATTGCTGTTGCACTTAAGGGACAAATTCATCCATTTTATTAACTTGGGGTAAAATATCAGACATAAACCATTCAATTTTTATTTTTTAAAGTTTGCATTGGTTATAAAAAGAGAGCATGCGGCAGCCAAAAGAACCATGCGAAAGGTCCTGAGAAACAGATTTTTAACCTTTTTTTTAGGCCTAATGCATGTACTGTAAAACTATGCCAATAACATTCATAACTGACATTGGCTAAGCTGCTTCATTCACATGATCTGTCCTGGTGAGAGACCATTGTTGTGTGCCTTTACTAGTGCTTGGAAAATAGTATTATGTGGTACACTGTTGGAAAGGGCTCTAGGAGCCCATGTAAATGGTGTGCCATATAGTAACTTTTCATTACTTTAATGGGCAAAACACCAGACCTAACCTGGGTCATATCGGTTCAGTCTTGTTCAGATGCTATCCATATGGGAGTTGACAATATGTTAAACCCAAGACAATATAGCACATAATTTTCGTCAGCTCATCATACATACAGGTTGTATTTATGGATAAATTTTCTTGAAACTTGGCAGGAAGGCTTAGTATGATGAATAGATGAGAATGTCATATTTATCAACCTTTACCACTGGCTACTCTTTTTGAAGGAAACAGTTTAAACACTTAAATTTTGTGTCACCCCTGTGTTGGGTCTTTCCCTGATTATAATCGTTTGTTTATTCTTACGTATTTATGTCTGCTAATGTTTTACTTCCTCTTCCTGTTCCCCCAGCCATTTCTGATGCTCTTTCCAAAAACGTTTCTTCTTTATTGCATTGGAAACAGCTTCCCAAGAATAACAGTTCTTGGGTACCCTGCAAGTTGAGCCCTCTCTCATTTTGTTTCAGCCTTACAGCCGCATTTCATTCTCCTACCGGTATTTTTTTCTGGTTTATATATTGGTCAGTTTCTTCATTATTGCAAAGAAAGATTACTTTCATTTCCAGGATTTGGTTTCGAAGATGTTTCTTTAATCTTTGCAATTTTCCAGTTTTCTCATCATAAGATTATCTAAATATGTTAGTATTTTGGTAGTATAACATATTATTCCAATAATGCTACTTCTCTGTGGTTCCTATACAAGTTCAATTTAGTGCATGAACTTATTATTTAATTTCAGAGGTCATATTGTTACATAGGTTTCATTCTGCATTGGCCTTAAGAGGTGTATCCCACCAATATGCATTTGTGGGGATACTTTCAAGTGGACCTTCAGATAAGTTTATAATTATTATTAATATATATATTTATTAACCCTCTGCACTGTAATGTCAAAATGGCAAAGTTTTGAACGGCAAATATTTCGCATAATGCAGTTTGATATTTAACCAAATATACCTTGTTTGACAGAGCTAAGTGAGCTCTGTCAAACAAGGTAATATTGGTTAAATTCATAGTTAAACAAGAGAAAAATAGTGTGATTGGAGAAATATTTGTTGCTCTACCAGAGTGCTAGGGGTTAATATGCTTACCTTGTCTAAAATATAAACTATTCAGTTTACATTTGGTCAGCTTCTGGTTCCTTTCCGGCAGTTTGTCATGTTTTGTTTATTTCACTTCAGACTATTTTAATGTCTTTAATGTGTCTACATGTTTAGTTTCAGGCATGTTATACAATTTTTAACTTAATTATTATGCTCTAAAATTATTATTTCCCTAGTTTATACAAATGTGTCCACAATTGGTTTTCTGAACTGTTACAGCTAATGCATTCATAGGAGTACAAGATTACACGTTTATTTCAAATTTGAGTGTACCAAATTCTGTATTTTTTGCAAAATGAAGTTCTTGTCTCCAAATTTCGTGCAACTGAAAAATTTGAATTATTACAAAATTTTGTTCATTTGCATGACTAAGAAATCATCTATGATAATCATTCTTCTTGCTTGGAATGCACCGTTTGTAACCAGGATAATTCCTGTTTTGTTTGCAAAAAATGGGACAACAAACATTGACAAAAAGTTGAACCATACATGTACATTGCCAGTTTGGATCCAGCCATTCCATGGTTGTAGCCTAATTATCAATCACAATTGACTTCTATTCCAGGAAGGCCATTAGAAAATTCATCACCACAGAAGTCTTTAACAGCAATGTTATGCCATTCACATCGGGAATGACACAAACTGGGAGCATTATGGCTCAGGGAGAGCTGGCATCTTAGTTGCTAAATAACAGTGCAGCTACTGCAACCCTGGAGACAAGGTCAGTTGGCAGTGCATTGCATGCCAGATCAAGCAGCCTGACAAAGGGTTCTGTCTCAGTGCCCCTGAAAAATATTCTCAATGCTGGAGAGACAATTAGCCCATCCAGTGACTCTCACCTTGTAATCAGGTGAGTCTTCATTGAATGTTGCCATTAATGAGCACCTAACCTGTTAACTTTGGGAACCTTGTTCCATCCGGTGGATACTCAATCGGTCATTCCATACACTTCAAGTGAACAGCCTGATTATCAGGGCCGTCACTCACCAAACCGAGCAGACACCAGAAGCCCCAAATCTTCTCAGTCATCATTATCATTCTACGAAACATTACTCGTACATGAGAGAATCTTCAGATTGTCATAGCCCGATGGAGGCTGGTCATCACAAATGCGAGCATCGTCACATTTTCTCTCCATTTCGGTCAACTGTCAAGCAACATAAAGGACACAGCTTCAATCTGATACAGAATCTGGTAAGGCGTTTATGCAAGCATAAAAGCTACTTTCGCATGCTTTTACATCAACAGAAGAGTCATATGATCCATCGAAATATGACTTCTACATACTCAGATGACTCAGATTCATACTTGCATTCAATTCAGCCATCAAAGATCCCATTCAACTCAGTTTTGGTCAGAGGAGTCAGAAAATGAATACAACGACCCATCATTAACATTGCAGCATAAGAAAGCAGTGCAATTCATGCAGCAACTTATTGTTTTTTGTATGGGAGCCGTACCAAAGGATCTAGAGTCTTCATCATCTTTGTCAAGGTTATCATCTTCATTAGACAGGATTCATTTTACATGATCGATCTTTACCGTTTCTGACTGAATCTCCACAAGTGTTTGAAGCATTTAAGAAAATTTTATCCACTTCTTATTCACAAATCCGTAAATGATAGATGGTAAACTTGTCATACCAAAAAGAGGATTAGTAGTACTGTTCAGTATTTTCATACAGTTGGTCCATCAATTCAAGTTCTGGTTTTATCTCTGAACAAGAAATCTTCCATATCAGATTCCGTATCAGTGTTTTGTAAGTTCATCTATTCTGGATCAAACCACAGAAACATTGGGAGAAATACTCAACATAACAATCTTTTGTGGATCACATTACATCAGCTTTAGGTAGGAACTTTGAGAAGACCAAAATGGAGAAGATTTTCTCTTCTGTTAGTGTTATCTTGCTCTGTAATGTTTGCTATTCACTTGACAGCCCACAATGGGCTGATTTTGAGTTTCTCAGATGAAATAAATGCCTTAGCGCCTTCCACTTCTTTAGATGGGGACTTGATGTCTCTGCTCCATTATGAGGTTCCAGTCTTTTTAATGACCAGGTAACCTTTGTTCTTGAAAAAGTCAATAAGTAAGCAACAAATAGTTGATTGTTTCATTGACTACACGCACATGATATGTCACAATTGCAGTCTTGGTATAAGAGAAAACATAAGAATTGTGCCATATCTTGTTGCTTGTCACATTTGTAAAAATTCCCAAGTGCACAGACGTCGAGTGGATGATACAGGGAATTCCATTGATACAGGGAATTCCATTGGAAACTGTTCCTCCAACCCTTATGTTAATGACTGACATTAGCGATCATGGTTGGGGAGCCTCGCTGATTCTGTAGAATCTGTACTGTCATGGTCAGTGGAATGACTCTTGGTCATTTCTTCACATCAATCAGAAGGAAATATTAGCAATTATGCTCAGTTTAAATCGCTGGAAATCTCAGCTATCTGGTTTCCCGATTCAGTTTCTCTCTCGCAACTCAACAGTGGTGGCCTAGCTCTACAGTGAAGAAGGAACTCATTCTCGACGTATTTTCGCACTAACGCAAGAGATTCCTCTTCAGGAACTGGACATTTCTCTATCAATTTGTCACAATCCAGGTCCACTCAATGTGATAGCAGATGTGCTCTCCAGACATGGGAAGATCCTTCCAATGGAATAGATGCACAACAGAAGAGTCTTTTTAGCAGTGTGCAACATGTTACATCCAATCATAGATTTGTTCACCACCAGATGGAGGGAGCGCGGTGGCTCAGTAGGTAGAGGTGCAGGCTGCAAGCTGAGAGGTCCTCGGTTCGAATCCCACCTGCGGCAACCGCTTTGTGTCCTTGGGCAAGACACTTCATCTCCATTGCCCACGTGGGGGCACGATGACGCTGTGTACTAAGACGTACTGCACGTCGATGGTACGTATTGTCTCCAACCAATCTAACCCTGCCTGTGGTGCAGTGCGGAGTTACGATGTTGGGGAGCTGGCATCTGCTCGTCGTTGCTCGGTGGTTCTCCCCCGGTACTCCGGCTTCCTCCACTGGTAAAACTGTCACGGTCATGATTAGCCATTGCGCATAAATATGTGACCTTAAACATCAATAAATAAATAAATACCACCAGATGGAACAAACTTCAGAATTTGTTTTTCTGTACCTAGATCTGTTAGTGTTTGCTGGAAACTCCCTATCCATGTCTTGGAACAGAATAGTTGGCTGTGCATTTAATTCATAAATTCAACAAGTGTTATTGAAAATCAAACATTCAGGTTGCAGAATCATGCTGGTGGCCCCTCTGTCTCCTCAGAAAATATTGGTCAACCTTCTCAAGCCTCTTCTAACAGACACTCCATGTCGTCTACCATTGTGGGGGACATCCTGTTTAAAGGCAGCAATTACAGACTTCACGGCTGTTTGGTGGTTCTCAACCTTCATGCCTTTCCATTGTCTGGTCCTTTCTTAGATACAGACGTTTTTCCAGAAGAACAATGGACTGCATTTCTCCTACAAATGGGACCTCCCTTTTCTCTGAATTATGCAGCGAAATGGAAAGTCTTCTATTCCTGGTGTCATGATAATCCAGTTTGTTACATGCATTCTGCCATTTCTAATATTGCAGCCTTTCCAGTGTTACTTTTTGATGTTAAACAACTTCAACCAGTCACTCTTTAGGGATACTGTTCCAAGCTATCAGATACCTATTCTCACAAAGGTATCAGTATTGGATCAGATCAGTCATTGTCAAAGTTGTTAAATCATATCTTTATACTGTAAACCAATGGCCCAGACTAGCTGGTGCTTAACTCAAAGTTATCAAGGGCCAAACACAAATTTTGAACCCCCCCAATCCCAAAAATTTGCTTGCAAAACCGAAAATTAAAATTCCTAACTGGCCCTCCATACATTTAGTATGCGCAGTTGTCAGGAAGTGACTGGAATTGGCACCAACATCATTCTATGTTTGGCCGTAAAAGTCATCAACAATGAAATGACATCTGTGCTTTAAAATCTCCTTTTTTGAGGATGCCAAACACAAATCAATGCAAGAATTGGTGGATACAAGGGTGTTATTGGATGAAGGAAGTGTTCAACGGTGGTTTTGGACGTTCAGGGCTGTAACTTTATAATATTTATACAATTATTTTATGTTTCCCAATTTTGGGACATATGCCTGACGTCAACATTTTTTAGCTCCGCTGACAAAGTCAGCAGAGCTTTTCTTATACTGATTCGTCCGTCGTCCGTCTGTCTGTCCGTCGTCAACATTTTATTTGTCTAAGCCATAATTTCTAAACCGCTGAATATTTTTCCACCAAACTTCATAACAATATGTATTATCAATAGACGGTGTGTCATCAATTATTCTGCGGTCTGTAAATCCACAGGGTCAAGGTCACAGGTCACAGGATCAAGAAAATCTTAAGATATTTTTGATATTTGTTTGTCCAAGCCATAATTTCTGAAGCGCTGAATATTTTTACACCAACCTTCATAACAATATGTATTATCAATGGATGGTGTGTCATCAACCATTATAAAGTCTGTAACCCCACAGGGTCAAGGTCACAGGCCACATGAGTAAGAAAAAGATATTTTGTTTGTCCGAGCCATAATTTCTAAACTACTGAATATTTTTGGACCAAACTTGATAACGTCATGTAATGTCAATAGGCGGTGTGTAATCGATCCAAGCCATAATTTTCGTGACAACTGAAAATTTTTCGGCTAAACTTTGTAACTATTAGTATTAGAAAACATGCCCATGCGATCAGTGGCCCTCAGCGGAGCTCTCTAGGCGTGACAGACCTCTTGTGATAATGATTATTCTACTGTTTATTAAGTATTCCTTCCCTATCCTTCCATGAATCCTTCCTGTTAAACTCTTAAGCTTTTTGGCTATTTTTTATTGAAATTTTTTATTAAATTTCTTGGTTGTTTAACATTTATTACAGATTATTATTCTGATTCTTCCCCAGGGTTACGTCCTCACCCTAGGGGTGTTAGGTCATATAGTCTCGCATCTTCTATCCGATGTATCGTTTTTTCTTCGTATGAAGATCTAGCTTTGCATCTGATAGCGTTTCAATTGGTTCTGACTTTTGGCCTATTGACGTTGTTTACATTGTCAATGTCCTCATATATAGGTTGTTTTTTTTATATTCTATTACTGTAGTATACTGTAGGATACATGGATTATTATTCCGGTAGTGTAGCTCAAAAAATTTTGGATTTTGTCCACACTCAGGCTCTATCGGGATGCCCTTGGGCTCTTAATGTTTCAGGCATTTTTTCAAAATTTTTTGTTTACAAAAAATATTTTGAATTTAATTATGATTGCTATTATTCATGTATCTCAGTTGTATTTATATATTGTTGTGGAGTTTGGAGGACTGATATCAACTTTAGTTGATTCACTCCTGCAGACTCTTGTCATTCTTGTGTTCTGAGGATCAGGCCTCTCACCGTGTTTTAATTCATTCTGTCAGTTTCTGTTTCAGAGGAACATGAACATGGTGATATTCTGACACCCAAGCAAGTGTGCTACCGTTGTCGCGCTTCATGGAGCATATAGAGCTAGCTGCAGTGCTCATTATTGCAAGAATACAAGCAGCTAGCTCGACCGGTGAAATGGTACTCCGTCTGTGGGTGCCAGGTAAGTCCATTGCAGTCATAGGAAGTGAATGTGGGTAGAGCGAGCACTATAATATAAATAGCCCACCCAGTGACGACGGAAATAGGGTGGAAGTCAGCAAGTTCTTGTACTCGACGAAGTCTGATAGACCGCAAGCGGGAGAGGCCCACCTCTCTAATCTAGCAACGTCTGGGGTCAGATGTTGTTTTGAGAAACTTGCGCAAGCCAGAGCATATGTCCGCCCTCCACTCTGGACGCTCTGTTTAGTCTGCAGCCGAGGTCGGCTTCAGTCAGGGCTTCCTCCGCTACGTTTCACAAGGCCGCAATGAAGTTTTTTGGTTGGAAACTTACACGAGACGGAGCAAATGTCCGCCTGCCGCTTGGAACGCTCTGTCTAGTCTGCAGCCGGGGTCGGCTTCAGTCACGGCTTCCTCCGCTACGTTATTTAAGCACAAATGGCCGCATCCTAGCTACCTGACTTTGGATATCCAGCCTGTTGCATGAAGAAGGAACCACTCTTCGCCCATGAAGTCGGACCATCCGGTAGCTAGGGAGACGAGGCCTTGATCATCGGGTCATTCGGAGAAAAGATCCGTTTCCGACACACCGCCCCAGGAGCAGCATGCGGCTAAGGAACGGAAAACCACTGCTCCTCAGGCCTCAATGATGGACTTGCTGTCGCAGATTGCGCAGCTGATCGCAGCATCCCAGCAAGTGCAGATGCAGCCTCCCTCAGACTCAGAATCTGAGCTGTTGGACGGTGCTGGTCCAGTCGTTTGTTCACGCAGATGCAATGGACTGAGATTCGCAACTGATTCTCTCATAGGGTGAAAGGGATAAGCAAGAGGATTACCCTTCCCTTTTGGAACAGTACATGGTTGTGATGGCTTTCATCCATCAATACTACCCTGATTTTGTTCCACCGAATCAGAATGCTGCGACGACAAGAGAGAAACCACTGGTGTCGTTAGGTGCAGACTTTATCCAGACAAAGGAGGAAGTCTTTTCTTTTCCGGTTCAGTTTATGCAGTTGTCGCAGGCCTTTGGCCATATAGACGACTCCGTATTTATCCTCTTGAGTGTGAGGAAGAAGGCGGTTTCTTATCTTCATCTTCCGTATAACCGTTTTTGAACCACGTTCATTTAAAAACGATCGGGGAAGATGTTCAGAGAGTTCTTCTGCGTTTGGATGAGCAGGCCGGAGATCTAGAAGTATTCTTACTTGTATCATTCACTATTTGCTCAGACACAATTGAGACGGCAATTTCTTCAAATAGAGCGAATTTGGACATTATGTCTTACGCAGATCACCTTACAAGAGCTATGGTGCAACATCTCAAGGGAAAGGAATTTGAGGACGTTTGTACCTCTCTTAGAGTTCTTTCCAGGGCAATTATGTATACCATGTTTAACTCCGCCCTAACAGTGGCTAATCTGGAGTTAATCAGATGTGATGCTGCCCTTGCATCGTCATCACTGATAAGATGACAAGGTGAAAAAGCTCTCTCCGAGTCGCTCCGGATTCCGTACATTTTATTTTTGACGACTAGCTTTCATTAGTTTATGAACAGGCTACTAAGAAAGCGTCTAATGCTCTGCTTTTGAAGTCAGCATATTAATGACCCGCTTCATCAGACCAGAGCAAAGGAGGGCGTTCCAGACAAAAATCGTCAAAAGGAAACTCCTCACGGGTAGAAGAAACCCTCTTATAATTACTCTGGAGGTCGTCAGTATAGCGACTCAGGAAAGGGGCATAGGTCTGATCGGGACTATAGGTCAGACGCTCCTAGGCCGATGAGACAAGGTTTTTTCGTGGGGAGGATGTGGTTCCTCCTCCCGTAAGCCTCGCAGGACATACAGGTGATGGTTTAGACCTTTATTGCTGGCCAGTTGGCGGACGGTTATCAAGCTCCACAAAAAAATGGTTAACAATCACAGAAGATCTGTGGGTGAGAGGTGTAGTCTCGGATGGCTTACGGCTATCATTCCGAGCAAAATCCCCACTACCAAGTTGTCCACGTTGGACAAATCTTCCAGCAAATTCTTGCATAAGAGAGTTTCTCCTACCGGAGGTATAAGCTCTCTTATCAAAGGAAGCAATACAGGTCATCGAGAATAGGGATTCTCAAGATTTTTACAGTCACCTGTTCTTCATACCGAAGCCCGACGGCTCGTTCCGACCGGTAATAGACTTGAGCTGGATTACAAGCTTATCATGGCTCCAAAAATGTATTTATGGAGTCCATTTGGTCGGTAAAAGCGAGCATTCAAGTGATCGACTATGCAGCAAGCATAGATCTAAGGATGCATACTTTCATGTCCTGCCTGGTACATTCAGCATTCTAAAAGTACCTGTGGTTCGCAATACAAGGGAAGGTATATCAGTTCAGAGCAATATGCTTTGGTCTGAATCTGGCCCCCTGGGCGTTCACTTGAATAATGAACTTGGTAATGTCATACTTTGCAGCTCATTCGTCTGCAGTAACGTTGGCTTACTTGGACGACCTTCTGCAGGGATACGACAACAGAATTATTCTTCAAAACGATGTTCAGAGTCTGCTTCTATTACTCTGACGTCTCGGTTTATCGTAAACAAGAAAAAGTCGGATCTAGCTCCGTACAAGTCGTCTATTCACTTGGGAATGAGCTTTGAGACTCACAACAATCTGGTTCGTCTGCCGTTATCCAGAGCTAAATTAGTCAGTTGTTATGCTCGCTTTTGTCTATACTCAGACTCATTAATAGTGAGGGAATTCATGCGACTGTTGAAGCTGTGCGGAGCGGCTGTGGATCTCATTCCGATGGGCCGCCTGCGCGCATGTCCCTTCCAGATATTCTTTACTCAGAACTAGAGTGTGAAGATGCTTTCGCTTGAACCAGTATTGTTTAAACGGACCTATTAAAACAAGGGTTCAGTTTTGGGCAGATATTCAGTGGTTAACTCAGGGAGTTCCTCTGCAACTTCTGGAACCTGCTTTCACAATTATGATGGATGCGAGTCAGGCGGGTTGGGGCGCGACACTAAGTCCTGCAGACTTGAAGTGTCAGGGTCTTTGGGTCTAGGGTCTTTGAGACTCTTGGTTCTAGGAGAAACACATAAACATCAAGAGATAATGTCAATATGGCTAGCGCTACAACGTTGGACTCACATAATAATGGACGTCCATGTTCAAATTTGGTCGGACAACTTGACAGTAGTAGCGTACATCGGGAACCAGGGCGGCACCCATTCATTTCCGTTATGCCAACTAATGGAGAAGATTTTTCCTATATGTCATGAATCATCATGTTCAATTTTCTATCTGTCATATACTGGGTCATCTGAACGTACTAGCAGACTCGTTCTCTCAGGAAGGTCACCTGTTGCAATTGGAGGGGACGCTGAACAAGCGAGTATTTGGGCAGATTTGCTACCAGAGGGATCACCCCATGATAGATCTGTTTGCGACACACTGGAACAATCAGTTGCCGTTGTTCATGGCCGCATTGCCCAGATCATCGAGCATACTCAGTAGAAACTCTGTCGATCTCATGGGGATGAATGATAGGATATGCGTATCCTCCAATTCAGTTGATTCTGTAGATTATGTTTAAGATCAAACAGTCGCGTTGTGAATCCTACTAGTAGCACCTCTGTCGGCACAGAAACCTTGGATCAGTCTTCTCATGTGTCTGTTATGGGACGTTCCCCGGAAGATTCCTTCACGAAAGGACCTTCTTAATCAGGGAAAGTTTTTGTTCTTCACGTCCTTTTCTGCCCATAGTGGCATAATGGATAGATGTGAGGGAACCATTGCGGTTCCTATATTATTTTATGACTAACACAAAAATGATTAAAGTAATGCGGGTGAGAAGGGTTCGATGATATGACTTCGAGACCACCCCCCTTCCGCCAATGTGTTTAGAGGTGATTACCGGGCAAGATGTAGTTTTCTTCCCACAAGCCTCACTCGAGTTTAAATACATACATGCTTTTCTTCTCGATTGGCAGCTGGGTCGTGTTCTATGGCGTCCTCATGGGCACATCCACTTTTTAGTTGGTTGATTTCCTGTGATTGTTCGTCTAATATGTCATATACAAGCGCATAATTCATCATAAATAAATTGCTAGTCTTTGGGTACCTCGGAGGCTGCATGGCCAGTTAACTGGTATTCAGATGATTACATGCAGGTTTTCAATGCTCACAATAATAATTATTAGGCAGACACATTATTGTATGTTATGGACCTTAGAAATTATGAATTATTTCAGGGGGCGGTCCGTGTCGAGCCTGTAATCATACCTACTTCCATTTTTAGATCCAGGTTTCTATTAATGTTGGTACTCAATCGAATACACCTTGTTTTACACTCTCGTATATTGGCATGTTTATAGTGTCATAGTTGTCGGATAGTACACGTCAGGGAGTGTTGTTACTGAAATTTATTGTATGTCTGAATGGGGTCGCCTGTGGGTTACCTCGGAAGTGTGTTTACTCTCCAGAGATCGTTCATTGTGGTTCGATTGGACATGTGTATGTTATATATTTTTTCTTCGGTTTTCAACCTATTTGCGTATGCCGATTCCAGTGTACGTTATATAGCGGGCGATATTAATTACCGGGATCGTCGCTATAGCCTTAGCTTCTGAAGTGGCGTTAAGCACCATTTATTAATAATAATTAATACCTGAGTGCCTGTTCAACGAATATTAATATTGTTTTTTGGTACCGCTTTTACTGATTCCAGAGCGCTCCCCTCTTTCTTTTTGAAGATTCCTTCAAAAAGAAAAGGGGTGGGGGGTGGGTTGTTTACCTCTCCTCTGGCTTGATAAGTATGTAACTATGAGTGAAGCTTTTGTCTGTAATTATAACTTGCATACAGCTGGAGTTTTATTGTATATGGCATATGTCTGTGAGGGATATTCTCTCGTTCAGGCTAGCCTTAAAAATTGGGAACTCATTACATCCAGTTAGCATAGTCTTCATGCTAAGTATACAGAATTACTTGAACTGGGCTCCTTTTTTATGAGACGTCTTCTCTATTACTGTATAGAGAGACATACATGTAATTCCTAATAATTTCCTTTCACCTTGGATTACAGGAATGGAACTATGTTGATCTACTATTTCTGAAGTCCTAGGCCCTCCACCTTTTTACGATTCAGCTAGTCTGGGCCATTGGTTTACAGTGTAATAATATTATAAATTTAAAGTAATTTGTATATTTTTTATACTTACCAATGGCCCAGGTGGAGATGGCCCTCCCATGAGTGGGCACTCATACCTTCCCGCTGAATTATTATGTAGTACTCTCTTCTACAAAGAATGATGTTGGCACCAATTCCGGTCACTTCCTGACGTCTGCGCATGCATGGAGAGTAAATGTATGGAGGGCCAGATAGGACTTTTAATTTTCGGTTTTGCAAGCAAATTTTGGGGATTGGAGGGTTCAAAATTTGTGTTTGGCCCTTGATAACCTCCTTATGCTCCGTTTTTATGAGGTAAGCTTGTCTGATTTCTGGCACTTTCTAAGTGGGAAAGTGTGCAAGCCTCTCTCTTGTTTTACAGTGGGACCTCAGTGCCAATGCTTTGTATTGTACATTTGTATATAGTTTTAGAAGTCAGGAGTGCTTTCCATACAATATCTCCGGCTTCGTAATATTAATATAAATCGTCTTTATTATTCCCCCAACCTCCGAAGAAGGATTTGGGGGGTATCTAGTGAAGCCCTCCATCCGTCCATCTGTCCATCTGTCTATATGTCTGTCCATCCGTCCGTGGATTTGGATCTCCTTTGGTATGCTGATAGACCTGCATGGGGGAACGGATATGCACAAGGAATGGGTTCCGTCCAATAATATTTCTCAGAGTTATGGCGCTTTTTCGACTTAATTTTTTTTTCTTTTTTCACTCTTGCCACTTAGAAAAGTTTTCTGTCCCACAATACCTTCAAGGCTACTTCGAACTTGCATACGGGTCGTGGGCATTGGCCCATGCTTTGCATTGCTATATTATATTGTATTGTATATTGCATTGTTATATTACTTCTGGACATATTTATGTTTTAGTTCTTTGAACTCGAGCAGCCACTTTTCCGGCCAGGAACATGATACGTCATAACATCATTATATTGGATGGCTGTTCAGTAAATGTTTGGGGTAGACCAATAAATATTTTCATCGTGCAGCCTAAGGGCTGTATGTTGAAAATATTTATTGGTCTACCCCAAATAATGAATACAGACTTTTCTGATTGCTGCCATTAAACTGGCATGGAAGATATCACTAGAGTTAAAAAGGTTAATCTAAATTATTGCATTTTGAGAAATGCATGGTTTTAAAAGAGGTAATCACTTATAATATATATCCTCTGCATCTGTCAATAACTGTTTACTTTACATTGACAGATGTAGACTGCTGTTGTTACCTCTAATCTCTGTTTTAAAGATTTCCTTCTCCAGGAGTTAATTATGTAAGTCTACTTACAACTCTTCTCCATAGCCCTGTGTAAGTCCTCCTACCTTTTATTTATTCAGTTGGTCTGGGCCAGTGGTAATGGTTGAAAAATATTGGAAATTTAAAATAATTTCTATATTTGTTATACATACCACAGGGCAGGCAGGAAGTGCTCTCCCATAAGCTGTTCACTCACACCTATCTGGTATAGACGATTAATATTTGACAGGCACTTCAAAAGAATGTGTATTGTTCTGTTTGGAAGACACTTCCTGGAGCTCTGCACATGCGCAGACATCTATCTATGGAGTACTATTGAGGACTCGAGTTTTTATATGCCGTTTTGAAAAAACGGTCGTATTATGGTATACCGCTGTCTGTCCATCCATCCGTCCGTCCATCCATCCACACGTCATACAATAACTCGAAAACGCTTCAAGCAATTTTTTTGATTTTTTGGTGGAAAGTATATGTTGATGGAAGGAAGCTCCCTTTCGATTTGTGTCGCCGTGCGATATGTCCTTCCAGAGTTAAGGGACTAAAAATTTTTTGATTTTTTGGTGGAAAGTATATGTTGATGGAAGGAAGCTCCCTTTCGATTTGTGTCGTCGTCCGATATGTCATTCCAGAGTTATGGGACTTTATTCGTCAAAATATAAGTAATTTTCCACGTGTCTTGTAACTAATAATGGGCGTATCATGCGCTCAGGGCGCAGCTGTTTATTTTTTTGTTATTTGGCTTAATTGGGAGGTGGGGGTGGGAGTTCAAAATTCAAGTGTCTGGCCTGTTTCTTTTGAATATGGTAGTAAGCTTGTCTGGTCCAGTGGTAGGTTTAATAAATATAGAAATTAATTTTAAATTTCCAATACAATGGAACCCTGTTAATTGAATAGCCACTTTGCAAGTGAAAATTATTCAGTTAACAGGAGTATTCAATTAACATGGACTTTGTCACTTTCCTGTATTCTACAGATAAATTTAGCATTTATTCTAGTATATCTTGTTTGACAGAGCTCCATGAGCTATAGCAAACAAGATATAATAGATTAAATGCCTCTATTGGATGTCCTGAGGCCAAATAGGCCTATAAACAAAGGAAAACTGGGAGAGTCGGGGTAATTTCTCGACAGGTTACAAGAGTTTTTATTCAATTAACAGGAGTTTACTCTGTAACCTATATTCAATTTACAGGTCAAATTTGTACTGGAGGTATGGTAAATGGTTTTGTGTTGGGAAATTATATTCAGTTAACAGGGTTATTCAGTTAAGAGATATCCAATTAAGTGGGCTCCACTGTGTTTCCATCACAGTTGGATTACTAGAGTGGCCACCATGGCTCTTACTTTGTTTGTTTGTTTTTTTCTGGTAGATAACATAAAAACAATAATTAGTGCCACACAATTTACTAAAGTGCAACATTACTTAGGTAATTATGTCATTAATCTCATAAATAGGAAGCGCCGTCACTCAGTGGTCAAAACATTGGACTTAGAATCGAAAGGTTTACAGTTCGATCCTGACCAGCAGTAACCAAGTTTTGTCCTTGGCAAGACACTTAATCCTGATTGCTCTCTTGGGGCATGGTAGTGCTGTACACTAATGCATACTGCACTTTAACAGCAAGCCTGAATATAAGCAGACTGTCATCTGCAAAATGAGGTCCCCCGAGGGCGAATTTGCACAGTATGGTAGCATCACAAAATTTACCCTCTGAACCTCTGTCTGAATCAAGGTCTCAAGCCAAAACAGAAAGATGTACCTAGAGGATAAATTGGCCTACTGTTTGGGATAGCATCAGCAAATTCATCCCTCAGGGAACCTCATTTTGCAAATGACAGGTTGCTTATATTCAGGCTTGATTAACAGTGCATTTTCATTCAACAACTGCTAACCCTACTTGTGCAGAGTAAGTAAGTTTTGACAGTTGCTCACTGCTGCTTGATGTTTCTGCCGAGGTACTCTAGCTTCCACAACTCATAAAACTGTTCGACACAATGAGACCCTGGCTGTTGACAGTGTCATTAAACCCCAAAAGAAAAAAAAAAACAATATAAAAAATGAAGTACGAAGACAAGGTTAGCTAGAGTGTCATTGACACTTTCATTCCTAAATCTGAATTGCTGGTCAGCAGTCTTGAAAATCTTCTGACCAGAAGAATGAATTTTTTTTCCTGTTTTACAGTGACCAAATTGTGAGCAGCTGAAGAAGTAGTGTTAGAGTCTGTCCATGTGTCTTTCTGTTCATGATCAACCTTCTGTTAAGATTCATTCGTCATAAGATTCATTCGTCTGTTCTTTCAAGATAGTTTTGAAATAAATATTTGATTAACCTGTACAGGAATGGTTTCAAGCCTTTTCCTGTTATGATATTCATTACTTAACATCTCATTGATGAAAGAAATGTGGACATTTTTCATATCCGTGGATGCAGACAATGGGAAATAGGCAGACTATAACTGTTGCAAATCTTGCATAAAATACTCTGGTCTGATTATCAGACCAGAGTACATGTATTTTATGTAAAATTTGCGTAAGTTACATTCTGGGTTTTTCTCTTTGTTTGAAACTACTAATATGAAATATTCCCATCTATATGCAGATCCTGACTTCATTCTCACGGTTCATCCCCAAGCACATGAATATTCTCTGTTTAAAAGTAATGGACAGTTAATGGGTAACAGAGTCAAAACCATTTTAGCCATAGTTCAAAATCAAATGTTGTGATAAAATGGAAGGTGAGCATCTCAAGAAATACTTAAGTAAGTTCGCTTGTCCTTTTGTGATCATACATTTATTCATGATCATTCATTGTCCATTTGGGAGCACGGTGGCTCAGTGGTCACAGCATTGGTCTTCAAACCGAAAGGTCCACATTTCGATCCCTACCAGAGTTGTGTCATTGGTCAAGGCACTTAATCCTGATTGCCCAGTTTGGGGCGCGATGACTCTGTACTAAGGTTTACTGCACATCAGTGGTTCACTTTCAATCAACCAATACTAACCAAGCCTGAAAATAAGCAGACTGTCATCTGCAAAATGAGGTCCTCTGAGGGTGAATTTGGTGATGCTACCCTACACAGCAGGGTAGCATCACAAAATTTACCTTCTGTGAACCTCAGACTGAATCAAGGTCTCAAGCCAAAACAGAAAGATATGCCTAGAGGATAAATTGGCCCACTGTATGGGATAACATCAGCAAATTGACCCACTGGGGACCTCATTTTGCAAATGACAGGTTGCTGATATTCAGGCTTGATACTAACCCTGCTTTTGTGGAGTTGGTGTGTTGAATAGTCTGACATTACTCGCAGCTGCTCATTGGTTCTCTCCGAATACGCCACCTTCCTCCACCTGTGAAACTCTCCAATACCTGGTCACCTTGGCTCTTAAAAGTGTCATAAAATCCCAATAAATGAATGAATAATTAAATCATTGTTCATTCATCAAATGTCTGTTCCTGATCAGACATTCCCAGCTGTTCATAATTAGACTTCATGATGGTCAAAGCTTCAT
The DNA here is from genome assembly GCA_031216915.1 of Pictodentalium vernedei. Lineage (NCBI taxonomy): Eukaryota > Metazoa > Mollusca > Scaphopoda > Dentaliida > Dentaliidae > Pictodentalium > Pictodentalium vernedei. The sequence goes on from CM062289.1 coordinate 262,456,427, forward strand.
ATGCACTCATACTTGTATTTCTTTTCATCTTTAATGAGGGTGGTGGGGAAGTGTTATGAAAGGGTGGATATAGCCTTTCTCAAGTTCTTTATGTGAATTAGTATAACATGGGCTGAAACCTCCCAAGTTGATAAAAACAGTATATTTTATGTAAATGATAAATAGAAATGTCTTCTCAAATTTACTTGCATCAATTTTCTTTCAATCTATTTTTAAGTCATAGAAGTTATGATAGGTCTCCATCACCAAGGCATCGCTCAAGATCACCATACAGAAGTAGGAGCAGGTATGTAACAATAATAATAAAAAAAATAATAAAAGAAAGGTTTCGCCTCTTTGACTCATGCAAAACCATTTTGTAATTTTGCATATTTAACCCTTTACCCAACATAACGGCCAAAACCGACCAGTGCTATTCACAAAAATCGTCTATTAATTTTCATTATTTTTTCATTTTTTGTCTCAAAAACATAGGCTTGTTCCATTGAAGGGCCATAACCTATGTTTTCAAGACAGAAAATGAAAAAATTAGTCATTCAAGAATTTTGTTTGCAAGTGCCGTCTGCTTTTCATGTTAAGTAAAGGGTTAATTCAAATAATGGTCCTTGTACCAGGTGAATATACAAACACTGAACAATGATTGCTGTGTGTATTGTAACAATACACCCCGGATCGCAGACGTATCGGCTGCAAGCCCGCGTGAACTTGACAGTTTCCCTCCCCGACACAAGCTCGCGGTTTGATAATCACGGTCCTTTGGTGGAGGCCATGGCTTGTAAGTCCTCCGAATCCGGCAATTTAGAGACGGCTATCCCTGGCCCGACAAGGGTCCATATTCATCACAATATATGGGGTAGTTAAAATATAGTGTAATATCAAACAGTGCTAATCATTTATTAATAACGACCCTAATACAATACAAAGATGACACTTTTATTGATCATATTTCTCATAACTTCATCACAATTCCATCATAATTTCACAATAATGATATCAAAGGAATAAATAACCATTCTTTCTGGTACATGGGAGGGCACCAAATTGAGGAAAAATAAAAGCGTCTCATAATCAGCCTATATTGACGGGGCTATAATTTTCCTACTGCTGCGAAGAATAAAAAATGTATGCTCTGGCAACAGAACTTCAAAAACATTGAGGTTGCTCTTAAGAATATCTAGGAAAATATAATAATAATTTATTTCAGGGTATACATGCTGGGTGTACGTCTCATTTGCAGTATAAGCCTGGAATGGCCCAACAAGATTGATGATATTTTACACAATACGGGTGGGCCGGCAAAAAAAGGAGGGGAATATAAAATATCTGAACCAGTACACACCTGAGCGAAGCGTTTGTTCCGATAAAGCAATCCAAAAATTGTAATTGCTTTATAAGGGAATTAGAACAACATTTGACAAGCGAGCAACACGTTCAACGCTAAAGCCACAAACAATGTGAGTATTAAGGTGCTGTCTTTATCTGATACAGTACTGACATTGAGAAATGTGGCGGATATAGCCAATATGTAAGAACATCTTGTAAGAATGCATCTGATTGGTTGCTTTGCATCTGATTGATGTTATGATGTTAATAAAATGCTTTGACCCAAAACTTGTGAGACAAGAAAGCAAACAGACTGCCAGAGGTGGTACTTTCTTTAAAAATATCAGCTTTATTTACTTAATTCCAGTTTAACCCTTAAAGGCCTATTTCCAACTTTTACGACCTCAGAACAGGTGCCCTTAACATGCCGTCATGAGTAGGTCCTGCTGACAATAGACAAATTACATAGGCAGTGGTTTCTAGCCAAGACTTGTACAGGTTGTGGTCAGGTGTGAATTCAGGACAATTGTCCAGGCCCTTAAGGGTTAATCATTGTACAAATACAGAACAAAATCAGAGTACAGAGGACAGAAATCAATTACCTTTATTGGGAGTTATTACTCTCTTTCACTCCTGCCTATTGCACTCATGAAACTCTTGAAAAAGTCCAACTCAAGTAGTTGATTCCTATTTCCCCTACTCAACCCTTGTATGCTATCTTATTCTCACCAACCATAAAATCTGTTAAACCTTGATCTCATTTATTCCCGAATCTGGCAAGGGTTTTAGACAAAAGCCATCATTCAATTTCTGTTATTGTCACCCTATCTGTGGTTATATTTTTTTCTTCCTGTATGTTTATATGCCAGGTATACGGCCATGCAAAATTTCTGTTAGTACAACCCCTCTTACAATTCAATATTTTTATACTGTACCAATGACCCAGACTCAGCTGGTGCTAACTCCTTAAATTCTAGGGCCAAACACAAATTTTGCCTCCCAATCCCCAAAATTTGTATCAAAATCCAAAATTTCAATGTCCTATGTGGTACTCCATACCTTTTATCCACTGCGCATGCGCAGTGTCAAGGAGGTCTCGAAATTGGCGCCAATTGTCATTCTTTGTTTCGCCCTAAATTCAGTAACACCTCACTGATATTTGTGCTTGTAAATCTCAGTTTAAATGATGCCAGACGCATAATTATGAAAGAAATGGTGGATCTAAGGAGGAAATAGAAGGATGAGAGGATGAAACAGTGGCAGGATGTGTTCAGGGCTGTAACTTATCATTTTTTTACGAAATTATTTCATGTTTCCTAATTTCGGGGCATGGTCCTGATGTTGTCATTCTTGCTATGAATTTACCATTGTTTGTTCAGTGTTTCCTCTCTCCCTTTCCTTTATTCCCCCCTTGCTATTCTCCCATGCTTTTGGCATAATTTTTGTATTTTTTTTTACTAAAATTTCTTGGGAGTTTTGGCTTGGTAACAGAATATTCATTCTGTTTTTCCCCATGCCTACGTCCTCACCCTTGGGTGGTTTGGCGTTATGGTCTGCATCTACCATCCGATGTACTGCAGTTTCTTCTCTGGAAGTCTCTGTTTCACATCAGATAGTGTTTAAATTGGTAACTGATTTTGGGCCATGTTTACAGTGCCTGGAGTCATCTTTCCAGTTTTTGTACACTTTTGTTTACGTTGACAACGGTTACTTCTGATAGTGATTACTTGTCTTCTGTTTAGTTCTCTCATAGCCAGATACATTAATATTGTCCGTAAGTGCTACATTAATTTTCAAATATGTTTTAAAATTTTTGTCCACACTTAGACTTTTTTGGGATCCATTTGGGCTCATTGTTCCCATTGGGAACTTGGGCTCTTCTGAAAATTTTCGAAAAAAAATTTGGGGAGGGGGGGGGGGGGGGGGAATTATTTTTTCGAAATGTTATAATGGATTATATTATATTATGTATCTTTGTTTCAGGGGTTAGTGCGAGTACTATGACTGTTTATATTTTTTCATGATGAAAGAATATTGTTCAAATTGTAATGCGAGGAAGTCTTCCTCTGATTCTCATGTTCATTGTGTTTCTTGTAGTCAATGTACTCGCACTAATTCTTGCTCAGTGTGTGTCAATTGGAATGACAAATGTTGGAGACGTGTGTCGCGGTATATTGTTAGCGGTGAGGGGTCCATGCCGGTCCTCTCTCCGCAGGGTCACTCTAGTTTATCAGTCTCTTTTTCAGAGGAACAAAAACAGGGTGATGTTTCCGTGATGTCTTCAACAAGTGTGCCTCCGCCGTTGCAGTGTAACGAAGAGATAGCGGCTCAAGTGCTCATGGAAATACAACAATTGCCTAAGAGGTCCCTAGTAGGATCGACGTGTTGTTGTCCGCTAGCTCGCCCGGTGTAGCAACCATTCATCGAATGGCTCGGCAGCTGGGTTCGTCCATTGCGGTCCAGGGAAGCAGATTGGGTGATGCGAGCACTATAAACATTGAACATGTACACCCAGCGACGACGGATAGTACGGAGGAAGCCTGTCAGTCCGGTAGCTAGCTCGTCCAGATCTACCCAGACCCTGAGTGAGAGAGGCCCCACTCTCTTACAGCAACATCTGGGACCAGATGTTGTTGTACGTGACGTTAGTCAGTCGGAGCATACGTCCACTCCACCTGCTGTGGATGCTCCGTTGCATAGACAGTCCGGAGAGACTAGTCTATCGGCTTCCTCATCCTCACGGCAGTACACACGACCGCACCTTGGCTACGTGACCGCTGATATGCAGCCAGCTTCGCTGACCAGGGATTCCATGTCGACCAGGTCACGCCATCCGGTAGCCAGGGATACGAGGCCTTTACAATCGGACATTCACATAAAAGAAGTATGCAGGATTCAACGTCCCAGGAGCTTCCAGCGGCTAAATCATGTATGACCGCAGCTCCACAGGCCTCCGTAACGGACTTGCTATCGCAGGTAGCTCATCTTATCGCAGCATCCCAGCAGCCGTCAGAAACCTTTTCCGATCAGGAATTGTCTGAGGAAGCTGGGTCGGTTCATTCCCCTGTAGAGTCAGCAAGGAACGACCGAGATTATCAAGTGGTCCAGCCGGATGGCAAAAGGGATTCAGAGGAGTTGGAATTTTCCCTTTCGGAGCAACATAAGGTAGCCGTAGATTTCATCCGGCAATACCTTCCTGATGTTGTTCCTCCGGACCGAAATGCTGCGTTGCCGGATAAGAGACTGATAGTGTCACTGGACACTGACTTTTTCGGCCACATTAAGGACACCGTCCCTGAGTTTCCGACCCAGTCCAGAAATGTCTCACAGACATTTGTACTTTTGAATGGCGCTATATTTAAACTTGCCTCCAAGACGGGCGAGTCCGGTTTCCTAGCGGCCAATGCTGTACAGCTGCCTTTCATCAATTCAAGGAATAAATTTGAAATGGCAGGACAGGGCATTCCGAGAGTTTCTCTGCCTCTGGACGACCAGGCTGAAGACCTAGAATTGTCTTTGCCGTCATCTATGTCTATTCCAGCCACTACGTTGGAAACAATCTCGTCTAACAGAACCAGCTTAGACCCATTATCGTACGCAGATCACCTTACCAGAGCATTATCATTACGTCTCGAAGGAAAAGAATTCCAGGATGTTCAGACTTCCTTAAGAGTTCTTTCGAGGGCCATAGCATACTCTACGTATAACTCTGCCCTTTCAGTGGCAAATCTGGAGTTAGTTAAACGTGATGCTGCCCTGGCTACATCCACTGGCGTGGATCGTAAGGTGAAAAACTCTTCAAGTCGCTCCGGTCTCCGGAGAGCTTCTCTTCGACGGCAAGCGTTCCTTAATCTATGATCAGATTACTAAGAAAGCTTCAGACTCTCTGCTGTTCAAGCCTGCTTCTAAAAAGTCAGATTCAGCGGAGAAGAGTGAGACAGGCATTTCTGGGGCGAGTACGTCCAAGGGAAGTTCCTATAGAGGTTCTTATAAGTCCTCTAGGTCTTACTCCAGAGACCGTCAAGGTAACGACTCAGGTAGGGGCTGTAATACTGGCCGAGACAACCGGTCAGACGCCCCTAGGTTGACGGGGCGAGGTGCAGGAAGACGTGGTTTCTCCTCCTGCAAGCCTCGCAGGTCCAGGCGGTGATGGTGCAAACCTCTTCCATGTTCCTGTGGGCGGAAGGTTATCGAGTTGCTTAACCAATTGGTTGTCTATTACGGACGACCCTTGGGTTCGAGGGGTGATTAAGGGCTAAAACTGTCCTTCAAAAGAAAACCTCCGTTAACTCGAAGTCCAAGATGGACTCAGCTTCTGTCAAATCCTCAGAAGAGAAGTTCGCTTCTATTAGAAGTCCACTTAAACCAGGAATCTCCAGGTTTCTACAGCCATCTTTTTCTGGTTCCGAAACCAGACGGCTTGTTTCGTCCAGTCATAGATCTGAGCTGGATAAACAAGCTGATCGTGGCTCCAAAATTTTATTTGGAGACCATTTGATCGGTCAGAGCGAGCATTCGAGTGAACGACTGTGCTGCGAGCATAGATCTCAAGGATACGTACTTTCACGTCATGGTACATCCGGCGTTCAGAAAGTATCTTCGCTTCGCTGTCCTAGGAGTCGTTTATCAGTTCCGAGCATTGTGGTTCGGTCTGAATCTAGCGCCCTGGGCTTTCACTCATTCATCTGCGGTAACGTCGGCCTACCTGGACGACATTCTTCAGAGGTATGGCAACGAGTTAACGCTTCAGAACGATGTTCAGAATCTGCTCCAACTGCTCCTACGTCTCGGATTTATAGTAAACAAGAAGTCGGATCTGGTGCCGTCGTCATTCACCCACCTGGGAATAAGCTTCGAGACACACAACAATCTCGTTCGTCTGCCATTAACCAGAGCGAAATTAATCAGTTGTTACACTCGCTTTTGTCTTCACTCAGACATAGTTACAGCGAGAGAATTCATGCGACTGATAGGTTTGTACGGAGCCGCTGCAGATCTTATTCCGATGGGGAGGCTACGTACTCGGCCACTCCAAATCTTTCTGACTCAGAATTGGAGTGTCAAGATGCATTTGCTCGATACGAACATTGTCTTGTCGAATCAAGTCAAACAAGAGATTCAGACTTGGGCAGATATGTGGTTAACTCAGGGAGTTCCACTGCAATCGCCGGATCTGAGTTTTACGATTATGACGGATGCCAGTCAAACAGGTTGGGGCGCAACTTTGAGCCCAACAGATTCGAAGTGCCAGGATCTTTGGGATCCGCAGTTCCTAAACAAGCACATAAACATCAAAGAAATGATGTCAGTTTGGCTCGCGCTATGTCATTGGATGAACAGAATTCACATGTGCAAATTCTGTCTGACAATTCGACAGTTGTAGCGTATATTCGGAACCAGGGAGGCACTCAATTCATTCCGTTATTCAACTTAATGGAAAGAATCCTTCTGTTTGTCCTAGAGCATCAAGTTCTCCTATCGGTCCGTCATATTCCGGGTCGTCTGAACGTTTTGGCAGACTCCCTTTCTCGGAGGGATCGCATGTTACCGTCAGAATGGACTCTCAACAAACGAGTATTCAATCAGTTTTGCTACCAATGGGAGCGTCCGATGATAAGACTTATTTGCGACGCATCTCAACAATCATTTGCAGAAGTATGTGTCGCCGTGTCCAGATCCTCGAGCGTTTGCAGTAGACGCTCTCTCGATCTCTTGGGACGGAATGATAGGATACGTGTATCCTCCAGCGCCATTGATTCAGCAGATATTGCTTATGATAAAGCAATCTCACTGCAAAATTCTGTTGGTAGCATCTCTGTCACCCCAGAGACCATGGATAAATCTACTCAGGTGTCTGTTGTGGGACATGCCGCGGAAGCTTCCTTCTTTGTCTGGATCTTCTTTCGCAGGGGAAATCACACACACTGCATCACAACCCGCAAGGTCTCAACCTTCATGTATTTCCGTTGTGCGGTCCTTCTTGCACGGCAAGCAATTTACAGGACGAGCAGTGGACACAATTTCTAACTGTAGGAGGACCTCCTCTTCGCTAAATTATGCTGCTAAGTGAAAGGTTTTTTATCGGTGGTGTAGGGATCATTCTATTGATATTTATGATATTTATTCCAGACATTGCTAATTTTCTAGTATACTTGTTTGATGAGATCAAACTGCAGCCTGTTACCATTAAGGGTTATAGGTCTATGCTATCAGATACCTATGCACATCATGATAGTTTACAGATTGGATCTAATGTCTCTTTATCTAAGTTAGTGAAAAACTTTTTGATAAATAGACCTAGAATCCTTAGATTAATTCCTAAGTGGAATTTAGCTTGGGTTCTTCTTAAGCTAAAAGAAGCGCTAGTTGAGCCTCTTGACACGGTGGACTTCAAATTCTTATCTTATAAGACAGCTTTTCTCTTAGCCTTCTCTTCGGCTAGAAGAGTTAGTGAGCTTCATGCACTATCTGTTGATGATTCTCACTATCGTAGTGTAGGTAATACTATTGCCTTTACTACTAATGTTGGATTTTTTGGCCAAGAATCAGGCTCCTAATAAGTATCCGGAACCTATTGTTATTAAGGCTCTTACGTCTTCAGATGGGCATAGGCCTCTACTCTGTCCTGTTAGAGCTATGCGTATTTACAAACATAGATCTGAGTTTATCAGAAAGGGACGTAAACGTTTCTTTCTGTCCCTGCTGCCTAATAGCGGGACATTACGGTCCATTCTATTGCAAGGTGGATTCAATTAACTATCTGTACTGCTTATGAAAAATTATCTTCAACTCGGCAGTCTGTGCTTAAGATTTCGGCGCATGAAGTAAAAGTGCTGTCTACATCTTGGGCTTATGCTAATAGTGTTGCTATTACCGATTTGATGAAGGCTGCATATTGGTCTCAGCCTTCTACATCACAAGTTTTTATCTTCGAAATATTGAGTCCATTTCTGGCGATCTGCATTGTTTAGGTCCGTTATCTGTTGCTCAGAATGTCGTCCACTAAACAGTTGCAACTATAGTTATGCAGGCTTTCTGTTCCGGCAGCGACTATGTCCTGCTGTCCTCTTAGCTCTGGGGTATTTGACCCAGGGCAAGGGGAAGAAGGGGGGGGGGATGGTGTCCCCTTAGGTCACCTGCTTTATAGTGAAAAGCAAGGGAATACCTCCTCTGGAGTCAGTAATTCCGAGTCGGTACCGGGATGGTTTTAAAGTGTAAAGCTAATGTTTAACTCATTCATGTAATATTTTTCAAGTGTAGCTCGGTGTGAAGCATTTGTATATGTCATGTGTCATACGGGCGTTAATATACAATCCTCGGACACTTTTAATGAGTATAAAGAGTCTCATTCTCTGGACTTCCTTTATTTATTGGCTTTCATTTTAATAAATTAGTATAACGGGTTATACTGGATGTTAATAGAGAGCATAGATGTTATTGTGCTCAATTACAGAATGGTATGTCTTTCTTTTTTGATACAAACAAGAAAGATACATGTAAAACCTGTTCTCCTCTTCTCCTTGAGGGGATAATTCTGTTTACATGTAATTGAGCCTATTGGATTTCCCTTTATGTCCTAGGCCCTCCAGCCTTTTTTCTATTCAGCTAAGTCTGGGTCATTGGTACAGTATAAAAATGTTAAAAAATTTATAGTAAAATTATATATTTTTTATACTTACCAATGACCCAGACGGGGATGGCCCGCCCATGAGTTGGGAACTCATACCTCCCCGCTGATTACATAATGCTTACCAGGCACTGGTTGTAAGAATGACAATTGGCTCCAATTTCGAGACCTCCCTAACACTGCGCATGCGCAGTGGATAAAAGGTATGGAGGACCACATAAGACATTGAAATTTCGGATTTTGATGCAAATTTTGGGGATTGGGGGCAGGGGTCAGCCTGGCAGCTGATTTTAGGGAGAAGTGACTTCTCCCTTCAGAGACTTTAGGGAGAAGTCAGGACCCAGGAGGGAGAAGTCAGTGGACATGAAGGAAAAATCAGAAAAAAAACCCATAAAACGTATATGACATCGTGACAAAATAAATGAACATAGAGGACACAATTGTGGAGAAAAAAATAAATAAAAGTTTATACAAACACACACAAAACTAAGTCAAGATGGTTACATAACAGAATGTAGGTTAAAATCCCCCTCCCCACCCTACAAAAAACTGTGTCGTTCATGGTTTCTGAATACCCCCTAACTCTTTGCCTAACAGTGATGACTAAGGTTACCGTGCAGTTGATTTTGTATTTGCCTCAACGATGTGGATTTGAAATTTAGTATGACCCATGGTGAGAGTGTTCTTCTCTGTAACAGAAGGTATATTCTTTTTAAAAAAATATTTAAAGTGTTTAAAATAAATTTCAAGTTCATATAAGAAGCTGGGTCATTCATGGTTTCTGAATACCCTAACTGAGTTGAAAAGCGTAGTTAAAAAAGTTTTCGATATCCTTCGTAAATTAAGCGTTATTAACAATTTGAGTTAATTAATTTCTTTGGTAAATGACAAAACATTTCAGTTGTCTCCCTTCCCGGCTGCGCTGGGTAAACTAATAATACACTGTTCAGAAAACTGACAATTTCTGCCAACCATCTTTCACTGACACGTGCGATTGGGGCTTTGAAGGTCTGCCATTCTTATCCATCCAAATACCTGTGATTTCTATTGTAGCCTTATTACATTTAACCCCCTTCCAACAAACTTCACAAGTTTTCAAAGAAAAACATTCAATGCAAATTGCGGGGCGAATTTCAATGCAGCCAATTTTTCAGTGGAACAGAGCGTAACCGCAAGCAATTTCGATATGGACGAACTGTCTCCAATACATTTTTTTTGTTTTGAAACGATGGTTAACTTTAATAAATTCTAATTAACTTGATGCGTGTCTTGTGTGATTCGTTGTTGTCTGGTACTTTGTTTTTAAATAGCCATTTTGTGCTGGTTGCTATCAGTTGGGGCGAATTGTTCGAACGACTACGCGATTGCAATTCTTTTCAGAAATATAAAATTGGGCTAGTTTAGGCTATTTTCATAGCCGTGTGACGGACTTTAACAGCAACCGTGTTTACTGTTTTTTGCGGAAGCGTGTGTTTTTAAAAAATAAAACATAAGAAAATACAGTAAACTGCCATGTCTCCCAAGGAAGTTTGGGAGGGCGACTTGAATTTCGCCCCCAATGTAAGCCAAGGCGACTTGAGGAATGACAAGGCGACTTCTTCGCCCAAGTCGCCCACTCAGCTGACCCCTGATTGGGGGGCAAAATTTGTGTTTGACCCTAGAATTTAGGGAGTTAGCACCAGCTAAGTCTGGGTCATTGGTAAGTATAAAAAATATATAAATTACTATAAATTTTTTAACTTTTGTGTCTGTGCACAATGTAGATTTGGAGTTACATCCCTTGAATTATAAAAAGAATGGTAGAATTTGTGCTTCCAAATCTGTTAACAAAAACGATCAGCTGTTTTCAAACTTCTCAAACACTCTTATGGAATGCAGGTCAAGTTCCAGATTCACATGTGTGCCTATTGTAGTTTATGCTCCTTGAATCAAAAAAAAAATTGTAAAATGTGTTTTTCTTTGGTTTCTGTCAGATGAAATCTGTTTCCTGCAACTAATTATTTTCAATTTACCAAAGCATCTCAACTTGGAATGGAGGTAATATTGTAGTTTTGCAGTTATGCTAAATGTAGTTAGAGAGTTACACCCCAGGATTGTTAAAAACCGGTAACATTTCTAGCTCAACTTTGGCGAAACCAAATTTCAGGTATTGTCATGGCCCACCGTACGTCCGATGCGCTGTACACACGGCTCCGGCTAGAGGCCATATTTATGAACCGATCTTTACGAAACTTCTTGGGTACCTTTGTTATCACCGTGTGATGAGAACGAGTGTTTTGGGGTCCGGTCCGAAATTCAAGACGGCCGCTGGCAGCCATTTTGTACAAAATTAGGTGCAATCAGATTTTTGCGCAGAACTTCCATATGAAAGCTCTGATTTGAATAATTTTTTTATATGAATGTTTAGTACCATGGGATACATCACATATAATACAGGTTGTTTTCTCGTGCGTAAATTATGCAAATTAGACTAACTTTGATTTATTTAGTGTTACTTTCAGCACTGTAAGTGCAAATGTCAAATCGGCTCGGGCTAGAGGCCGTATTTATGAACCGATCTTTACGAAATTTCTTGGGTACCTTTGTTATCACCGTGGGACGAGAACGAGTGTTTTTGGGTCCGGTCTGAAATTCAAGATGGCCACTGGCAGCCATTTTGTACAAAATTAGGTGCGATCAGATTTTTGCGCAGAACTTCCATATGAAAGCGCTGATTTGAATAATTTTTTGTGTTGACGTTTAGTACCATGGGATACATCACATATAATACGAGTTTTTTTCTCGTGCATAAATTATGCTAATTAGACTAACTTTGATCTATTTAATGTTACTTTCAGCACTGTAACTGCATATGCCAATACGGCTCGGGCTAGAGGCCGTATTTATGAACCGATCTTTATGAAACTTTTTGGGTACCTTTGTTATCACCTTGGGACGAGAACAAGTGGTTTTGGGTGCAGTCCGAAATTCAAGATGGCCACCAGCAGCCACTTTGTACTTAGTTAGTGCAATCAGTTTTTTTGTACAGAACTTCTGTATGAAAGTTCTGATTTGAACAAATTTTTGTATGAATGTTCAGTAACATGGAATACATCACATATAATACAGGTTTTTTCTCGTGCAAAAATTATGCAAATTAGATGAACTTTGATTTATTCAGTGCTACACATGTCAGTACGGCTCTGGCTAGAGTCTGTATTTATGAACCGATCTTCACAAAACTTCTTGGGAACCTTTGTTATCACCTTGGGACGAGAACGTGTGTTTCTGGGTGCGGTCCAAAATTCGAGATGGCTGCCAGTGGCCATTTTGTACCGAAATTAGGTCCAATCAGTTTTTTGTATACGACTTCTATACAGCTCAGGCTAGAGGCTGTATTTATGAACCGATCTTTACAAAACTTCTTGGGTACCTTTGTTATCACTGTGGGACAACAACGAGTGTTTCTGGGTGAGGTCCAAAATTCAAGATGGCTTCCAGTGGCCATTTTGTACCTAAATTAGGTCCAGTCAGTTTTTTGTACACAACTTAAGGCTAGAGGCCGTATTTATGAACCGATCTTCACGAAACTTCTTGGGTACCTTTGTTATCACATTGGGACAGGACCAAGTGTTTTTGGGTGCCTTTGTTATCACTGTGCTATGAGAACAAATATTTTGGGGTTCAGTCAGACCCACTCTGGGACTCAAGATTTCTTTTCTAGTTTAGCATCTGACTGTCGCCCACATTTACAATACATTACCTATACATTTGTTACAGGCCATGGTCAGTATTTATGTACAGACCATTACAATACTTTATTTGTACCTTTGTTATCAGGTCATTACCTAGATGTTTGTCAATGCTGTGTCACATACTATTCATGTACATGTCTTAACAAGTTGAGCTACAGTGTCATTGACACTTTCATTTTTTGTTTCCCGACAATAACTTACGTACACTTGATCATACAGTGCTCCTACTTCATAGATAGGTTCCTATAATGGATAACAGTTTGAATTACTTTCGGGAGCAGTAGGTTTAAGGTCAAAATCTCTGTTACTGTAAATTTATTTTTAGTTTCTGTGCAATAACTTTAGTTACCTTTGGCAAATATAACTATAAATTCATACACAGATTGCTTAAAAGGTGTCAGTTATTGAGATGGTATCAAAGCCCAGTAGGTCAAAGATCAAAATCACTTACTATAAATAGACTTTGGTTCATGTGCAATAACTTTAGTTTCTTTGTATGTTCAAATTTCTAACATCATACACAGATTGTTTGTAAATGTGTCAATGAGTGGGATTGTGATTGGATCCAGTAGGTGAAAGTCAAAAGTCACTGTTACTATAAATAGAGTTTTGCTTTCAATACAGGTATTAGCTCCGCCTGACAGAATGTCAGCGGAGCTTTTCCGATGCTAAGTTGTCCGTCGTCCATCCGTCTGTCATCAACATTTTGTTTGTCAGCGCCATAATTTCTTAACTGCTGAATATTTTTTAATGAAACTTTATAACAATATGTAATATCAAAAGACAGTGTGTTGCGAATTATAACATGGTATGTGCCCATCAAGGTCACAGGCCTTATGATAAGGTCACACTTAGAAAAACTTTGGCATTTATTTGTCCGGGCCATAATTTCTTAATCACTGAATATTTTTTAATAAAACTTCATAACAATATGTAATATAAAAAGGCAGTGTGTCACTAATTATAATATGGTATGTGCCCCTCAAGGTCAAGGTCACAGGACCTATGATAAGGTGACACTAAGAAAAACTTGGACATTTGTTTGTCCAGGCCATAATTTCTTAACCACGCAATATTTTTTATGAAGCTTCATTAATAATATGTCATATCAAAAGACAGTGTGTCATGAATTATAATATGTTATGTGCCCCTCAAGATCAAGGTCACAGGCTCTATGATAAGGTGACACTTGGAAAAACTTTGACATTTGTTTCTCTAGGCTATAATTTCTTAACCACTGGATATTTTTTAATGAAGCTTCATTAACAATATGTAATATCAAAAGACAGTGACGCCAATTATAATATGGTATGTGCCCCTCAAGGTCAAGCAAGGTCACAGGCCTATGATGAGGTGACATCTCGAAACACTTTGACATTTGTTTGTCCACGCCATAATTTATGAACCACTGAATATTAGCTCCGCATGACAGAATGTCAGTGGAGCTTTTCTAATGCTAAGTTGTCTGCCATCCATCTGTCGTAGATATTTTGTTTGTCCGCTCCATATAATTTGAACTAATCAGCAGATCTTGTTCATACTTCATACAATTATTGCGCATGACTCAAAGGTGTGTTGCGGCATTGAGCCAAGGTCATATCCTCATGGTCACGGTCACAAACAGCAAAACTTGGATATTACTATGCAGCCCTTGTCCAGTCCATTTAACTTGGTGAGATTGACAGATCTTATTCATAGTTGGTACAATTATTACTCACGACTCAAAGGTGTGTCATGACTTTGATCCAAGGTCATATCATTAAGGTCAAGGTCACAGGCAGCAACACTTTTATATTGTTATACTGCATTTGTCTGGCTCATTTAACTTTGTATGATTGATAGATCTTATTCATAGTTGGTACAATTATTTCTCATGACACAAAAGTGTGTCACGACTTGGATCCAAGGTCATACCATCAAGGTAATATCACCTATTTTATTTTGAAAACGTGTCGATAATCATAGTATCTTCTAGATATTTTCTAAATTTATGTTCACGGATATAGATATTTTATAGATGGCAATATTTAGTTATTCTGTTTAATACTTCTTCTCTGTAGGCCACCATATGCTGTTCACCCTTTTTGACTGAAATTATTGTCCGCTCGTCTGTTTGTCCATCCGTAACAACTTTGGACCTTCATATCTCAGTCAGTGGATGTTTGATTTAAATGATCTTTGGTATGCTGATAGACCACCATGGGGGAAAGGATATTCACAAGTAACAGGTTTTGTCCATTTTTTTTCTAGAGTTATGTGCCTTTTTCCCGTTTTTTTCAACTTGGAAACCCTTCAACTTAGAAGCCCTTTGCAGGAGATTCCAGTGGGGTTGTACATTGTTCTATTTGGACTACTTTCCTGGAGGAATTATTATTTTCCTCCAGGAAAGTGTTTGATGTACCAGTTTGGCATACAAGATCACTTTAACTGTAGTGAGGAAATTAGATGAACATTACTGGAATTTTTTTCCTCTCCCCTAAGAGCACAGTCTTGCCCAAATATGTCGACCATACACTTGCCAACTCATCTTACTACAATGTTAACTTATAGGATGAGACAGTATTTTCTTAACATCACAGAGGATTCTGTATTACACTCGTTTTCTAGGTTGTAATATATATGTTCACCATTGTTACTATGACAAGAAGAAACACTAACATATGGAGTGGACTATATTTCAGTTATCCAACCTCTCATTAACTGGTATTTCTTCAACAGGGGCAAGTTAAGCCCCTTTTTATTGGAACTCGCTGTTTTTGTTATAATGACATTTGGAGAAGATCTCTGTCAAGCTCCATATTCACAAAAATATTTGGGGCTTTGCATTAGTTACGCATTTTTTGTTTTTGAAAACTTGTGTTTATCTGATAATGACTTTGTGAAAGCATCAACTTCAGAAAATACAATCTGATTTTCTTGAAAATTGCTGTAGGCATACATTGTGAGATGATCTTGTTTTTTTCATAAACATTTAGTTCCACCTCTCTCTTTGTGGACTGGGCTCTTGCCATATCGTATGCTTGTTTATTCAGCAATGTCTGGGCCAGTGGTAAAGGTGAATAAATATTGGAAATTTATAATAATTTCTATATTTTTATACTGTACCAATGACCCAGACTTAGCTTGCTGGTGCTAACTCCACAAAAACCAGGGCCAAACACAAATTTTGCCCCCCAATCCCCAAAATTTGCATCCAAAACAAAAAGAAATCATGTCCTAAAGGACCTCCATAGTACGACTCTACTGCGCATGCGCAGTGACGCAGTCGTCCCGAAATTGGCGCCAAATATCATTTCTCTGTTTGGCCCTTCATCAGTCAACATCTCACTGATCTTTGTGCTTGTAAATCTCAGTTTAAAGGATGCCAGACACGTAATTCTTGGAGAAAATGTGATTCTAAGGAGGATAGAAGGAGGAGAGGAAAAAAGAAGTGGCAAAAAATAATCAGGGCTGTACTTAAAATTTTTTGTTGAAATTATGTTAAGTTGCCTATTTTCGAGGCAAACGCCTCTTGTTGTCATTCTTGCTAATTGTTGCACTGCTTATTCAGTGTTTCCTCTCCCCTAACCTTCTAAAGTCCCCCCTTGCAATTCTCCCATGCTTTTGGCATATTTTTGAGAAGTTTCATTTCTAAAAATTCCCTGGGAGAGTTGCTTGGTTACAGAATGTTTTCTGTTATTTTCCCCATAGTTACGTTTTCACCCATGGGTGTATAACGTTTGTGTTCTGCATCTTCCATCTGATGTTCTGCAGATTCTCCCCTGGGAGTCTCTGTTTTGCATCAGATAGAGTGTAATTGATGACTGATTCCGGGCCAGTTTTTTCAGTGCCTGGAGTCATGTTTTCTTCTGTGTTTACACTGTTTGTTTTCATTGGCAACAGCCTTTTTTGAGGGGGGCTGTTTGCCTTTGAGGTAGTTTATCTCATTATAAGATACATTTATATTATCCGAAAGTGTCTCATTAATTATTTTATATAATTTTAAAATTTTTGACCACACTTTGCCATCGGATCCATCGGGGCTCAACGTTACTTTTCAGCAACTTGGGCTTCTCTGAAAAAATATTTTTTCAAAATTATTTTGTTTTGCAATTGTTTTTTCATTTATTAATGGATCATGTTATTATGTATCTTTGTGTCAGGGGTTTTTGCGAGTAACTAGGACTTATTGTTGTTCTTTCACAATGAAGGGAACTTGTTCAAATTGTAATAGGAAGAAATCTTCCTCTGACTTTCATGATTATTGCATTAATTGTAGTCAGTGTTCTCGCATTAATCCCTGTCCTGTATGTGAACATTGGGATGAGAAACATTGGAAACGTGTGTCACGATATGTTGTTTCTGGAGAAAGAGCGATGCCGGCTCTTTCTCCACAAGGTCACTCTACTCTCTCAGTTTCTATTTCAGAGGAACCAGAACAGGGTGATGTTTCCATGTTATCTTCTTCAAGTGTGCGTCCGTCGTCACAATTAAATACAGAGCTAGCGGCAAAAGTGCTCATGGAGATTAGACAAATGTCGTCCGCTAGCTCGCCCGGTGTAGCGTCCATTCACCGAATGGTTCGGCAGCCGGGTTCGTCCGATGCGGTCCAAGAGGAAATTTTGGGTGATGCGAGCACTATAAAAATAATAGATGCACACCCAGTGACGGCGGATAGTGAACGAGAACGGAGGAAGCCTTTTAGTCCGGTTCCTAGCTCGTCCAGGTCCAGCCGGGCCGCGAGCGAGAGAGGCCCCTCTCTCGTACAACAACATCTGGGACCAGATGTTGTGGTACAAAATGTGTCTTTAGCGGAGCATACGTCCGTCGCTCGGGACGCTCCGTTGTATAAGCAGTCCGCAGAGACTGTTAAGGCTTCCTCTTCTCGCCGGCGCACACGACTGCACCTTGGCTGCGTGACCTCCGATATTTTGCCAGCTTCGCCGATGAAGGATTATTCGGCGACCAGGTCACACCATCCGGCAGCCAGGGATTCGAGACCGATGGACTCCGGACGTTCGCATAGGAAAAGTATGCGGGAGCCATCTGATGCGGAGCTGCCCTCGGCAAAGCAGCGAAAGACCGCTCCTCCGCAGGTCTCGACGTCGGACATTCTAGTGCAGATAGCACAGCTTATCGCAGCATCCCAGCAGCCGACAGAGACGGTGTCGGATCGAGAATTATCCGACGGCGCTGGGTCGGTACGCTCCGCCGAAGCATCGGGGGCGGACGACCGGGAACATCGGGAGGTCCGACCGGATGGTGAAAGGGATACGGATGAATTGGAGCTATCCCTTTCGGAACAACACAAAGCTGCTGTAGACTTCATCCGGCACTTTCTTCCTCAAGTTGTTCCGTCGGGCCAGACTGCTGCGCTTCCGGACAGGAGAATTATAGCGTCATTGGACTCTGATTTTTTCGAGCGGTTCAGGGACATCGCTCCCGAGTTTCCGTCGCAGTCCAATAATGTTGCAAGAACATTTGAATTATTGAACGACGCTATTTTTAAACTTGCTTCCAGGACAGGGAAAGCAGGCTTCTTGTCCGCAAATACTCTCAACCTGCCTTTCATTAATGCAAGGAATAAATTCGACACGGCAGGTCAGGGTATACCGAGAGTTCCTCTGCGTATGGACGACGAGGCGGAAGACTTAGAGCTATCATTACCGTCGTCAGCTTCTATTCCAACCGCAGTGTTGGAAACAGCTATTGCGTCTAACAGAGCCAATTTAGATGCCTTATCTTACGCAGATCACCTTACGAAGGCGTTATCACTGCGTCTTCAAGGGGAAGAGTTTCAGGATATACAATCCTCCTTAAGACTTCTTTCAAGGGCAGTAGCTTATTCCACGTGTAACTCCGCCCTTTCAGTGGCAAATCTGGAGTTGGTTAGACGTGACGCAGCCCTGTCTACATCCACACTAGTGGATTCTAAGGTGAAGAACTCTCTTAGAGTCGCTTCGGTCTCAGGAGATCTTCTCTTTGACGGCAAGCTTTCCGCTATTTATGATAATATTAAAAAGAAAGCTAGTGATTCTCTGTTGTTTAGATCCGCTCCTAAAAGGTCGGATTCAGCAGACACGAATAAGGCGGGCACTTCTGGGTCTTATCCGCCCAAGAGAGGTTCCTATAGAGGTTCCGATGCGTCCTCTAGCTCTTATTCGAGAGACCGTCAGGATAGCGACTCTCGTTCGGGACGTCCTTCAGGCCGGGACAATCGGTCGGACGCCCCGAGGTCGACGAGGCGAGGTGCGGGTCGTGGAAGACGTGGTTTCTCCTACCGCAGGCCTCGCAGATCCAGGAGGTGATGGCTCAAACCTCTATCGCGTTCTGGTTGGCGGAAGGTTGTCGAGTTTTTCTCAAGAGTGGGCGTCGATTACGGACGACCCGTGGGTGAGAGGAGTGACTTCGGAAGGTCTAAAGATATCCTTCAAACGAAAGCCTCCATTAACTCGAAGTCCAAAGTGGACTCATCTTCCGTCAAACCCTCAGAAAAGAGACGCTCTGCTATCAGAGGTGCAGTCTCTTTTAATGAAGAACGCGGTAGAGGTTGTAGAAAACCAGGAATCGCTGGGATTCTACAGCCATCTGTTTCTGGTTCCGAAACCAGACGGCTCGTTCCGTCCAGTTCCGTTATCTGTTGCTCAGAATGTCGTCCACTAAACAGTTGCAACTATAGTTATGCAGGCTTTCTGTTCCGGCAGTGACTCCGTCCGGCTGCCCTCTTCGCTCTGGGCTATTTGACCCAGGGCAAGGGGAAGGGGGGGGGGGCGGGTGTTCCCTTAGGTCACCTGCTTTATAGTGAAAAGCAAGGGAATGCCTCCTCCAAGACAGTATTTCTGAGTCGCTTCCGGGATGGTTTTAAAGTGTAATATTAATGTTTAATTTCATTCATGTCTTATTTTTAAAGTGTAGCTCGGTGTGAAGCATTTGTATATGTCAAGTGTCAAACGGGCTTTAATATACAATACTCGGACACTTTTAAATGATTATAAAGAGTCTCAATTCTCTGGACTACTTTATTTATTGGCTTGTTTTAAAAATAATTAGTATAAAGGTTATACTGGATGTTAATAGAGAACATGAATGTTATTGTGCTCAATTATTAAGGGTAGTGTATCTTTCTAATTTAAATATTAAATAAGAAAGATACATGTAAAGCCTAATACTCCTTTTCTCCTTAAGGGGTTACCTCTTTATTTTATAATTGAGCTTATTGGATTTTCCTCTATGTCCTAGGCCCTCCAGCCCGTTTACTATTCAGCTAAGTCTGGGTCATTGGTACAGTATAAAAATGTTAAAAAATTTATAGTAATTTATATATTTTTTATACTTACCAATGACCCAGACGGGGATGGCCCTCCCTGAGTTGGGAACTCTTGCCTCCCCGCTGAGTACATAGCGCTGACCAGGCACTGCCAGTAAGAATGATATTTGGCGCCAATTTCGGGACGACTGCGTCACTGCGCATGCGCAGTAGAGTCGTACTATGGAGGTCCTTTAGGACATGATTTCTTTTTGTTTTGGATGCAAATTTTGGGGATTGGGGGGCAAAATTTGTGTTTGGCCCTGGTTTTTGTGGAGTTAGCACCAGCAAGCTAAGTCTGGGTCATTGGTAAGTATAAAAAATATATAAATTACTATAAATTTTTTAACATTTATCACACCTTCCACTGTCCCAGACCTGAAATATCCTCCTTTTAGTTGTTCACTCACACTTCCCCGCATTTAACTATAAACATTTAACAGGTGAGTTGTTCTCTCATACCTCCCTGCATTCAACTATAAAACACTTAGCAGACACAACAAATGATTAAAGGTGATTTTGGACAGTGGATGCACTGACATTATGAATGGAGGACTAATAGTACTCCTATTTTTTTTTGGGCTCAACTTTGGGGGTTTCAAAATTAAGTATTTGACCTGATTCTTCGGATGAGCAAGCTTAGAAATATATGTGATAATTATGATAAATATAAAAATTATTTTAAATTTGCAATATATCCGAATTTTTCAGTCAAAATGAAATTTCTAGACTTAAGATAATTTTTGTATTTCTAAACACCAACTTTTGACAGTCAGAATAGAATTAAATGACCTTTGGATTATTTGTATAATTATACAATATCTGGATTGTGTGCTGTTAAACTTTTTCTGCTCTATAACCATTCAATACTTACGTCAAGTTTGATTTTGAACCATTCTGACATTTTGACAGCTTCTTAGGTTCAAATAAGAAATTTTCACAACTTTATTTTCCTATTCCATAATTTTTAAACAACATTCAGAACAAAAATGATTATCGGCATTGTCTTACTGTGCTTGCCAACTCAAAGACAATTATTTCAATTGAATTTTTAGTCATAACTCTTAAGGTTGTTAGGTGTGAACATGCAGTTTGCTTCTGGATTTGGTAGCAGTGGATGCTAATTACAGTGAAATTGCTTGGGGTTCTTTTTAGAAACTTACTGGGGGTGGTTTTTGTGGCAAAATAGGTGAGTAACCAACAGCAGAAGTGGAGATGAAGTTTGACTTTAAAGAGTGAATTTTGGTATTAGTTCAAGTAAATTGTTTTTCTTTTGTTAGATCTCCTAGAGATAGAGACTGGAGCAGAGAACAAGATAGATCAAGAAGTGATAAAAGATGAATGGAAGTGGGGGTAATTAAAAGAGAATGGTAAAACCCTATTAACTCATTTGTACCTAACTAACTTTATTATATGCTAGCCTGTGAATTATCACCAATAATCTAAAAGATATTTCTTGATATCTATCTATTCGATAGATATCAAGAAATATTCCTCAGTAGCTCCCTAACTGATGTCATGCTACGCCACATCATGTCGCCTTGAAGGAACGATCAGTTGATCTTTGTTATTGTTTTGAATGGTATGCATTTGGGGTCAAATTGGGCTGAATATTGTGCAATAAAATGTCTCATAGCATATAATACAAAAGAAATCTGCTCTATTTTAGTCATTATCTGGAATTATCTCATGAGTGTGGACGTGAAAGCTATATATTTCTCTTGCTCTTGCACGAGTGAAAAATAATATTTTCAGGTCCACACCATGAATTTTTTCAGTAGCTTCCTAAATGACGTTACGCATCGGTGCATGACATCGCCTTGAATGTCGCCTTAAGGAATGATCAGCAGCTTTTTATGTGTACCCATACTATGTATGGTACACATAATGCCGGCATCCGTATCCATTTCTTTGGCATTCGATAACTTGAAAAATATTGCTTGTATTGTCAACTTACTTTATATTTGTGTTCAGGTTACTGATGTGCCGAACTGTATAGTTTTTGTCTGTCTGTCTGGCATCCGTATCCATTTCTTTGGCATTCGATAACTTGAAAAATATTGCTTGTATTGTCAAGTTACTTTATATTTGTGTTCAGGTTACTGATGTGCCGAACTGTATAGTTTTTGGTGTAAATCTGATAATTTGATCCTGAGATATTAACTCTTTATCCTTCAAATTGAGAATTCTTCCAATCCCTTTGGCATGATATCAATCCAGTTGTCATGTTACTTTATATATATCTTCAGAGCTGTATAGTTTTTGGTGTAAATCTGTTATTTTGATCCTGAGATATTAACCCTTTATCCATCAAGTTGAAAATTCCTCGAATCCCTTTGGTATTCGATAACTTGAAAAATATTGCTTGGATTGTCAAGTTACTTTATATTTGTGTTCAGGTTACTGATGTGCCGAGCTGTATAGTTTTTGGTGTAAATCTGATAATTTGATCCTGAGATATTAAGCCTTTATCCTTCAAATTGAAAATTGCTCCAACCCCTTTGGCATTCGATAACTTGAAAAATATTGCTTGGACTGTCAAGTTACTTTATATTTGTATTCAAGTTTCTGATGTGCCGAGCTGTATAGTTTTTGGTGTAAATCTGTTATTTTGATCCTGAGATATTAACCCTTTATCCTTCAAATTGAAAATTCCTCCAATCCCTTTGACATTCGATAATTTGAAAAATATTGCTTGGATTGTCAAGTTACTTTATGTTTGTGTTAGGTTACTGATGTGCCGAGCTGTATAGTTTTTGGTGTAAATCTGTTATTTTCATCCTGAGATATTAACCCTTTATCCTTCAAATTGAAAATTCCTCCAATCCTTTTGGCATGAGATAACTCAAAAAATATCAGTCCGATTGTCATGTTACTTCATATATGCATTCAGGTTACTGATGTGCCAAGCTGTATAGTTTTTGGTGTCAATCTGATAATTTGATCCTGTGATATTAACCCTTTATCCTTCAAATTGAGAACTCCTCCAATCCATTTTTTCGGCATGCGATAACTCAAAAAATATTAATCCGATTATCAGGTTACTTTATATATGTATTCAGGTTACTGATGTGCTGTGCTGTACAGCTTTTTATGTAAATCTAATAATTTGATCCGGAGATATTAACCCTTTATCCATCAAATTAGACACTCCTTCAATCCATTTCTCTATGTACCCATAGCATGTATGGTGTACATAATATCGGCATCCGGGGTGGCCCTCCGTCGTACAGCTTTCTACTAGTTGCGCATATGGGTACACATCTGATGATTTCATCGGCCTATTTTTGTTATTGTCTTGAACAGGGACCAGCCTACAAGGCGAAATAGGCGATATCTTCGCCCTTAACACCAGGTCTTCACCCAATTTCTTTCTCTGGGCGAAGTTGAAGTCGCCCTACAGTTTTGAAAAGTCGCTGAGAAAAGTTATTTCCGGCGATTCCGTTGCTAACTTCACTTGGAAAAAATAGAAAAAAAATAAGTGTAGTGAAAGCAAATAATTGGGCAGGTTAAAAAATTACTAAATATATTCATTTTACTTCCCATAAAACCCCAAAATAATACCAACCACGGCACGATTTCGTCATGATAATTCAGGTTTTCACTAGAGTGAAGTTAGTTGACAAGACGAAAAATGCTCAAGTTCTTTTTTAATGTTTCATTTCAAAAGCCATTTCCACCATCAAACTTCACTATACAGGGTATTTATTTAAAAACAATATTTTTGGTAATGATAAAACTGTTTAATTTTTAGTTTGCACTGGGGGCACGGTGGCTCAGTAGGTAGAGGTGCAGGCTGCAAGCCGAGAGGTCCTCGGTTCGAATCCCACCTTCGGCAACCGCATTGTGTCCTTGGGCAAGACACTTCACTCTCATTGCCCACATGGGGGCACGGTGGCGCTATGTACTAAGGCGTACTGCACGTCGATGGTGCACTTGTCTTCAACCAATGCTAACCCTGCTTGTGTGGAGTTAGTATGTTGGGGAGCTGACAGTTGCTCGCCATTGCTCGGTGGTTCTCTCCGGGTTCTCAGGCTTCCTCCACCCGTAAAACTGTCATGGTCATGATTAGCCATTGTGCAGAAATAGGTGACCTTAAACACCAATAAATAAATAAGTATTTAGTTTGCGCTTGTGAGTTTGAAGCATGTGATTTTTAAAAATTATTGTTGGGTGTGTACTATTTGTGGCTGTCACAATAAGGGTCCCACTAAATTACCAAAAAGTAGTAAGTTACAGAAATAAATGCTGTAAAAAGCAAACTGACAAATTCAATTATCTTCCTTGATAACAGAACATTTGCCTGAAAGAAATGATTCTCTAAACTGAATTGAAATGATATTTGGTTGGCAAAAATAATTCACTAAATTGAATTTAACCCCCCGCTAATAGCTTTTAAACTGAATTGAACCCTTACCTGAACAGCTTTTTGTGAAATAATATTTAGTTAGCAAAAACAATTTGCTAAACTGAATGCAACCCTTTACCTAACACAGCTTTTTGAGAAAAATTTGGTTGGCAAATATAATTTGCTAAATTGAATTTAACCCTTTACCTAACACAGTTTTTTGAGAATAATATTTGGTTGACAAAAAAATAATTTGCTAAACGGAATTTAACCCTTTACCGAAAGCAGCTTTTTGAGAAATAACATTTGGTTGGCAAAAGTAAATTTGATAAACTGAATTTAACCCTTTACCTAACATGGTTTCTTGAGAATATTTGGTTGTCAAAAGTAATTTGATAAACTGAATTTAACCCTTTACTTGACATAGCTTTTTGAGAAATAATATTTTTGGCTCACTTCTCCCTATTTTCACCTCACTTCTTAAAACCTAAATTTAGCCTCTAGGCTGGTCTCTGTTTCCTGTCGAAATTGGTTGAATATTGTGCAGTGAAATGTCCCCTAGCATATAATAAAAAGAAATTCTACGCTCTTTTAGTGAATATCGGGAATTATCTCATTCGTGTGGATCTGAAAGTATTATTTTTCATGCACAAGTGCGCATGAAAAATAAAACTTTCAGGACCAGACTCATGAGATAATTCTCAATATTCACTAAAACAGCGTAGATATCCTCTAATTATTTTTTGTACTTACCTAGACTGAATTATTTGGTG
This sequence comes from Pictodentalium vernedei, assembly GCA_031216915.1. Taxonomy (NCBI): domain Eukaryota; kingdom Metazoa; phylum Mollusca; class Scaphopoda; order Dentaliida; family Dentaliidae; genus Pictodentalium; species Pictodentalium vernedei. Next base: position 262,481,517 of record CM062289.1, read on the forward strand.
ATTTTCAAGAGTATACAAAGTGTTTCCATGTCTTTATTTTCATACTGGGTATATTTTTATACTGTACCAATGACCCAGACTTAGCTGGTGCTAACTCTAACAAAACCAGGGCCAAACACAAATTTTGCCCCCCAATCCCCAAAATTTGCATCCAAAACAAAAAGAAATCATGTCCTAAAGGACCTCCATACTACGCCTCTACTGCGCATGCGCAGTGACGCAGACGTCCCGAAATTGGCGCCAATTATCATTCTCTGTTTGGCCCTTCATCAGTCAACATCTCACTGATCTTTGTGCTTGTAAATCTCAGTTTAAAGGATGCCAGACACGTAATTTTTGGAGAAAATGTGATTCTAAGGAGGATAGAAGGAGGAGAGGAAAAAGAAGTGACAAAAAATAATCAGGGCTGTACTTAAAATTTTTTGATGAAATTATGTTAAGTTGCCTATTTTCGAGGCATGGGCCTCTTGTTGTCATTCTTGCTAAATGTTGCACTGCTTATTCAGTGTTTCCTCTCCCCTAGCCTTCTAAAGTCCCCCCTTGCAATTCTCCCATGCTTTTGGCATATTTTTGAGAAAGTTCATTTCTAAAATTTCCTGGGAGAGTTGCTTGGTTACAGAATGTTTTCTGTTATTTTCCCCATAGTTACGTTTTCACCCATGGGTGTATAACGTTGTGTTCTGCATCTTCCATCTGATGTTCTGTAGATTCTCCCCTGGGAGTCTCTGTTTTGCATCAGATAGAGTGTAATTTGGATGACTGATTCCGGGCCAGTTTTTTCAGTGCCTGGAGTCATGTTTTCTGGTGTTTTACACTGTTTGTTTACATTGGCAACAGCCTTTTTTGAGGGGGGCTGTTTGCCTTTGCTGTAGTTTATCTCACTATAAGATACATTTATATTATCCGTAAGTGTCTCATTAATTATTTAATATAAATTAAAAATTTTTGACTACACTTTGCCATCGGATCCATCGGGGCTCAACATTACTTTTCAGCAACTTGGGCTTCGCTGAAAAAATATTTTTTCAAAATTATTTTGATTTGCAATTGTTTTTTCATTTATTAATGGATCATGTTACTATGTATCTTCGTGTCAGGAGTTTTTGCGAGTAACTAGGACTTGTTGTTGTCCTTTCACAATGAAGGGACATTGTTCAAATTGTAATAGGAAGAAATCTTCCTCTGACTTTCATGATTATTGTATTAATTGTAGTCAGTGTTCTCGCATTAATCCCTGTCCTATATGTGAATATTGGGATGAGAAACATTGGAAACGTGTGTCACGATATGTTGTTTCTGGAGAAAGGGCTATGCCGGCTCTTTCTCCGCAAGGTCACTCTACTCTCTCAGTTTCTATTTCAGAGAAACAAGAACAGGGTGATGTTTCCATGTTATCTTCTACAAGTGTGCGTCCGTCGTCACAAATGAATTCAGAGCTAGCGGCAAAAGTGCTCATGGAGATTAGACAAATGTCTTCCGCTAGCTCGCCCGGTGTAGCGTCCATTCACCGAATGGTTCGGCAGCCGGGTTCGTCCGATGCGGTCCAGGAGGAAATTTTGGGTGATGCGAGCACTATAAACATAATAGATGCACACCCAGTGACGGCGGATAGTAAGCGAGAACGGAGGAAGCCTTTGAGTCCTGTTCCTAGCTCGTCCAGGTCCAGCCGGGCCGCGAGCGAGAGAGGCCCCTCTCTCGTACAACAACATCTGGGACCAGATGTTGTGGTACAAAATGTGTCGCAAGCGGAGCATATGTCCGTCGCTCGGGACGCTCCGTTGTATAGGCAGTCCTCGGAGACTGCTAAGGCTTCCTCTTCTCGTCAGCGCACACGACCGCACCTTGGCTGCGTGACCGCCGATATATTACCAGCTTCGCCGATCAAGGATTCTTCGGCGACCAGGTCACACCATCCGGCAGCCAGGGATTCGAGACCGATGGACTCCGGACGTTCGCATAGGAAAAGTATGCGGGAGCCATCTGATGCGGAGCTGCCCTCGGCGAAGCAGCGAAAGACTGCGCCTCCGCAGGTCTCGACGCCGGACATTCTTGTGCAGATAGCACAGCTTATCGCAGCATCCCAGCAGCCGACAGAAACGGTGTCGGATCGAGAATTATCCGACGGCGCTGGGTCGGTACGCTCCGCCGAAGCATCGGGGGCGGACGACCGGGAACATCATGAGGTCCGACCGGATGGTGAAAGGGATACGGATGATTTGGAGCTATCCCTTTCGAAACAACATAAAGCTCCGTGGACTTCATCCGGCACTTTCTCCCTCAAGTTGTTCCGTCGGGCCAGACTGCTGCGGTTCCGGACAAGAGGATTATAGCGTCATTGGACTCTGAATTTTTTGAGCGGTTCAGGGACATCGCTCCCGAGTTTCCGTCGCAGTCCAATAATGTTGCAAGAACATTTGAATTATTGAACGACGCTATATTTAAACTTGCTTCCAAAACGGGGAAAGCAGGTTTCTTGTCCGCTAATACTCTCAACCTGCCTTTCATTAATGCAAGGAATAAATTCGATACGGCAGGACAGGGTATCCCGAGAGTTCCTCTGCGTATGGACGACGAGGCGGAAGACTTAGAGCTATCATTACCGTCGTCGGCTTCTATTCCAACTGCGGTGTTGGAAACAGCTATTACGTCTAACAGAGCCAATTTAGATGCCTTATCTTACGCAGATCACCTTACTAAGGCGTTATCACTGCGCCTTCAAGGGAAAGAGTTTCAGGATATACAATCCTCTTTAAGACTTCTTTCAAGGGCAGTAGCTTATTCCACGTGTAACTCCGCCCTTTCAGTGGCAAATCTGGAGTTGGTTAGACGTGACGCAGCCCTAGCTACATCCACACTAGTGGATACTAAGGTGAAGAACTCTCTTAGAGTCGCTTCGGTCTCCGGAGATCTTCTCTTTGACGGCAAGCTTTCTGCTATTTATGATAAAATTACAAAGAAAGCTTCGGATTCTCTGTTGTTCAAATCTGCTTCTAAGAAGTCGGATACAGCAGACAAGAATAAGACAGGCACTTCTGGGTCTAATGCGCCCAAGAGAGGTTCCTATAGAGGTTCCGGTGCGTCCTCTTGGTCTTATTCGAGAGACCGTCAGGGTAGCGACTCTCGTTTGGGACATCCTTCGGGCCGGGACAATCGGTCGGACGCCCCGTGCGGGTCGTGGAGGACGTGGTTTCTCCTACCGCAGGCCTCGCAGGTCCAGGAGGTGATGGCTTAAACCTCTATCGCGTACCGGTTGGCGGAAGGTTGTCGAGCTTTTCACAAGAATGGGCGTCGATTACGGACGACCCTTGGGTGAGAGGAGTGACTTCGGAAGGTCTAAAGATATCCTTCAAACGAAAGCCTCCATTAACCCGAAGTCCAAAGTGGACTCATCTTCCGTCAAATCCGCAGAAAAGAGACGCTCTGTTATCAGAGGTGCAGTCTCTTTTAATGAAGAACGCGGTAGAGGTCGTAGAAAACCAGGAATCTCCGGGATTCTACAGCCATCTGTTTCTGGTTCCGAAACCAGACGGCTCGTTCCGTCCAGTCATAGATTAGAGCTGGATAAACAAGCTGATCGTCGCTCCGAAGTTTTATATGGAGACGATTCGGTCGGTCAGAGCGAGTATTCGGGTGAACGATTATGCAACAAGCATAGATCTCAAAGATGCGTACTTTCACGTCATGGTACATCCGACATTCCGAAAGTACCTACGCTTCGCAGTCCTAGGAGTGGTGTATCAGTTCCGGGCGATGTGCTTCGGATTGAATCTAGCACCCTGGGCTTTCACTCGGGTAATGAACTCGGTAATGATCTATTTCCGAGCTCATTTGTCTGCGGTAACGTCGGCCTACCTGGACGACATTCTTCAGAGGTACGGCAACGAGTTAACGCTTCAGAACGATGTTCAGAATCTTCTTCTATTGCTTCGACGTCTCGGTTTTATAGTAAACGAGGAGAAGTCGGATCTGGTGCCGTCCAAGTCATTCACTCATCTGGGAATGAGCTTCGAGACGCACAACAATCTCGTTCGTCTGCCGTTAACCAGAGCGAAATTAGTCAGTTGTTACGCTCGCTATTGTCTGCACGCAGACAAAGTCACAGCGAGAGAATTTATGAGACTGATAGGTCTGTGCGGAGCCGCTGCGGATCTCATTCCGATGGGGCGGTTACGCACACGTCCTCTTCAAATTTTCTTGACTCAGAATTGGAGTGTGAAAATTCATTCGCTCGACGTAGACGTTCTCTTGTCAGATCAAGTGAAACAAGAGATTCAGACTTGGGCAAACATTCAGTGGTTAACTCAGGGAGTTCCGCTGCAGTTGCCGGATCCGAGTTTTACCATTATGACGGATGCCAGTCAAACAGGTTGGGGTGCATCATTAATCCCAACGGATTCGAGATGCCAGGGTCTTTGGGATCCGCAATTCCTGTGCAAGCACATAAACATCAAGGAAATGATGTCAATTTGGTTTGCGTTACGTCACTGGGTGGACATTATTCACAATGCTCATGTCCAAATCCTATCCGACAATACGACAGTAGTGGCGTATATACGGAATCAGGGAGGCACTCATTCAGTTCCGTTGTTCAATCTAACGGAAAGAATCCTGTTTGCGCTAGAACATCACGTTCTTCTTTCGGTCCGTCACATGCCGGGTCGTCTGAATGTGCTAGCAGACTCCCTTTCACGAAAGGGTCGCTTGTTGCCATCGGAACGGGCTCTCAACAAACAAGTATTCAATCAGATTTGCTACCAATGGGAACGGCCAATGATAGACTTATTTGCGACACATCTCAACAATCAGTTGCAGACGTATGTGTCTCCGTGTCCGGATCCAAGAGCATTTGCAGTAGATGCTCTGTCGATCCCTTGGGACGGAATGATAGGATATGCGTATCCTCCAGCGCCGTTAATTCAACAAGTATTGCTAAAGATAAAACAATCTCAATGCAAGATTCTGTTGGTAGCATCTCTGTCGCCACAGAGACCGTGGATAAATCTACTCAGGTGTCTGTTGTGGGACCTACCGCGAAAGCTTCCTCCACGGGAGGATCTTCTTTCGCAGGGGAAATCGCGCCAACTCCATCACAACCCGCAAGGTCTCAACCTTCACGTTTTTCCGTTGTGCGGTCCTTCTTGCATGGCAAACACTTTACAGGACGAGCAGTGGATGCGATTTCTAACTGTTTCTAACTCTTCGCTAAACTATGCGGCTAAGTGGAAGGTTTTTCGTCGTTGGTGTAGGGATCATTCTGTAGATATATTCGATCCCTCTATACCAGACATTGCAAACTTTCTAGTATACTTGTTTGACGAAATCAAACTGCAGCCTGTTACTATAAAGGGTTATAGGTCTATGTTATCTGATACCTATGCACATCATGATAGTTTACAAATTGGATCTAATGTCTCTTTATCTAAGTTGGTTAGAAACTTTTCGATAAATAGACCCAGAACTCTTAGATTAATTCCTAAGTGGAATTTAGCTTGGGTTCTTCTTAAATTGAAGGAAAAGCCATTTGAACCTCTTGGGACAGTAGATTTCAAATTCTTATCTTATAAGACAGCTTTTCTCTTAGCTTTCTCTTCTGCTAGAAGAGTCAGTGAGCTTCATGCACTGTCGGTGGATGATTCTCACTATCGTAGTGTCGGGAACACTATCACCTTCACTACTAATGTGGGTTTTTTAGCTAAGAATCAGGCTCCTAATAAATATCCGGAACCTATTGTTATTAAGGCTCTTCCGTCTTCAGACGGGCGTAGGCCTTTACTCTGTCCTGTTAGAGCGTTACGTATCTATAAACAGAGATCTCAGTTTATCAGAAAGGGACGGAAACGTTTCTTTCTGTCTTTGATGCCTAATAGAAAGGACATTTCGGTCCATTCTATTGCTAGATGGATTCAATTAACTATCCGTACTGCTTATGAGAGTTTATCTTCTTCTCAGCAGTCTGAGATTTCCGCTCATGAAGTAAGAGCTCTTTCTACTTCCTGGGCTTATGCTAATAGTGTTGCTATTACAGATTTAATGAAGGCTGCTTATTGGTCTCAGCCATCTACATTTACGAATTTTTATCTCAGAAATATTGAGTCCATTTCTGGAGACCTGCATTGTTTAGGTCCGTTATCTGTTGCTCAGAATGTCGTCCACTAAACAGTTGCAACTATAGTTATGCAGGCTTTCTGTTCCGGCAGTGACTCCGTCCGGCTGCCCTCTTCGCTCTGGGCTATTTGACCCAGGGCAAGGGGAAGGGGGGGGGGGGGGGGCGGGTGTTCCCTTAGGTCACCTGCTTTATAGTGAAAAGCAAGGGAATGCCTCCTCCAAGTCAGTATTTCTGAGTCGCTTCCGGGATGGTTTTAAAGTGTAATATTAATGTTAAAATTCATTCATGTCTTATTTTTAAAGTGTAGCTCGGTGTGAAGCATTTGTATATGTCAAGTGTCAAACGGGCTTTAATATACAATACTCGGACACTTTTAAATGACTATAAAGAGTCTCAATTCTCTGGACTACTTTATTTATTGGCTTACTTTAAAAATAATTAGTATGAGGGATATACTGGATGTTAATAGAGAACATGAATGTTATTGTGCTCAATTATTAAGGGTAGTGTATCTTTCTAATTTAATATTAAATAAGAAAGATACATGTAAAGCCTAATACTCCTTTTCTCCTTAAGGGGTTACCTCTTTACTATATAGTTGAGCTTATTGGATTTTCCTCTATGTCCTAGGCCCTCCAGCCTGTTTACTATTCAGCTAAGTCTGGGTCATTGGTACAGTATAAAAATGTTAAAAAAATTTATAGTAATTTATATATTTTTTATACTTACTAATTTATATATTTTTTACTAACTTACTAATAGTGTTGCTATTACAGATTTAATGAAGGCTGCTTATTGGTCTCAGCCATCTACATTTACGAATTTTTATCTCAGAAATATTGAGTCCATTTCTGGAGACCTGCATTGTTTAGGTCCGTGAAACGGACCCAGACGGGGATGGCCCTCCCTGGAGTTGGGAACTCTTGCCTCTCCGCTGAGTACATAGCGCTCACCAGGCACTGCCAGTAAGAATGATAATTGGCGCCAATTTCGGGACGTCTGCGTCACTGCGCAATGCGCAGTAGAGGCGTAGTATGGAGGTCCTTTAGGACATGATTTCTTTTTGTTTTGGATGCAAATTTTGGGATTGGGGGGCAAAATTTGTGTTTGGCCCTGGTTTTGTTAGAGTTAGCACCAGCTAAGTCTGGGTCATTGGTAAGTATAAAAAATATATAAATTACCATAAATTTTTTAACTTTTATGTGAAATTTTCGTTTGATCTTCAATTTGGCATTGTACCAAAGTACAAAAAGGGGCCAAAACATTTTCACCCAAGCAGTTTTCACAAAGGTGCACTCAAAGGTTCTGGTCATGTATTTTTTCTATCCCATGCTGAAAGAATGGGCACAAATTTTGTATCTCACTGTGCCATGTATTTCCCATCGAATAGAACTCCTCATAATTCCTGTATTGTAGGTCATGATACATGTTATGTCCATTTGTTTTGGAAACAATTCAGGCTCCTAAATTCCTACACTATATGGCTTAGGGTTACTAATTGAAATTGAACCTCCTCCTTGGACCTTTTTAGCTCACCTGAGCGAAGCTCAAGGGGAGTTTTACTAATCACTTTCCATCAGTCATCCGTCCATCGCCGTCGTCTGTCATCGTCCGTCCATCGTAAACTTTACATTATCGAATTCTCCGCACAAACTCCTGGACCAAATTTGGTGTGCATATTCCTCACCATATGCCAATTCTAGTTTGTTCAAATAAAGTTGCCATGCCCACAGGGGGCACCACAAGGGGCATAACTCTGATAGCACCCATAAAATACCAAAAAAATCTTCTTCAGATCCATTGGTCAGAATCTTTTCACATTTGGTATACAGCATCTCTAGGAGTGTCGGATTCAAGTTTGTTCAAATTTTAACTTAGTGGTGAGGAAATTTCTTTAAAAATCTTCTTCTTCAGATCCACCAGTCAGAATCCTCTCATATTTGCTATACATCATCTCTAGGAGGCCAAATTCAAGTTCGTTCAAATCGAGTTCCTCGGTTAATATTTAGTCTCCCTATAGAAGCCTGAATTTTAACTTAGTGCAATATGAGGAAATTTGTTTAAAATCTTCTTCAGATCCACCAGTCAGAATCCTCTCATATTTGGTATACATCATCTCTAGGGGGTCCAGATTCAAGTTTGTTCAAATTGAGTTCCTCGGTTAATATTTAGGCTCCCTATGGGAGCCCGAATTTTACCTTAGTGCAATATGAGGAAATTTCTTTAAAAATCCTCTTCAGATCCACCAGTCAGAATCCTTTAACATTTGGTATACACAATCCCTAGTGGGGGGGGGGGGGGGGGGGGGGGGGGGGGGGGGGGGGGTGGGGGGGGCATATTCAAGTTTGTTCAAATCATGTCCTGGGTTGAAAATTTTTGGTTTGGTTCGGACCACAATTCGAAAAAAAAAAAAAAATTCCAATTTTTTATGCATTTTCATTTTTGAGACGAAAAAAAACAACAATTTTGTCCGGTTTTGACTTCGAAATTTTGGACCAAAATTTGGAAACTTTTTTCATTTTCATTTTTTTATGCGTTTTAGAGACCCCCAATTTTTTTTTTTTTTTTTTTATAGCCTAAAAATTTTTTCTCCTGTTCCGATTTGCAAATTTTGGACTGAAATTCAGAAATTTGTTTTTTCGATTCTTAGCAAAACCGTGCTCCTAGAAGAATTAGAGTGGTTTATGCAAAAATGTTTTTACACTATGTCCTCCCCTCCCTTCCTTGTTGGGGTGGGGGGGGGGGGGGAGGCAGTTTGATGTAACAAAATGTTTGGCTGCAAAATATACTTTGAAAGATTTAGAGTGATTGTATGCAACAAAAAAAAAATATATATATATACCCCTATGACCACCCACTCCACTCCCCACCCCCAGGGGTCACTTAAGCAGAGGTTTAAAAATTGCTACAAAATGCATTTTGAAGGAATTGGAGAGACTTTATGTAAAGAAAAAAAAAGGACCCCTATAATAAAGTGTTTTTAAAATACAATGCCTAATTATTATATTTGTTTTGTAAACATTCAGTAGTTTGCTATGTTCTTCAGAAAATAACTCAAAATATTATGCAGATGGTATTGATTTTTAGAAATAGTTACATAAATATAATTGAACGCAAATGTATTTCAAATGACTTGGGGGCGCGGTGGCATTGCAGTAACCGGTTCTTGTCAGATCACCGAAGTTTAGCAACATCGAGCCCGGTTAATCATTGGGTGGGTGATCGTCTGAGCGATCAATTCGGACTCCCGTGTTGTGTCCTTGGGCAAGGCTCTTAACCCTGCTTATCCACATGGGGCACGTACTAAGGCATACTGCACGTCGATGGTGCACATGTCTTCAACCAATCTAACCCTGCCTGTGCTGCAGTGCAGAGTTACGATGTTGGGGAGCTGGCAGCTGCTCGGTGGTTCTCTCCGGGTACTCCGGCTTCCTCCACCTGAAAAACTGTCACGGTCATGATTAGCCATTGTGCATAAGTATGTAACCTTAAACACCAATAAATAAATGAATAAATATTTAAAATGACTTGAAGTTTAGGTACACAACTTAATGCTTCATATTCTTTGGATGGAGTGCACGGTGGCTCAGTTGGTAGAGGTGCAGTCTGCAAGCCGAGAGGTGCTCGGTTCGAACCCCACCTGCGGCAACCGCGTTGTGTCCTTAGGCAAAACACTTCATCTCCATTGCCCGCGTGGGGGCACGGTGGCGTTGTGTACTAAGGCGTACTGCACGTCGATGGTGCACTTGTCTTCAACCAATGCTGACCCTGCTTGTGTGTAGTTAGTATGTTGGGGAGCTGACAGTTGCTCGCTGTTGCCCGGTGGTTCTCTCCGGGTACTCCGGCTTCCTCCACCCGCAAAACTGTCAAGATCATGATTAGCCATTGTGCATAAATATGTGACCTTAAACACCAATACATAAATAAATAATTCTTTAGATGTGCTTCATAAAATCTGTGAATTGAAATTATTTAGCCTGTATGGATTTGCCTTGTTACACTTTATGTCGAAGGGGCCTGTTTTAACAAGGAGGCAAGAACATGTGAACAGAATTTTTCCTACCAAAAATAATTTAGCACTCTACCAGTTATCAAACCACAAAAAAAATCCTTCTCACCTCATTGATTTTGAAAAATTAAATGCTTGAGAACCAAATGTATTTTTTTATTTGGCCAACATGTTGCATGCATTATATATTTGGGAGGGGACTGCACCAGACTGTTAGTTTGTCAAGCTCACCTCCATTTTTAGCTCACCTACATCTGTAAGATGTGGTGAGCTATTGTGATAACCTCGGGCGTCCGGCGTGTCCAATATTGTAAGAGTTAATGTTAAGGTGAATTTCTCAAGCATCAGTGGGCTCAGGCCTTTGATATTGCATATGTAGGTTCTAGGGGACTATTAGAACAGTATTTAACCCTGAAACTACGACTTTTTTCCAAATTTCAGCTAAAATTTTCTGCCAAAAGTTGTTGTAAGAATTTGCGTTTAGGTGTTGTAAGAATTTGTGTTAAAGTCAGCTTTTGTGCAGATTGTGCTGGTTTAACTTCTCATTACTGTTGATTTTCATATTTCAATAACAACTGTAGGTATTAACCCTACTGTATGCAGAAATTTAACGAAAATTTTCTTTTTTTTTCACTCAAAATTTTCATGTTTTTCTCGGACCTAGTAAATTTTAAGTTGTAAAACTTTGCGTTTAAGTGAGTTGTGTTTCTATGTGTCTTTCCAGGTGATTAATATTCTACACTTGGGTTACTGAACTCATTGCAGTAATATTTAAACCTCATTACATGCATATTTGAGGAATTTGAGGCTGATTTTCTGCCAAAACTTGTTGTAAGAATTAGCGTTTAGGTGTTGTAAGAATTTGTGTTAAAGTCAGCTTTTGTGCAGATTGTGGTGCCTTCATCTCTCATTACTGTTTATTTTCTCATTTCAATAACAACTGTAGGTATTAACCCTACTGTATGCAGAAATTTAACTGATTTCTTTTCTTTTTTTTCAGTCACAATGTTCACGTTTTTGTCTGACTTACTCAATTTTAAGTTCTAAAAGTTTGTGTTAAGGTGAGGGGGATTTTTGGGTTTTATATTCACTTTCTTTAAAAAAAAATTTTTTAACTTTTTTTTTTTTAATACTTTTTCATACTTGTTACTAGTAACATTAAGGCTTATTTTAGTTGTTGATGTGATGTATTTTTGTTGGGACTTATAGTCACTTTCTTGAATGAATGTTTTTCCGCAACTCCTCTTTAACCAATGAATGTACTTACAATTTCAGTGATTTATGAAAGCCTTGAATGAATGTTTTTCCGCAACTCCTCTTTAACCAATGAATGTACTTACAATTTCAGTGATTTATGAAAGCCTTTCCTAATTCTTATTTATGATTTAATATCTGGCCTCACGATTCATATTCTTAATCATAAACATTTCTAAAAGAAAAAAATGCTTTTATATCCAATGATTTTATGTTGAATTGATATATAATAAGTGCAGAAATATAGACTTTCCAAAGCCATCACATAAACCACATTAATCATTTGATGCCTAGTTAATGATTTATATTAACTAAATATTAGGCATGTTACATTGGAACGACATTATCAAGCACGAATGTAGGTGAGCGTTGGGATGTAACATCCCTCTTGTTGCAAATTGGTACTGTCGATATCTGTCCGACTGGGGAGCATGGTGGCTCAGTTGGTAGAGGTGCAGGCTGCAAGCCGAGAGGTCCTCGGTTCGAATCCCACCTGCGGCAACCACGTTGTGTCCTTGGGCAAGACACTTCATCTCCATTGCCCGCGTGGGGGCACGATGACTCTGTGTACTAAGGCGTACTGCACGTCGATGGTACGCATGTCTTCAACCAATCCAACCCTGCCTGTGCTGCAGTGCGGAGTTACGATGTTGGGGAGCAGGCAGCTGCTCGTCGTTGCTCGGTGGTTCTCTCCGGGTACTCCGGCTTCCTCCACCCGTAAAACTGTCATGGTCATGATTAGCCATTGTGCATAAATATGTGACCTTAAACATCAATAAATAATAAATAAATAATAATAATCTGTCCGACTCTGTCCATCCATCCAGGTAACAAGACTCAAATTCCAAAACTCTATAATTTAAGGTTATTAAACTTAACATGCATGATTTTATGCATCGTGGGAAGGAGAATGAAAGGTCATGCTGATCTATATTTTAGAAAATAGAACTTACTGTCCAGTTGGTGATGACGAGATACTTGAGTTTCAAATGTTAAGCCCCAGTAGGAAGGAGTATAGATTGGAGAGCAGCATAAGTTTGTATATCATTACATATCATGTTCGTCCAACATGTTTGCTTCTCTTCATCTGTCATCCTTCGTTGGATCCAAATTTTGGTATTTTTATACTGTACCAATGACCCAGACATAGCTGGTGCTAACTCTTAAAATATAGGGCCAAACACAAATTTTGCCCCCCAATCCCCAAAATTTGCATCTAAAACCAAAGAAAACATGTCCTGAATGGCCCTCCACACTTCACCTCTACTGCGCATGCGCAGTGTCAAGGACGTTCCGAAATTGGCGCCATTAATCATTCTTAGTTTGGCCCTTCATCAGTTAACATGACACATAAATATTAGTGAAATGGTGATTCTAAGGAGGATATAGAAGGAGGAGAGGAAAAATGTGTGACAGAAAATTATCAGGGCTGTAACTTAAAATTTTTTTAATGAAATTATGTTAAGTTACCTATTTTCGAGGCAGCAGCCATTTTGTTGTCATTCTTGTTATCAAGTTACACTGCTTGTTCAGTGTTTTCCTCTCTCCCTTTCCTTTAAGTCCCCTCTTGCTATTCTCCCATGCTTTTGGCATATTTTCTGTAATTATTATTACTAAATTTTCTTGGGAGTTTTAGCTGAATAACAGAATGAATTCTGTTCTTTTCCCCATGTTTACGTCTTCACCTATGGATGGTTAGGCGTAGTGTTCTGCATCTACCATCTGATGTTCTGCAGTTTCTTCCCTGGAAGTCTCTGTTTTGCATCAGATAGTGTATTATTGGTAACTGATTTCGGGCCTGGGTGCCTGGAGTCTTATTCTAGTGTTTTTACACTTATTGTTTACATTTACTACAGCCCTCTGTGTGAGGGGGGATTTCTTGAAAATAATATCTTGATGTTAATTTAATCTTAACTAGATACATTATTATTGTTCGTAAGTGTTGCATAAATTGTTTAAAATATTTTTAAAATTTTTGTCCACACTTAGGCTTGGGATCCATTGGGGCTCAACGTTACTTTTCAGAAACTTGGGCTGTTCTGAAAAAATATTTTTTCAAAATTTTTTGATTTCAATTATTTTTTCTATGTTAATGGATCATATTATTATGTAGTTTGATTGTCAGGGGTTGGTGCGAGTACTAGGACTTTGTTTTCTTTTCACATTGAAAGGATTTTGGTCAATTGTAATAAGAGGAAATCTTCCTCTGACTTTTATAATCATTGTATATGTAGTCAGTGTACTCGCACTAGCTCCAGTTCTGTATGTGATAATTTCGATGACAACATGGGAAGCGTGTGTCACGGTATGTTAGTGGGGAATTGGACATTCCGGTCCTTTCCCCGCAGGGTCACTCTACTTTATCAATTTCTATTTCAGACGATCAAGATTAGGGTGATGTATCCGTGATGTCTTCCAAAAGTGTGCCTCCGTTGTCACAATTAATGAAGAGCTAGCGGAAAAGTGCTCATGTAAATACGCCAATTGCCTAAGAGGACCCTAGTAGGTTCGACGGCCTTTGACGTCCGCTAGCTCGCCCGGTGTAGCGTCCATTCATCGAATGGTTCGGCAGCCGGGTTCGTCCGTTGCGGTCTAGAAGGAGTTTTGGGGTGATGCGAGCACTATAAATCAACCAAATGCACACCCAGTGACGGCGGATTAGAGGGAGAACGGAGGAAGCCTTTTAGTCCGGTTCCTAGCTCGTCCAGGTCCATCCGGACGGCGAGCGAGAGAGGCCCCTCTCTCGTACAACAACGTCTGGCCCCAGATGTTGTGGTACAAAATGTTTCGCATTCGGAGCATACGTCCGCCACTCGGGACGCTCAGACATATAGTCAGTCCGGAGAGACTGTCAGTAAGGCTTCCTCATTCTCATGGTAGCGCACACGACTGCTCTTGGCTACGTGACCTCGGATATCCAGTCAGCTTTGCCAATCGGAGAATCATCGGCGACCAGGTCATACCATCCGGTAGCCAGGGAAACGAGGCCTGCAGACTCCGGACGTTCGCATAAGAAAGTGTGCGGGAGTCAACGTACACAGAGCTTCCGGCGGCAATGCATCGTAAGACCGCTACTGCACAGGCCTCGGTGACGGACATGCTATCCCAAATAGCACAGCTTATCGCAGCATCCCAGCAACAACTGAATCTGTCGCATCATGTATTATCCGACGATGCTGGGTCGGGACGCTCCGCGGAAGCAGGTACAGACGTCCGAAAATTTCATCCGGTCCGACGGGATGCCGAAAGGGATTCGGAGGATTTCGAGCTTTCCCTTTCGGAACAACATATGCTGTTGTGTATGTCATCTGACTTTATCTTCTACAGGTTCTTTCGTCGGACCAGAATGCTGCGATGCCGGATAAGAAACTGATAGCGTCGGTGGACTTAGAAATTTTTGGTTCGGTTCAGGGACATCGTCCCTCAGTTCCGACATAGTCCAATAATGTCACACAAACTTTCGAATTATTGAACGACGCTATATATTATTATTATATGCTTGCTATTACCAAGCATTTCTGGTTTCTTGTTCGCAAAGTTACGGAGATGTCTTTCAAAGTGTGCCTCTGTCGTCATAGTTAATGAAGAGCTAGTGGCAATAAGTGCTCATGGAATATGTCTACCGCCTAAGAGGTCCCTTGTAGGATCGACGGAGTGACATTCGCTAGCTCACCCGGTGTAGCGTCCATTCATCGAATGGTTCGGCAGCCGGGTTCGTCCGTTGCCGTCTAGGAAGGAGATTTGGGTGATGCGAGCACTATAATAACTTTTGTACTCACCCAGTGACGACGGATTGAGGACAGATCGGAGAATGCCTGTTAGTCCGGTTCCTGGCTCGTCCAGGTCCGTCCGGGCTGTGAGCGAGAGAGGACCGCACATTGGCTACGTGACCTAGAGTATCCGACCAGTTTCGTCATGCAGTGATTCCACGGCGAACAGGTCACGCCATCCGGTAGCCAAGGGACACGAGGCCTATACACTCCGTTCGCTCGCATAATAGAAGTATGCACGGGGTAACGATCACGGAGCTTCCAGCGGCAATGCATCGTAAGACCGCTTCTCCACAGGCCTCAGTGACGGACGTGCTATCCAGGTTAGCACAGTTTATCGCAGCATCCCAGCAATCGACAGTTTCTCGGTCGGATCAGGAATTATCCGACGGCGCTGGGTCGGTGCGCTCCGCTGTTGCATCAGGTTCGGACGACCGAACGCTTTATAGGGTCCGACAGGATGGCGAAAGGGATTCGGACGATTTCGAGTTTTCTCTTTCGGAACAACGGAAGCTGCCATACATTTCTTCTGGCATTATCTTCCAGTGGTTGTTCCTTCGGACTACATTGCTGCGATGTTGGATAAGAGACTTATAGCGTCATTGGACACGGAATTTTGGATCGGTTCAGGGACGTTGTCCCTGACTTACCGACACAGTCCAATAATGTCATTAGAACATTTGTATTATTTATCGACGCTATATATATATAAGCCTGCTACCAAGCATGATAGTTTACCCGGTAGTTTCTTGTCCGCAATGCTCAATTCTGCCTTTTATCATTTCTAGGAATAATTTATTTTGGCAGAACAGGGCATACCGAGAGTTTATATGCGTCTAGACGGCAGGGTTAAAGACTGGAAATTATCTTTTTCGCCGTCTATGTCTTTTCCAACCACAATGTTGGAAACGACAATGATGTCTAATAGACTTAACTTAGACGCTTTATCATACGTAATCCACCTTACTGAGGCGTTATCATTACGTCTTCAAGAGAAAGAATTCCGGGATATGATCCTCAATGTGATTTCTTTCAAGGGCAGTAGTTTGTCCACGTATAACTCCGCCCTTCAGTGGCAACCTGGAGTTGGTTAGACGTGACGCAGCCCTAGCTACATCCACACGCGTGGATAGTAAGGTGAAGAACTCTCTCAGAGTCGCTTCGGTCTCGGAGAAGCTTCTCTTCGACGGCAACTTTTCAGCAATCCATGAATTGCTCGATATACATGTTCTCTTGTCTATCAAGTGTAGCAAGAGATTCAGACTGGGGCAAACATTCGGTGGTTGACTCAGAGAGTGCCACTGCAGTTGCCGGATCCGAGTTTTATAATTATGACGGTTGCCAGTCAAACAGGTTGGGGTACAATATTGATCCCAACGGATTCGTAGTGCCAGGGTCTTTGGGTTCCGCAGTCTCTAGGCAAGCACTTATCTTCCACAGAATAATGTTTTTTAGGCTTGCTTTATGTCATTGGATGAACATTATTCAGAAACGCATGTCCAAATCCTGTCCGATAATACGACAGTAGTTGCGTATCTCCGGAACCAGGGAGGCACTCATTCGATTCCGTTATTCAATTTAACGGAAAGAATCCTTCTGTTTGTTATAGTACACCAAGTTCTGCTTCGGTCCGTCATATTCCGGGTCGTCTGATTGTATTACCGGACTCCCTTTCACGTAAGGGTCACTTGTTGCCGTCAGAATGGACTCTCAACAAACAAGTATTCAATCAGATTTGCTATCAATGGGAGTGCCCAATGATAATTTATTTACGACACAACTTGCTAATCAATTGCAGACGTATGTGTTTGCATGTCCGGATCTCTGAGCTTATGTTGTTAACGCTCTATTGATCTAATAGGACGGAATGATAGGATATGCGTATCCTCCTGCGCTGTTGTTTCAGAAAGTATTGCTAAGATAAACAACCACAATACATTTCTGTTGATAGCATCTCTGTCTTCACAGAGACCGTGGGTAAATTTACTCAGATGTCTACTGTGGGACTTAACACGAAAACTTCCTCCATGAGAGGATCTTCTTCCGCTGGGGAAAATCGTGTCATCTTCATCACAACCCGCAAGGTCTCAACCTTCACGTATTCGTTGTGTGCTCCTTATTGCATTGTAACCATTGTACAGGACGAGATTTGGACGCGATTTCTTACTGTAGGAGAACCTCTTCTTCACTATTCTATGCGGCTAAAGTGGAGGCTCTTCCGTCGTTGTTGTAGGGATCACTATGTTGATATTGTTGATCCCTCCATACTAGTCATTGCAACTTTGTAGTATACTTGTTTGACAAGATCTACTGCAGCCTGATACTATTAAGGTTATAGGTCTATGTTATCTCATACCTATGCACTCTATGATAGTTTACAATTGAGTCTTATGTCTCTTTATCTAAGTCAGTTAGTAACTTTTCGATAAATAGACTTAGAATCATTAGATTAAATTTCTATATGGAATTTAACTTCGGTTCTTATTTAGCTAAGCAATCTTTTGAGCCTCTGGAAACAGTAGTTTTCAAATTCTGACCTTTTAGACAGTAATTCTGTTGGCTTCTCTTCACTGAAGAGTCAGTGAGCTTCATGCACTATCGGTGGATGATTCTCACTTTCGTAGTTTCGGAATCACTACTTCCTTTACTATTTAGGTTGGATTTTTGGTTAAGAGTCAGGCTCCTAATAAATATCCGGAACCTATTGTTATTAAGGTCCTTCCGTTTTCGTACGGGCATAGGCCTTTACTCTGTCCGGCTAGAGTTTACGTATTTATAAACAGATATCTGTTTATTACTACGGACGTAAGCTTCTTCTGTCTTTGATACCTAATAGAAGGACGTTACGCTCCATTCTATTGCTAATGGATTCAATTAACTATCGGTACTGCTTATGGTATATCATTGACTCAGCAGTTGTGCTTGAGATTTCGGCTCATGAAGTAAGAGTTCTTTCTACATCTTGGGCTTACATTAATAGTGTCGCTATTATAGATTTTTGAAGGCTGCTCATTGCGCTCAGCCATCCACATTCATGAATTTTTTATCTCAGAAATATCGAGTCCATTTCTGGAGGCCTCTTTTGTTAGGTCTATTATCTACTGCTCAGAATGTCATTCACTTAACAGTTGCTACTATAGCTAGGTAGGCTGTCTGTTTCGGCAGTGACTCCGTTCTGCTGCCCTCTTCGCTCTGGGCTATTTGACCCAGGGCAAGAAAAAGGGGGGGGGGGGGGGGGGGGGGAGGGTGTTCCCTTGGGTCACCTGTTTTACTATGAAAACAAGGGGATACCTCCTCCGGAGTTAGTAATTCTGAGCTGTTACTGGGATGGCTTTTTAGTGAGAAGTTTATGTTTTAAAAATTCATTCAGGTCTTAGTTTTTAAAGTATAACTTTTGAATATAGCACGTGTCAAACGGACGTTATTATACAATCCTCAGACACTTTTAAGGAGTATAAGAGTCTCTATTCTCTAGACTTACTTTATTTATTGGCTTACTTTAAAAATTATTAGTATAAGGATTATACTAGATATTAATAGAGTACATGGATGTATGATGCTCAATTTTGCAAGGTGTTGTATCTTTCTAATTTAACATAAATAAGAAAGATACATGTAAGGCCTAATACTTCTTTTTCCCTAGAGGGGATGACTCTATTTTATATAATTGAGCGTATTCCAACTTGCTCTATGTCCTAGGCCCTCCAGCCTTTTTACTATTCAGATATGTCTGGGTCATTGGTACAGAAAAAAAAATGTTAAAAAATTTATAGTAATTTATATATTTTTCATACTTACCAATGACCCAGACGGGGATGGCCCTCCCAGGAGTGGGAACTCATACCTCCCCGCTGAATACATAGCGCTTACTAGGCACTGGTTATAAGAATGATTAATGGCGCCAATTTCAGAACGTCCTTGACACTGCGCATGCGCAGTAGAGGTGAAGTGTGGAGGGCCATTCAGGACATGTTTTCTTTGGTTTTAGATGCAAATTTTGGGGATTGGGGGGCAAAATTTGTGTTTGGCCCTATATTTTAAGAGTTAGCACCAGCTATGTCTGGGTCATTGGTAAGTATAAAAAATATATAAATTACTATAAATTTTTTAACTTTTTTTCCAAAGGAACCCTGGTAAGTGGAGCCGAACTATTTACTCTGATAAACAAGTTCTGCTTTACTGGTCAAGTAGGACCCCGAACCAGTGCCTGGGTGAAAGTCCTCTGAAGTGGGTCGCATTGGTATAAACCATTAACTAAACATGACTTCATACCTATGTTTCAGTCATGAGTTAGCCCAAGATGCTGAAAGTGACCTTAAACACCAACAAATAAATAAATTTGCATGATTCCACCTCACCATGGGAAAACATAACTAATGGCAGAACAAGTGCTCTCACTTGTATATTTACAGTGCTATTTTTCCTTGTTCCACTTGGGGATTATTAAGCCCCTGACCTCTCATTAGGAGGTCTCCAGGTTATATAGTCGAGAGTTCTGTTTGCCCATAGCTCTGTCCCCACCACCATCCCAGGGTTTGAACATGTATAGGTCCTGGAAACCTGGAAAAGTCATGGAAATTAACAAATATTTTTCCAGGCCTGGTAATCTTGGGCAACTGGAGGTATATTTTTATACGACAACCAATGGCCCAGACTAGCTGGTGCAAACTCGATATCAGGGGCCAAACAGGAATTTTGAACCCCCCAATCCCCCAAACTTGCATACAAAACCGAAAATTATAAGTCCTATCTGGCCCTCCATACTTTTACTCTCTGCGCATGCGCAGTGGTCAGAAAGAGACCGAAATTGGTGCCAACATCATTCTTTGTCTGTGCTTTAAAATCTCCTTTTTTGAGGATGCCAGACACAAATCAATGCCAGAATTGGTGGATCCAAGGCTGTTAATGGATGATGGAAGTGAACATTTAAATTGGTTACTGACTTTGGGCCTTTTTGTGCCTGATGTATTGTTTCTGATTTTTTCCTTGACGTTGTTTACATTGGCAGCATCCTCAAATATATGTAGTATTTTATATTATATTACTGTAGAATTAATTTAGGATACATTGATTATTATTCCGGTAGTGTAGCTCATAATATTTGGATTTTGTCCACACTTAGGCTCTATCGGGATGCCCTTGGGCTCATAATGTTCATTTTGGGAACTTAGACATTTTTTCAAAAAAATTTCAAATTTCTATTTCTATTTCAGAGGAACATGAACATGGTGATGGTAGTGTGACACCCATCCAAAGTGCATTACTGTCATCGCGCTCTGTTGAGCAAATAGAGCTAGCTGCAAGGTGCTCATGAATATAAGCAAGGGTTAAGGCCTCTAGTTAGTATTCTTAATCCCTTGCAAGCAGCTAGCTCAACCGGTGAAGCGGTTACTCTGTCCGTGGGAACCGTGACTCCAGGTAAGTCCGTTGCGGTCGAAGGAAGTGTAAATTTAGGTAGAGCGAGCACCTCAAAATCAAAAGCTCACCCAGCAACGATGGAAATAGGGAGGATGTCAGCAGGTTTCTTTTCGGGAGGCTCGGCAAGGTCTAATAAGACTGCGAGCGGGAGAGGCCCCTCTCTAACCCAACAACATTTGGGGCCAAATGTTTTGAGAAACTTGCACGAGACGGAGCATACATCTGCCCAACGCTCGCGATGCTCCATCTAGACTGCAGCCGGGGTCGGCTTTAGTCACGGCTTCCTCCGCTATGACTGCATGCTAGCTACCCGACTTCGGATATCCAGCAACTTGCGCGAAAATAGAGCCAGTCTTCGTCCATGAAGTCAGACCATCCGGTAGCTAGCGATCCGAGGCTTTGTTCATTGGGTCGTTCGGAGAAAAGATTTATCTCCAGATCTTAGTCCCAGGAGTAGCAAGCGGCAAAAAAACAGAAGACCTCTACTCCTCAAGCCTCAGTAACGGACTTGCTGTCGCAGATTGCATAGCTGATCGCAGCATCCCAGCAAGTGCAAAAGCAGCCTCCCGCAGACTCTGGTGGTGAGCTGTCGGATGGTGCTGGATCGGTCCAGTCATCTGTACATGCAGATGCGAATAACCGAATGTCACAGCTGAATCAGTCAGATGCTAAAGGGACAAGGAAGAAGATTACCCTTCCCTTTCAGAACAGCATATGGTAGCGATGAATTTTATTCTTCAGTACTGTACTGACTTGTTCTACCTGATCAGCAAGCTGCGACTACTAGAGAGAAACCGCTGTCGTCTCTGAAGCAGATTTCGTGTGGAGGAAAGAGGATGTTCTTTTCAGGTGTCGGAGGCCTTCGGCCATGTTAACAATGCCATATTCAACCTCTCTAGTGCTAAGAGAAAGGCAGTTTCTTATCGACATCTTCAATAAATATACCGTTCCTTGGACCACGTTCATTTAAAACGGTTGTAGAAGATGTCATGACAGCTCCTCTGTGTTCAGATGAGTAGGCCGGGGATGAAAATATGTCCCTACCTGCATCATTCAATACACGCTCAGAAGTGATGGAATGTGCTATTTCACCCAATAGAGCGAATCTGGACACAATGTCCTACGCAGATCACCTCACCAGAGCTATGGCGCAATGTCTTAATGGGAAGGAATTTGAGGACGTTGTTCCTCACTTAGAGTTCTTTCTAGGGCAGTTACGTATGCCATGTACAACTCTGCCCTGACCTTGGCAAATTGGGAGTTGATCAGACTTGATGCTGCCCTTGCGTCGTCATCACTTATAGATGACAAGGTGAAAAGCTCTCTCCAAGTCGCTCCGGTCTCCGACGACAAGCTTTCATTAGTCTATGATCAGGCTTCAAGAAAGCTTCCAGTACACTGCTACTGAAGTCTGCGCCTCAACAACAGGCTTCAGCAGACCGGGGTAAGCAAGGTCGTTCCACTTAAATCAGCTAAGGGAACTTCTCGCGAGGGTACAATAAACCCTCTTATACTTACTCCGGAGGTCCTCAGTCAGTATAGCAACTCGGGAAAGGGCGCAGGTCTGATCCAGACGACAGGTCAGATGCCCCTAAGCCGATGGGACAAGGTTCTTCATGGGGAGGACATGGTTTCTCCATCCGTAAGCCCCGTTAGTGATGAATAAGACCTGTATTGCTTACCAGTTGACGGAAGGTTATCTTCGCGAGAAACTGGATTTATGTCACGGAAGATCAGTGGGTAAAAGTGTTGTCCCGAAAGGCCTACGGCAATGATTCCAAACAAAACCCTCCCTTACAGGATGTCCACGTTGGACAAATCCAGGCCTGGCGTTTTCAGGCGCGTAATTTTTTCGCACGCCTTAACGTGCGGCAAGAACCATTAAGGTCCGCAAAATTTCGCTCTCCTGGGTGCACAAAGATAACCAGTGCAGGCAAAGTGTCTGCAGAAAATCTAATGGTTAACCTGAAATAACATTAAATCATTATCAATATCACCGTCAAATATTAGTTTCCATGCATCATTGAGGATATCGTAATAACGTCACCAACAACAAGTTTATTACTTCCTCAGTTCCTGGTGTGACAACGTATGTGCTTTGGCTTGGGACGATTCGCGGGTTAAGTTGCTCAAAATCTCAATTTATTTTGGTGGTTACTGTATCACAACGCCACCTTTCGTCAGTTACACGAGGCCTCACTGAACAGCATAACACAGGCTATTTGTAAACCTCTGTTGTGTTTACTTTCACTTTCGTTGTCATGATATTAGATTATCAATCTGGTTTTTTGTGAATTTCCGCGAATATTCGAAACGCCACCATCACCTGCCCACGAGAATTATTTGATTGGTTTCATTTTTCACCGGGTATGTACAGTTTCTATTACTATTCAAGCATTGCCCCATTTCAAAACCAACTAATATTCCCATTAAACGACATCGGATAATCAAAGAACTTAAATTACGTGATAACCATGTGGAATGACGGTATTTCCTCAACACAAATTCAATAGGCATGACTATTGACGTACAATTTCCGAAAGCCGTCCCCGTCTAAGAGTGTTCACATTTTTTTTATTTACTGCATCAAGAGTAATTTCGAATGCGATGAATAAAAAAATTGAAGATAAAAATTGTGTTATCCCAGGACCATTTATAAAATCTTCAATTGGCATCATGTACTGTACAGCTGGCTCTGGTGCAATGAACTGAAATTCAAAATTTATCTGATGGGATGAACTTGAAGGGGATGAAGTTGAACCATGATTGGCTTGTGACAGTTGTGAGTTGTCGGGACCGACGACTTTAGCACAGTATTGAGTAACTGTCAAAGTAACATGTATTACAACCATCCAATTACGCAATGCAACTTTGTGAGTGGAGCATGTCTGGTCACAGTGTTGAACTGCATTCATATGATATATCATGGTTCAACTGCCTTCCATGTCAAAAAAAAATTAGGAGAGCCATTAGCTCTCCTAGATCATTTCAGGAGAGCGATTTTTAGCCCCCCTAAATTTTTCAGAATGCCAGGCCTGCAAATCTTCCGGCAGATCCTTTCAAAAGGGAGTCACTCCAAGTGGAGGTACAGGCTCTCTTATGGAAGGAAGCAATAGAGGTCGTCGAGAATAGACTTCTGTTGCTTTCCACTTAGCAAAGGTTATCAATCTAGCAAAAAGTGACTGAAAATTGTGGAAGATCAGTGGATGAGAATGTAGTCTCGGCATACCTGCTGCTTTCAGTCTGATCAAAGCTCCACTTACAACAAGTTCGTGTTGGACATATCTTCCAGCAATAGAGGTCATCGAAATATTCTCCAGGTTTTTTCAAATCACCTGTTTTTCGTCCTGAAGTCGGACGAATAGTGCATAGATAGGCTGAGACAGCTATCTTGGTTGGAATAGAGCCATTAGAGGGAATAGGTACGTCTTTTCCCTCTTGGTGTTGTATTCCTTGGCATCAAGACATTTAATGTCATTGTGGACGCCATAGTAGCCTTATGTACTGTTCACGGCGATCTTTTCTTGCGGCTAGTGTTGTAAGTCTCCATTTAGGATCTTTCAAGGCTGCAAGTGACACAGATATGTCTTCAAATAAACAAAGACTCATAACTGCGTAGCTACCTTGAGATTACTGTCTCTTTGGGAATTACAGCTGTTAGAATAGCGGCTTGTAATTCCCTACCTTGCACGACGATAGTTGTAAGTCTCCATTTAGTGAGCTTTCAAAGTTACACCGAGATATCTGTCTTCACGGAGAGGAAGACTTCTAGCTACATTTGCCAGGCTCTGACTGCTTTCTTTTGGGAATAAAACCGATAAAGGTACAGTGCTTTTCGGTTTGTTTTCCTAGGTGTCATAGACTTTTGTCTTATTGTTTACACCATAGTAACCAAGCTAGAATCATGAGCGAGATTGTTTCAGTAATTATGCAGTTACATAACTGAATTTATTATCTCTTGGGACTGCTGTCTCTTTGAGAATTTAAGGCTGTTAAAATAGCAGCTCTTCATTCCCTACCTTGCACGATTGTTGTAAGTCTAGGTTCAGTGAGCCTTCAAGGTCGCAACTTACAACAATATACCTGTCTTCACAGAGATGAAGACTTATAAGCACCGGCTAGCGTTGTAAGTCTCCTTAGTGAGCTTCTAAGGCCGCAGTTATCAGCCTTTTATTGTCTTCACGTATAGGAAGACCTCTAGCTGCTTCAGCTAGGCTGAGTCCGTTGTCCTATCGGGCATGATACCGTATGTTAGAGGAGGTTATTCTCTTCCTACCGGTATGGTTTGGTGTTAGTTATATGAGGCGATAAGCTCTATTAATGATGCCATATTTACCTAGTGTGATTATGTCAATATGGTGTATTTGTTCGTCACGTTCCTCTCCGCCCCTAGTGGCATTATGGAGTCGGTCAGACGTGATGGAGCCCTACGGTTCCTATTCTATTTGATGACTAACACAAGAGCGATTCAAGTAATGCAGGTGAGGGGGGTTCGATATGAATTGTTTGTAGTTTTCTTCGCGTAAAGCCTCCCGTAAAGCCTCGCATGCATTTAGTATATACATGCCTTTCATGGCTTCTCGACTGACAGCTGTGTCCTGTTGTAACGGCAACCTCATGAGCTCATCCACTTTTTAGTTGGTTTGTTTTATGTGGTTGTTTGTTTTTAAGTCATATACGAGCATATGATTCTTTATCAATAAATTTGCTAGCCTTCGTGTACCTGTATGGTTGACATGTCGGTTATCTGGACGACATTCTCCAATGTGGCAATTAGTCCACTCTGAAAAGTTTCGCTCAGAGTGGTCTGGCCTTTCTTATGACGTATGAGTTTATTACTCAGTTAACTGCATATTAACGTAGGTTACAGGCTATATTCAGATGAGTACATGTGGGATTTCATTGCTCGCATGCATAATATGTGTATTATTAGGCAGACACATTATTGACAGATTATATAAAGTCTTGCTCTGCTTATAGAGCTCATGAGAATTTTGGCGCTATTTGGATCAGTTATGGAACTGCCAATAGACCGTCTATGCATATGTTCTCATTTTTCGGCATCATTATTCGGAATAATATATTCTTCTCCGAACAGTCATTGGTTGTTACGGACCTAGGAAACAATGAATTATTTCGGGGACGGTCCGTGACAGGTCTGTTCATCATAGCTCGTTCCATGTTCTAATCCAGATTTCTATGAGATACAGTACACATTCTCGTATATTCGCGCATATCAGTAGGAGTGTTATTATTGGAATTATTTGTACACCTGAACGGGGTCGCCTGTTGGTTGCCTTAGAAGCGTGTTTTCTCTTCAGATACTTTCCATAGGGATTTTATTGGATAAGTGTATGGTTGTACTCATTATTCACCGGTTTTCGACCTATCAACGTATTCCATCTCTGGTATACGTTACAAGCATGCACTATTATTTACCGGGATTGCCCCAATAGCCTTGGCTTCTGAAGTGGCGTTAAGCACCAATAATTAATAATAATTAATATTTGGATGCCTGTTGGACGAATATATATTGTTTAATTGGTACCGCTTTTCACTGATTCCAGAGCGCTCCCCTCTTTGTTTTGAAGAATGTTCCTTCAAAAAAAAAGAGGGGGGGGGGGGGGGGGGGGGGGGGTGGTGAATTTTTGTAAATCTCCTCCGGCTTGATAAGTGTGTTAACTATGAGTGAAGCTGTTTTGTCTGTAGATTATATCTGATCCTAGATACAGCTTGGTTATTATTTATAAATATATGGCGTATGTTTGTGTGGGTTAGTCTCTCACTCTCAAATACGCCATCCTAATTTATGGTAGTGTTGTATGGTTTACTGGTTTTATAAGTCGGTTTTGGTTTTGCTTTAAAACCAAAACCGTGTAATTGATAAATGAGTACAGTTCCGTTTTTTTCCTAAAACGTTGGGAAGAGATGTTTTCATTGTTCAGTTTGCACTAACAACGTCTGAAATGTCAAGCTTTGTCAGGAAATGACAGTGTCGTCAATGCACGCCACATTCCGGATGTAAAGGGGTCACTGCAGCATGTCCCGATCACTCCAGAATGATGTATGACAAGTTGTCATCGTTGACATAAAAATGGGTTGTGTTTTCTGTGAGAATGACAAAGCAGGCAGCCAACATGCCTACATTTCACTGATTACAGGAAATACCTTGCGCCATTGGCTTCGTTTTTGAACAGGTTTGCCTGAAATAATCAATCAGTTTAATTAAAATTACGTATCTACAATCTGTTGGACAGTGAATAATATCATATCAGAAAAAGGTCTTGGTATTTCATTGTTGTATTTGAAAATAACATTTGTCACGGGTTTCCCCCACCACATGTTTCGGGTGTAAATCTGTTGCCTCCCTTGATGTGCTTATCCGGGAAAAGGTTTCACTGCGATTCAGTCTTGGGACGTTCCGACCCGAGACGTTTTGTCCTGGACGTTTCGGCCCACTGAAAACATGAAACCCCAAGTTCTTATTCTATTTAGTTCAATATATGAAGGCCAAAACATCTTGAACCGAAACATCCCGAGGCCGAAACGTCCCAAGGCAAATCGTCCATATCCACAGGAAAAAGCTGCATTCCATAATATCACTCTTGTCAACATGCCGCGGTTGCATTCCCACACAACTAATTTTAAGGGGGCCAACCAAAGGAACACATCAGCGGTAGAAATAGAAAGTGGAATGGCAAGAGGCAAACGCAGAAAGTTACAATATAAAACAGTACACCAGTGAATTTGTAAAATCAATTCCGTTGAGCTAAAACCATTGCATGCGCGCAATGGGGGGAGGGGATAGATAGACAATAGGTATTTGGTAAAATGGTTCGTTTTGAAGTCCAACCAGCTACAAACAATATGACTTTCCCATTCTAGACTGACATGAAATTATTGCTGATTATCTTACTAGGGCGGGTGGTGGCACTAGCCACCACTGTGAGTGAGGGGAGGGGGGGGGGGGGGTGGGTGGGCACTGAAAAGCGTCCATACTCCAGTTCATTGTCAAATATCTTAGGATGGGTGTCTAGGTGACCCACTTGGCAACGCTTCATATTACTTGCAATGCCTGGTAGGGTCACTGGGCTCCCTAGGCTGCCCAGGGCCCCACCCAGGAGTGAACACTGAACAGAGCCCTGGGAAATTGTGAATTGGCTCTTTTTACACCCATGTGTTAATATCAATTCATCATAGACGCTCTTATGCCAGAGTGGGGGGGAGGGGGGGGGGGGCATGTGCCTAGAATCGGTGAGTGCTGAGTAGTGGTTTTCTACGAATACTGTTACATTTTATTTTATTTTTTTGTTTGTTTTGATAATGCCTGCCATTTATACACTTAGTACCAATGGCCAATGCTAGTCACTGCCAATTAAATCATCATTGAAAATATGATAGTATGGGCATTATATTGACACTACATAGTTTCTGTTCAAAACTGCAGATGTCTAATTTATAAAAAAAAAACCCAAACCGACCTATAAACCAAGTTTTTTTTAAAAAAAAATGAACCAAAACCGAACTGAAACAAGAAAAATAAAACCGCACAACACAAATTTATGGGGCTTAGTCCGGACTAGCCTTAAAAATTGGGGGCTTGTTACACCCAATTAGCATAATCTTTCATGCTAAGAATATGGAATTACTTGGATATGGCTCCTTATTTATGATATGTCTTCTCTATTATTGTATAGAGAGACATACATGTAATTATACCCCCACTTTAGAAGAAAATGGGGGTATACTGGATTACATGTGTCCATGCGTCTGTGTGTCTGTGCGTCTGTGTGTGAGTCCGTCCGAGAATATTCATAACTTAAGTAAATTATTATTTTCTATAATATTTGTTGGTCATAGGTATGCCCACACTAAGTATTTTTTTTTTTTTATTATTTGTTTTTATCACGTGTTCACTTAGAAATTGCGTCCATGGGAGCCATATTTTGTCTGTTCAGTCTGTATCTCGGGTATCGAATGTTCCATTGCAATGAAATTTGCTGTGAACACTGCTTATGGTATAGGCTTTAAAAAAGGGATTCAACAATATTTCTCACATTCTCCTTTTTAGAGTTATCCCCCTTTTTTGACTTAGAAATTGTAGGAAATAGACATTATTTGTCTGTTCAGCCTGTATCTCAGGTATGGGTTATCAGATTTTAGTGAAATATGGCATGCAGTTTGCCTATGACAAAGGCTTCTGCCTCATTGCATAAAACTTCCTAACACCAAACAATTTACCATACCTTTGACTTAGAAATTGTTGAAAACTTTCGAAGAAAATGGGGGGGGGGGGGGGGGTACACTGGATTACATGCGTCCATCTGTCCATCCGTCTGTCTGTGCATCCGTCTGTGTGTAAGTCCGAGAATATTCATAACTTTCATTATTTTCTATAATATTTGTTGGTCATAGGTATGCCCACACTAGATGGTACACCACATTGGGGTATGCACCAGACGACAGTCCAGCTCTTGTTCCTTTTAAATTTAATTTCCTTTCTCCTTGAAATGCAGGCTTAGGAGCTATATTTGGTGTACTAATTCTTAAGTCCTAGACCCTCCGCCATTTTACGATTCAGCTGGTCTGGGCCATTGGTTGTCGTATAAAAATATGATAAATTTTAAGTAATTTGTATATTTTTTATACTTACCAATGACCCAGGCGGGGATGGCCCTTCCATGAGTGGGCACTCATACCTCCCCACTGAGTTATTATTAGTACGCTCATCTACAAAGAATGATGTTGGCGCCAATTCCGGTCTCTTCCTGACCACTGCACATATGCAGAGAGTAAACGTATGGAGGGCCAGATAGGCCTTTTAGTTTTCGGTTTTGTATGCAAATTTTGGGGATTGAGGCGTTCAAAATTTGTGTTTGGCCCTTGATAATATCGAGTTTGCACCAGCTAGTCTGGGCCATAGCGAAGTATAGAAAATATACAAATTACTTAAAATTTATCATTTTTAGCTTAACTTGACATAGTCAAGATAAGCTATTGCCATCACGTGTGCGGAAGTCTGTTAGTCTGTGACGTCTGTTCACATTTTCCTTTAGCACGGGCTACACCCCGCAGTTCTTGTCTGATCGTCACAAAATTTCATATGCAGGTTTGGGGTCATGTCTAGATGAGAACGTCCCCTTTTGGTTGCGATCGGGCAACTGGTATGGCTGCCCGCGCCCAAAACTCGAAAACCATTAGCACAGTCTACAGGTCGTATTTATGAAGGGATTTCATTGTAACTTGGTAGGATGCCTCTGTATAATGCCTAGATGAGAACGTCCCCTTTTGGGCATGATCTATTAACCGTGATGGCTGCCCAAGCCCGAAACCCAAAAACTTTTAGCACTGTCTGCAGGTCATGTTTAATGTGGAGGGATTTCATTGTAACTTGGTAGGATGACTCCTTATGATGTCTAGATGAGAATTTCCCAATTTGGGCATGATCTGCCAACCGTGACAACTGCCCGAGCCCAAAACCCGATAACTTTTAGCACAGTCTACAGGTCATATTTATTGAGGAATTTCATTGTAACTTGGTGGGTTGACTTCATACAATGTCTAGATGAGAAAGTCGCCTTTTGGGCATGAATGGGCAACTGTGACGGCTACAGGGGCCCAAAGCCCGAAAACCTTTAGCACAGTCTAGAAGGTCATATTTATGAAGGGATTTCATTGTAACTTGGTAGGATGACTCCAAATAATGTCTAGATGAGAACGTCCCATTTTGATCGCGATCATGCAACCTTGATGGGTGCCCGAGCCCAAAAACCTTTAGCATAGGCAAAAGGTCATATTTATGGAAGGATTTCATTATAACCTGTTAGGTTAACTCCATGTAATGCCTAGATGATGACATCCCCTTTTGGTCGTGATTGGTCAGTTGTGATGGCTACTAGTGCCCGAAGCCCGAAAAACTTTAGCACAGTCTACAGGTCATATTTATGAAGTGATTTCATTGTAACTTCTTAGGATCACTCCAGATGATGCCCGGATGAGATTGTCCCCTATGGTTGTGATCATTCAGCCATGATGGCTGCCCGAGCCCGAAGCCCGAAAACCTTTAGCACAGTCTACAGGTCATATTTATGAAGGGATTTCATTGTAACTTGGTAGGTTAACTTCATATAATGTCTAGATGAGAACGTCCCCTTTTGGACATGATTGGGCTAATGTGACGGCTAAAGGTGCCCGAAGCCCGAAAACCTTTAGCACAGTCTACAGGTCATATTTATGAGGGGATTTCATTGTAACTTGGTAGGATGACTCCAAATAATGTCTAGACCAGAACGTCCCATTTTGGCTGTGATCATTCAGCCTTGATGGGTGCCCGAGCCCAAAAACCTTTAGCATAGGCAAAAGGTTATATTTATAGAAGGATTTCATTGTAACCTGTAAGGTTGACTCCATATAATGCCTAGATGATGACATCCCCTTTTGGTCGTGATTGGTCAGCTGTGATGGCTACAGGTGCCCGAAGCCCGAAAACCTTGAGCACAGTCTACAGGTCATATTTATGAAGGGATTTCATTGTAACTTCACAGGATCACTCCAGATGATGCCCAGATGAGATTGTCCCCTTTGGTTGCGATCATTCAACCATGATGGCTGCCCAAGCCCAAGCCGGAAAACCTTTAGCACAGTCTACAGGTCATATTTATGAAGGGATTTCATTGTAACTTGGTAGGTTGACTTCATATAATGTCTAGATGAGAACGTCCCCTTTTGGACACGATTGGGCAACTGTGACGGCTTCAGGGGCCCAAAGCTCGAAAACCTTTAGAACAGTCTACAGGTCATAATTATGAAGGGATTTCATTGTAGCTTGGTAGGATGACTCCAAATAGTGTCCAGATGAGAATGTCCCCTTTTGGTTGCGATCATTCATCCATGATGGCTGCCAGAGCCCAAAGCCCAAAAACCTTTAGCACAGTCTACAGGTCATATTTATTAAGGGATTTCATTGTAACTTGGTAGATTGACTTCATATAATGTCTAGATGAGAACGTCCCCTTTGGACGCAATTGGGAAACTGACGGCTACAGGGGCCCGAAGCCCGAAAACCTTCAGCACAGTCCACAGGCCATATTTATGAGGGGATGTTAATGTAACTTGATAGGATGACTCGTTTTGGAATAATTTCACTGTAAATTGGAAACTTTTGTTGATATACTTTAACTGTGAGGGCCACATACATTAACTGTGAGGTCATATTAACCCACCCCTCAGCTCTTTAGTACAGTGTACACCTCATATTATTTTTATCATAAACATAGCACACAGGGAACAGAAATGAACATATTCCCAATTATCACAATTCTTGTCTTATTTCATAATCCTTTTATAAACATTGAACATTATCCTTTTCATCAAACACAACACACAAGTTAAGCTACAGTGTCATTGACACTTTCATTGCTTCTTGTCTGGAAAAGTCAGTGAAATTTCCCATGAAATGTAACTTCAATAACAAACATGCTGAAAATGCAGCCACAAAAAGGATCAATTTAGCATCGTAAAAAAATGAGAATGATGAGAGTGCCCCTGATTCATTCATTAAATATTATAATATCGAGATTTTTTTAATTCTGTGTAAAATGGTAGTGAGAACAAAGGTGAAATATTTTAAGCATCTGGTTCATGGAAAAGACATGGATAATCCAGAACTTTTTCACGATCCAGATGCTTAAAAAATTCCACCCCTATGGTTAAGGGTACAACTCCAAGCCATCTCACATCTCAACACTGACGATAAGGGTTTGATTCCCAGTGTATTCATCTGGAATTTGTAATTCAAAAATCATTATCTGTGAGAGTTACCAGTTACTCCTGATGACCAGTAGTTTCGTTCCACATGATAGGTGACTCTCTCGGCCAATGTAATCACTGCCCCAACTAGACTTGTGTGCAGACTCTCCTTTACCAATAAAACTGGGATAGTTGTGATATAGCATTAGTTGTTGAAAGCAATGTTAAAACCCAATCAAATTATCAAACAAACAACTAATCAAGAAGTGTATGCACATTATCAGTCCAATTAGGTTATAATTGATATCAAGTTTATAAGGTTAAAAATGCACATCAGCTGAACAATGTTAAGACATAAGTAGAATTAATATTTTCCATCTGATATCTAATACTAAATTAGGGTCTCGGTGGCTCAGTCGATTAGGGGTACAAGTCAGAGCTGTCTACCCTTCCAGCACTGACTATGTGAGTTCGAATACAGGTGTAGCCATCTGGACTTTGTTACTCTAAATCGTTATCTAGGAGAGTTGCCAGTTAGTCGCCGGTGGTCTCGCTGCACACAGTAGGCGACTCTCAGACAAGCCTTGTGTGCGGACTCTCTACCACCAATAAAACTGGTAGTGATGTGATATAAGCCTGGCTCTTGAAAGCAACATTAAACACTGATCAAACAAACAATCTAATATTAAATTATTTTATCCATCTCAGATTTAGTGTATATTCTGTGTTGATAGAAACAGAAACAGTTCCGAAAAGAGTTACTCAAAGATATCAGGGGCAGTTACCAAAGATTTGTCTAATATCAGAGCTTTAGAGGCACTATATGCAGTAACTTAAAAATGTAAAGAAAGATGTCTGAAGATGTACAGATATAGATTTGTTTCACTAATGTTTAACCATCTACTTTTACTTGGTATCTAGCGCCTTAACTGAACAAGTGACCCCAGAATGCTTGAGTCGATAATGATAACTGATGAATTGTGGGGTGGGTCCCATTTTTTGGAGAGGAAACAAATATATTTTTTGTACAAAAGGAGTGAGTGGGTCCCTTTGGAGCGGAAAAAAATTTGGGGGCCTTGTGTCTGCAATTTCTTTCCAGACCCCCCCCCCCCCCCCCCCCCCCCCCCCCAACTGACAATAGACAAATCACCTGAACAGTGATTTCTAGTCAAGACTTTGCTGGTTAACAGGCCACCAAGACTTGTCTAGAAATCACTGCTAAGCAATTGGACATGTACAGGTTGTAGTCTAGTGGGAATTCAAGACAATTACCCAGGCCTTTTAAGGGATAACAAAACTAAAAAAAAAATCATCCACTTTTTTCATGAAATTGAACACTTCAGCTGCTATCAAGCCTCAACAAGGTCTTATAAGTAGCAAATGTAGGAAAATTTTAAAATACAGATGGTTTCGGTATTTAATGATTGATTTGGCTCAGTTTTTCGATATCCTCCATGATATCTGAATCGGATTGGTTTTTCGGTATAATACTATATTGCCCATCTCTAAATATTTTGAAAAATTGTTTTATGTCAACTATTGTGAAAGCTTTTGCTGAAATTTCTAAATAATAAGTATTTTTATTCTTACTTTTTTTCAGGGCTAATGTTGTTGAGATGCGTAAAGGATGTCAGAATCATCAACATTAGTTTGTGTCTTATTCATGTGAACTGATTGTTATTTGTATTTGTACAAAGTGTAAGCAAAGACGGGTGTGATTTTATTCCTGGAGGCAGTACATTACATATCATACGCATAAAATTATCTACTTTGGTGTCAGAAAAATTCTGAAGTTCATATTTATATCACCTGCATAGCATGGGTTTATACAGTGTTCACTTCATCCATTGTGCTGTTTTGTGATTTATTAAACTCTTCTACTGCCTGTTTACTTTAGACAGCATGAAGAGCAGATGACACCAGTAAAATATTTCTTCAAAAGGCTTTTAAGAAAAGAATTTTTGTTCTCATCTCAGGTATCTCCATCATTAAAATTCTGCAAAATGGCCTCCCTTGTCACTAAATTCATGAGAAAAAAAATGTTTGCTGTTTTATTTTTATCCAGCAAAAATTTACTCTTACGAAAGCCAGTTCTTTTCATACTTTGATGTGTAATAAATATGATAGGTAAACTTGCAAGTTACATTCAGATTACTTCAGCAGTTGTTTCTAAGCAGCTTTTGCTTGACTGTATAGGCAGCGAAGACTTGCCTAGAAATAAGTGTAAGCCAAACGATGTAGAGTATCAAAGTGTAATCAGAATGTATAAAAAATCTGCAGGCCTTAAAGGGTTCAAGAAAAATAAAATATCCTCCCTTCCTCATCAAAAAATTCAAGGAAAATTACCTGAGAAACAAAAAATTGTTCAATACATGTAGCCATTAGGCCATGGTTAATTAATTTTGGGTTTAGCGTTATTCACCACATTTTATTTTCTGTCCAAAATAATAACGCATTTTCTTTATTACTGGGTCTGCAAATGGGTCACCTTCTTAAAAGGGCCAGGGAATACACCATTTCCCGGTTTCTTCCTCATCAATTGAAATGCCATATTTTTGCCTCATTTTTGCCAGATTGCTATAACAATCTGGCAATAACGAGGCAATAGTATGGTGTTATTAAGGATAAAATGTTGACTAATGGTACATTTTGTTATAGGCTGTTCTATATATAACCCTGGCCTTTGAAAGTTCTACTATCTGAGACAACCTACACATGCAAGCAAGCAGTGTGTAAGTGCAAAATGATAAAATATGCGTTTTGTGGAAAGGGGAATATTCTTCCATTTCCCGAGGATATAATTAATAATTAATAATAACCTCATTCTGCATTTTGTTCTGATAACCTGAATTAACGCTAAACTGAAAATTGACTAACCATGGCTTTAACTAAAGTTTTCATTTTGTATCTCAAAAGCATGGCTTATGACCTATCATTGGAACGACCTCAATGAGGTTGTACCATTGAGGGAGTCAAAAGCTATGTCTTTGAGAATTTGTTTTTTAAAATAACAATATTTAAATGCCAATTTTTGTCAATAGCACTGGCCGATTTTGGCCATTACATTATGTCAAGGGTGAACAAACATTTATTTTTGTTTTATCAGATCACTGTTAAACTGCATTGACCACTTGATGATTTTAGAAAATTCAGTCAAACTTTTTATGATACCATTTTAATTCAAGTCGGCGGGAGTTACTGACTATTGAAATGGGAGACAAAGATGCCAGGTGTTCCTATACTTTTTATAAAATCCCTTTTAGGTCACACTAAGTAGATCTGTTTCTCAGGCATTTTTTATAAAAATGCATGTGAAGGGCATTTCAGTTTATTTTATTTTTTATTATTGTAATTATTATTTCTTGAATCTGAGAGGTTCATATCATCCCTTGAGTGCAAGAAGGCACCATCTGCAATGCTTTAGCAATGTTGCACTCAGGTGATGATATACCTGATTTGTTTTATGTGTTAGGCCTCGAAATTGAGAGAATAACATTGGCAGTTGTGTTTTATCCATTTTTTTTAACTTGGGAACTTACTCTGATACAATCCAATGAACTATTATTTTTTTCAGTTTGAATTGGTAATAAAAACTGCATGCTGGCAGCCAAAATTACCATACAAGGGGGCCTGAGAAACAGATTTTTATCTTTTTTGGCCTTATTGAATCTGTTTTTTAATCTTGTTCTTTAGACTGCAATAAGGCATTTTCTCTATTTTTCCATTTGGGATTATTAGGCGATGGTTTAGTGCTGTCCGGTTGTGACAATTGGTCCTCGGTCTCGGTTTCGGTTCGGTTATTTTTCAAAGAGTCGAATCTCGGTTTCGGTTTCGGTTTTTATTTAAAATGGAAAACATTTAAGAAAATAACAACCTGAGAGTGTAAATTGGGAAAATAACAAAGCAAAACTAAACAAATTACTGATAAAACAACATTACTGACCCTTAGTTTAAACATGTATTTGAATTGGTAGATTGTTTCTGGTGGGTGGATTAAAGTCCAAGTACTCCAAGACGCTCCATGGCTCCACATGACATTAGAACAGGGGCAAAAATCTGTCACCAGATTGAAACAGCTATTGGGAACTTGCAAACTCAGTATATCGCCTGCCAAGTACGCCTGGTGTATCGCTGGACAAAAAATTAAAAATTTCTCCTTTTAAAGTCAAACCCGGTCAATTTATTATCGAGAAGCCAGAACAATTTCGAATTCTATGGGGGCGGCCATTTTTGTTGTGGTGTGATAAATTAACGGAACAGCAGAAATACAAAACGAAACGACTTTTGAGATAAGAAGCAGTTGACGAACTGCGAGTCCAGGTTTAATTTGTCTGATTGTAGTTCAAAGAACGCACACTAGACCTGCCAGTTTACAAAATGTTAACCCTTTATAAATAAATCGCATTACTAAAAGACTAGCTAATGTCCGACTCTGTTTTATCAAACAACCGCATTGTTTAAAATCCTCCGAGTGAGCTCATTAGTGTGTAACGCATTGCGTTACACATTAATGAGCTCACTCGGAGAATCATAACGCAGCCATAGCATAGGGATTTTAGCGTTCTGGGCTTGTCCAGTGTCCTCTATTATTACCAAATGCAAGCTCTGGCATAATTTCGCGAAAATCTATAAACAACCCCAGGAAAAAATGAGGCACTCGGATATTGGGGTTTTGAATTTCTCAAATAGCATGGCATGCCGTTTGAGAAATTCACAACTCCAATATTCGAGTGTCTGTAAAAACAATCCGGTGACAGTCCAACTCGCCCCATATTAAGTCAATGGCAAAAATCTGTCACTGACAGATTTTTGCCATTGACTCAATATGGGGCGAGTTGGACTTAAGCACACCACGCCCCCCCCCCCCCCCCCCCCCCCCCCCCCCCCCCAAAAAAAGTACACAGTCCAATTCGCCCCATATTAAGTCAATGGCAAAAATCCGTCACTGACAGATTTTTTCCATTGACATAATATGGGGCGAGTTGGACTTAAGCATCCCACCCCCCCCCCCACCCCCCAAAAAAAAAAAAAAAGTACACAGTCCAACTCGCCCCATATTAAGTCAATGGCTAAAATCTGTCACTGACAGATTTTTGCCATTGGCTTAATATGGGGCGAGTTGGACTTAAGCACGCCACGCCCCCCCCCCCCCCCCCCCCCAAAAAAGTACACGTTTGAACTAATTCACCCTGACCCTGGCAGATTTAAATGATTTATATGATAAGTGAAAGACATAAGTGTCATCAATATTATAACTAAATAAATAACTGTGCTTCAGTGTGCTGACTAGAATGTCACTTAACCATGAACGTTATAGTCAAAATTATATTTCGAAGTCACAAGGGCAGTGGCCATCTGCCAATAGACTGCCATGATTTAACAAAAGGACAAATGAACTGAAGAGAATGATACTATAAAACTCCAATTTCGGCATACTAGTCACTAAGGACTCGTAAGGAGTGTTAGCCAATTATCACGAAATAGCCTGGTAAACATATTAATAGTTTAATGTTGCGGCTTTTGTCTCAAGTTATGTCCAAGAAAGGTGAGTTTTTCTGCCAAGAATGGGTCAAGACAAGATCT
The DNA here is from genome assembly GCA_031216915.1 of Pictodentalium vernedei. NCBI lineage: Eukaryota > Metazoa > Mollusca > Scaphopoda > Dentaliida > Dentaliidae > Pictodentalium > Pictodentalium vernedei. The sequence continues at coordinate 262,519,405 of CM062289.1, forward strand.
TCTGTTAGAGATAATGAGACCAGCCTTACTGAAGAGACGCTCGCTCGGTACCGAAGTAGCTGGGATTGCTAGATAGACTTGTGCAAATTTTGCCCTTTGGCATTCGATAACTTGAAAAACATTGCTTGGCTTGTCAAGTTACTTTATATTTGTGTTCAGGTTACTGATGTGCCGAGCTGTATAGTTTTTGGTGTAAATCTGATAATTTGATCCTGAGATATTAACCCTTTATCCTTCAAATTGAAAATTTCTCCAATCCCTTTGGTAACTCAAAAAATATTAATCCGATTGTCATGTTACTTCATATATGTATTCAGGTTACTGATGTGCTATGCTGTATAGTTTTTGATGTAAATCTGATAATTTGATCTGGAGATAATAACCCTTTATCCATCAAATTAGACACTCCTCCAATCCATTTCTATATGTACCCACACCATGTATGGTGTACATAATGTCGGCATCCGTGGTGGCCCTCCATCATACAGCTTTCTACTAGTTGCGCGTATGGGTACACATCTGACAACTTCATTGGCCTATTTTTTGATCATTCAGGCCTGTAGGAACTGCTTTGCCACAGCAACCCATCTTCGCAGTGACCTTCAGAATGCATCCGGTGTAAATGTTTCAACGCAGACTATATCGGGCAAAGTTGCACGAAGGTGGTGTCCAATCAAGAAGACCATGTATTCGCATTCCGCTGTCCCAGAACCACCGCCAGGCACGATATGAATGGGCCATGGACCACATTGGATGGACCAGAGAAGATTGGCGCCCTGTCCTTTTTACAGATGAGTCAAGGTACTGCCTAGACCACACACATAGGCGTTCTAGGGTATGGTGAAGACCAGCAGAGCAATTCCATGCAGCCAACATTGCTGAGCATGACCGCTATGGTGGAGGGTCAATCATGGTCTGGGGTGGCATCAGCAGGGATGGACGTACAGAGCTCTGTGTCCGTGAACGTGGTACATTGACTGCACAGCGGTATATTGATGAGATCCTGGATGTCCACGTCAGATTGTATGCAGGTGCAGTGGGTGATAGATTCATTCTGATGGACGATAATGCCCATCCTCATGTTGCCCATGCTGTCGGGGAGTACCGACAGAGGGAGGGGATTGAGCATATTGACTGGCCAGCGAGATCCCCTGACCTCAATCCAATCGGAATGAGTTGCAGCTTGCAATTTCTGCTTGTCCAGTCCAGCCAAGAAGTGTCCAGGAGCTTGGTGCCATACTGGTCCAAGAATGGAACAACATCCCATAAAGGACCACCAGGAACCTGATTGGGAACATGAGAAGGCTTTGTCAAGCTGTAATGAACAGTAATGGGTCTCATACTCGATATTGAAGCCATACCAGTTCGCTCCGTCAACTTTTTGGCAAATTGAAAAATTTCCTCCTTTACCAATAATATCCATTTTCCATGTTTATCTTAATTTCGGTACTTAAATCATTAAAGATATAATTAAACAAAAAATATATACACTTTTCATTACAACATTTCAACTAAAATGTAAAACAGGTAGTTGGATATACTTGGTGCTTAGCAAACTATGAGTTGTATATTAGTATAAAGTTTCATTAAAAAATATTCAGCGGTTAAGAAATTATGGCCCGCACAAACAAAATGTTGACTCCGGACGGACTGACAGATAGATGGATGGACAGATGGATGAATGATGGACAACTTAGCATCAGAAAACCTCTGCTGACTTTGTCAGGCAGAGCCAAAAATCATGGTTATATTGAAAAGTGATTTAGCTTGCCATTACTCAGCAGTGGGGAAAAATGTTTCTACAAAATTGTTTTGTTACAATTTATTGGAGAGTTCCAACAGGCATTCTCCAATAAAATGTTACAAATCAATTATTCATGAGAAGTTCTTGTTCAACTAAGGCACTCCCTGCTGGTAGCATGGTATCTTTGAAATAAATACCCATGTTTCAAATCTCCTTTGAAAAATAATTTAGCACTCTACCAGTGAATACAAAATGTCATGGGCAAATGAGTTTTCTAAAACCAACATTAAAATCAGAATGAATGGGGCAATTTTTTCTTTGCTCAGTGACATTACTGTCAAACTAGATATTAATATATAAGGCCCCCACAAAGTAGATCTTTTGTTTCTCAGGCCATTTTTTTTTTTTTTTTATAAAATTGCATGTGGGTGTGCATTGTTTTCTTTATTTTTTATTTTTTGTAATTATTTCTTTGCCATCACAAGTTCATGTTCTTGGTTTGATTTATGTTTTAGGTCTCATAATCTACAGAATAGCAGGGATGTTGGTGTATTTCGTCACTTGAGTGCAAGAAGGCTTTGCAGTGCTAAAGCATTGCAAACCTTGTTGCACTCGAGGGACAAATATTAACTTGGATAAAATATCGGACATAAACCATTTAATTTTTATTTTTTTAAGTTTGCATTGGTTATAAAAAGAGAGCATTCGGCAGCCAAAAGGATCATGCAGGTTGGCCTGAGAAACAGATTTTTATCTTTTTTTAGGTCTTAAAAATTGTCTTTATATACAAGCCTGAAAATAAGCTCTTCTACCCTCTGTGAACCTCAATCTGAATCAAGTTCCCAAGCCTAAACAGAAAGAGGTACCCAGAGGATAAATTGGCCCACTGTATGGGTTAGCATCAGCAAATTCACCCTCTGGGGACCTCATTCTGCAAATGACCTATTGCTTATTTCCAGGCTTGTTTATATATTATTTATGCACACTGAACATATTCTATTTTTATTATATTCCAACATTTCATTAACCATAGAAAGTGAAAATATTCAGAACCCGTAGGAAAAATATTCACCCGAATTTGTGTTTCTTGAGTAGCACCTTTGTGTCTGAATTTTGTATTGTCACTGAAATACCATTCTAAACAAAGATATCGATTGCATTTAGCACTGAACCATTTAATGGTATGGTGAATAAAAGCTGATCAGGACATGAGGAATTATGTTTGGCTTTGAGAAATTTTGGGGGAAAGTCCTGGACTCAGGTTTTGTAGTATTTCCATCCCCAGCTTTGAAACAAAAAGTTCAAATATATAGTATTACTGTACTGAAACAGTTAATTCTATGGCCACTGCAAATAAATTTATTTGTCCTGTACAAAAATATCCTGTAACTTAGTAGATATAATTCTTGCTTGTGTAAATATATGTCTGCAAAGAGAAGTAATTCCCTTATCAATTTGTGATGTCATTTTGATTATTTTTTCAAAAATTTTCAAAAAATTTCAGCAAAACCATATCATGTGACCCCCATCAATGGAAAGAACTCAACTAGCATGTTCCAAAGAGGGGGCACATTATATGGTTTTGTTAAAAAAAAATTTGTTTTCAACTGGTAGTTTGTAAATTAAGTGAGTGAATGTGGCCGATTCATTAGGTGAAGGATAAAGAGTTAACTCCTTAGTTCTGCAGAAAGATTTTCCTGTCCAGTACGTAAATACATTTATCTTACAACAGGAACATAGTTCCCCCAATACAATTAAAAATGTGTAGACAAAATACCTATTTTTATTGAGGGTAGCAACCACACGTCCGATCATTCAATTCAGAAAGAGAAATTTTTCACCTGCATCAAGTTATTACACATGTCAAGTCCACCATTTTTATTACAGTAATTAAATGATAAATAAATCATCAGCTCAACAAAATAAATTAGACTAGATCATTTTTTGCCATAATGATATTTTTATTTTGGCTTACTATGCATTAAACTTGAAAAATAAAACAAAGACAGGCAGCTCAAATAGTAAACTTCAGCAGTTATAGTACTAGAAGAACAATGAATGGGGATTACACCATGCACAGCACAAGAATGCAATACCATTACATCATGATCTTCATTCATAAATTACTTCATAGATGCTGAATGATTGTCAAAAAAGATGCCGTTGGGAACTAGAAAGGAGGAATATTGTAAGATGAATTGGTTATTACCAAGATGCTATATTGAAGTCGAGACCTTGTTTCTGGGCATATATCGACGAGTCGGTATTTGACCCAAAGACGAGGTCAGGACTTCAATACAGCATCTCGGAAACCCACTTGGCGGTAATAACCAATAGTGTTTATGTATATAAATATATACTGCCCAGTATATAAATACATAAATATATATTTCAGGCTCTTGTTGACAAAATAAACCCTTATAAATGGGTAAAACCTTTTAAAAGACCCCTTTGGGAACCCTGGGATGTGAAGCAGTACTTGTTATGTCCCCGACTTCTGAAGGAGGATTCAGGGATATCTAGTGAAGCCCTCCGCCTGTCCGTACAAATGTTTTGCATTGTAATTTCAAAGCCACCGGCTGAATTTGGATCTCCTTTGATATGCTGATAGGCACGTATGGGGGGAACAGATATGCACAAGGAATCCGTCCTATAATATCTCCCAGAGTTATGGCCCCTTTTCATGCTTTCAACTTGGACAAAATTTTCGACCTCTGTATTGCATTCACTGCATGTTGGATTTGATTTATTTAATATAGTAAATAAGCTGTGTTTTACTGTACTGGTCAGATGATGTCATAATGCCAGACTCATTTCCATTTTCCATCAATCAAGTATTGGCTGCTTTACAGCAGCCATGACTTTATTTTATGAGGCATTCAAAAATTACTTGGCAGATTTAGAACAAATACCATGTGAAAGGTTTGTTTTTATCATTTCAAACAGTGTAAAACACTATATTCATGTTTCATTTTGTTTCCAATCATTGTATAAAGAAGTTGTTTATAGTTGTTAGCCCTTGCCAAACACAAGTTTCAATTGACATATCCAGTACCTATTCCAAAATACCTTCAAAATTTTATTGTTGCGATATAAAATATTGCTTCAATGGAAGGATGTTGGTGTTTTATTCAGCTAATTTAACCCTTTTCCAAACGCACATGATATCAAAATTAGTTATTTTAATAATTGTTTTTTTTATATTTTTCAAAAAAATTCAACAAAACCATATTATGTGACCCCTCATAGGATCAAGCTCGTTCCACTGGGGACTCACATAATATGGCTTTGTTGAAATTTTTTTTTAAATATATTTTTTTCAACTGCTCAGGTGGACGTGGCCGATTCGTTAGGTAAACGGTTGAGACAAGCAAGATTGCTATTGAAGAACTAGTTTGGAATATACCCCAGCATTGCTCAGGTGTAAAAATGTGAAGTGAGCAACATCACACTTAAATTAAACATTTTCTTTATACCTCACAGCTGAGCACATAATGGAATTCAAAGTTTTAAAATGCACTTTACTTGATGTAGTTGGGTGACATGATGTTAGGTCACCTGTTTCACCGCAAGTGCTCAAGATAATATGAAAGTCAGAAAATGGTATATGCATGTAAAGAATTGATCAATAAATATTAGCAAATAATTTTTTTAGCACAGAAAGTAATGCTTTCTTTTTGCAATTGAAATATGTTGTCATGCATGTGAAAGCTATATGTATTTTTTTTTTAACCCTTTACCCAACGCAGACGATAAAAAAAATTATTATTGTAAATATCAGTATTTTTATACTGTACCAATGACCCAGACTTAGCTGGTGCTAACTCTAACAAAACCAGGGCCAAACACAAATTTCGCCCCCCAATCCCCAAAATTTGCATCCAAAACAAAAAGAAATCATGTCCTAAAGGACCTCCATACTACGCCTCTACTGCGCATGCGCAGTGACGCAGACATCCCGAAATTGGCGCCAATTATCATTCTCTGTTTGGCCCTTCATCAGTCAACATCTCACTGATCTTTGTGCTTGTAAATCTCAGTTTAAAGGATGCCAGACACGTAATTTTTGGAGAAAATGTGATTCTAAGGAGGATAGAAGGAGGAGAGGAAAAAGAAGTGACAAAAAATAATCAGGGCTGTACTTAAAATTTTTTGATGAAATTATGTTAAGTTGCCTATTTTCGAGGCATGGGCCTCTTGTTGTCATTCTTGCTAAATGTTGCACTGCTTATTCAGTCTTTCCTCTCCCCTAGCCTTCTAAAGTCCCCCCTTGCAATTCTCCCATGCTTTTGGCATATTTTTGAGAAAGTTCATTTCTAAAATTTCCTGGGAGAGTTGCTTGGTTACAGAATGTTTTCTGTTATTTTCCCCATAGTTACGTTTTCACCCATGGGTGTATAACGTTTGTGTTCTGCATCTTCCATCTGATGTTCTGCAGATTCTCCCCTGGGAGTCTCTGTTTTGCATCAGATAGAGTGTAATTTGATGACTGATTCCGGGCCAGTTTTTTCAGTGCCTGGAGTCATGTTTTCTAGTGTGTTTACACTGTTTGTTTACATTGGCAACAGCCTTTTTTGAGGGGGGCTGTTTGCCTTTGCTGTAGTTTATCTCACTATAAGATACATTTATATTATCCGTAAGTGTCTCATTAATTATTTAATATAAATTTAAAATTTTTGACCACACTTTGCCATCGGATCCATCGGGGCTCAACGTTACTTTTCAGCAACTTGGGCTTCGCTGAAAAAATATTTTTTCAAAATTATTTTGATTTGCAATTGTTTTTTCATTTATTAATGGATCATGTTATTATGTATCTTTGTGTCAGAGGTTTTTGCGAGTAACTAGGACTTGTTGTCCTTTCACAATGAAGGGACATTGTTCAAATTGTAATAGGAAGAAATCTTCCTCTGACTTTCATGATCATTGTATTAATTGTAGTCAGTGTTCTCGCATTAATCCCTGTCCTATATGTGAATATTGGGATGAGAAACATTGGAAACGTGTGTCACGATATGTTGTTTCTGGAGAAAGGGCAATGCCGGCTCTTTCTCCGCAAGGTCACTCTACTCTCTGTTTCTATTTCAGAGGAACCAGAACAGGGTGATGTTTCCATGTTATCTTCTACAAGTGTGCGTCCGTCATCACAAGTGAATACAGAGCTAGCGGCAAAAGTGCTCATGGAGATTAGACAAATGTCGTTCGCTAGCTCGCCCGGTGTAGCGTCCATTCACCGAATGGTTCGGCAGCCGGGTTCGTCCGATGTGGGCCAGGAGGAAATTTTGGGTGATGCGAGCACTATAAACATAATAGATGCACACCCAGTGACGGCGGATAGTAAGCGAGAACGGAGGAAGCCTTTGAGTCCGGTTCCTAGCTCGTCCAGGTCCAGCCGGGCCGCGAGCGAGAGAGGCCCCTCTCTCGTACAACAACATCTGGGACCAGATGTTGTGGTACAAAATGTGTCTTTAGCGGAGCATACGTCCGTCGCTCGGGACGCTCCGTTGTATAAGCAGTCCACGGAGACTGTTAAGGCTTCCTCTTCTCGTCAGCGCACACGACCGCACCTTGGCTGCGTGACCGCCGATATATTACCAGCTTCGCCGATCAAGGATTCTTCGGCGACCAGGTCACACCATCCGGCAGCCAGGGATTCGAGACCGATGGACTCCGGACGTTCGCATAGGAAAAGTATGCGGGAGCCATCTGATGCGGAGCTGCCCTCGGCGAAGCAGCGAAAGACTGCGCCTCCGCAGGTCTTGACGCCGGACATTCTTGTGCAGATAGCACAGCTTATCGCAGCATCCCAGCAGCCGACAGAAACGGTGTCGGATCGAGAATTATCCGACGGCGCTGGGTCGGTACGCTCCGCCGAAGCATCGGGGGCGGACGACCGGGAACATCATGAGGTCCGACCGGATGGTGAAAGGGATACGGATGACTTGGAGCTATCCCTTTCGGAACAACATAAAGCTGCCGTGGACTTCATCCGGCACTTTCTCCCTCAAGTTGTTCCGTCGGGCCAGACTGCTGCGGTTCCGGACAAGAGGATTATAGCGTCATTGGACTCTGAATTTTTTGAGCGGTTCAGGGACATCGCTCCCGAGTTTCCGTCGCAGTCCAATAATGTTGCAAGAACATTTGAATTATTGAACGACGCTATATTTAAACTTGCTTCCAAGACGGGGAAAGCAGGTTTCTTGTCCGCTAATACTCTCAACCTGCCTTTCATTAATGCAAGGAATAAATTCGATACGGCAGGACAGGGTATACCGAGAGTTCCTCTGCGTATGGACGACGAGGCGGAAGACTTAGAGCTATCATTACCGTCGTCGGCTTCTATTCCAACCGCGGTGTTGGAAACAGCTATTGCGTCTAACAGAGCCAATTTAGATGCCTTATCTTACGCAGATCACCTTACTAAGGCGTTATCACTGTGCCTTCAAGGGAAAGAGTTTCAGGATATACAATCCTCCTTAAGACTTCTTTCAAGGGCAGTAGCTTATTCCACGTGTAACTCCGCCCTTTCTGTGGCAAACCTGGAGTTGGTTAGACGTGACGCAGCCCTAGCTACATCCACACTAGTGGATACTAAGGTGAAGAACTCTCTTAGAGTCGCTTCGGTCTCAGGAGAACTTCTCTTTGACGGCAAGCTTTCTGCTATTTATGATAAAATTACAAAGAAAGCTAAGGATTCTCTGTTGTTCAAATCTGCTCCTAAAAAGTCGGATACAGCAGACACGAATAAGACAGGCACTTCTGGGTCTAATGCGCCCAAGAGAGGTTCCTATAGAGGTTCCGGTGCGTCCTCTTGGTCTTATTCGAGAGACCGTCAGGGTAGCGACTCTCGTTCGGGACGTCCTTCAGGCCGGGACAATCGGTCGGACGCCCCGAGGTCGACGGGGCGAGGTGCGGGCCGTGGAGGACGTGGTTTCTCCTACCGCAGGCCTCGCAGGTCCAGGAGGTGATGGCTTAAACCTCTATCACGTACCGGTTGGCGGAAGGTTGTCGAGGTTTTCACAAGAATGGGCGTCGATTACGGACGACCCTTGGGTGAGAGGAGTGACTTCGGAAGGTCTAAAGATATCCTTCAAACGAAAGCCTCCATTAACTCGAAGTCCAAAGTGGACTCATCTTCCGTCAAATCCGCAGAAAAGAGACGCTCTGTTATCAGAGGTGCAGTCTCTTTTAATGAAGAACGCGGTAGAGGTCGTAGAAAACCAGGAATCTCCGGGATTCTACAGCCATCTGTTTCTGGTTCCGAAACCAGACGGCTCGTTCCGTCCAGTCATAGACTTGAGCTGGATAAACAAGCTGATCGTCGCTCCGAAGTTTTATATGGAGACGATTCGGTCGGTCAGAGCGAGTATTTGGGTGAACGATTATGCAACGAGCATAGATCTCAAAGATGCGTACTTTCACGTCATGGTACATCCGACATTCCGAAAGTACCTACACTTCGCAGTCCTAGGAGTGGTGTATCAATTCCGGGCGATGTGCTTCGGATTGAATCTAGCACCCTGGGCTTTCACTCGGGTAATGAACTCGGTAATGATCTATTTCCAAGCTCATTCGTCTGCGGTAACGTCGGCCTACCTGGACGACATTCTTCAGAGGTACGGCAACGAGTTAACGCTTCAGAACGCTGTTCAGAATCTTCTTCTATTGCTCCGACGTCTCGGTTTTATAGTAAACGAGGAGAAGTCGGATCTGGTGCCATCCAAGTCATTCACTCATCTGGGAATGAGCTTCGAGACGCACAACAATCTCGTTCGTCTGCCGTTAACCAGAGCGAAATTAGTCAGTTGTTACGCTCGCTATTGTCTGCACGCAGACAAAGTCACGGCGAGAGAATTTATGAGACTGATAGGTCTGTGCGGAGCCGCCGCGGATCTCATTCCGATGGGGCGGTTACGCACACGTCCTCTTCAAATTTTCTTGACTCAGAATTGGAGTATGAAAATTCATTCGCTCGATGTAGACGTTCTCTTGTCAGATCAAGTGAAACAAGAGATTCAGACTTGGGCAAACATTCAGTGGTTAACTCAGGGAGTTCCGCTGCAGTTGCCGGATCCGAGTTTTACCATTATGACGGATGCCAGTCAAACAGGTTGGGGTGCATCATTAATCCCAACGGATTCGAGATGCCAGGGTCTTTGGGATCCGCAATTCCTGTGCAAGCACATAAACATCAAGGAAATGATGTCAATTTGGCTTGCGTTACGTCACTGGATGGACATTATTCACAATGCTCATGTCCAAATCCTATCCGACAATACGACAGTAGTGGCGTATATACGGAATCAGGGAGGCACTCATTCAGTTCCGTTGTTCAATCTAACGGAAAGAATCCTTCTGTTTGCGCTAGAACATCACGTTCTTCTTTCGGTCCGTCACATACCGGGTCGTCTGAATGTGCTAGCAGACTCCCTTTCACGAAAGGGTCGCTTGTTGCCGTCGGGGTGGACTCTCAACAAACAAGTATTCAATCAGATTTGCTACCAATGGGAACGGCCAATGATAGACTTATTTGCGACACATCTCAACAATCAGTTGCAGACGTATGTGTCTCCGTGTCCGGATCCAAGAGCATTTGCAGCAGACGCTCTGTCGATCCCTTGGGACGGAATGATAGGATATGCATATCCTCCAGCGCCGTTAATTCAACAAGTATTGCTAAAGATAAAACAATCTCAATGCAAGATTCTGTTGGTAGCATCTCTGTCGCCACAGAGACCGTGGATAAATCTATTCAGGTGTCTGTTGTGGGACCTACCGCGAAAGCTTCCTCCACGGGAGGATCTTCTTTCGCAGGGGAAATCGCGCCAACTCCATCACAACCCGCAAGGTCTCAACCTTCACGTTTTTCCGTTGTGCGGTCCTTCTTGCATGGCAAACACTTTACAGGACGAGCAGTGGACGCGATTTCTAACTGTAGGAGGACCTCCTCTTCGCTAAACTATGCGGCTAAGTGGAAGGTTTTTCGTCGTTGGTGTAGGGATCATTCTGTAGATATATTCGATCCCTCTATACCAGACATTGCAAACTGTCTAGTATACTTGTTTGACGAAATCAAACTGCAGCCTGTTACTATAAAGGGTTATAGATCTATGTTATCTGATACCTATGCACATCATGATAGTTAACAAATTGGATCTAATGTCTCTTTATCTAAGTTGGTTAGAAACTTTTCGATAAATAGACCCAGAACTCTTAGATTAATTCCTAAGTGGAATTTAGCTTGGGTTCTTCTTAAATTGAAGGAAAAGCCATTTGAACCTCTTGGGACAGTAGATTTCAAATTCTTATCTTATAAGACAGCTTTTCTCTTAGCTTTCTCTTCTGCTAGAAGAGTCAGTGAGCTTCATGCACTGTCGGTGGATGATTCTCACTATCGTAGTGTTGGGAACACTATCACCTTCACTACTAATGTGGGTTTTTTAGCTAAGAATCAGGCTCCTAATAAATATCCGGAACCTATTGTTATTAAGGCTCTTCCGTCTTCAGACGGGCGTAGGCCTTTACTCTGTCCTGTTAGAGCATTACGTATCTATAAACAGAGATCTCAGTTTATCAGAAAGGGACGGAAACGTTTCTTTCTGTCTTTGATGCCTAATAGAAAGGACATTTCGGTCCATTCTATTGCTAGATGGATTCAATTAACTATCCGTACTGCTTATGAAAATTTATCTTCTTCTCAGCAGTCTGTGCTTAAGATTTCTGCTCATGAAGTAAGAGCTCTTTCTACTTCCTGGGCTTATGCTAATAGTGTTGCTATTACAGATTTAATGAAGGCTGCTTATTGGTCTCAGCCATCCACATTTACGAATTTTTATCTCAGAAATATTGAGTCCATTTCTGGAGACCTGCATTGTTTAGATCCGTTATCTGTTGCTCAGAATGTCGTCCACTAAACAGTTGCAACTATAGTTATGCAGGCTTTCTGTTCCGGCAGTGACTCCGTCCGGCTGCCCTCTTCGCTCTGGGCTATTTGACCCAGGGCAAGGGGAAGGGGGGCGGGTGTTCCCTTAGGTCACCTGCTTTATAGTGAAAAGCAAGGGAATGCCTCCTCCAAGTCAGTATTTCTGAGTCGCTTCCGGGATGGTTTTAAAGTGTAATATTAATGTTAAAATTCATTCATGTCTTATTTTTAAAGTGTTGCTCGGTGTGAAGCATTTGTATATGTCAAGTGTCAAACGGGCTTTAATATACAATACTCGGACACTTTTAAATGACTATAAAGAGTCTCAATTCTCTGGACTACTTTATTTATTGGCTTGCTTTAAAAATAATTAGTATAAGGGATATACTGGATGTTAATAGAGAACATGAATGTTATTGTGCTCAATTATTAAGGGTAGTGTATCATTCTAATTTAATATTAAATAAGAAAGATACATGTAAAGCCTAATACTCCTTTTCTCCTTAAGGGGTTACCTCTTTACTATATAGTTGAGCTTATTGGATTTTCCTCTATGTCCTAGGCCCTCCAGCCTGTTTACTATTCAGCTAAGTCTGGGTCATTGGTACAGTATAAAAATGTTAAAAAATTTATAGTAATTTATATATTTTTTATACTTACCAATGACCCAGACGGGGATGGCCCTCCCTGGAGTTGGGAACTCTTGCCTCCCCGCTGAGTACATAGCGCTGACAAGGCACTGCCAGTAAGAATAATAATTGGCGCCAATTTCGGGACGTCTGCGTCACTGCGCATGCGCAGTAGAAGCGTAGTATGGAGGTCCTTTAGGACATGGTTTCTTTTTGTTTTGGATGCAAATTTTGGGGATTGGGGGGCAAAATTTGTGTTTGGCCCTGGTTTTGTTAGAGTTAGCACCAGCTAAGTCTGGGTCATTGGTAAGTATAAAAAATATATAAATTACTATAAATTTTTTAACTTTTCAAAAAATTTCAACAAAACCATATCATGTGACCCCTCATTGGAACGAGCTCGACGAGCTCGTTCCAATGAGGGGTCACATGATATGGTTTTGTTGACATTTTTTGAAAAATAATATTTTTTCAACTGCTGAATTTGAATATTACGGGCGATTCGTTGGGTAAAGGGTTAATCTAAATCATATTTGTACACTCAAAGTTATTTTCCAAGCACCTTTGCTCAATATCAATTTGCTTTGTTGTCAGTACACATCTTTTCTGGAGCTCGGTTTGCCATTATTTTGAAACTGTTTTTAAGGGAGAAAAATCTTTACCTGTTTAAGGATTGGAATTGGTGCTGCTGTTTGAAAATTGTGTTGGTTGAATGGTTAAAATGGAATAGATTTATTAAAAATAGATCACAGTCTTCTGTGTCATGAGTTGTTTTTTTTCTCAGTTGGAAAGGTATGATAGAACATCAGGTCCTTAACCCTTTGAACCCCAGAGGCCACTTTTTCGGCCTAGTAACATGATACTTCATAATTTTGTTAAGTAGGTTGACTTTTGAGTGAAGGTGTGGTGCAGACCAATCAATATTTTCAACGTGCAGCCCCAGGGCTGAAAATATTAATTGATCCACCCCCAAATAAAGAATATGGACTCTTCCCATTGCTGTCATTGAACTGATATGGAAGATACCACTAGGGTTCAAAGGGTTAAATTATCCTCTTCGATTTGATGTTTCAGGGCCCACATAACAAAATATTATACAAATGTAGTAGTTTCTGTGTGGCCAGAAGCACAAAGAGCAGGGGAACTTACTTTTGAGAGAGCATTTGGAAAATTAACCTTCTGCACATTGATGTCAAAATATGGACATTTTAAGCAGAAAATCTTTAACATCACGTAACTGAGAATTCTGCTTATTAAATCTTGTTTGACAGAGCTCAACAAGCTCTGTCAAACAAGACTGAATTGGTTAAATTCCCAGTTACATTATGGGAAAAATTTGTATCTTGAAATTTTGATATTTCAACATCAGCACATAGAGGGTTAATAAGGTTTGCAGTACTGGTAGATATCTAACCAAATCATGTCATTTGCAGGACATTTTCCCTGCCCGTGTGGGATGTATAGTTTAAATTGGGGTCTGTGGTATATGAACATACATTTACATACCCACAGGTATATTTTTGACAGCCTTGCCCTTCTCATGCTTTCGCAAAGTAAACAAAAGGAGAAACTTGGCTGCTTCTTCTTACATTAGTCAAGGAAAAGTCTGAAAAACAGTTCCTTCTGATTTTATATTTTTCACTTGAGTTGTGATTTTTTAGCATGTTTGCAGGATAACTCAAAATACCAGTTTATTCCATCAAATTGTGAATTGTGAGATGTTGTGGGAACCCCATGAGCTAAAAATAGAAAAATAGTCAAGTCCCTATCTTTCCCAAAGTGCAAGGAACAAAGAATTGTTATTTGGTATATAGAATCCTTAATACCAGTAAAAAGGAATGGGTCCAAAAGATCTCAATCGATTGTGTCATGGGTGTGTGTGTGTGTGTGTTTCAGTTGGGGGCATTGATGGGGGTGGGGGGGGGGGGGGGGGGGGCTAATGGAAATAAGTCCACACTTTTCAAAAATGAAAAACGTTTTTTCCAGAACAATTAATCAAAATCTTTTAATGTTTGGTATACAATCCATATTGGCATCCAATTCAATCTTGTGCAAATCAAGTCTCTACGTTCTTATTTAGGCTTCCTGTAAGAGTCCAAATTTTAACTTAGTGCAATATAAGGAAAATTTTTTTTAGATCCACCAGTCAGAATCTTTTCATATTTAATACACTGCAACCTTATGGGGGTCAAATCCATCTTAGCTCAAATTTAGTCCCTGTGTTCATATTTGGTCTCCTTATGGGAACCTGAATTATAAAATCATTCAATTGGAGGAAATTACTTTTAAAAAACATTTCTTCATAGGCACCAGTCAGAATCTTCTCATATTTAGAAACAGCATCCTTGTTGGCGTCAGATTTAAGTTTGTTCAAATCAGGTCTATTGGTCCATATTTGGGTTTTCTATGGGAGCCCACATTTTAACTTTGTAAAATAGGAAAAATATTGTTTAAAACTATATTTCAGGTCACCAGTCAAAATCACTTCTCATTTGGTATACAGCATCATTGAGGGATTTAAGTTGATTCCATTCAAGTCTGTGGGATAATATTTGGGTTTCCCGTGGGAGCCTGAATTTCACTTTAGTGCAGTATGAAGAATATCTTTTGATATTTGGTGTTCATCATCCTTATAAGAGCCATATTCCAACTGATTCAAATCATGTCCATGGGTTCATATTTTGGTTCCTTATGGAAATCCGAATTTTTACTTTGTGCAACATGAGAAAAAATATTTAAAAATATTCTTCAGATCCACCAGACATGAACATTTCATATTTGGTATTCAGCATTGTTTGGGAAATCAGATTCAAACTCGTTCAAACCAAGTTCTTATGTTCATATTTGGGTTCCCATAGGGAGCCCAAATTTTAACTTAGTTCAGCATAAGGAATGTTCTTTAAAAAACTCCATAAGATCTACCATCCAGAATCTTCTGATATTTGATACACAGCATCCTTATAAGGGTCAGATTGAAATCTATTCAAAGTCCCTTAGCTAAAATCTGGGCTCCATTGGGGAATCAAAATTTAACTCAGTGCAACAGGAAATTTCAGAAATTTTTATACCCCCGCCTCGAAGAAGTGGGGGCTATATAGGAATCGCCCTGTACGTACGTCCGTACGTACGTCCGTCCGTCCGTCCGTACGTCTTTCCGTCCGGACAAATTCTTGTGTGCGCAACTCCTCCTACATTAATGAACCGATTTTGATGAAACCTTCATCTCTACTAAGTGAACATGTGCATATTCCAAACTTTTTGATCTGCGACAATTTTAACCACGTTATCTCTCTTGAACTTTGATTTAATATGGGTTTCTATATGAAATTCTTGTGTGCGCAACACCTCCTACATTTATCAATCAATTTGGACAAAACTTTTCAGACATCATTACTACTAAGTGAACATGCGCATATTCCAAGATTTTTGATCTGCGACAATTTTAACCAGGTTATCTCCCTTTGACTTAGATTTATTGTGTCTTTCCATCCGAACAAATTTTTGTGTGCGCAACTCCTACATTAATGAACCGATTTTGATGAAACCTTTCAAACATCATCTCTACTAAGTGAACATGTGGATATTCCAAACTTTTTAATCTGCGACAATTTTAACCAGGTTATCTCTCATGAACTTTGATTTAATATGGGTTTCTGCATGAAATTCTTGTTTGCGCAACTCCTACATTTATCAATCAATTTGGACGAAAGTTTACAGACATCATCACTACTAAGTGAACATTGTCTTCAAATTCACCACTCAGAATCTTCTCATATGTGGTATACTGCATCTTTAAAGGGTGGGGGTCAGATTTTAGCTTGGTCGAATCAGTTCTATTAGTTCATATTTGGGCTCTGTGTGGAAGCCCACATTTGAACTTAGTGCAATACGAGGAATATTCTTTAACCCTTTACCTCACATGAAAACAGACGACACTTGCAAAAAAAATTCTTGAATAACTAATTTTTTTCATTTTTAGCTCAACTTTGGCGAAGCCAAATTTGAGCTTATGCCATGGCCCGTCGTCCGGCTGTCTGTCTGGCCATCTGTCCGTCAACAATTGGATACGGCTTGGGCTAGAGGCTGTATTTATGAACCGATCTTTACGAAACTTCTTGGGTACCTTTGTTATGACCGTGGGACGAGAACGAGTGCTTTTGGGTGTGGTCCAAAATTCAAGATGGCTGCCAGCCACTATTTTGTACCAACGATGCAGAAATCTGTTTTTTGTACAGAACTTCCATATGAAAGCTCTGATTTGAATAATTTTTTGTATGAATGTTTAGTACCATGGGATACATCACATATAATACAGGTTTTTTTCTCGTGCGTAAATTATGCAAATTAGATTAACTTTGGTGTTACTTTCAGCACTGTAAGTGCAAATGCCTATATGGCTCGGGCTAAAGGCCGTATTTATGAACCGATCTTTACGAAACTCCTTGGGTACCTTTGTTATCACCGTGGGACGAGAACGAGTGTTTTTGGGTCCGGTCCGAAATTCAAGATGGCCGATGGCAGCCATTTTGTACAAAATTTGGTGCAATCAGATTTTTGCACAGAACTTCCATATGAAAGCGCTGATTTGAATAATTTTTTGTGTGAATGTTTAGTACCATGGGATACATCACATATAATACGGTTTTTTTCTCATGCAGAAATTATGCAAATTAGATGAACTTTGATTTTTTCAGTGCTACTTACACACAGTAAGTACACATGTCAATACGGCTCGGGCTAGAGTCTGTATTTATGAACCGATCTTCACGAAACATTCTTGGGTACCTTTGTTATCACCTTGGGACGAGAACGAGTGTTTCTGGGTGCGGTCCAAAATTCAAGATGGCTGCCAGTGACCATTTTGTACCGAAATTGGGTCTAATCAGTTTTTTGTACACAACTTCTGTTCGGCTCAGGCTAGAGGCCGTACTTATGAACCGATCTTTACGTAACTTCTTGGGTACCTCTGTTATCACCGTGGGATGAGAACAAGTGTTTTGGGGCGTGGTCTGAAATTCAAGATGGCCACCAGCAGCCATTTTGTACCAAAATTAGTGCAATCAGTCTTTTGTACAGAACTTCTGTATGAAAGTTCTGATTTGAATAAATTTTTGTATGAATGTTTAGTAACATGGAATACATCACATATAGTACGGGTGTTTTTCTCGTGCAGAAATTATGCAAATTCAGTGCTACTTATACACTGTAAGTGCACATGTCAATACAGCTCGGGCTAGAGGCTGTATTTATGAACCGATCTTCACAAAACTTCTTGGGTACCTTTGTTATCACCTTGGGACGAGAACGAGTGTTTCTGTGTGCGGTCCAAATTCATGATGGCTGCCAGTGGCCATTTTGTACCAAAATTAGGTCCAATCAGTTTTTTGTCACAACTTCTATACAGCTCAGGCTAGAGGCTGTATTTATGAACCGATCTGTACAAAACTTCTTGGGTACCTTTGTTATCTTCGTGGGACGAGAACGAGTGTTTTTGGGTGCAGTCTGAAATTCAAGATAGCCACCAGCAGCCATTTTGTACCAAAATTAGTGCAATCAGTTTTTTTGTACAGAACTTCTGTATGAAAGTTCTGATTTGAACAAATTTCTGTATGAATGTTTAGTAACATGGAATACATCACATATGATACGGGTTTTTTTCTCGAACAGAAATTATGCAAATTAGATGAACTTTGATTTATTCAGTGCTTCTTATACACAGTAAGTGCATGTGTCAATACGGCTCAGGCTAGAGGCTGTATTTATGAACCGATCTTTACGAGACTTCTTGGGTACCTTTGTTATCACCGTGGGATGAGAACGAGTGTTTTGGGGTCCGGTCTGAAATTCAAGATGGCCGCTGGCAGCCATTTTGTACAAAATTAGGTGCAATCCGATTTTTGCACAGAACTTCCATATGAAAGCGCTGATTTGAATAATTTTTTGTGTGAATGTTTAGTACCATGGGATACATCACATATAATACAGGTTTTTTTCTTGTGCATAAATTATGCCAATTAGACTAACTTTGATCTATTTAGTGTTACTTTCTGCACTGTAACTGCAAATGCCAATACGGCTCGGGCTAGAGGCCGTATTTATGAACCGACCTTTATGAAACTTTTTTGGTACCTTTGTTATCACCGTGGGACGAGAACGAGTGTTTTTGGGTGCGGTCTGAAATTCAAGATGGCCGCCAGCAGCCATTTTGTACCAACATTAGTGCAATCAGTTTTTCGTACAGAACATCTGTATGAAAGTTCTGATTTGAATAAATTTTTATATGAATGTTTAGTAACATAGAATACATCACATATACTACGGGTTTTTTTTCTCGAGCAGAAATTATGCAAATTAGATGAACTTTTGATTTATTCAGTGCTGCTTATACACAGTAAGTGCACATGTCAATACGGCTCGGGCTGGAGGCTGTATTTATGAACCGATCTTCACGAAACTTCTTGAGTACCTTTGTTATCACCTTGGGACAGGAACGAGTGTTTCTGGGTATGGTCCAAAATTCAAGATGGCTGCCAGTGGCCATTTTGTACCGAAATTAGGTCCAATCAGTTTTTTGTCACAACTTCTATACAGCTCGTATTTATGAACTGATCTTCACGAAACTTCTTGGGTACCTTTGTTTTCACCTTGGAACAGGAATGAGTGTGTTTTGGGGTGCCTTTGTTGTCACTGTGCTATGAGAACAAATATTTTGGGGTTCAGTCAGACCCACTCGGGGACGCTCGTTTAGCAACTAACTGTCGCCCACCTTTACAATACTTTACCTATACATTTGTTACAGGCTACGGTCAGTATTTATGTACAGACCATTACAATACTTTATATGTACCTTTATTATCAGGTCATTACCTAGATGTTTGTCATTGCTGTGTCACAAACTATACATGTACATGTCTTAAACAAGTTGAGCTACAGTGTTATTGACACTTTCATTTCTTTTTTCTTTTTTTGCGACAGTGATGTCCGAACATCACCGCAACGGCAGTCCCAGACAAATTTTTTTTGCAGGCTAAAAATTGATTGCATTTTTAGCTCACCTTGACAAAGTCAAGCTGAATTTATCAAATCGCTCTCCATCCGTCTGTCTGTCTGTCCATCCATCCAACAGCATGTTTTGGTCTTCTCCAAAACCCCAGGGCCAATTCAAAGAAAAGTTTGGGCGATTGATTGTCCCGAAGGGGCATTCCATTTTGTTCAACTCAACATGCCCAGCCCCTTAGGGAGGGAGTGGAGGAAAATGCTCCAAAATATTTTTTAAATCCTCTTCTAATGAACCAGTGGGTACAATGACTTAATATTTGTTATGGAGCTTCCTTTTGAGGTGTAAAATCAAGTTTGTCCAAACGAAGTTTGCGAAACAATATTTGGCTTTGTAATTGGATGGTTAAGATTTTTGGCCCCAAAATTTCTATTTTCTGAACCGATGGTCCGATTTTAACCAAATTTGATATGTGGTATTATTGGGTCAAAAGTACTTGACTCGTGCAAAAATTAAAGTATTTTCAAATGCCCATATTTCCCAGACCACGTGGCACAGAAAACTGTTATTTGGTATGAAGCAAACGTAGGACAAGTAGAATTGAATGGTAAAAAAAAATTGCCATCGGTTTCGTTTGGGTGTTCTGTATGGGGGCAATGGCAGTCAATAGTGATGGAAATTATCTCATTCGGCAGGTTAGATAATAGAGGTTATTACGTTGTTAAACTGAAAAATACTGATCAATTAACACTTAATATCCTCTATTATCTGTCATGGCGGATGAGATATCCCCTTCACTATTGACTGATAATATAGGAGGCCAAAACGCCCAGGGCCGGAACGTCCCAACACCCTTCAGGCCCTGTGGGGCCTCTTGTTAAATATGGTTTTTGTTGGTGACTATATTGACCAAACTTTTTAGAAGGAAAGTTCAAAAGCATGGTCAGTATTAAACGTTCAGGCAAACAACGTCAATATGACGTTATTTTGGGAAGAGGTTGAAATTTGAAATTGTTACAACTGTATTGGATTGAGACATCATCAACGTCACAGTGCTTAAATTTCGTATGTTTGTGTATATTAGAAAATCGACGTTTTAATGAAAAAATGTCCATAAAGATTTCAAAATTTGGACTAATGTTAAACCTAAAAATTTGCGATAAATCGAAAAACTGAAAACGCGCGTCTCTTAATTTTTTTTTTTATCTCTACAACATACTAAAATTTTATAAAAATCGATCGAGATTTAATTTTTCGTGATGGCGACGTCAATAACGTGACATAACCATTAAGAATTTACCAAGTCAGTACCACATTTTTAGATATGTTTTTTGTTGGAGAATTTATATCTAAAGTTTTGAGAACGAAAGTTGAATCACTAGAGTAAATTAAAAGCTTAAGGAAAACGCCTAAATTAGGCGCTGTTTTGGATAAAGGCACAAAATCAAAAATCGCAGCCTTAACTGAGTAGTAGAAATAAGGGTCAATACGTGTGCCAAATTTCATCAGGATTGCTTCCTGGGAGGTACCCAAAATCGTGGCGGGAGGAAAAACATCTTGACGATTCCTTTACCGGTTAAGTCATTACAACTTTGTTGGATGACAATAGAAAAGCAGTATTATTGGGTGGCATGTACTTGATCATGGAAAAGAAACATTTCACACCTTCTGTGGGAACCCAATAGCAGAAAATAGACATTTTAGAAAAAGAATTCAAATGCCCACATTTTCGAACTTGCGAACATGCCTCCACCCTATTGTAGGTCATTGGGTCACATAGCAACCACAAGTCCCCATAGAAACCACAATGGTGGCATTCAGTACACAAAATGGACAACAGAAACACACGTGTACTGGAACCATGTATCACTATGTGGACTGCGTCACAAGATGGCTGCGCACGCATGCTATCATGACAACCAAACATGAAGTAACTGAGTCACGTGACTATGATGTTAATCCCCACCCCCTGTGGCCCTTGTGGGGAGTTCAGGTACAAGTACTACTTTTGTCTACAAAATGGTCCTACTAGTTTCCTGCACACCCCATTAGATATTCACCTAGAGGTCTGCAATCAGCTTCAGCCATTTTAAAATGGCGGCGCCAATAGAGTACAAGCACAGACTATAGATTAACCAGACCAGCGACGTGCACGTTATTTTTTAAGGTCAAATATGGCGGCCCTGGAGCGCTGGCTCCCTGGCGGCCACGGGTACTCGATCGAATGAGAACGCTGTTGCAAAGTGAGGCGAGGGGCGAAATCAAACCAAAGAAATGCGTTGAAAATCTACGAGTAAACTGTGTGATCGTTGCAAAGAATGGAACGGTTCGGTTCAAGATGTAAGAAGAAAGGCAATTTAGATTATTTCGCATCATGCCTTCTTCCCAAATAAAGGTTTAATATCAATTCTATCGGAGCAAATTTGCTTACTAAATACACAAAACATCACAACGCTGTCAGAGCACTGTCAACATTTTTGCTGAATGCAGGTGAGAAATGATGAAGACGACCACAACAATATTATTCGGCGTTTGTTTTGAGCATACTTTGGTGCCTTTCTTTTAAAATTTTCATCCCACTCAAATTCTCAATAATTTTTTTTTAGTTTTGCAGGGATGAGATAGTTGAGCTAATAAATTATGCCTAACTGATTTCAGCTTGACTAAATTCAGTAATTTGTGACTGGAATACAGAAATTTTATTTTCTGAAAATTTACATAATCCAATTGTCATGTAAATTTGTCGAAATAAAATTAGATTTTTAATAAATTCTCTATATACGGTATGTCCTTATTTCATATTTGGGGGGGAAAACACATTTTTTACCAATTTTTCAATTAAAATTTAAGAATTTTGGCCGTTTTCGGCTGAAGTTCATGCACTGAAGGCTCACACCTGATTTTAGTAAATTGTGACACTCTGTTGATTCAGATTCTCTCAATATTCAATTACTTTTAAAAATTATATGGTGAAATTTAACAAATCGAAACCAACAAAACCCCACCATTTGCAATCCTTACTGGTAACTGCCCAATTTAGCGGCCATGTGGCATGAAATACACTATTTTTTATTTTAACTTATTTTATATTTTTCCCATTACCTTCAGTGTTAAATAATGCTGACTCAGCACTTTTTCAAAGTCCCAGAACTGTACCTTTTGTAAAAACCGATAGCGAATTTTTTTCACCATTCTTTTCTATTGGTCCTAAGAAAGCTTCACACCAAATAAAAAGTTTCAGTGCCGTGCAGTTTTGGAGATATGGGCGTTTGAATTTTTTCTATTTTTAGCTCCTGTGGTTCCCACAGACCTACGGAAAAAAAATTCTGCATAAATTAGGTACTTATGACCCAATAAGCCCTTACTCAAAATTTGGTTCAAATCGGCCTCTCGGTTTGGAAAATAGAAATTTGGAGTGGGGCTAAAATTTTTGCCCCAGCCATAACATCGCCAAGTATACACCCTCGAACTTCTCTTGAACAAACTTGAGTCTACACGTCAAAAGGAAGCTGCATACCAAATATCAAGACTCTGCTATTGCTGGTTTTTGAGAAGAAGATTTTTTAGGAATTGGAGCATTTGTGCCCCACCCCTCTGCTCAATATGAGCTGAAACCTAATTTGCCAAAAAATCAAAATGCCCCTATATAACCCCTACTCACATGAAATTTCATTAACATGCGGCCAGTGGTTTGGGAGAAAAAGACCCAAACACCACCTTCACGACGGACGACGGACAAAAAGTGATCAGAAAAGCTCACCCTGACTTTCAGTCGGGTGAGCTAAAAATGTTCTTCACGTCCTCTGGTCAGAATCTTCTGGCCCCCACCACCGAGAGGGTGATGCTCCCTCTCGTGATCTTCCCAAAGAGCCACGCAGCGGATTCATTGGAGATGGTAAGAAAAAAATGAGCCCCTGATCAAGGCATCCACCATATCTGGGCCCTGTCGGGAGACAGTCAGAGCATTCTCAGAATCACTGGGGAAAAGAATAGTTTCGGCCTCCCTGCTGGGGGTGGGACTTTAAAATACACTATGGGAAAAAATCGCACAGGTAAGGGGGAAAGGCTGTGATTCACCATACCCAGTTTAGCCTGTTAAAGGCAGAAATATTGACGGGGATATGAAGTAGTTACACTATATCTTTGTCCGAAATCAACGTGGGGGGGGGGGGGGCATTGTCATAGACCTAATGATTGCGATCTACCCTTTAGCACCCCATCACATTTTACACATTTTAAGACGCCTGTCATTCGATGTTACGATCACGCAGAAGATAAAATGAGTTTGCCGTTTGTGTAGTAAATGACCAACAGCCCTCTGTGCATGTTGGTCAATGATTTCAATCAAAGCCTGCGCCTGACATTCCTAAAAATGCAGGAGGGCCAAACTTCGTTCCCTTCTCATGCCTAGGAGGGCGACTGGCTTTCCTAAAACCTACAAACGCAAAAAGGGGCAAAATGAAGTCTTCCTGTTAATGAATTCTGCCTTTCATTTTACTGCTGCTAACAACGTAGACAAAACGAGAGACAGCAAAACTGATCTCACACCTCCAGAGCAGCCCTCTTATAGAGATCACTAACATAGCAGAAATCTAAAACACTGCTGATATTAGGAATAGGCCGTTATGGTAATCATTATTTTCTGAGGGCAGGGGGCTAGCTTTCGCCCTCCTTAATTTTTGTAAGGCGAGCGAATAAATCGCGCAAGAACGTAAAAATATTGGGGGAGGGGTGAGAGAAGGGATTAACAGAGCACCCATTTTACTAACAGCATGAACTGTGATATGCAGTATGATCCCATCCGTGCGTGGGAGCTGGATAGAAGGCATTCCCCTCTGGTGTGTGTCGGGGGAGGGGGTCATTCCACGTGGAAATCTTGAAAGATTGAGGGCCAAATATTTTGTTCTCGGTGATTCTGGGGCTGCTGTGACCACTTCCCAGGAGAGAATTGCTTATCACTGCAAGTTCGAATTGGTACATGGGTTAATTTTTGGGGTGTGGTGGGCCTAAATATCCATGGGTTGGTTTTGGGGCTTCGGCAAAATGAAAGCCTGCCCAAACACAATTTTTTTCATTTTTATAGCTAATAACATGCTACGGGTTCGATTAGTAGCCTAAGCACAGAAAATTTCGTGGCCATAGCTTCAGCCGTTTTTAGCTCACCTGACTTTCAGTCAGGAGAGCTATAGTGATCACTCACCGTCCGTCGTCGGTCGTCCGTGAACATGGTGTTTGCGTCTTCTCCTCCCAAACCGCTGAACTAATTTAATTGATATTTGAGATAATAGTTTGTTATGACATCGCAATTTGATTTTGTTCAAATCAAGTTGCCTCGCTCGTGGGTAGGGCCACACCCAAAAAGTGTGCTGAAATCTTAAAAAATCTTCTCATGAACCAGCAGTAGCAGAGACTTGATATTTGGTGTGCAGCTTCCTTTTGAGGTGTAGACTCAGATTTGTTCAAGAGAAGTTTGTGGGGCTATACTTAGCGTCGTAATGGGAGGGGAAAGAATATTTGCCCCGCCCAAAATTTCTATTTTCCAAACCGAGAGGCAAATTTTGACCAAAATTGATATGAGGGCTTATTGGGTCATAAGTACTTAATTTATGCCAAAAATTTTTTTCCCGTCGCCCCATGGGGACCGCAGGAGCTAAAAATAGAAAAAATGAAAACGCCCATATCTCAAAACTGCACGGCACTGAGAATTCTTATTTGTTGTGAAGCTTCCTTAGGACCAACAGAATGGAATGGTAAAAAAAAATTGCCATCGGTTTTATCATGGGGTACTTTTTGGGGACTTTGAAAAAGTGCTGAGTCAGCATTTTTTAACACTGTGGGTAATGGGAAAAACATATAAGACTACTTTTCTCCCAAACCACTGCTCCAAAAGCTTTAAAATTTCACATATAACATCTTTGGAAGATTGTTTCACATGTTTATTGAAATCAATTGCCTGGGTCGATATTTGGGCTCTCTATGGGAGACCAAATGTTTAAATTAGTGCAGTATGAGGAGTATTTTTGAAAAATCTTCTTCAGATCTACCAATAAGAATCTTTTGATATTTGGTATGCAGCATCCTTAGGGGGGTGAGATTCAAGTTTGTTGAAGCCAAGTCCCTAGGTTCATATTTAGGCTGAAAATTTGGGGTCCCGTTGCGGACTTGAAAAATTTTGGACCAAAATCCTAAAAAAATTTTTTTTGTTTTTTCTGCGTTTTGGTCAATTTTAAGACAAAAAAAAAAAAAAAAATTTCCCCCTGAAAATTTGGGGTCCGGGTGGGACTTAGAAAATTTTGGACCAAAATCCGAAAAAAAATTTTTTTTTTTTTTTTTTATGCATTTCTGTCAATTTTAAGACAAAAAATTTTTTTTTTTTTTTTTCCCCCTGAAAATTTGGGGTCCGGGTGGGACTTAGAAAATTTTGGACCAAAATCCGAAAAAAATTTTTTTTTTTGTTTTTTATGCATTTCTGTCAATTTTAAGACAAAAAAATTTTTTTTTTTTTTTCCCCCTGAAAATTTGGGGTCCGGGTGGGACTTAGAAAATTTTGGACCAAAATCCGAAAAAATTTTTTTTTTTTGTTTTTTATGCATTTCTGTCAATTTTAAGACAAAAAAATTTTTTTTTTTTTTCCCCCTGAAAATTTGGGGTCCGGGTGGGACTTAGTTTTGTTCTTTATGCATTTCTGTCAGTTTTAAGACAAAAAAACTTTTTTTTTTCCCCTGAAAATTGGGGTCCGCGTGGGACTTAGAAAATTTTGGACCAAAATCCGGAAATTTTTTTTTTGTTTTTTATGCATTTCTGTCAGTTTTAAGACAAAAAAACTTTTTTTTCTCCCCTGAAAATTGGGGTCCGCGTGGGACTTAGAAAATTTTGGACCAAAATCCGAAAATTTTTTTTTTGTTTTTTATGCATTTCTGTCAATTTTAAGACAAAAAAAAAAAAAAAAAATTTCCCCTGAAAATTTGGGGTCCGGGTGGGACTTGAAAAATTTTGGACCAAAATCCGAAAAAAAAATTTGTTTGTTTTTTATGCATTTCTGTCAATTTTAAGACAAAAAAAAAAAAAAAATTTTTTCCCTGAAAATTTGGGGTCCGGGTGGGACTTAGAAAATTTGGGACCAAAATCCGAAAAAATTTTTTTTTTGTTTTTTATGCATTTCTGTCAATTTTAAGACAAAAAAAAAAATTTGTTTTTTTCCCCAGAAAATTTTGGGTCCGGGTGGGACTTAAAAAATTTTGGACCAAAATCCAAACAAATTTTTTTTTGTTTTTTATGCATTTCTGTAAATTTTAAGACAAAAAAAACAAAACAAATTTTTCCCCTGAAAATTTGGGGTCCGGGTGGGACTTAGAAAATTTGGGACCAAAATCCGAAAAAAAAATTTTTTTTACCCTGAAAATTTGGGGTCCGGGTGGGTCTTAGAAAATTTGGGACCAAAATCTGGAATTTTTGTATTTTTTTTTTTTATGCGTTTTAAGAAGAGGAAAAAAAATTAGGCTGAAAGTATTTTGTTTGGGAAAAAAAAATCTGGTTTTTATGTGTTTATCTCAATTTTGGGACGTAAAAAGTGCAGGAACTGAAAATAGAAGGAAAAATCCTGTGTATTGTGTGGGCACAATCGCTTCATCTAGTTGGTATATGCTTTTCTTAGGAGGGGCGTATGCAGCTTATTCAAGTCAAGTCCCTGGTTTGATATTTAGACTACCATGTCAGGTGAGCGCCCTCAGGACCCCTGGGGCCTCTTGTTGAGTTATCCAGTCAGACAGAAAATATTAACACTGTGCACAATGGAACTTTTTTTTATTTTGGAAATTTTCTCAAAAGTTATGGGCTCATATCAATGAAAATCATCCATGGGCCCATTAACCCTTTACCCAACGCAACGACCAAAACCGGCCAGCACTATACGCAAAAATCACCATTCAGTCTTTTTAATATTTTCATTTTTTACTCCCAAAACATAGGTTGTGCGTCGCGCTCGTTCCACTGAGGAGTCACAACCTATGTTTTGGAAGCAAAAAATGAAAATTTTTAGTTATAAGAGATTTTTTTACGAGTGTTGTCTGTTACTAGCGTTAGGTAAGCTTGTAAAGGGTTAATAAGGAAAGAAAATTTCATGGCCAAAGCTACAGCCGTTTTTGAATTACCCGATTGGACAGAACTCCAAAATGTAAAACTGGATAATGATGAGAATTTTTTTTTTTTTTTTTTTTGGGGGGGGGGGGGGGGGGGGGTAATTTCCGAAGGTTTGGGTAATAGCGCGCCCGGTGGTGCCATGGGTGAGCACGGAAACTTTCGTGGTCATTGCTTCACCCGTTTTTAGTTACCCTGTCACAGACTGACGGACAGACATTTGCTGAATTATAGAAAGATTCAGTTGTCATTCGTCATGGATGGGCTATTAATTGTGATCATGACTTTTTCCAGTGTTGGCTATTTCTCGAGTGCCCAAACCAGCGGTTTGTGGGGATGGTTGCGAAATCGACACTGCAATATGCAAATTCATTTCACTTAAATCATGGTACTTATTTTTTTTTTAAATTATGGTATCAACAAAATGCACCCAGAACTAGCCGAATGCTACCAGTGATTTTAGAAACATTTTTGATCGTTGAAAAATCTTTTTTGAGAAGTTACTCGGTGGACTGGGCAATTGTTTGACGTCTGCTCATTTTCGATGGCTTTGAAGACACTTTTTTCCAATTTTAGTAAGTTCAATCGGTTTTCGTTGATATTTTATGAAAAGGAGATTGAGAATTCATTCATAACTTTATAGTATTATCAGTTTTTGATAGATAAAGCATTTTAATTCACATGAAATGAAGACAAAATTAACAAAATCTTCGCGATTTTTACTTTGGATCTATTTTGGTAAAGGTGTAGAATAGGGGACTTTTCGTTTTTTAAAAAAAATAACGCTTTTTTCGCTATTTTTTCTCTGTTTTCTTAAAGTAAACTATATTTTGAACAAAATGACACAAAATCACATACTTTTATCGTTTTTTTTAAAGAAATATGAACGATTTTATTGTGAAAGCGCCGTCGAACTCACTGCAATCGCTCCGTTCAATTATCGCTATCATAGGGGGAGAGTTTAGAAATAAGCCAATTTCGAAACTGCCATCTTTGGACTTTAATCTATGCAAGGTCACAGGTCGCGAGGTGTAAACAGTGCGATTTCATTGCTAACAAAGCGTTTTCTTGGAATGTTTATACCTCGCGACCTGTGACCTTGCATAGATTAAAAGCCAAGATGGCAGTTTCGAAATTGGCTTATTGAAATCTCGACTGACAAACCCTGCCCCCTCACTAAACTGACCCTAGATCAAATTTTAGGGTCAGTCTAGTAAGGGCCAGGGTTAGCTTACCGATTAGCTCACCCTGGTCCTAACTGAACTGACCTTAAATCGAGGAACACGCACACAAGCGAAGCGCACCTGCAAAAAATGCACACAGGCGAAGCGCACCTGCTATTAGATAGAATGATTTCTCCCCTGTGACGTCACTCGTAACAACGAATGAAAACAACAGATGCTGCGAAATTTTCAGCGGTTGAAACAAATGGCAACTGAGAAACTAGCAATTCAACGGGATTTAAAATCTATTCTCTGACATGTTAAAACATGATAGAGGTACCTAATTTTGTGTCATTTTGTACAAAATATAGTTTACTTGGTAAAGGCCAAGAATAGAGGACCGCGCGTTTTTTAAGATATTAAAATATTTTTTACAACTCTTTTGGAGTTTCTTATCATTCTAAGACATGTTTTACACAAAATTAGCCCAAAACGGCGATACCTACTGACAAATATCATCACTTTTAACCCTTTTTACATTCCGTTAACTTTATTCTCCAAACAATTTCAACAACAAAACCTGCGGTAAACAGGTACGCGATTCTTTGTTTTTTCCGCTATCGTGTATACTCCATTTGATCGGAGTATACAAGGGTGTAATTACAATGGGAGAACGAATTAGGGTCAGTTTGGGATGGATACGGGTTAGCTAAGCCGTACCCAACCTAAACTGACCCTAGTACGCAAAGAAGGCAATGATTAGAATACGGCGACCAATGCATTAGGGTCAGTTTAGGATGGGTACGGGTTAGCTAACCCGTACCCATCCTGAACTGATCCTAGCATGCAAAAAGGTAATGATTGCTCCCCTGTGACGTCACATCGAAACATCCACAGCTCCATTTCAGAACGCAATCAGAAATTCATTTTGTTTCAAAAACCCGTCACAGAGAAAAGGGTTAAAAGTGATTATTTTTGTGAGTGGGTATCGGTGTTTTGGGCTAATCTTGTGTAAAACATGTCTTAGAATCATAAGTAACTCAAAAAAGTTGTGAAATATGTTTTATTTTCTTAAAAAACGCGCGGTCCTCTATTCTTGGCCTTTACCGTTTACTTTAAGAAAACAGAGAAAAAGTAGCGAGAAAATCGTTATTTAAAAAAAAAAAAATGAAAAGTCCCCTATTCTGCACCTTTACATTCGGCGCGTTTTAATGCAGTGAAATCTCAAATGCATGGCCATGTGTGCATGGAAATGTGTCTCAGACGAAGAGAATCAGTGTATGAACGTGTGATTACAACCGTGGTACTCTAAATACGTGCCGTGTAAACGGCTCCGGGACGTTTCGCCCGGGACGATTCGTCCCAAATACATTATCGAACTGGGACGATTCGTCCCAAAAGTACTTAGGAGGGATAAATGTTCATACACGTATGATAAATGAATTGTCGCGAAAATCAGCAATCTTTACAATTAAGAAACACCAGAAATTATCCGTTCTTACTGAATGTCTGGTATTTCAGCCGTTAATAAAGTGTAAATCAGTCATTTTCTTGTGATTTATACTTTATTAACGGCCAAAATATCAGGCATGTAGTACGAAATTACGGAATGATTAAATTAATGTGTGCAAAGGTATCTTGACTCAAGGGTGGGCTTGGATTTCCCCTTAGTTTAAATTGGATTCCCCCTTAGTTTAAACAATATTTATTGGAACATATTACATTTGCTGTATACAGAATGGAATACTTGTACAAAACTTAGTATTATACAATATTACACAGCATAAGAATAGAGAAGATACATTTTAAAGGAGGGATTGGACAGAAAACTTAGAGCTTATTTGGGTCGTCACCCTAACTCTTGGATAAACTGACACAAGAAGATGGTTAGGATAAATAGCTAGACTCACGCATCGTCACCTTGGAGGCAGATGAAATTTAGCAAGCAGCCCGCTAACTAGATCGATTTCCCTCTGTCCCTCGCTGAACCAAAGCACCGCGTCCACCAGACACGAGGACATGATGACTCATGGTCAGACGGGTCGATGCCATTTCCCCGACAGATTTGAGACAATACGTTTTAATATACACACAAGTAATCACTAACGCAGAAGCGCACAATCCACATTGACTGGGAGAAGGGGCAGATGGTGGGTCAGGTACTGGGCTAAGGTTGGCTCTATCCGAATATGAAAGCAGTTCAGTGAGAGTCGACCCCCCATAGCTGACGATGCGCGAGATTGTTTAAACTTGTCACGAAGAAGAGAGAAGAAATAAAGGGAATGATAAAAAGATACATAGAAAAGAAATAAAGTCAGCTTGAACAAAAAATGCAGTATCCTAGAAATCAATACAAAAACACTGGCAGTTTTTGTATTGATTTCTAGGATATTCCTATTGAGGGGGGGGGGGGGGGGTAATTGGGTGTGGGGTGTCACGAAAATCGAGTGTATAAAATACAAATAATTTATTTAATGTTACTCACTTACAATATTCGACTTGTGAATATGTCACTTTATTAATTTATAATAATACAATTATGGATTAGTCGTCTACTGCATGGTTTCCTGTTGTCAAGAAATTAATATTGCTATACAAACATACTAATAATTGATAATTACCTTCCACATCGTTATTCGTTCTGATTGCAAGTTCAAATACGCTCAGTGATGTCAACGGGAATACTGTACTGCTAAACCAAAAGTTAGCTAGCTGCTCTGTGTTGGACTTTGAATATAGGTGATGGAATGATGGCTGCATATGCTGATGTTGTAAAAAAAAAGGTAGTGCCATGCAACGTCTTATGAAGTCGTAAACACCCTGCCGCCTGTTATACGACGTTTGAAGGCCATTTTGTTGAACTTTTCTCCTTATACACTGCACCCAGTGGAAAACACACCATTGCAGGTGGATTCCCGGGAATACCCGACAACACCCAACACACACTGAAAATGTTACACAAAATAACTGTACATGTTCATTATCGACGAGTTAATAATAATTTATCTAAAAATTATCAGTAAAAAATCATTAGTAAAGTAAATGAGTAAAATATCAATAACTATAAATCAAAAGTATATATATTTTTATATATTTTTTCCCCGATACCATGAAAAGGAATTTTTGGACGAATCGTTCTGATGTTAGAAAAAAAATCATTTGGGACGAATCATCGCTATACTCTGAAAAGATCGTCCCGGGTCGAACTGGCTTTGGGACGAAACGTCCTGTAACCGTGTAGACTTGCTAGGTCCTGGAGAATGAATATTACTGGCTCCAAAGACCAGTAATATCGAGTATTGATAACAGTTACAGTGCGTGAAGAGTGATTCCCATGAATACACCTGCCAAGCGGAATTTCACACTTCAATAATCTGGCCATTTCTGAAACATTAATGCAATATCCGGTGGTCCATACACAAAAATGTTTGCTGATGGTTCTAGCTGTCCTTTCAGAATTTCAATATTTATAGTTGGGTGGGCGTACGTCCAGTGGTGTATTCGGCGGAAATCACTCTTTACGCATTGTATTCCTCCAAACATCTAATGTCTATGAAGAAAAAAAAATATCTCACGACGATTTAATATCCGCTCCAACATATGTTCGCAATACATAAATACCGGAATCACAAAATCTCTTTCCTCTCTTTAGAGAAAAGCATTGAACCTGAATTGTCAATATACTCTAGCATTCACAACCTTCCTTGGCTTAACGAAATATTTATGGGAAATATCCCATTCTTGCAACGCTGTACACATGCAGCTTTAATGTTAAGCAAAGGAGAGAACCGGAACAATTATTGGGTAAGTGCAAATATATTATGGGAACCATAACTCCATTTGATGCGAATAGGGTATTTGACTCGAATTAACATGAATGCACGGTCTCTCGCATTGAGTATAACATTTCGGCAAGCTACGAGAGTCTGCTATATATATTGAGCTTTGGAATATACTATAAGACGTATAATACACTTTATAATATTATACAAGCACAAAAAATTAGACAAAATGCATTTCCCTTTGACTTTCTTGACGGTCATTTTGTCTTTATTAATTTCAAGGTCAAAGACGCCATTTTTATGACGTCGATTTTTAGAATAAAAAACCCCTGGGCTGGCCGAAAAAATCATGTATGCAACATTAATCAAAAATGCTTCCAAATTATACATTTCAGAGAAGAGAACTAGCCTCTTTCGTGAAAATGGTCCACTTGACTCGAATCTACATCAATTTGCGATGTTTGACGTTCTGTAAAATGTTTTTTTACGCAAATATGAATATTGCTGATAAATCCTATGCTGTGCTATGCACTATGACGGTAACAAGTCCGTCGCGGTGGTACACGTGCTCAAAGAACTCATAAAATGTATTTAAAGTTTACACGAATGGCCGCCATTCTGTTTTTCATTTTTTAAGGTCAACGACTTGGTTTTTATTTTATTAACGTCAATTTTCGGAATCAGCACACTCGAATTATCCAAAAAAGTCATATTACCAACTTTTACCCAAAAATGCTTCTATAAGTTACTTGTGCACTCCTTCATCACCTCACAACTAGACTATAGTAATTAAGTGTTAGTGGGGCTGTCCCAGTGCCTGATTCAGAAGCTTCAAAAAGTTCAGAATACTGTTGCTAGGATAATTACTGGTATCAAACGCTCTGAACACATAACACCTGTTTTAAGACAATTACATTGGCTTCCAGTTAAACAGAGAATTGTTTTCAAAATATTGATCTTAGTATTCAAATGTATCCACAAACTGGCTCCAGTTTACCTGCAAGAGCTCCTCACTATTATATAAACCAATGCGCAGTCTCCGATTTAAAAACCAAATTCAACTAGTTGTACCTTTTAGCAGATCTAATCAGGCTCATGATCGTGTGTTCTCCATCGTGGGTCCCAGATTGTGGAATTCCCTTCCAATTAGTGTCAGACCTTCAGAAACTCTCGATGTCTTCAAAAGAAATCTTAAAACTTTCCTATTTACTGAAGCATTCTTCTAAACCTATCTAAGAGGCAACCAAAACAGATGTGACTCTTTATTTCAGAAAAGTGGGTTTATTTCTGTCAAGCGTTTCAGAGCACTATTTTGTGGTTTTACGCTCTAGAAAATCAATTATTATTATTTTCTGCAAAGATAACTAGACTATATAAGCCGCCCTGTGAATTTACCAAATAAGAAACGAAAATATACTACTCAAAGTTTGCTAAGCACCAAATATTTGACGCATCATTGTGAAATTTGATTGTGACATATTTGAGATATTATTGGTGGATATGATTGAGGAATGTATTGAGATGGTCCCCAGTGTTTACATTAGCTCTCTTGACAGGCAGACTTTTCGTGACAGTAATGGAAAGCATATACCCCTTGATTGTCATGATGTTTTCGTGTACTGTCTACATGTCCATGACATGTGTAGGGTATTCAGTCTTCATTTCAACACAAACCCTTGTGATTTAATGATTGAATATGGCAAATGCAATTCTAAGAAGACATTCGTCTGAAGCAGAAATGTGGCGGGCTGCAGAGATGGTGGAGCAAGGGGCTACCCGTCTTCAGGTTTGTGAAGCCCTTGATGTGCACTATACGGTGATCACCAGAGCCTGGGCAAGATTTCAGCAGTATGGCACACCAGCAACACGGCATGGTGGTGGCAGAGACAGGGCAACATCTGCAGCTGAAGGCCGGTTTTTGATCATTCAGGCCCGTAGGAACCGCTTTGCCACAGCATCCCAGCTTAGCAGTGACCCTCAGAATGCATCCGGGGTAAATGTTTCGACGCAGACTATATCGGGCAAGGTTGCACGAAGGTGGTGTCCGATCGAGAATACCATGTATTCGCATTCCACTGTCCCAGAACCACCGCCAGGCACGGTATGAATGGGCCATGGACCACGTTGGATGGACCAGAAGAGATTGGCGACCTGTCCTTTTTACAGATGAGTCAAGGTACTGCCTAGACCACACAGATAGGCGTTCTAGTGTATGGAGAAGACCAGCAGAGTGATTCCATGAGCCAACATTGCTGAGCATGGTCGCTATGGTGGAGGGTCAATCATGGTCTAGAGCGGCATCAGCAGGGATGGACGTACATGGCTCTGTGTCCTTGAACGCGGTACATTGACTGCACAGTGGTATATGGATGAGATCCTGGATGCCCACGTCAGATTGTATGCAGGTGCAGTGGGTGATGGATTCATTCTGATGGACGATAATGCCCGTCCCCGTGTTGCCCATGCTGTCGAGGTGTACCGACAGAGGGAGGGGATTGAGCGTATGGACTAGCCAGCAAGATCCCATGACCTCAATCCAATCGAACATGTCTGGAATGAGTTGCAGCTTGCAATTTCAGCCCGTCCAATCCAGCCAAGAAGTGTCCAGGAGCTTGGTGTCGTGCTGGTCCAAGAATGGAACAACATCCCACAAAGGACCACCAGGAACCTGATTGGGAGCATGAGAAGGCGTCGTCGAGCTGCAATTAACAGTAATGGGTCTCATACTCGATATTGAAGCCATACCAGTTCGCTCCGTCAACTTTTTGGTATATTGAAAAATTTCCTCTTTTACCAATAATATCCATTTTCCATGGTTATCGTATTCAAAAGCTAAAAAATAATGTCAAACACAAATAAAATCTTAATTTCTTTACTTAAATCATTAAAGATATAATTAAATAAAAAATATATACTTTTCAGTACAATATTTCAACTAAAATGTGAAACAGGTAGTTGGATGTACTTGGTGCTTAGCAAACTTTGAGTAGTATACCTTCAAATGAAATGTGTGTATGTCTACCTACCTGGGCGTGGGGTGGAGGAACTTCTACGCCTATAGGAAACGTATTATATAGCTAACCATATTGACATCTCAAATAGCAGCATTGGATTCTTTGGCTTTCAAGTTACAGGTAAATGAGTGGGGGAAGCCGAAGTACCCTTTACGCGAGAACCGTCGTGTAGCGGTTATCAAGCAGCTGTCACCTTTTCTCTGTGAAGGCTATACTTACACAAGAGATGAACCTGACCACTGGTTTTACAGGTCTACATGTGAAATCCCCTTACTCGTCACTGGCTAAAACGCGTTGGAGATGGACAGAGGGTGGTTGCGATATTCTCATAAATAGTTTTATTTCAGTTCTAAAATTCAACATTCCAATATTTAATCTCCGTTCGCTCCCC
Organism: Pictodentalium vernedei; assembly: GCA_031216915.1. Classification (NCBI taxonomy): domain Eukaryota; kingdom Metazoa; phylum Mollusca; class Scaphopoda; order Dentaliida; family Dentaliidae; genus Pictodentalium; species Pictodentalium vernedei. The sequence goes on from CM062289.1 coordinate 262,555,183, forward strand.
ACTCGGGGCCCATGAAGAAAACAACTGTGTCTAATTTTATGCATTTGATTGACATAATAACCAATGTATGTTATGTCATACCCTTTGGGGGTTTTGCTGAGATTGCGGAGCTGAATATCAAATATCAAAAGATTCTGACTGGTAGATTTGAGGAAATTTTTTTTATTGCACTAACTTAAAAATTCGAGTTTTCACAGGAAGCCTAAATATGATGAACCCGGGTACTTGTTTTGGACAACCTTGAATCTGTCTTCCAAGGACGCAGAATACCAAATACCAAAAAACTCTTAATGATGGATCTGAAGAAGGTTTTTACAGAATTTCCCTTGTATTGCACGACGTTAAATTCGGGTTCCCATAAAGAGCCCAAATATGAACACAAGGACTTGGTTCGAACAAACTTGAGAATCTCAACCCACTAACGATTCTGTATACCAGATATAAAAAAGATTTTGATGGGTGGATCTGAAGATGATGATTTTAAGGAATTTCACAAAATTGAAATTTGGGCTCTCGTGAGTATGGAGGTACCTTCATTTGAACAAACTTGAATCTGACCCCACAAAGGATTCTATGTACCATATATCAAAAGATTCTGACTGGTAGAATTGAACAAGATTTTTAAATACTATTCCCCATATTGCACCAAGTTAAAATCCGGACACATGTTGGGAGCTCAAATATGAACCTAGTGACTTGATTTGAACAAACTTGAATATGATCCCGTAATGATGCTGTATACAAAATAGCAAAAGTTTCTGATTTGTGGTTCTGGACAATAACCTTTCTTTGCTGACTCGGCATTTTCTGATTACAGATGGTGTTAAAATGGGCATCCCCATATGGTACCCTGTGACACAACCGACTGCAAGTTATTAGCCCGTTCGTTTCTACTTGTTCTAAGTATGCTCCATACCAATACTATAACCGCAACAAATCAGCTGCCGGCCAAAGTGTTATTACTAATTATGAGTTCTCTGCTCCGCGCAGTTTTGGAAATATATGCGTTTGAGAAAAGTGGTATTTTTAAATCCTACGGTTTCCATGGGAGTGTGCGAATCCTCTCTCCCCACGAATCAAGCATATTAGACCCAATAATACCGTACACCAAATTTGGTTCAAATCGATCCATTGGTTCTGAGAACAGTTATATTGTGTTTTCGTTATTATTATTATTATTCTTATTATACGTCATGACAAACAATTCCCTCCAATTTCACTGAAATCGGTTCATAGGTTTTGGAGAGGAGATTGTGAACACCGTATTAAAGGTGACGGACGGAAAATGATCACTATATATGTATAACTCACTGTAACTATCATGTAAGCTAAAAACATATTGGGGATAAAGTACTCAATACTAGTTGAACTCGAGTATCTGTTTTTAACAAAGTATTTTGTTACTTGGCGTCTGTATCATGTGGCGTCAAAATGGGAAGCGTTTATAGATATTATACGGCGTCTTCTATCTTGGAAGTGTCTATATATCAGTGAATACTACTCACGAAGAGAAGAAGAAAATTTTCTGCTCGGAACTGTTCATAAGTATCTTTTTAATGTTAGTTTTTATTTCAGGGAAGTTTTTATATATTTAGTTTTGCAAAGTGTGTTTGGGGAGGATCGTAGGGTGTAATAAGGAGGTTTAGTTGAGAGGTTTTGCCAATTTTGCCGTTTATTTATCTTAGTTACCTTTTTTTCGTGTGTGTTTGTTGTGTTTGTTGCCCTGGTGTTTTTGTCGTTTTCGGTCATTGGATTCTGCATATTATTTGTAATCATGAATGGTAAGTGTACGACGGGTGTTCAGACGGAGGTAAGTATGGGTGTTAAGGGAGGTCTGAGGGAGGTGAGTCGAGGGGTGCAGGTGGGGGAGAGTGAGGATCCGGAGGCATGCAGACAGTGTAATATGAGGTATGGTGGTGGTCGGTCAATGGAGAGTAGTGGGGTATGTGCGAATTGCAGGGATATTTTACAGTTGTTAGAGAAGTGTGTTGGATTCGAGCGGGAGATTGCAGAGCTGAGAGGGAGGTTGGGGAGGGCCGGTGTATCTGGAGTTACCCCGTTGAAGGTTACCTACGGTGGTAAGGTGGAAGGTGGGTGGAAGGTCGTTGTGGACTCAAGGAGGAAACTGGGAAGCAGGAAACGTGGGGGAATAATGCTTGATGTGGGGGGGGGGGGGGGGGGGGGGTAACTGAGGAGGGGGGTTCTAGTAGGAAAATTTGGAAGGTGGCGTCAGGTCAGGGCTGCGGCGAGTCCGGAAGCCAGAGTCGGCGTAAGGCTGCCAAGGTTGCTAGGCGGTGTTTAGAAAACAGGTTTAGTGTTTTAGACTCTGATACCCCTGGGGACGAGAGTGAGGGGGAAAGTGTGGGGGGTGAGATGGTTGTTGATGATGATAGGCCAGTCGGGGTAAGGAGGGCGGTCAAGAGAAAGAGGGGGCCAGGAGCTTGCAAAACGAGAGGAGGTGCAGATGATATAGGAACTGGGCCAGAAGAAGAAAATTGGTTATAGCGGGGAGCAGCATTGTACGTGGGATTGACAATGTAGTTTGTGGTCCTGATAGCTCCAATCGAACAGTCTTGTGCTTTCCGGGGGCGAAGGTGGAGGATCTCAGGGACCGGGTAGATGGCATTGTGGCAGGGTCAGGACCGGAACCGGTAGTGGTGGTCCATGTGGGGACCAACAATATCAGGGAGAGAAGGTCAGTAAGTTTGGTGGAGTCGTATAGAGGCTTAGTCGGCAAACTGCTAAGTAGGAATGCAAGGGTAGTCGTATCCGGGGTCCTTCCTGTCCTTGGAGGTGGGGACGAACGGAACTCAAGGATTTTGGCGCTAAATGAAGAGTTAGAGGACTACTGTGTTGATCTGGGAATTCCCTTTATCGACCATTGGGACACGTTTTGGGGCAATGGGAGCATGTAAGGGCGTGACGGGCTGCATCTTAGCAGGGCGGGGAAACGGGTATTAGGGGATAAAATTCTACGGGTAGCAGAGCCTTTTTTGGAGAGGAGCGGGGTGGGAGGTCAGAGGCAAGTATAACTAGAGTGGACATAGGTGGGGTGAACAAGAGTGAGGGAGACAGAATAAGTTTACCAAGACTAGCACCAGAAAACAATAGGCCCAGTAGGCGGAAGCCAATGAACCTCGGTACCCTGAAAGTGGGTTATAGCAACATCCAGGGTCTCCACCGGAAAGTAAGTGAAATTGCTACATTGATCGAGGCAGAGGGGTTTGATGTCATGGGCTTAAGCAAGACGTGGGTAAGACATGAGGAACGGATAGACCAAGTAAGTGTGTGTGTGTGTGAATAGGTGTAGGGCGAACGGAAGGCCAGAAAAAGGGGGGAGGGGTAGGCATGTACATTAAAGAGGATTTAAAACCGTCGCTGATTACAGATCTGGAAGATATCATCACCTCGTCTGATGTGTCAAAAGAAATTGGATGGGTAAAGATCAGTCTGAGAAACAAAAGTATTGCCCTTGGGATTGTGTACTGTGCGGTGGAGGGAAGTAAACCCGAGTGGAATGACTCGATATACTCAACACTAAGGTCCAATATCACTGAACTAGAAAACAGGGGGCTCGGTATAATTCTGATGGGCGACTTTAATGGACACATAGGTGACAAGGAAGAAGGCATAAAGGGTGGGGACAAGAAAGTCAACAGGAATGGAAGGAAGCTGTTGAACTTCACAAATGAGCTCGGTCTGAAGATTCTGAACAGGGACGCTAGATGTAAGGGGAAATGGACCTGGGAGAGAAACGACAGAAAATCAATAATTGACTACATTCTCACAGATATGAATTTATGGAGGGAGGTGATAAGGGTAGAAGTGGATGATGAGGGCAAAATGGAGTTGGATAGTGATCACAACTTGATTACAGTGACGATGAGGGCCAAAAACCTAGAGAAAAGGAAAGGAAGCTTCAAGGAGATTTGGGAACTCAAAAAGGATGCCGACTGGGCGAAGTTCGAAGAAAAAACTGAAACCAAACCTTGCAGCCGTACACAAGGGGGGTAGTGTCCAGAAGATGTCCGACGCCATAGTTGCGAGCCTAGTGGAGGCAGGGAAGGAAAGTGTAGGAAAGATTAGGGTGCCGACACGGGAACTTGGGTACAGAGTGAACGAAGAACTGAAAAGGGCCATAAAGGTTAGAAAAGCTAAATGTGCTGCATACAGGAGAAGTAGAAAATTTAAGGGGGTGGAAAGCAATGAGGCCTTGGTAGCAAAGGAAGAATACCAACAAGCACGAAACAAAGTAAACAAGATTAAAGACGACAACCGTAGAGTGCGAAATAGCAGTCTTATTAGGACGATAAGAACGACAGGGGGGTCGAGTTCGAGCGTATTTTGGAAATGGGTAAACAAACGTAACAAAGGGAATAACCAACAGAGCATTAACGTAGATGGCAGAGTTACAGAAGAGCGAGATCAAATCGCATTAGAACTAGTCAAGCACTGGGAAAAGGTAAACGATAAGCGATGGGGGCATGGGGAACCCACCGGAGTGTCCGAACCAGGTCGAGGAAAATCTCTCGGACTTCGTGTGCAGCGAAATCAAAACTGAGGAGGTGCGAAGGGTGATCTCAAAATTGAGGAATGGAAAAGCGGGAGGGGTGGACGAAATTCCTAACGAGTTTATCAAAAAAGGGGGAGAGGAACTCTTGGAAAGCCTAACTGCCCTATTCAATTTAGCCATAGAAAAACAAGAGGTCCCAAAGGAGTGGAGGGAAAGTAAAGTGACATTTATTCACAAAAAGGGGGAAAAAGACGTCTTGGATAACTATCGAGGGATCTCTGTCAGCAGCAACATTGGAAAAGTCTTTTGTAAAGTCCTGTATGGGAGATTAGAGGAGGTGATTGAGGAGAAGGGTTTTTTGGGAGAAATCCAGAATGGCTTCAGGAAGGGAAGGAGAGTCACTGACCATCTTTTCACGCTATCCCAAATGATAGAATCCGCGAAAGCAAAAAAGAAAAAGATGTTCATGGCCTTTTTGGATGTTAAAAAGGCATACGATAGAGTATGGAGGGAGGGTATGTGGCGCAAGCTGGAGGCTCTGGGCTTGGGGGCGAGTTTGTTGGGATTATGAAAGCATTATATCAAGATGTACAGAGTGAACTTAGCCTGGGTAACATTACAACAAAACGTGTGCCTATGGAGATAGGCCTAAAACAGGGGTGTACCCTTTCGCCAATTCTTTTTGCATTGTACATCAAAGGTTTAGGAGATGAACTTCTGCTTAGCGACGAGGGGGTTGCAGTTGGTGACTTGAAGATCCCACGGCTATTTTTTGCAGACGATATGGTGCTAGTGTCAGAAAGCGAAGAGGGGTTAGAGAAGATGCTGGGAATTGTTGGGAAATATGAGAGCAAATGGAGACTCGAACTTAATGAAAGCAAGAGCAAAGTTATACCCGTGGGCCGCAAAGTGGACCCCACTCGAAGGTGGAGAGTGGGGGAGTTCTGCATTCCGGAAGGTAGCAATAGACTTCTTAGTGTAGGAGAGACTAGTGACTATGAATACCTGGGGGTAAATATAAACATCACAGGAAGAGGCATCTACCGAAACCACACAAATAAATTGATTCTGAAGGGGAAGCGAATCCTTAACCAAATGAAACTTATAGGGAGAAACAGTTTCAATAAGGTTTTCGTGGGGAAAACCATTTGGGAAATGGTGGGTCTGCCAAGTATAACATACGGTACGGAAGTTGTACCCCTAAAGCAGACAGCTGTTAAGAGCTTGGAAATCCTGCAGAACGATGCAGGCCGATGGATAACAGGCTCGAGTAATGCCACAGCGCTAGAAGCAATCAGGAGTGAGCTTGGGTGGATGAGGATCAAGGACAGGATAGACCTATTGAAACTCGGTTATCTTAATTATTTGGTAAATCTCCCCGATAGCCGATGGTGTAAAGTAATGTTCCTGAGAACTTTCAACTCAAATATCAAGACGGGGTGGATGGTCCAAGTGAGGGAGCTAGTAGAAAACTACTCAATGGAGATCTCGGACCTTGACGTTGGGGCAAACCAAGGCAAAAAGATCGTCAGAGAAAGGGTCATGGAGGATTGTAACCGTAATTGGCGAGAGGGGGTCAAATCAAAGAGATCTTTGGGTGGCCTGCGTGATAAAGAGAAGCCTGGTTTTGAAGAGTACCTTGATGGCACCTTTGGGGGGTCACTGTTGTTCAAGCTGAGGTCGCGGTCCCTGGAGCTGAGGGGAAAAATTGGGGAAAACAGTGAAAAGGAGTGCCAGATGTGTAACGTGGGCATGGTGGAGACCCTGGAACACTTCCTTATAGAATGCCCAAAATACCAGTCTAAAAGAACAAGATTCACGGGGAGTATAATGGAGAAGTGGGATGGGAGAATGAAGGACATGTGGTTAGGGGGCGACTCAAAGGAGAGGGTTAATATACTAATCGGAGAGATTGGGAAGAATGGGGCAAGGGATGTCATCAAGCAGTTCGTCTCCGAGTGTTGGGAGGAGAGAAGAAGCGCGGGAATAGGGAGGCAGTTGGTAGAACATGGGTAACCAAGGCCTCCTCATACGAGAACCGCGACAAATCAGCGGCCGGCCGAAGTGTTATTATTATTATTACTATCCATGAGACACATCAAGCTGGGAGGTGTCCATCTGTAACATTTCTATCTGGGAAGTTTCTAAGTGGGAACGTCTATCTGGGAAGCGTCAGTATGGGACTCGTCTATATCTGGGATGTAATCGATAAATGGCTGTTCTAGAAGGGTGTAAAAATCTGCTTAGGCATGCCGTCGTAAAACCTCAGGCAAACAGCTAGCATACTGTGCAAAGATTCGACATTGTTATTTATTGGGGTTTATTCCTAGCAAAACCAATTTCGAAAATGGCCATTCTAACAAGACAAATTTATCCCAACAAGACAAAAACGTTTGGTTTTTATATATTTAGTATTTTTTATGGAAATCTTAAATATACAAAAAAAGGATCGGCGTCTTAAAAGTGACATTAAAAATTAAAGTTATTGTCATGTTAGGCTGTTATGAGGGTTTTTTTACAAATATTTTTGATTGGGTGTTGAAATGGAATGTAGGACGTTCCATCCGAATAACATTACATGGCGTTGTGTCAAACGTGGTGCTCCCTTCCTTTGTTCTGCTCTATTGAAAACATCAGTTAAATGAACAATTCAGTTGTAAGCTTGATCTAGTAACAGACATATCTCTATGACTTTATTTGTAAAGTATCAAAGTATTGGGTTAGGGTATGATGGAACCTTTCTATGACAGTAGGTTTATACTGTTACAGTGTCAATTGTGCTGTATTTGAACTGCAATTTTGGAGTAAAAATAATTAAATTAAGGGTTAACGTGTGGTGAAAAATATTAGTGTATTCTACTTTTCAATAAAACCAAACAAATAAGCCTGTTAATGGATCAAGCTCTACGAGCTTGATCCAGTAACAGACATATTTCTATGACTTTATTTGTAAAGTGGAATACGTTGAGCACTAATATTTTTCACCATACGTTGTAAGAATCAAAATATTGGGTTACTGTATGATAAATACATTAGTGCTCAACCTATTCCGCTTTTCAATAAAATTTTTACTCCAAAATTGCTGTTCAAATACTTCACAATTAACACCGTAACAGATCGAGAGAGAAATGCGGGAGCCGAGGCTCGAACCGTCGACCTCTGACACACAAAGCGACCGATTTACCACGAGACTAAGAGATCCAGCCTAACCAGGCTGGTTGGTAAATGGCCCCTATACCTCGACCGCTACACTACTCTCACGCTCTTTGATTCACCCACAGTAAATCTCACCCAGATTCAACATCAGAGCGGTCGAAACATCCACCATGCTTCACCACCGCGTCCACAATGCCACAAACTGCTGAGAGCTGGTCGCGGCACCAATGTAACAGATCGAGTGAGAAGTGCGAGAGACGCGGCTCGAACCGTCGACCTCTTGCGCACAAAGCGACCAATTTACCACGAGACTAAGAGATCCGGACCAACCAGGCTGGCTAGCTGGCTGGTAAAAGGCCTTTATACCTGATGATGAATGAAAAGTTTCAGCGCACAGGGACGATGTGGGATTGAAATCCCTTGCGACCCGAATAACTTTACTAAACCCCCACAAAACGAAGTTTTAGGGGGGGGGGGGTTATATAGGAGTCAACTTGTCCGTCAGTCGGTTGGTCGCTCGGTCTGTCGTCATCGTCGCCGTCGTCAGTCCGTTGCACATATAAACTTGTGGAGCGAACTACTTCCACAGTTTTAGCCGCATTTTCATGAAACTTCACAAAAACTATCAACATGATGAGGAGCAGTGCGTGACATAATATTTTTCCCGATCGAATTCAAGATGGCCGACTGGCGGCCATATTGAAGGTTTTTTATGTAAACTTGTGGGGCGAACTACTTCCACAGTTTTAGCAGCATTTTCTTGAAACTTCACAAAAGTGATCAACATGATGAGGCGCAGTGCGTGCCAAATGTAACAGGAGGAGAGATAAGTGCGGGAGCCGGGGTTCGAACCGTCGACCTCTAGCACACAAAGCGACCGATTTACCACGAGACTAAGAGACCCGGACCAACCAGGCTGGTTGGTAAATGGCCTTTATACCCCACCCGTACTACCAAGTGTAGCGGTCTAGGTATAAAGGCCATTTACCAACCAGCCTGGTTGGTCCGGATCTCTTAGTCTCGTGGTAAATCGGTCGTTTTGAGTGCTAGAGTTGGACGGTTCGAACCCCTGGCTCCCGCACTTATCTCTCTTCCTGTTACATTTGGGGGCTCGTCCGGGATCAAATGTAACAGGAGGAGAGATAAGTGCGGAAGCCGGGGTTCGAACCGTCCAACTCTAGCACACAAAGCGATCGATTTAGTTTAAACAATATTTATTCAGTAATTAACATGTGTGTACAAATCACAATAACATATGGATAACAAAGAATATGAACAACACCAGTTACAAGAGTATACACATGACAAGGAAATCAGAATACTACGTAAAAGAGGGATTCGACAGAAAGCTAAAGCTTATGTAAGTCGTCTCCCTATCATCATATAACGTACTCCTGTAGGTGGTTCAGGTCAGCAGAAGAACCCACACGTCATCACATGACAGCCGATCCCCCCCCCCCTCCTCCTCGATTGTAACTTAGGTTACAATTTACATACTACGATTGGAGATCAAGTGGGATAAGCGCCACATGATAACAGATACAGGGTAGAGGAAGGCGCCTCGACCGTCAGGCAATGCCGTGTGAGATTGTTTAAACTCCAAGGTGAAATGAAAGGAAAGGAAGAAGAGTTGAGAAGAGAACTTATAAACTGAGAGATGAAGAAGTGAAAAAGTAACTAATATGACGATATCAGCTTCAATACATGACAGATAGAGATTATCACCGTTAAGCGGATGCAAAAAAGGCATGCATCGAAGTCACGCTCAGCCTTCCAATAACAGCTCACGATGAGTCGAGGACATATCATGATAACTTCTAATTCACTTAGTTGCAAGTCGGGTATAAGTAGACCTCGAGGTGTTGGGAGTTGAAAGACATGGGAGGGAATTCCACAACAAACATTGGTCAATGGGTCCTATTATGCCAGCTGAACCAAACTTGTTTGATGCTCTGAACAGTCGCGATTTCAGTACTGACTTTTCACAAGGAACATTGGTCGGGGCGCAGTGTTGAGTTTCGACTTATTCGAAACGCTTGCTTGACAAAATGAAGTCATGTACCACTTCAAAAATTAGACGGTTGCCATCGTTATTCAAGAATTCAGAGCCAAACAGAAGCATGGGTGTGTCAGCTACGTGCGGGAGTAAATTAGTCGTGTAATTACGGGCGTTAGAAAACAAAGGACAATAGAGGAAGAAGTGATCAGTAGTTTCACGTTCACCACACTGGCAGAAGGGACTGGGTGATAAGTGATTGTCGAAAAGGTGGGAATTGAGACTACTACGATTTACCGCGAGACTAAGAGATCCGGACCAACCAGGTTGGTTGGTAAATGGCCTTTATACCTCGACCGCTACACTACTCTCCCCTTCTTTTGAGATTCACCACATGTGAATCTCACCCAAGTTCCTCCCTCAGAGGGGTCGAAACACCCACAGTGCCACCTACTGCTGAGGATCGGACTAGTCCCCAAATGTAACAGGAGGAGAGATAAGTGCGGGTGCCGGGGTTCGAACCGTCGACCTCTAGCACACAAAGCGACCGATTTACCACGAGACTAAGAGATCCGGACCAACCAGACTGGTTGGTAAATGGCCATTATACCTCGACCGCTACAGCCGGACGATTCGGCACTTGTACGATTCGGCACCTGTGTTTTTGGTCAATTCGGGATTTGAGTGTGGACGATTCGGCCCCTGCGATGGACGATTCGGCACTTGGGTTAGAACAATTCGGCACCTCCCTCATAAAGACAAAGAATAACATTCATTGAATAAAAATTATCTTTCCAGCATTTCATTGGTATATTTTTCAATCTTTTTACATTGTTTGGATAACGCTGATTCTTCAAAGAACTCTGGTTTCTTGCTTTGATATGTTTATTTTGCATGTTATTACAAGATTACAGTATCGCTTGAACTGGTGTTGTGATTGTTATCACACTTAATCCTTTTGATTGCGGATAGTTTGTATTGTTTTGATTTGTATTCGTTTATGCTAATTGTTGGTTTTTGATCTGTGTTCAGATTATTTAATTATTTATTTATTTATTAAATAAATGATTAATGACGCAAGAATAATAACTGTCCAGCAGCAGTAATCCATTATTTATAGTTATTTATTAGTAATCCAAGACGGCGAAACATTCAAAGAGGGGAAGAAAAGTCACACCCATTCTGCAGAACCCGGAAAGTTTATTGCAGTGAAAACAATTACTCAGGTAACTAGTCAGTTTACCTAGTTAAAGTGAATCCTTAATTTTTAAAAGATGTTTCGTGATTAGTGCAATATCTGCAGAAGTGGAAATTGGCAAAAATTATTTTTTCATTGGTGTTTAAAGGAACATCAAGGTCGTAATTTGATGGTGATAATAGTGAATCCATAATTTTTAGAAAAATGTTTCATATTTATTAATTTATTGGTGCTTAAGGTCTCATATGTTTGCACAATGCCTAATCATGACCACGGCATGAGTCTCAACTCAAGGTCAGGGTTGAGCGTTAATAAGCCATGCTGCCCATTGCCAGTAGAGAGGGTTTGCACCTCCCAAGCATTGGTGACTGGGTCCTATTTTACTAGTAAAATAGAGCCTGTTTACCGCATTGAACAGGCCTGCACTGTTTCAATTCCCAGGGTTCCAACGGGGAAAAAGATGTTTCATGATTATTAGTGCGATATCTCTTTGACAGGCAAAGCAGATGGCACACCAGTCTTTATTTGCCAAATCAGCAGCGTGTGTGGTAGAGGAAGCCGTAGCTGACAATGTCGAAGGTGCGCCTGCACCCAGTCTTCCTAACCCTGACAATTTGATTCGGGCTGTTAACAGACTTTGACAAAATCTTAGACCACATGGTCCTAGAGAGCTAGACGCTGAGGTGAGCTTTGTTTAAAGAGTCAAAAGATTTATCGTGTCAGGCCACATTACAATATCGTGTTAATTAACTGTAAAAACGTAAGTGTTTCGTGCATACAATTAATTTCTCGATGAAATATAATCGTTATTGTTTGTAAATCGTTATGTGTTATATCATTTTATAGGCGATTTTAATGAATGAAATTTAAGCGTTTTGGTGGGTTTTGGCAGGACGAAATTTCTTTATTTTAGGTGAACAGAAGCTAAGAAAAATTTTCGTTTCTTTATTTCAGGTAAACATAAGCTAATGATTTTTTTTTTTCTTCGTTTCAGGTGAACAGAAGCTAATTATTTTTATTTTAGGTGATTCTTCACTAAGTCCTGTTAGGTACCTCCCCGTGGTGTGAACCGGTAACGGGAATTTTCAATAATTCCCGGCTAAACCTTATCAGGCAGTAGCAAAAGTCTTTTAAAATTTTATCATCTTGACATGTGTGAATATAAAAGTTATATATTTTCTTCAAGTATTATATGTATATTTATCTGTAATACCCGAAGATAATATATATTCGTTGGGGCCGAATTGTTCTAACCTTAGTGCCGAATCGTCCAAAATCAAGTGCCGAATCGTACAAAATCAAGTGCCGAATCGTCCAACGCAGGTGCCGAAGCGTCCAACCTATGCGCCGAATCGTCTGAATACCAAAATATTTATGAACAAACACAATCCCTTGCGGCCTGAATCACTTTATTTGCGTGTTAATTGCGAAAAGGATCTAGTTTTAATAGTTAATGTCCATTACTATAATAATGGGTAATAGTTCAAATAATGAACACCGAGCAGCAAACAATGATTGGCATATTATTAATTGTACTCAACTTATGTTTACACGATCATGAGTGAAGGAAAAAACTCCCTGGGAAAAAAACCCCTTCGGAAAAAGCCCCTTAGGAAAAAAGCCCCTTGGTAAAAAACCCCTTGGAAAAAAAACCCTCGAGAAAAGAAAAACCTTGGAAAAAAACCCCTTCATATTGACAACAGAAAAACGTTTTCTTTAGTGACTTTATTTTTGTATGACAATATGTTCATTAGTGAAGAATACAATTAACATAATATCTGTATGTTCTATAGTACAAAATATCTGTATGTTATATAGTTAAAAATACATTTCAATGATATTCAAATTTGCATATTTCCACCTGTTAATCACTCTCTCTAAAATCAGCACAACAGTTAATTTGTAAGGCAAGATGCCCTACAGCTCTGAATACGTTATGTAACCCTTTACCCAATGCAACTTTTTTTTTGAAAGTATGCAAATATGGATATCATTGGAACTGGCTGAAGCAGCTAACTCCAATGATATTCATATTTGCATACTTTCACTCGTTAATTACTTGACCCCACAACATTAAATACAGCACTAAATACATTAATTAAATATGTCTAGCATTTAATTTGTAAGGCAAGCTGCCCTACAGCACTGAATACGTTATATAACCCTTTACCCAATGCAACTTTTTTTTTGAAAGTATGCAAATATGGATATCATTGGAACTGGCTGAAGCAGCTAACTCCAATGATATTCATATTTGCATACTTTCACTCGTTAATTACTTGATTCCAGGTTACTGCTGTATTTCCCAGTGGGGCCCATATGATGTATAACTGTTTGAAAAGTCTGGGTGCAGTAGGGAAAGTGCCATCCATATACCAGGTTGAAGCTCTGGACAGATGGCGGAGAGCCTCATCACTACCAAACACTAGCATCCTGGTAGCTGTTGGAGCATTATCATAGAACAAGAAACTGTTGTTGTCTGGTGGTCCAGTGGTCTTCCAAGTATCTTCAACTACTAGATCTCTCAAAGTGGATGGATCCTTGGGAAGAGAGCCTTTCTGATGATTTCGAACAGTACGCTTCAACGAATCCATCCGTCCAACGGCTGCTCTTACTTCATTTGGTTGCTCTACAAGTACATCTGCCACTAATTGTCCAGGTCGAGCACGATTTCTCTGAGCACTGTCCTTAATGGTTGCTTTCAGTTTCACAGCAGCCACATGGTTGGGATCTGCATTATGACTGTGGGTTGTAGTGGTAAGAATCTCCTGCATCTGTAGGTCTGTATAAGCAGAACCTTTGCATGATTCAGCATTTCTCTGGGATCACCCCCAACGTATTTTAGACTTGTTGGCACTCTTTTTGGTGTATAGGTAGCCACCAAAACACAACTTTAGACCTCACCTCCTTTATTATTCCTAATGATCTCCATGACAAATAGTTTCATACTGGTTTCTGGGCAGAAACAATCTCTTTTATAGAAAAGGAAGCAGCATATCAAAGGAAAAGGTGTTAATAATTAAGCAAACTCAGTTCACTCTGATGTATCTCTGTGTGAGATTAATTGCAATCATAGTAAAAACAAATGATTGTCTTTGAGAGCATATTTTGTTGTGACACTTTTGAGATCAAAAGACATCCTTCTTTGATATTTCACTATGAACTATTATATTAATTCTTAATAAGACATCAAAGACATATTTAGTTGTGTTCAAGTGAAGAAAGTAGATGTTTAATAATAATAATAATAATAATAATAATAATAAAGTAATAATAATAATAATAAATTTATAACAATGGGAGTAGATGTTTAATAATAATAATAAAAGTAATAATAATAGTAATAAATTTATAACAATGGGAGTAGATGTTTAATAATAATAATAAAAATAATGGGAGTGGGTTTTTTTCCACACTTGCATTTTTCTCGAGGGGGTTTTTTCCAAGGTTTTTTTTATAATAATAACTCTTCGGCCAGCCGCTGATTTGTCGCGGTCCTCATAAGAGAAGGCCATCATTCCCCCTGCACCCCACCCCCTCTTCCCCTCCTCTCCTCCCAGCATTCAGATATAAACTGCTTAATAGTGTCCCTCACTTCCTCTTTTTCAATTTCTTCAATAAGCATTCCTACCCTCTCCCTCGTGTCCCCCTTCAGCCATCTATCCTTTGTTTCTTCACCCCACTTCTGCATTATTCTTCCAGTAAATTTTATTCTATGAGGTATATACTGTGGGCATTCCAAGAGAAAATGTTCCAGGGTCTCCACTACTCCAGAGTGGCACATTTGGCATCCCTTTTCCCCATCTCTCCCAATTTTTCCCCGAAGCTCCAGTGATCTTGATCTCAGTTTGAACAGGAGTGACCCTCCAAAGGTGCCATCTAGGTACTTCTCAAAAGCTGGCTTTTCTTTATATTGTAACCCCTGCAGTGATCTTTTCACGCTAACCCCTGCTCGCCAGTTTCGATTGCAATCTTCCATGACTCTCTCTTTGACAAACCTTTTGCCTTCTTTCATTCCTACTTCTATGTTTGTGACCTCTATAGAGTAATTGTCCATTAGTTCCCTCACATGTTTTGACCACCCCGTTTCTATATTAGAATTCCAAATGGTATCGAGCATCAATTTGCACCACCGGTTGTCAGGCAGGTTTCTCAAGTAGTTAAAGTAACACAGTTTTCCCAAATCTACCCTGTCCTTGATTTTCATCCACCCAAGCACCCCCCTTACTGCTTCCAAAGCTGCAGCATTACTCGACCCTGTTATCCATCTGCCGGCATCATTTTGAGTATTTTCCAACTTCTTAGTAACGGTTTGGTTTAATGGAATCACGTCCGTGCCATACGTTATACTTGGTAAACCCACCCTCTCCCACAGTGTTTTCCCCACAGAGACCTTGTTGAAACTATTTTTCCCTAAAAGTTTTAGTTGGTTCAGAATTCTTTTCCCCTTCAGAATCAGTTTGGCTGAGTAATTTCTGTACACCCCTCTTCCCGTTATATTTATGCTTACCCCTAGATACTCATACTCTCCCGTTTCTCCTACAGTGATTTGTTTGCTTTTCCCTTCGGGGATTGAGAACTCCCCCACTCTCCATCTCTTCGTCATATCTACCTTGCGTCCAACGGGTATTACCTTGCTTTTATTTTCATTTAGTTCGAGCCGCCAAGTGTTCCCATATCTACCAACAATTTCCAGCAGTTTCTCTAGCCCCTGTTCAGTTCTAGACATTAACACCATGTCGTCCGCAAAGAATAAGCCTGGTATCTTTATGTCTCCAACATTTACCCCCTCCGCACTCTGAATTAGTTCGTCCCCTAAATCTTTAACATACAATGCAAACAAAATCGGTGAAAAGATACACCCCTGCTTGAGGCCTATATCCATAGGGACTCGTTTTGTAGTGATACTCCCTAGACTGAGTTGGCTTTGCACATCTGTATACAGTGCTTTCATGATTCCCACAAAGTCACCCCCCAGTTCGATGCCCTCGAGCTTTCGCCACATACCTTCCCTCCACACTCGGTCGTACGCTTTTTTCACATCTAGAAATGCCAGAAACATCTTTTTCTTTTCAGCCTTTGTTGATTCTATCAGTTGGGTGAGTGTAAATAGGTGATCAGTGACTCTTCGTCCTTTCCTGAAACCATTTTGAATTTCTCCTAAAAAACCTTTCTCTTCTATAACTTCCTCTAGTCTACCGTATATGACCTTACAGAATACTTTTCCGATGTTACTACTAACTGATATCCCCCTATAGTTATCTAGAACTTCCTTATCCCCCTTTTTGTGTATGAACGACACCTTACTTTCCCTCCACTCTCTGGGGACCTCTTGCTTTCGCAGAGCCAGGTTGAAAAGGTTTGTCAGGACTTCAATAAGTGCCTCCCCTCCATTTTTGAGGAATTCGTTCGGAATTTCATCAGTCCCTCCCGCTTTACCATTTTTTAATTTCGAGACCACGTTCCGCACTTCTTCTGCCGTTATTTCGCTACATACACGATTGGATAGGTTCTCCTCCACCAGTGTATTTCTTTTTGGTGGGGACCCACTGCCCCATCGCCTATCGTTTATCTTTTCCCAGTGCTTGACTAACTCTGAAGCGATACGGCCTTTATCTTCTGTACTTTCCCCATCCACTTTGATACTCTGCACACTACTTTTCCCCCGTTTATTTACCCAGTTCCAAAATACGTTTGAGCTCGAACCCCCCGTTTTCTTTATTGTTCTGGCAAGACTGCAATTGCGCTCCTTCCTATTATTATCCTTTATCTCATTCACCTTTTTCCGTGCCAGTTCATATTCTCCTTTCATTAGTCTCGTGTCATTGTTATCCACCCCTTTAAGCTTCCTACTTCTTCTGTAAGCAGCGCATTTTACCTTCCTTTCTTTTATAGCCTTTTTCAGTCCCTCGTTAACCCTGTATCCAAGCTCTCTCGTTGGGACCCTCACCCTTCCTATACACTCCTTCCCTGCCTCTGTTAGGCTATTTACTATGCCATCTGAAATACTCTGGACATTTGCATCCCTAGGTATACATTCAAGATTTGGTTTTAGTTTTTCCCGAAACTGCTTCCAGTCGGCTCCTTGTTTTAGTCCCCAAACTTCCTTGAAGGTATTTCTGTCTCTATTCGTCTTTTTGCCCATAATCTTAACTGTTATCAGGTTGTGATCACTACCCAAGTCATTTTTTCCCTCGTCATCTATTTCTACATCTATAACCTCCCTCCATACGCTAATGTCAGTGAGTATATAATCAATTATTGTTTTCTTATCGTTCCTCTTCCAGGTCCATTTACCCTTACATTTCGCATCCCTGTTCAGGATCTTTAAACCAAGCTCTTTTGATAGGTCCAACATCTTCCTCCCATTCGTGTTAATTTTCCTATCACCTCCCTGTATGCCCTCCTCCTTATCCCCGATGTGCCCATTGAAGTCCCCCCATTAGGACAATACTGAACCCTCTGCCCCCAAGCTCTGTGATATTCGATCTAAGAGTTGTATATATTGAATCATTCCACTCGGGCTTACTTCCCTCCACTGCTAAGTATACAACACCAACGGCAACACTCCTACTTCCTAACTTGATTTTTGCCCAGACTATTTCGTTGGATACTGGAATCTGAGTCCTTGCTTCTGTGAGATCTGTAATCAATGAGGGCTGTAATTCCTCTTTAGCGTAGATGCCAACACCCCCACCCCGTTTCTGACCCTCAGTTCGCCCAGCTCCTATCCACACGCAACCCTTCATCTGATCAACCCGCTCATCCCGTCGTATCCACGTCTCACTTAGACCCATTATATCGAAGTCTCCTTCGTCCATCATTGTTGATATTTCGCTTACTTTCTTGTGCAGACCCTGGATGTTGCAGTACCCAAACTTAATGAATCTTTGTTTTTTTGTCATCACTGGCACATTATTATAACCCTGGTATGTCCCTGTATTGTGCATGTTTGTTGTTCTTCCTATGTTCCCAGCATTTGTGCCACTCTGGGTTACCGGCTGTGGTCCCCTACCCCTCTTTTCTCCAAAAAAGGCCCAGCCACCTGTAAGATTTTTTGGCCCAACAGGTCTGTACCCATCCTACTTAAATGCAATCCGTCTCGCCCATACAACTCTCCTTGTCCCCAGAATGAATCCCAGTGGTCAATAAAATGTACTCCCAAGTCTTTACAGTGCTCTCCCAGCTCCTCGTTTAGTGCCATAATCCGCGAGTTCCTCTCATTCCCACCACCCATAACGGGGAGCACCCCTGAAACGATGATCCGAGCATTCCTGCTAAGTAGCTTACTAATTAGGTCCTTGTATGTGTCCACCAAACGAACTGATTTCCTCTCCCTGATGTTATTGGACCCCACATGTAATACCACTACCGGATCAGGCCCCGACCCAGCTACAATACCGTCCACTCTATCCCTCAGGTCCTCCACTTTAGCCCCCGGAAAGCACAGAACTGTTCTATTTTTACTGTCCGGACCACAGACAACCTTGTCGATCCCCCGAACTATGCTACTTCCCGCAACCACCAACTTACTTTTGGACCTCGCCCTATTTATCTCCTCTAGTCTCCTATTGTTTACAGCGTCCTCTTCCTCTCCAACAACCCCACTCGGAATCAATATCGGTATCGGTATCTTTGACCTAGGATTACTCCTATCCTTGTCCCTCCGTCTCTTTCCAGGCCCTGAGCTACCTGGACTACTCCCCTGGTCTTCCCCCGGATCCCTCCTCCTTTTTCCTGGCCTAGACCCCAAGCTACTATCTGTTGCAACTACCTCCATCTCCTCCTCTGTCTCTTCCGAATCGAGCACATCAAATCTGTTTCTGGTGCTGCACTCCCCACTGCCTTTGGACTTTACACCCCTATCTATCTGCTTCTCTGGCCCCCCTTTCCTACCACTTTTGGTAGTCCACGCCAAACGCTTTACAGCATTGCTCCGGCCTGGGCCCCCCTCATCTGTCCTACGTACTTTTCTAGCAGCCCCCACCTCATCACCTACCTCATTCACATCAAAGGTTCTACCCCCATGTTTCCTCTTGGAACCACCGACAACCTTCCATCCTTCTCGGAAAGCCACTTTCACAGGCGTAACTCCAGACAGCCCCGCCCTACCAAGTTTTCTCTTCAGCTCAGCAATCTCCCCCTCAAACTTAACAATTGTCTCAAGTAGGCGGAGGATTTCCTGACAGTTTGCACATACCTCTCCATATCCCATCGAGCGACAGTCCCCATACATCATAGAACACTGTTTACAAACTTCAAGCCCAATATCGCCATCGGTGGCCCCACCAACCCGGCTCTGACCGACACCCCCAGTGACCTCTGTCTGCACACCAATACTTACTCCGTTGGCACCGTTGACCTGGACCGCGATATTACACGTATTTACCTCCATACTTACCTCCGTCTGAACAGACTTGCTCGCCATCATCAAGACAAAATTACGCGATCGGACAGGGAAAATTGTAAACACGCGACAAAAGGCAACACGACGAACCGTTCGACAACTTAGCGCTCACAGTTTTATTTAAGGCCTCCTAACTTTGTCCCAGTTACTATACTAAACTAACTCCCCACAAAGTTGAATAAAATAACCTGAAAATGAAATATATATGATTAGTAAACAATAAAAATACTTAATTTCGATTCGTAACCAAGGAGACTTCTTCTGTATACTTGCGGATCGAGACAATGTTTTTACCAAGGGGCTTTTTTCCTATGGGTTTTTTTTTTCCCCAGGGGGGGGGGGGGGGGTTCCGTACCCCCACGATCATCTACCAAGAAAATAACTTGCACTGAAAATAAAACCATTAAACCTAAGGAAAATGTAAAGAAAAAAATTGATCCAAAGGTTATCCAACTCATTTTGATGACTATTATCGTGACATATTTATTAAATATGTTCATTTTCATATATTTCCCACTGGATGACGATCTAGGTCCATCACTGGTCGATTCGGGCTAAAATGTGGCACCCGGTTTGGGTCAAATTGCAGAGAACGGTTTGGCCAGAGGAGGTTGGTTGTATTCGCTTGACGCATGCGTAACATAGATTTACTCCGAGAATGAAAAGTCGGATTTGTTATCATCACTGGCGTTCTCGGGTCGAGTCTACCAAGTCCACCATCATTGCGGCTGGAGAGAATCCGAATTTGCAGGTAAGGCACGCGAACATGCTTGAAATCATAACTGTTCATTTGTTCCAAACCGCGATCTTATTATCTACTTTGTTAAACATTGTTGTAACATTTTAGAGGTGTGAGGTGTGCAATATGAAAATCAAAGGTTTCCAGTTTCTTGTGTTACAAAATAAGTCGGCTTGTCAGTTATCCACATATCCGATGTCGCCATCGCCGGCCATTTTCTGTATTCTTGGTGAAGCCACTGAAGCGATACGACTGACGACGGCAACGTTACAGTGTCTCTCATAATCTCATTTTGTTTCTTATCTCGGACAGATGAAAACTGGACTTTACTCAGCTGTCCGAACTCCGCATTGGTTTGTAGTGTGATGTGGCGAAAGGCCATTTGTATTTTTTAATTTTTATTTTTTGTGGTTTGGACTTTGGTGGTGGTGGTAGTTAAGCGATTTGAACGTAGTGGCTACCACTCTACGTTCAGATTCTTCCCATTCAATCCTATAGAAAAAGTTCCCATCAAGTTTTTAAACTCTGCCCAATTGTAAGGAAATACGTGTACTATCAATTGCAGCCGGTAATAAGGGCGAAAGCTTGATATATATTCCTAATTTCGAGTTTTGAGTTCCCATAAAAACTTGATGGGAACTTTTTCTATAGGATTGAATGGGAAGAATCTGAACGTAGAGGGGTAGCCACTACGTTCAGATCGCTGAACTAGTGGTGGTGACAATCTGCATGGAACTTCAACTAGTCGCAGAAGGATTTTTATAAATAAATATCGATGGCTACCGAAGTCCGCCCAGTATAACTAAAACTTGCCTTTAAGGGCCTATATAAGTAATGAAATTTTATTTTGAAAATTCTCGCCTCTGATATTCCTTCAATTCAAATTAAATGTACATCAAAATGAAGGCTGGGATGTATAGAACACGAAACACAAGTGTAATCAACTCATAGAGTCGACTGTAGGCACCACTGGTTCCTAGAAGTCTGCTGCCGTATTCACACCAGAACTGATAATTTAATAATATTTCACGAAAACAGCTTGTGGCCAAATGTCCTTTACATGTCCAAGAACAAAGCTAGGGGATAAAAAATCTTCAAAACACTGCGACAGAGCTGCATTGGGGAAAATTCCAAAGCCTGGGGATAAAAATTCTTCAAAACACGGCGACAGAGCTGCATTGGGGAAAATTCCAAAGCCTTTGCTTTTGTTTCCATATGAGGGGTCCTACTAATTACTGACCAAAACCATCCAAAACCGACCAAAAGTGCTAATTACCGACCAAAATACCGACCGAAACCCAAATGAGTACCAACCCAAAAAATTAAATGAGTACTGACCAAAAAAATCTCAAAGGTTTTTAAGCAGTTATTTGTGGTGGCGGACACAGGTGCTCGGCACAAGCTGAGAACTGTAAAAAAATTATATCTAGTAAGGATTTTTTGGATCGTTTGTTTTCACCTCCCTCAGTAGATATAAAATATGAGCTGGTATTTTATATCTATTAAGGAGGTGGAGAGAATCGATCCAAAAAATCCATTTTAAATGTCAGTTTTTAGAATTTGCAGTTTGGCGAAAACCTGTAGGTGCAGAGAAGTCCAGCCATTACGGAATCGGCCACAGATAAGTCTGCCAAAACAATTTATGAGAAGTCGGAGAACAGGAGAACTTGGCCCCAAGACGCAGTTGACCCCACCCCGTAGCAATTTAGGGCATGACAGACCGACCTCTAGTTTTTTAACACTCAGTATACAAATCACGAATACTATTCTCGATTGAGTCTCAGTCGAGAATAGTATTCGTGGTTTGTATACTGAGTGTTAATAAACTCAGTTTTTGACATGATATGAAAAATATACGCAGTTCGCGTTTGATAAGATTATGCTCCCCCCCTCCCCCCCCCCCCCCCCCACACACACACACAGGCGGCCTGCGTGAGGGGCATAATCTTATCAAACGCGACTGGCGACTTTTACTTGATAACCTGCAGATTCATTCAAGGGACGAATAAAGAGTGACTATTGATCACACTCTGAGAAGCAGGGCCCAAAAACTGCAGGTGCATGGGCTGACAGGTCAAGTTTTTAGAGGGATTTTCCCTGACTCGGAAGGGGGAGGCTGTGGGGGAGGGGACTAAGCTTGACAAGTCGGAGGAGAACTTGGCCCCAAGACGAAGTCGACCCACAAGAGAAGTCGGGCCCCAAAACTACAGGTGCGTGGGCGTACAGGTCAAAGTTTTTAGCGGATTTTTTTTAGGGGGAATTAGCTCCAACCAACAAAGGAGAAATCACAATAAAAAATAAACAACGCTAACAATTAACTGATTTTATTACACATGTACATGTACAACAAGCTGAAGTTACATTCCTGTAGTGCTTTCCAGTAAACAAATATCAGAAAAAAATTCTAAAATTTCACCTACTATTGCCAACAAAGCTTGAAATTATTTTGAAACTATTTACTGAAAAACATCTTGCGTGTTTTCCAGTAAATTGTTGCAAAATAATATGAAAAAAATCTCAGAACATTTGACCCATACCGTTTAGCTGGAATACTGGAATACATCTTAACAAAAACACATTTTGAAGATACATACACATAGCACAGTGGCACAATAGCACATTCGAAATAGCACAATAATACAAAACAAAAACGTTTTTTTTTTCGTTTTCCAACAGGAGAACTTGGCCCCAAGACAAAGTTGTAGGGCTGCACGGTATTTCGATAAACCGATATATACCGGTATTCAAACCAATATCGTTTGAATACCGGTGTAATTACAAAAATATCGGTTTATCGTCATTATTTATTTACCCACAATTCAAGTTTCAAGACGTTTTGAGTTTTTTAACTGTAGCTCAGAATGAATAATATTATCGCTTTACCAAAGCAAGCGTCCACATGTGCCCATGTAATACACAAATTCAGCAGTTGAAAAAATAATTTCCAAAAATTTCAACAAAACTATATCATGTGACCCCCCCTCATTGGAACGAGTTCAACGAAATCGTTCCAATGAGGGGTCACATGCTATTGTTTTGTAGAAATTGTTGGAAAAATTTGATTTAAAATACTAAATTTTGATATCGTCTACGTTGTGTAAAGGTTTTTCGAACCGCATCATTAAGGCATGCTGATTCGTTCCGACTGTGATGCCTCAAGTCTCGATTGTGGTACTTATGTTCAGATGTCTGAACAGTTTTCGATATACCGGTATACCGCGGTATTTTTGTGAATACCGATACCGGTATTTTGTTTTGAATATCGTGCAGCCCTACAAAGTTGACCCCCATAACAATTTAAGAAAGGTCGGCTCATGAGAGAAGTTGGGCCCCAAAACTTAAGGAGTACAGACGCACAGACCAGTCAGTGCGGATATAATTCAGACAAACTTAAAAGTTGGAAATTAAGATACATAGCACAGTGGAACAATAGCACTTTTGAAATAGCAAAATAATGCAAAACAAATGAGTACATAAAAATAACAAATAAACTTTTACATTTTTACATTATAATTTTGCGTTTTGAAACTTGCTCGCTCGCTATGTTTTCATTTTTTCTGCCCTGGGTTCTTGGCGATAGTTGGAGTCTTTGGAGCACGGAGCTGACCATTCCGTTGAACTTAGTGTGTTGCTGCTTTCTTTGGGTTTCATTGTCAGAAATTTTGGGAATAATTTATTCTTTTCGTCGTCAGACTTTTCACACCATACACCATGAGCCACTACTATTGTCTTAAGTTGCGCAATCACCTTTTAAAAAAAAATACTCTTGTAAAAAAATACTGTTTAAACAAGTTTATCAGATTCGTTTCAGGAAACTCTGTTCTACTAATGATTTCCAACATAACATAACTAACTAGCGAATGAAATAATTGCATAGAATAGGCCACTCCCAATTTAAAAACAATATGAACCAATGAAATAATTATACGGATTCAAGAGAGACCAGAACAATACACAGCAATGATCATGTATTGACATGTAATCACAGCACTTGTGATGAAGCCAATGTAGAAAAATGTTGGAGGTTTTCCTTTCATTTGAATTATTTCCTGAAGAAAAGCATTGTCATTAATCATGTTGATCATTGTTTGAATGTCGTCAGCGTTGTTTTTTCTATGAAATGCAGTTCCACAATCTGTTTTTTCGCGGTTTACTGAACTCTTGGCATTTTGAACTTGCTTCAGATTACGTGGCGCATCAATGGAGTCGTTGAGAACTAACTTTGTGTATACATTTCTCGGATTGTCATGTTCAACTTGCTGACAAATTTGGCTCATAGTTCTCTCATCTGTTCTTACATATTCATTTTTGGTAATTTTTGCATTGCCGTGAAGACTAGTTTCATTTGAAAATTCGCCAAAGTACTCGGCTACTGCAATGTCTTTATTGAATTTGGACGGTGCGTGATCCACCCACGAAACACGTTTCTTATAATCACTTTTCCTTTTCAAAGTGGCGTAGAATCTCCTTAATATTACTATTGCTTCCTCTGTTGGCTGTGGGTCCAATGCAACCCATTCCCCTTTTACTTTTGTTTTATACAGCAAGTTTTTCAATTCAGTGACTTTGTATGTTCCCCCATCGGGATAAAGGATTACCCTTTTCGTTGATGAAGAACTTGATGACCATGTCCCGTAGTCATCCACGAAATTACTGCGACTGCCATTTTTTCTTCGTTGTGTTAGAATTGTTTTGTAGCACGAAATACACATTTTCTTTGATGCCTTTTGGAATAGAAGTGGGTCTTTCATCTGGATCAGCAAAACTTTGTAGAAGTGTGATTACTGTGTCAATATCTAATAATCGACCATTTAATTCTTTAATATATTTCCTTTCAATAGAACCATAATCAACACTGACAGCACTTTCATTTGTTACATCAGAGTTTTCTACATTTACAACACTAATTTCTATTTCTGGCTAATGTTCAACAGAAGATTGCGACGGAGTTAACAACTCTGCTTGATTGGTGTGTGAGGGTGAATCAGTGGTTAGATCGATAGTTTTGCTGTCATTTGGAATATTTTCATCAAATTTAACGTGTGGTTTTGTAATTTCCGTTGCACCACTGGTAAGATCTACAATGACCGGTGTTTTGTTCTGTTCAAGAAGCGGCACGAAATAAGGTCGCCATGTGATATCAGACTTTGTAAACAGAACATCCATTCGTGTCCAAAGTAAATATCTTCCCGTGGAACTAACATGCAGCTTTGAGAACTCTAACATATGCGTCTACCAGGCCATTTATTTGTGGATAAACAGATATGATTGGTCTCTGAATAACAGATGCTAGTACTTGTAGTGTAAAAATACATGAGTACGAACCATCCGATGCAGTGGCAAGGCATGCCTCCTCAAAATCTGGTGCTGTCAAAGAGAATTCTTCAAATTTGCTGTGTTTTTTATAAAAAAAGTGAGTTTGAGACTACAGTCGAAACCCGTTAACTCGAAGTCCGCGGGACTCACCGCGAACTTCGAGTTATCCGGGTGTTCGAGTTATCCGTATTTGGGTAATCAGATGATTTTGACGGGCGAAGGGAAACAGAACATCATGATATAAAGTTACTGTAGTTAATGGTTGCTCAGCTTTAACTCGTGCCATAAACATTTGTTTCAGCTTTCAGTCACTCTGAATTGTTTGTACAGGAAACAAATCTTGGAGATGTGTACTTTGTACGAAAATAAATCATAACTTAACCCTCAGTTTGTTCATCTTATTTATTTAAAAGTATTAAAAATAGGAATGTAAAAATAGGAATGTACATAACGAGGAATGCTACAACAAATCGGGTCGGCATGAATGCGGACAAACAACAAAATCATAGGGTCATAAGCTATGTTTTAAGATTAAAATGTAAAACTTCATAAAATTCCAATGGTGCTTTCTTTGAATAGCACTGGCCATTTTGTTCTGTGACGTTCATTTTTCTCGGACAGGATGGGGGGGGGGGGGGGGGATTTTGAAAAGTTTTTTTTTTCTCAAAACATAGCTTATGACCTCTCACTGGGGCGAGCCTAGCGAACTCGGTCCAGTGAAGGGTCATAAGCTATGTTTTAAGATTAAAATGTAAAACTTCATAAAATTCCAATGGTGCTTTCTGTGAACAACACTGGCCATTTTGTTCTGTGACGTTCGTTTTTCTCGGACAGGATGGGGGGGGGGGGGGGGGGGGGGTGGGATTTTGAAAAGTTTTTTTTTTTCTCAAAACATAGCTTATGACCTCTCACTGGGGCGAGCCTAGCGAACTCGGTCCAGTGAAGGGTCATAAGCTATGTTTTAAGATTAAAATGTAAAACTTCATAAAATTTGAATGACGCTTTCTGAGAATAGCACTGTGACGTTCATTTTTCCCATTGCATATCTACACAGGTTATTTAAAATAATTAGTGATTACAGATTGTTTTTTATGCACACTATTGAACTGGTCCTTTGACAGCTTGTCACTTATTTTTGAGAGTTCTTCAAGTAGCTCTTCTGACCCTGGCGTAGCCTGAAGATAACCCCTAATCGCGTCACACCCTGACAGAGCCTCCTCCACAGAATAACATTTTTCTACTTTATCACCACTGGCATCATCACGATCATTTTCATCATCCACATTTTCGCTCTCTTTTGACGCTTTAACTTCGTCAATAATGTTTTCAACTGTCATGTCAGAACAAATTGGAATGTTATCATCTAGATCTAGATCCATGAATGTTTGCATGTTGTCTTGCGTGAGTCCGTGTTGAACAAGTCTTGACAAAGGGACATCATCTTCTGGGTCACTTTCATCATCTAAATCATCATCTGAATTTTGTACCTCCACTGTAAAACCTGTATGTTTGTAACAATTTGCAATTGTGCTTGGCATTACGCAATTCCACGCCTGTTGCATCAGATGGAGGGCGTCTAAAACAGACAATGTCATTTCAGTTTTTTGATCAATGGCACAAATGTAACGCATTAAAACACGTTTCCTGTAATGGACCTTCAAATTTTTTATTATTCCCTGGTCCATTGGCTGAGTCTTGGATGTCGTATTAGGGGGTAGAAAAATCAATTCAGTTGCTCGGAGTCCTTCAGTGTGAGGGTGTGCAGGACAGTTGTCGACTATCATTGCAATCTTTCTTCTCTGGCGTTGCATTTTCTTATCCACTTTCTTTACCCATTCATTAAAAATTTCTGAAGTCATCCAGGCTTTTTTGTTGGCTTTGTATTCTGTAGGAAGAGACCGAACATTTTTGAAATATCGGGGATTTTTAGATTTGCCGATAATCAACAGTGGTAATTTATCAGTCCCATTCATATTCGCACACACCATTGCCGTCAATCTTTCCTTGCTTTGCTTTCCTCCATGGCAGTCAATTTGCTTAAATTCCATCGTTTTATCTGGCAACAGTCGATAAAATATGCCCGTTTCATCTGCATTGTAAATGTCTTTGGGTTCATACTTTTCCAAGATAATTTTCCGTTTGCTGAACCAGTCGTCCATTTGTGGTGAGTTCATATCCACAGCTTTTGCTTCACCACAAACTTTCTTGAAGGCTATTCCATGTCTCTCCTTAAATCTACCCAGCCATCCTATAGATGCTGAAAAATCTGTACATTCCAGTTTTTTTGCAAATTCATCTGCCTTCATCTGCAACAGTGGACCCGAAATTGGCAGATTTTGGTCTCTGGCAAACTTAAACCACTTAATCAGGGCCGACTCCACGTCTTCAAAAGTACTTCGCCGCATTCGTGCCCTTTTAACACCAAATGTCAGGTATCCTTCCTTGATAGTGTCTTTCTTTTTTTAATCCAAGTCGAAAGAGTGTTGGCTGGAATGTTAAATTGTCTTGCAATTTCTGCTTTTGATTTCTGTCCATTCTCTACCATAAGTATGGCCTCGTACTTTGTCTCTATACTTTTTGTTTCGAGTTTCCTTTTCACTCCCTTTCCACCTGTTGCCAATTCCAATTTATCATTCTTAGACGGAGTTTTGTCAGAGTCGACTTCTTTGCCTGATGCATATTGCTCCTCTCGTAATATTGACGTTGCCAGAGTTTCCATTTTTCAAACTGAATGCTGAAGGAAAAACCCTCACAGCTTTTAAACATTATCGTCAGCTTGGACACAACTCAATCAAGAATGTTTTTTTTGAAAAT
This sequence comes from Pictodentalium vernedei, assembly GCA_031216915.1. NCBI lineage: Eukaryota > Metazoa > Mollusca > Scaphopoda > Dentaliida > Dentaliidae > Pictodentalium > Pictodentalium vernedei. The sequence goes on from CM062289.1 coordinate 262,583,322, forward strand.
TAATCAACGAAATCAACTCACACAGAGTCTTTTTTCTTTGATCACAAAAACAACAAAGATGTGTGATTAATGTTTAGCAGGCTAATTATGACTCAAATCACACACAGTCAAAATAAGAACACCGGTAATCCGTTGTTTGACTACTGCTATTGTTCCGCTAATTGATTTGTCGCCTATTCATCAAAAGGAGTCAATCCCAAACAATGGCGTTTCTGATTTGCAAGCAACTTCACACCTCGACTGACTTCGAGTTAAGCCAGTCTAATTTGCACTGACTTTCTCATTTGGGCCCAGGTAATTACTTCGAGTTATACCAGTTATTCGAGTTATCCATATTCGACTTATCAGGTTTTTATTAATACTAATTGCACATAGATTTTTTCGGGACCGATGACTGACTTCGAGTTATCCGGGTTATTCGAGATAACCGACTTCGAGTTAACAGGTTTCGACTGTATCTCAATGCATGTTCTGACTCTCAGTTCCTTTGACATATTCGCAGAACTAGTTAACGCAACTGACACAGCATTGAACAGGCAGTTTCCGTCTCCACGCACAGACACTGGAATGCGTTTTTCACTCCCACACATACTTGAGTATTTGTCAACACGGTTCATGGTTTCATTAAAATTAACTGGAGTTAGCTCTTCCAATTTGTGAGTTTTACTTAAATGTTCGACCATTAGCACATCATCGCTCAGCTGTTTGATACCTTTACGTGCTGCTCCACCCAGTCGAAGTTCAGCAAATTCATAAAAAACAGAGCCGTCATTGTTTCTGAAGCATCTTTTGCAGCTGTAGGGTGCACGAAGATTTCCCAATAATTTCAAGTCACTGTTACATAATTTTTCACACTTAGAATGCGACCACTTTCTACAAAAACCACAGTATATAGAGTCACCTTTGCACTTACTACTACAAACCCCACAGGGTCATTTATTTTTAAGTCCCCTCCTTGACATTGTTGCTCTTTCATACTAGCTTGCGGTTGTGTCAGCTCCAATAAATATTCCCATATTTATACTCCAAAAAAACCCCCTTGAATTGGCGGCACATCTTAAGATTACAGAAAAAAAATACTGAAGTTCTTGTTGTTTTATTGTGGGGAAAAGTCAAAAGATCTTTTGCGGCATTTAATGTTGTTTTACAGAAAACAGTTTGTCGTACCGACTGGCTAAAAGTAAAGTCATCACAGTAAAAACATTGTGAGGCTTGTCATTGTAGAAACAACAGTCATATCAAGAAAGAAGCAAGCAACAGTACACGCCATACATACTGAATGAAACCACTTCCGCTGACAAAATACAATGATATTGCGGCACATTATTATTTTTTGGTCGGTACTCATTTAAGTTTTTGGTCGGTACTCATTGAGTTTTGGTCGGTAATTAGCACTTTTGGTCGGTTTTGGAGCCGAGTGCCGAGCACCACAAATAACTGCTTAAAAACCTTTGAGATTCTAAAAAATCATATTTTTTTGGTCGGTACTCATTTAATTTTTTTGGTCGGTACTCATTGGGTTTTGGCCGGTAATTAGCACTTTTGGTCGGTAATTAGTAGGGCCTCGTATGAGTATACTTTCGGTTTCCGGTCGACTTCATCGGACAGAAAAAGCATGTAAAAACAACGCCGTCTAAAATCAAATACTGAAAAAGATCGCCTTCATACAGTATGCTGTTATTAGATAGAGATTGCACAGTTGCCATATTCAATGCATGGTATCATGATACCTGTTGAAATTTCTTAGAATTACGATTTTGTTTTTCGATGGAAATTAGTGGTAACAAGTGATTTGCGCATGTCTGTCGAGCATGGAAACCATCCTCAATAAAAATGCAGACAGTGTTGTCCTTTTCCAAAATGCAGTCCTATCGCTGTATTCGAAAGTGTTTTGAATACCTAGCTTTGTTCTTGGATATATGAAGCACATTTGGCCACAAGTTGTCCTATGAAATATTATTTTATTATCAGTTCTGGTGCGAATATGGTAGCAGACTTCCAGGAACCAGTGGTGCCTACAGTCGACTCTGTGAGTTGATTACATATGTGTTTCGTGTTCTATACATCCCAACCTTCATTTTGTATAATTTGTGTATATTTAATCTGAATTTAAGGAATATGAGAGGTGAGAATTTCAAAATAAACAAAATTCCATTACTTATATTGGCCCTTAACAGCATTTTCGAAGTCAAACATTGAAACAGTCTTTATTTTTCATATCTAGAGCGAACGTTTGTAACACTCGTTCTTCAAATTAGTTGGGTTTTTTTCAAAAATAAACTATTTTCAAATGCTACCAAAGGTCAGGTCACCGATGCCAGATGGCCACTCTAAAAATACAGGTTCGTGACATTTCGGTCTGGGACGTATCGGCCGGGACGTTTCGGCACCATATTTGCAGTGCTGCCGCAGTTAAGACTTTTTTCTGACCGGTTAACCAGCATGTTTGACCGTGGTTAACCGCATTTAAGGTACCTACTAGTATATTTGTAATGTGTTCTTGCTTCAACTGTAACTATTACCGGCCAATGTTATTTACAGTTAAAACTAGAAGTCCTGTCATGAAATGCGCACAAATAGCACGTTGATATGCGTGTTAATGTACGCGTTGAGGCCCAAGTAAAGCTATCAAATTCTGTACATATGGCCTGTGCACAAGCAGTGTTTCAGCCAATGGACCTCCGGGTAGCCCGGAGGTCCATTGACTGAAACACTGCTTGTGTTTGCTATGAGTAACCAAGAGAACTTGCCGTGCTTTGGATGCCATTCAATATGGCAATTGCGCACAATTCCAACGCGCAATTAAGCCTAGATAAGCACACTATTCGTGACAGGACTTCTAGTTTTAACTGTACATTGACCATAAATAATAATAAAGAAGTATTCTATTTAGTCGTTGTTGGTCAATCGGCCCATGTGTTTACATCAGTGCGTGTACCGGAAATCAACAGGTTTGTGGGGCCAATATGGATGAAACCATAAAAAATACAAAATCATCAAAATAACAATGAAAAAATAAATAATAACACATTAAATGTTTGCCAGCAATACCTGGAGAGACGTATTTATTTATTCCATGAACTCCAATTCACTGGTGTGTAATGTCTGGTTATAAATTACGCACACATGCACCAGTTAAAGTTAGTTTCAATGGCACCATCAATGCTTAAGTGGGACAACAATTTGAAAATAATTTGTGCTGTAACCTGCGCATTTGTTGTATTTTTATTGGTTTTTCCGGAACGTTCTCACATTCCGGAAAAACCAACTTAATCACAACAACTGCGCAGGTTACGGCGCAAATGGTGCTCTGATTCTGAAACTATGAAGTTTTAGTCACAAACGAGCATTGGATTTTCTTGACAGGGATGAAGACATTGGGGTGATAAACAAACAACGAAAAACAAATAAATGCGAGTATTTTTTAAATCTTTAATAATAATTTTCCTTTATTCTTTTATCTTATTCACCACGTGGTAACTTGTGAAAACTTACCTATTTCCGTTGCATCTCAAACTGCCCCAAATTGGCAAAACGTAACTTGCAACTAATTCTTTTTGACTGCATATATTTAAAAATGTGGGTGCGACTTATACATGGGCTTTAGACAAAAGGGAGGAATTCCAAGTGTGAGTTTGGGGTGCGACTTATACACGGGGGCGACTTATACGGTGAGTATAGTGAATGTAAGGTTAACCAGTTAAAACATTTTCTTGACCGCTCAAAGTTTTAACCACAGGTTAACCGGTTATCCGGGTAACCATGGCAGCACTACATATTTGGCCGAAACGTCCCACTTCAGGAGGCCGAAACGTCTCACTATTTAAACTTTTACCAAGTCATTTTGGCCCAAATAAATAAATATTTGCTTATGAGTCAATAACTATTTTTAAATATTATTCAACATTTGCACCTCAAGAGGTTTTTTCACAGGTCAGTACATAATTAAACACAGTGACAAGAGGTTAGTTATCACTTATACAGATGATTCTTAAGTTTGGTCTTCGCAGCTCAGTTTGTGTTGAAAAGCAGCAAACCATCATATTTCAAATTTGAAAAATGACTAAAGGAAGCTTGGAGTAAATGGGAGCGTGTCCCCCGCCCCGCCACTCTCTTAAATAAATTTCTTGTTTGGCAGTGACTAAAACAAACTACAATTATTCGATTTTTTACAGAATTTCATTTAATTTAATAAATTGACAGATAAGTCTGTAACATTGTTATATATTTGTCTCCAGTAATTTTGTGTAATTATTCATTGAAATGGCTCCTCTTCAGCCTTTTCCACGAATAAATGCAAAATTATTACATTTTTTTACCAGATTGCATTGAATTTAAAAAATTGCCAGATAAGTCTGTAACATTAATTGTTATTAAACTATTACATTTTTTTACCAGATTTCGTTTAATTAGCTCACCTGAGCGAAGCTCAAGGGGAGCTTTACTAATCACTTTCTGTCCGGCGTCCATCGTCGTCCGTCCGGCGTTAACTTTACATTATCGACTTCTCCTCCTAAACCACTAGCCCAATTTTATTCAAATGTTGGCTAAATGTTTATTACCTAATGCCAATTCAGATTTGTTCAAATGAAGTTGCCCCTCCTCCTGGGTGGTGCCACGCCCCCAAGGGGCACCAAAATCTTTGTAAATCTTCTTCTCATGAACCAGCAGTAGCAGAGACTTGATATTTGGTGTGCAGCTTCCTTTTGAGGTGTAGACTCAGATTTGTTCAAGAGAAGTTTGTGGGGCTATACTTGACGTTGTTATGAGAGGGGCAAAATTTTTTGCCCCGCCCAAAATTTCTATTTTCCAAACCGAGAGGCTGATTTGAACCAAATTTTATGTGAGGGCTTATTGGGTCATGAGTACTTGATTTATGCAAAAAAAATTTTTCCCGCAGCCCCGTGGGAACCGCAGGAGCTAAAAATAGAAAAAATTTAAAACGCCCATATCTCCAAAACTACACGGCACTGAGAATTTTTATTTGGTGTGCAGCTTCCTTAGGACCAACAGAAAGGATTGGTAAAAAAAAATTGCCATCGGTTTTATCATAGGGTACAGTTTCGGGACTTTGAAAAAGTGCTGAGTCAGCACTTTTTAACACTGTAGGCAATGGGAAAAACATTAAAAAATCTTCTTCTCCAGATCCAGCAGGCAGAATCTTTTCATATTTGGTATGCAACATTGTAGGGTGGATCTGATTCAAGTTTGTTCAAATCGGCCCCCTGGGTTCATATTTGGGCTCAGTATAGGAGCCCGATTTCGAACTTAGTGCATTTCAGGCAAATTTATTAAAAAATCTTCTTCTCCAGATCCAGCAGGCAGAATCTTTTGATATTTGGTATGCAACATTGTGGGGTGGATCTGATTCAAGTTTGTTCAAATCGGCCCCCCTGGGTTTATATTTGGGCTCAGTATAGGAGCCCAAATTTGAACTTACTGCATTTCAGGCAAATTTCTTTGAAAATCTTCTTCTCCAGATCCAGCAGGCAGAATCTTTTGATATTTGGTATGCAACATTGTAGGGTGGATCTGATTCAAGTTTGTTCAAATCGGCTCACTAGATTCATATTTGGGCTCACTATAGGAGCTCGAATTCGAATTTAGTGCATTTCAGGCAAATTTCTTCAAAAATCTTCTTCTCCAGATCCAGGAGGCAGAATCTTTTGATATTTGGTATGCAATGTTGCGGGGTAGATCTGATTCAAGTTTGTTCAAATCGGCCCCCTGGATACATATTTGGGCTTACTATAGAAGCCCGAATTCGAACTTAGTGCATTTCAGGCAAATTTCTTAAAAAATCTTCTTCTCCAGATCCAGCAGGCAAAATCTTTTCATATTTGGTAAGCAACATTGTGGGGTGGATCTGATTCAAGATTGTTCAAATCGGCCCCCTGGGTTAATATTTGGGCTCAGTATAGGAGCCCGATTTCGAACTTAGTGCATTTCAGGCAAATTTCTTAAAAAATCTTCTTCTCCAGATCCAGCAGGCAGAATCTTTTGATATTTGGTATGCAACATTGTAGGGTGGATCTGATTCAAGTTTGTTCAAATCGGCCCCCTGGGTTCATATTTGGGCTCAGTATAGGAGCCCGATTTCGAACTTAGTGCATTTAGGCAAATTACTTAAAAAATCTTGTTCTCCAGATCCAGAAGGCAGAATCTTTTGATATTTGGTATGCAACATTGTGGGGTGGATCTGATTCAAGTTTGTTCAAATCGGCTTCCTAGATTCATATTTGGGCTCACTATAGAAGCTCGAATTTGAACTTAGTGCATTTCATGCAAATTTCTTAAAAAATCTTCTTCTCCAGATCCAGCAGGCAGAATCTTTTCATATTTGGTAAGCAACATTGTGGGGTGGATCTGATTCAAGTTTGTTCAAATTGGCCCCCTGGGTTTATATTTGGGCTCAGTATAGGAGCCCAAATTTGAACTTAGTGCATTTCAAGCAAATTTATTAAAAAATCATCTTCTCCAGATCCAGCAGGCAGAATCTTTTGATATTTGGTATGCAACATTGTGGGGTGGATCTGATTCAAGTTTGTTCAAATCGGCTTCCTAGATTCATATTTGGGCTCACTATAGAAGCTCGAATTCGAACTTAGTGCATTTCAGGCAAATTTCTTAAAAAATCATCTTCTCCAGATCCAGCAGGCAGAATCTTTTGATATTTGGTATGCAACATTGCGGGGTGGATCTGATTCAAGTTTGTTCAAATCGGCCCCCTGGATTCATATTTGGGCTCACTATAGAAGCTCGAATTCAAACTTAGTGCATTTCGGGCAAATTTCTTCAAAAATCTTCTTCTCCAGATCCAGCAGGCAGAATCTTTTGATATTTGGTATGCAACATTGCGGGGTGGATCTGATTCAAGTTTGTTCAAATCGGCCCCCTGGATTCATATTTGGGCTTAATATAGAAGCCCGAATTCGCACTTAGTGCATTTCAGGCAAATTTCTTCAAAAATCTTCTTCTCCAGATCCAGCAGGCAGAATCTTTTGATATTTGGTATGCAACATTGCGGGGTGGATCTGATTCAAGTTTGTTCAAATCGGCCCCCTGGATTCATATTTGGGCTTAATATAGAAGCCTGAATTCGCACTTAGTGCATTTCAGGCAAATTTATTAAAAAATCTTCTTCTCCAGATCCAGCAGGCAGAATCTTTTGATATTTGGTATGCAACATTGTGGGGTGGATCTGATTCAAGTTTGTTCAAATCGGCTTCCTAGTTTCATATTTGGGTTCACTATAGAAGCTCGAATTCGAACTTAGTGCATTTCAGGCAAATTTCTTAAAAAATCTTCTTCTCCAGATCCAGCTTCAGAATCTTTTCATATTTGGTAAGCAACATTGTGGGGTGGATCTGATTCAAGTTTGTTCAAATCGGCCCCCTGGGTTTATATTTGGGCTCCGTATAGGAGCCCAAATTTTAACTTAGTGCGTTTCAGGCATATTTCTTAAAAAATCTTCTTCTCCAGATCCAGCAGGCAGAATCTTTTGATATTTGGTATGCAACATTGTAGGGTGGATCTGATTGTGATTCATGAACGTATTTATTTGTAAAGTTGATAGAATCTTAGACAAAATTTGCAGAAAAGATCTACTATAGAAGGGGTGGTATCCAGGGTGAACCGTTTACCCAAATCTAGCAGTACTAATGCATTATTCACACAAATCTTCGTTCAAATTTTATGACCCCTCATTGGAACACATGCATTCAGCTCATTCCAACAAAGGTCATATGCCATGTTTTCGAGACAAAGGAATAAAAATTTTAGTTATTCATGAAATTTTTAGGCAACTGTTGTCTGTTATTCACATTGCTTCATGAAATTTCAGTACTTTTAGAAGTTACCTCAGTAATCAAGGGTTAATTCCCCTTAATTAAATGTCGCCTCTAAAAAACAACCACTTTGCATATCTTACCTTTTTACCAGCATAACTGCCAAAACTTGTCAGCATTCTTCGCAAAAATCGCTATTCAAATTTTAATTTTTGTCTCTTAAACATACATGTACTTATCGCTTGTAAATACCCCATTGGAATGAGCTTTTTGAGCTCATTCCAATGAGAGGTCGCACACCATGCTTTTTGAGTCAAAAAAGCAATTTTTTTAGTTATTCCAGAATTTCGTACGTAAAACACAGCTTTATGACTTCACATTAAAATGAGCTCTCTAAGCTTGTTCCAATCAACATTCACGCACTATGTCTTTCACACAAAAAATAAAATTTTCCATTTGTTCAGGAATTTTGTTTGCAAGAACACTCTTACCCCCCCCCCCCCCCCCCCCACACACACATACACACAAACACAGACACACACATCTAAAAGTTCGTCAGCAAAAAAACAGTTACTTCAATTTTTAAATGCATTATAGGAACAACTTGCCTAATCAAATTTAAATACTTTTGCATCATTCTGTATCTAGAACAAACCATTTACCATATCTTTACGCAAAATTCTCCAGCATCATTCACAAAAAAACACCATTATTTATATATTCACATTTCTGTCTCAAAAATATACCTGATCTTCCCATACCCCTATTGGAATAAGCTGTTTGAGCTTGTTCCAATGATGATAAAAAAAAATAAAATTTGTGAAAATTTTTGTTTTCTTGCATGCAAATATATACATGTAGCACATGGAAGATATCCACAGTTGGGGAGAGATGTCCAAGGCTATCTCTTCACATTCCTTGTTTGTGCTTCATGCTAAACCAGTTTGTCTGCAGAGATAAATTTGCTTTATTAAAAATCATTGGAGATTGGCCACACACCAATGATTTTAAATAAAACTAATTTTAGGTAACAAATGTTGAACTTCAAACAAAATCTATCACTCAACCAGTTAATGTTGATGAGGCATGACATGGTGAAGGTGACCTAAAATACTTCTTAGAGTCACTTTGTCAGGTGAGCGATTAAGGCCACGTGGGGCCTCTTGTTTAATAAATTGCTAGATACGTCTGTAACATTAATTGTTATCTAAATTTGTCTCAATAATTTTGCGTAAATATTCATTGAAAAGGCTTCACTTCAGCTTTTTCAACGATTAAACGGAAAATTATTACAATTCTATCAGATTTAATATAATTTAACGCATTGGTAGATAAGATTAACCCTAATTTTTATATATATATGTCACCAATAAATTCGTGTTCGTTCACTGAAAAAAAGCTCCACCGCAGCGTTTTCGACGAATAAACGCAAAATTATTACACTTTTTCAGATTTAATATTATTTAAATAAACTGGTATTATCACCTGTTCCCAAACATTGGCAAACCACTTCCCATGTTGATGTTGCAGATAATCAACCAATGGAATAATTGATGAACTGAGTATACAGGGCTCGCCTTGAGTAAAATGGTCGGGGCCTAAAAAAAGTGCCCCACATATTGAGGTCGGGGCTGATTTTCCATTCTGTCCATTATTGTTAGTGTTTTTTTGTGGAAAATGTCGGGGCTTGAAAAAAAGCCTCCAGCAAGTGCTCCTCGGGGCTGATCTCGGGGCCTGGGCTGATCAGCCCCGACTCAAGGCAAGCCCTGAGTATAATGCGGGAGCCACGACTTCAGGGCTCGCCTTGAGTAAAATGGTCGGGGCCTAAAAAAAGTGCCCCACATATTGAGGTCGGGGCCTTTTCGGGGCTGATTTTCCATTTTGTCCATTATTGTTAGTGCTTTTTTGTGGAAAATGTCGGGGCTTGAAAAAAAGCCCCCAGCAAGTGCTCCTCGGGGCTGATCTCGGAGCCTGGGCTGATCAGCCCCGACTCAAGGCAAGCCCTGACAACTTGTTTTCACTGTAATCAGTGGGGCCAAGAAATAGTAACAAGTGTGCAGATTGTCGGGTAGAAAATCAGTGTACACAGATTGTCAGAGCATTCTTCAGTTGAATCTATTTTATTTACGTTGTCTCTCCACACTCTTTCTGCGAGGCCGAAATGTCCCAGGCCGAAACGTCCCGATCCCCCAAAATACCTACTGTTGCACTGTAAAGCATGATTGAAATCGGACAACCCTAAATTACCCTAGGGTGGATGTTTATAAAGCTGGTTTTTTTCAGTAAATTTGGAGTGGGGGACTAGATTTTCAAAATGGGGTGGCCTTCGGTGGCATTCGGTATTTAGTAGGACCCCTAACAATAGCGTCCTTATCTGTGGTCATTGTACAAACTATTACCAATCTTCAGTCTGAAAAGACCAGCTTTTCATCACAATATTGTCTCAAATGTATGTGACCTTAAACACCAATAAATAATAAATAAATTGTCTCAAATGGTTATCTCTAATCTCACTGTACTAACAGCAGGATGTTATTTGGATTTTCCTGAAAGGAAAATCTATTTGTTATTGCCAAGATTATTATTTTTTTTTTTTTTTTTCGAAAACGGTCTTTAAGATTTTTTTCAAACTTTGCACGATCAATGACGGCCATGAGTTCTAATAAATAAAACCATCAGTATTTGGGGGATGTTTCTTGGTGGGCAAAAAGGCCCAAAGCTTCGTAGGCCAATATCTCATGAATGAAAAAAGCTGTCGACTTAATTTTTTGACAGACTTGTCAGAATTGCTCTTTTCTAAAACAAATATAATCGGTATTTTTTTCCATTTTTAGCTCAACTTTGACGAAGTCCATCTGTCCGTCCGTCCGTCCGTCCGTCCGTCTGTCCGCACGTCAACAATTGGCTATGGCTCGGGCTAGAGGTCGTATTTATGAACCGATCTTTACGAAACTTCTTGTGTACCTTTGTTATGACCCTGGGACGGGAACGAGTGTTTTTAGGTGTGGTCCGAAATTCAAGATGGCTGCCAGTGGCCATTTTGTACCGATGATGCAAAAATCAGTTTTTTGTACAGAACTTCCGTATGAAAGTTCTGATTTGAATAAAGTTTTGTATAAATGTTTAGTACCATGGGATACATCACATATAATACAGGTTTTTTTCTCCTGTGTAAATTATGCAAATTAGTCTAAGTTTGATTTATTTAGTGTTACTTTCAGAGCTGTAAGTGCCAAGCTGCTATGGCTTGGGCTAGAGGCCGTATTTATGAACCAATCTTTACGAAACTTCTTGGGTACCTTTGTTATGACCCTGGGACGGGAACGAGTGTTTTTGGGTGTGGTCCGAAATTCAAGATGGCTGCCAGTGGCCATTTTGTACCGATGATGCAAAAATCAGTTTTTTGTACAGAACTTCTGTATGAAAGTTCTGATTTGAATAAAGTTTTGTATAAATGTATAGTACAATGGGATACATCACATATAATACGGGTTTTTTTCTCGTGCGTAAATTATGCAAATTAGACTAACTTTGATTTATTTAGTGTTACTTTCAGAGCTGTAAGTGCCAAGCTGCTATGGCTCGGGCTAGAGGCCGTATTTATGAACCAATCTTTATGAAACTTCTTGGGTACCTTTGTTATGACCGTGGGACGAGAACGAGTGTTTTTGGGTGCAGTCCCAAATTCCAGATGGCTGCCAGCAGCCATTTTGTACCGACGATGCCGAAATCTGTTTTTTGTACAGAACTTCCATATGAAAGCTCTGATTTGAATAATTTTTTGTATGGATGTTTAGTACCATGAGATACATTACATATATTACAGGTTTTTTTCTCGTGCGTAAATTATGCAAATTAGGCTAACTTTGATTTATTTAGTGTTACTTTCAGTACTGTGAGTGCAAATCCCAATACGGCTCGGGCTAGAGGCCGTATTTATGAACCGATCTTCACGAAACTTCTTGGGTACCTTTGTTATCACTGTGGGACGAGAAGGAGTGTTTTTGGGTCCAGTCTGAAATTCAAGATGGCCGCTAGCAGCCATTTTGTTCAAAATTAAGTGCAATCAGATTTTTGCGCAGAACTTCCAAATGAAAGATCTGATTTGAATAAATTTTTGTATGAATGTTTAGTACCATGGGATACATTACATATAATACAGAGTTTTTCTCGTGAATAAATTATGCAAATTAGGGGTTCGGGTGGGACTTAGAAAATTTTGGTCCAAAATCCGGAAATTAGTTTTTTGTGTTTTGATGCATTTTGGTCAATTTTAAGAAGAAGAAGAAAAAATTTTAGTCTGAAAATATTTTGTTTGGGACTGAAAATTTCCACACAAAAATAATAATCTACAATGATTGGTCTTAATCTGTAGTCCATTACAGTCACCTTGTAATTCTTTTATTATTGTTGACTGGGCCAAAACAAATACTAATTCCTGTCATATTCATTATTCAGTTGTCTTGGTCACAGCAAGTACTAATTCCTGTCATATCCAAGTTGAGCTACAGAGTCATTGACTCTTTCATTTATGTTTTCTGCCAAAATTTTTCACAAAACGGAAAGTTATCTAAAAAATCGGCCATTTTGGATTGAAATATCGAGATTTAAATATAAAGAGCCCTCTAAAAGGGTTCCAAATTGAAGGAAGTAATACCGCTTTATAAAAAAAATTGAAAGAATTTTGTTTTGATTTTTCGTTAATCCAAAATGGCGGCCAAAAAAATCGGAATTTTTTTTTTTGTTTTTTTATGTTTTGTTCAATTTTGAGACGAAAAAAAAATTTTTTTTTTTACACTGAAAATTTTCGGTCCGGTTCGGACTTAAGAAATTTTCAACCAAAATTCGGAAATTTTTGTTTTTGTTTTTTATGTGTTGTTCAATTTTGAGACGAAAAAAAAAATTTTTTTTTTTTTTTACACACCACCACCAAGAAACGAAAATTGGTCTTCAGACTGGTACTTTGACCTAATTATACTGTACTACCGGAGTGGGTTAAAAGCGGCGGTGATTGCGAATGTGTAGCGCATATATAGGTAAAAAGATTCCCCGTAGTTTGGAAGCACAATTTTGTTGCGTTTGCCTTCGGGCGGTCGCCAAAAGTACACTCTCGGCCTTTCAACGGTCCATACACCCTCGTTTTGGCATGAGAATACTCGGCGTTCTTGACTCGTATAAGGATTTTGTGATTCATATGGTATCATTCACGGTCTGTTTAAACCTTTCCCCACCCCATGGGAATAAGGTTTTATTTCACTTGGCTTCTGATGGCTGGAGAACTACCACTCCGGTTCAGACTTTTCGACCAAAATCCGGAAATTTTTGTTTTTGTTTTTTATGTGTTTTGTTCACTTTTGAGACAAAATTTTTTTTTTTTTTTTACACAACACCAAAAAACGAAAAATCGGTCTTCAGACTGGTACTTTGACCTAATTATACTGTACTACCGGAGTGGGTTAAAAGCGGTGGTGATTGAGAATATGTAGCCCGTATATAGGTAAAAAGATTCCCCGTAGTTTGGAAGCACAATTTTGATGAGTTTGGCTTCGGGTGGTCGCCAAAATACACTCTCGGCCTCTCAACGGTCTGTACACCCTCTTTTCGGCATGAGAATACTCGCCGTTCTTGAATCGTATAAGGCTTCCGTGATTGAAATGGCAACATTCACGGTATCTTTAAACCTTTCCTCACCAAATGGGAATAGGGTTTTATTTCACTTGGCTTCTGATGGCTGGAGAACTACCACTCCGGTTCGGACTTTCAGACCAAAATCCGGAAATTTTTGTTTCTGTTTTTTTATGTGTTTTGTTCAATTTTGAGACAAAAACAATTTTTTTATTACCTGGAAATTTTTTGGTCCGGTTTGGACTGAAAATTTTTGATCAAAAAACAAACTTTTTTTTAGATCACCACTTTGACCTGACAAAACTGTACTATGAGGCTGGTTAAAGTGGCCGTTATTCAGAATTTGGATGTTGAGGCTCTTCCTCCACCAGTAAAACTATCCGACCCGACTGCCCAACCCCCACCCAAGGCAAACACGCATTAGACTCTACAGACTCTGGCGTCCAAGCCAGAAAACACGTCTGAAAAACCTTAATCATTTTGCACCCGGCGACCTCAATTTCAGTGAACGTTGTTCATAATGTTACATGGTATTTTGTATCCTAAACTGAAATCGAAAGTAGAACACTGAGAGTCTGTTATTTTTTATGGGAATATGACTCCATCTACTCATCCTCTCCCCCGTCCTCACTGAATTTGATGACGGTGGCAATTCCGACGGTATTGCCAGATTGTTACTAACTGTGTAGACATTACATAGCGACACATCCCTAATTAGCTTGGCTGCCATTACCGGAACGGACTGTATCAAATTTTTGCGGCAATCCACAAAGAGATTTGGAACAATTCTCACACGTGTACGGCTCATCATTACAAACAATATTTATGCGAACCCTCAAAAACTTTGCGCGAACCGTCGGGGATTCCGAAGCAACCCATTTTTCGTTCGCGTATTTTTCAATTCAGGCGACCTCCAGGCGAACCAACCAAAAGATCGTTCGCTTAAAAAGCAGGCCTATTGTGTTAACCATTGACTAAACACAGAGCCATGACAATCCTCAAATGAGGCATTATGAGGCTCTAGAATAGTTATCAGTAGTGCTGGGCGGTATTTCGGTATACCGATTATAGTCTGTATCAAATCCATTACCGTCAGTGATATCGTCAGATTTTTTTTTAATCGGTATACCGAAAACACGGTATTACAGCGATATTTACAGCAGCAACTCCTGTGGTGAGCCACTGAGTCAACATTCCCCAGGTTTTATACTGTCCTTCTTCAATTTGTGAATTACAACTTGAAAAGGGCGGTGAACTCAGGTGAACTTGTTTCATTTTAACAAGAAGAAGTTGCAAATTGTTCGATATTTTGGGGACAGAGCTAATTAAAAATGGAAAACCTTGCCCTTGGGCGATTTTGTGTGAAGTCTTGAAAAGTATCTCAATTGCACATCAAGGGAGCTAACTCTAACTTTCCAGGTCACCAAGTCCGACTTTCATTCAAAATTGCGATCAAAATGGAATAAAAGACGACATTAAATTATTAATCAAGTGGACTTTTTCGCAGTTGTCAGTAATATTCCCCACAGAGAACTCTTCCTGGCAATGGGGCTTGTTCATAAAGCTCCCAACAGAAGTTGGGCCGGTGTTCATCACCGTTAGATGTTTGGTTGCCATTAACAATTTAAGAAAAATTTCAGTGGTTGATTCTGCGTTTTTGGGGACGATAATACCGTATACCGCAGTATTTTTTATGAATTACCGCAATATTTTATTTTCCAAATACCACCCAGCCCTAGTTATCAGAGACTCTTATTAAAAAAATCGGGAAGGGGGACCCCCTCCACTACCCTCCCTCACCTCGACGGGGCTGTGCATTTTGGGTATGCCCAATATATTACGGACTTTGGGTCCAAGTTCGAATTAGCCTTAGGTACAGAATTGTCCCCTCCTCCCCCCATCTCCCCACACGGACACCCATGTCGAATTTTTAAATAATGCTGACTTCGGGCCGTGGAAGTTGCCTTCTGGTACCACGTTTCAATTTCAGGCTTTCACCATAAGAGCTCGCGGCATAGATAAATAACTGAGAATTATTCATCTACCCTGCGATGTACATGTAGATAAGAAGCAACAGGAAGGGTTGGGGAAATATGACCAATGTCTGGTGGAATTCCCCTAAAGTGACAACAGAATACATGATTGGTTAATCTTGATTTTAGGCCTACAAATGTTGTGGTCATACAAATCCATGTTTGTCATTGTCAGAATGGCAGGAGGGCCATAATGTTCCGCCTAAAATGGGTCCAGGTGGGCCATTTTTGTTCCACCTCAATTCATTAAAAGCGGGCGACTTTCTTGAGTTGACACGAAGTTAGTTGAGCTTTGCCAATCCAGTGAATAGTGATTCCCACAAATATCAAATAATTTACCTTGGGTACCGGCAAGAAATTTGGTGAAAAAAAACACCAAAGAATAATACATAGTGGTAAATATATTGGAAGAATTTTTACTCAATAAAGAAATATTTTGATGTGCTGTTATTTCGAAAACAAAACGTTTCAAAAAACGGAATTGTGAAAGCAAGAAAGGAAACTTGGAATGCGATGCTGAAAACAAAGCTCTGCACATCAAGGGAGAGTACTCATCACAATTCTCTTGCCAAAGCCATCTGTTTCAAAAACGCATTGTCATTCACTTGACGTGGTAAGAAGCCTCTGCGCTGCTCAACATGGCGTGATGACAATTTGTGTCTGTCACATTGAGAGATGCTGGCACTCGGATCTAAATACATGCATTTATGACAGAGAACAGTTATATTCAGAAAAATATGCGCTTTTAGATTATACAGGCTAGGCATTTGATTTACTGCCAAATGTCGTCCACTCGTTGACATTTAATGAGGTCGACATAGTAATAACTCGCAGTGTGAAATGTCTGTGGTTGTTTCAATATATGGAGCCTTGGCGGTCAGTACAGAATTTCATTAGATGCGACCTCTGGGAGCTGGCATACTGCATAGCGATCCTGCCGACATTGCTGCTGTTTTGATTCAGTAGTGTAGCCACGGAATTAAGGGGAGGGGAGAGGAGGGGGTGCAAGTCCCTAAATGTTTCCCCCCTCCCCTCCAAAACTAAAAATAATAAAAATTGACCCAGTGCAATTTCATACAACATAGAGCCCCCACAAATGCTCTCCAATATAGGGCAGCACATGCTACAACTGCTCAGATTGAATCTTATGAGTACTGAACTTTGCAAAATATTCTCGGAAAGACTTTGTCCTTACTAGGAGTCTATGACCCTCTGGACATTACCCCCTCCGCAAATTTCTCTGTACTAACCCAGAAACCCGACAACGACGTTCCAAATATTATGGTAGTTATCACACTTTTCTCCTGAACAATAACTGCTGGTCAAACGAGAAGACCCCAGTGATTTACATCAAACAACAGGGTTTCTGTAAAAAAAAATCTTAACATTATATCATCTATCGTCAATGTGTTAATAGGCTCATCAAAAATCCTTTTTTCTGCGTTCTTCTCAATTTTGAGACGAAAAATAGGAGGAAAATCCTGTGTATTGTGCGGGCACAATCACTTCATCTAGTCATTCAAAAATATTTTTATCCACTTTATGTAAAATAAATGGATTTAGGACCCAGTATATCTAACTTCAGGAAACTGAATTAGCTGGAACTGAGTTATCACAATCAGTTTTATTTAAAACAGTTTGATGAAGTGGCCACTGGTAACAACTCTCCTCGGCTGACAGGATATGAGCTGCGATCGAATCTGAAAATAGTTTATTTCTGAAAAAAACCCAACCAATTCGAAGAACGAATGGCCATTGGCAATTTTGTCTTCAATTGGAAACACCATTTTTTATCCTGAATGAAAGTGACATCAAAGGCCATCTGTAATCTCATTAAAATAAAGGAAATATTTTTGTTATTAGTTTTATCAGCTTGTGTAAAATAAATAGATTCAGACATCAGTAATTCATACACCAGAAGACTGAATTAACTGCAATTACGTTTGAAACAGTTTGAATTAGGTGGTCATCGGTAACACTGGTCTCTGCTTGCAGGTGTAAGCGGCGATCGAATATGAAAATCTAGTTTTCCAGCACCCCCCAAACAATACCAGGGTTCAAACGACTCTGGAGTTCGAAGGTCGGCTAGTCGGCCCCCCAAAGTCGAGTCAACGTCAACTAGTCAGGGCTTTCCTGTTCCCGTAAATTTAAATTTTAAAGTTGATCATCGGATGTACAAAAAATTAAGTGTATTTTTTCGGGCTGCAAGTCCACTCGACAATCGGCTTCTAGCACATCAGAACACATGAATTCCTGTGTGCATGTAAACACTAGTGCTGAAACGAATATTCGAATTAGAATAGCAAACAACGCTTATTCGAATACAATTTCAGTATTCGAATATTCGTTTCAGCACTAGATGCTAAACTAAGCAATAAATTCTACAAAACTGGTTTTAACTGAATTCATTGGCTGGAGTGGCTTCCAAATTACGATACAATTAATGGGTCTAACTGTGCGATATAACTGAATCCGATGCCTCCATGTGCTTACACCAAACAACCGGAGCCGCAAAAAATAAATTGGTCTAAAAATAAATCTTTGGTGTTCCAATATTCTGTTCTGTCAAATATTTTTAAGCGAAATTGAACTTTTCCCCCAAAATTCCCTTGTATATTGTGGTCTAATAAGACATTTCTGCACTTTGTTATTGTGCTAAAAAACTTTTTATTTTAAATATCATTTTTTAATTTTTTTCAAAAAATTTCAATAAAACCATATCATGTGACCCCTCGTTGGACAAGCTCGTTCCAACAAGGTATCACATGATATGGTTTTGTTGAAATTATTTTGAAAAATACTATTTTTTCAACTGCCGAATTTGCATATTACGCGGGCAGATGTGGCCGATTCGTTGGGTAAAGGGTTAATCAACCCCCCAATGAAAAGCTAGACAAACTATAAACAATAGCCTCATTGAATATTAAATGCATCACATGACCAAACAGTGAGATTTGTTTGGTCAGTATTAGTATGTGCACTACGTAATACAAGTTGTAAAAACTTCATTCAGTAGTAAATATTATTATGTGACGTTTTGTTTTCTGACGAATCCTATTACAGCAACATTTACCCAAAATAAGAATGTGTTGAAAAAGCTGAACATTTGTAGATGTACTTCTGCTGTCACAGCCTGTCAGCGTTAATTAAAATGACACAACAGTTTGCAGGCATACTGTTCACACCTCATTTTTGTGTTTTAATCAGTGTAATGGAATCATGATTCTTGACCAGTAATTTAATCTATTTTCTTGAAAATTAGAGAGGCACGAAAAAGAGAGCTTCTTGTTTCCAGTGCAGAAGCGCGAGTGCGATAGCACATCTCAAATCGAAAGCACTGAATTAATTTTAATAGAATTAAATTTCTTAAAGGAACACAAAGTGGAAACTTCAAGGCATTCGAGAATACACTCAGGCGACTAATCGACGAGTGATTCACTAATCGGTTAATAGATTTGTGTAGTTAGTTTAAACAATATTTTTATTCAGAATTGAACATGATATAATGCATACATAAGATTGATAATGTTACATTAACTGTACAGAATTTATAATAAAAGGTATGCAGTACAGCAAGACATGTAGAAATAGTTGACAATATCAAAGTAGAGGATTCGGCAGAAAGCACTTAGCTTATATAAGCCGTCTCCTGGAACATTTCTAAAATAGCAAAGTATATAGGTGGTTGCTAAAACTGAGTAAAATATTGTTTGAACTCAATGTTGTTGTTGGATAGAAAGAGAAAAGTGAGAGAACTAGGGAAAAAAGAGGAAAAAAAGAAGAAACAACAAGAAAAGCACAAGAGAAGAAAAAAAAATTAAAAGAACAAAAGAGAAAGAAAAAGAAATCAAGAAAGGAAAAACTAATGGAAAAAAAGACGCAGAATAATCTGCAGATGAAACCAACTTGAAAGCAGTATTACATACCAGAAGCTATCACATGAGTGTAGTCT
The DNA here is from genome assembly GCA_031216915.1 of Pictodentalium vernedei. Lineage (NCBI taxonomy): Eukaryota > Metazoa > Mollusca > Scaphopoda > Dentaliida > Dentaliidae > Pictodentalium > Pictodentalium vernedei. Next base: position 262,602,719 of record CM062289.1, read on the forward strand.
ATGACTCTATTAATGAACAGTACCATCGTCGCTAACAGACAAGAGAAGAGTCAAGAGTCCACGCCTGGACTGTTCTCACCACTCTTCTAGCTCCGAGGAGTTAAAAATTAATTTCAACAGGATACTGTTGGTACGGAGAGACGGTCCAGGGGTGGACTCAGGGCAGTCCGCGGTATACTTCCCCAGGAGGGTTAATGTCCAAAATGTTATTGTGATGTATTTGCTGATGCATATACGCCTGTCGATATACCATAATGGAATAAATCTACATGTATACTGCAACTCAGTGAAAGCGCCCACTTTGCATGATATATTCAAGCACGACTCTGAACACAAGATAGTTGTCAGTGATGCTCAGCTGCTCAGACCCATACAGGAGCATAGAAAGATCAAAGGTAAACGACAATGTATTAATTGTTAGACTTCGTACATCTGTATAGTTTGTACAGGACAGAAGAAAGTGTTCAGTTGTTTCTATGCCACCACACTGACACAGAGGTGAAGTGGAGAGGTGATTATCATACAGATGGGCGTTAACACCGCTACAGTGCAGACGCAACCTACAATGGTAAATTTGAGCTGCTCGGGATTTGGCCCCAGCATAGAATGTGGCCGGACGATGATTGCCACCATTTAGGAACCTTCTGAAATTTATGATGGAACAATTTTCCCTAACCGAGACGGGCAACATATTCCACTGTTTGGTAACATCTGGGAGAAACGAAGACTGGTACAAACTAGTATGACACAACGGAACTCGGTGGGTTTTATTTGATCGAGTATTGTGGACTACAATTTGTGGTGAAGACTGATGGTCTAAGTAACTGGTGGTAGATTTGTTTAGTACTAATCGCGTCGGCATCGACTAGTCAAAAAATCGTTTCGTTTCAACACTATACATAATGGTCATAATAGTTTGTGGCGTTATTTCATCGAATATTCGAATACGAATCAAATATAGTCCACGAATATTCGAATACAAAAATTTGGTATTCGTTTCAGCACGAGTAAACACACAGGCAATCGTAAATTCTGATGTGCTTCCATCCGAGGTATAAGTATTTAAACAATTGGAGATTGTTGTTCGTCACAAATAAATCGAATAACATCATGTTTCTGGGGTGAGTTATTTTCTGTAACAGTCACCAAGTGATTCTCACATGTTAGCGGTATTCAAAAGTTGACTCTATCCACAGTGAACGGCATTCTAAATTAAAAGCTATTTATGTCGTTTTTAATATGAATACCCCTGGGAAATGAAACCAGGGGTGAACTGAAATTTTCGAAAGTAAATCCTAACAACGGATTCTATATGACTGTATTCCCAGTCAACTACCAGTCGGATATAGCTGGGACATTGTGAAGAACAACCGGAACTCCGGCAAGGAGTAGAGGCTTAATTCTGCTTCTACATTGCTCGGACCACAATGAAATGATGTTGATATTTATCTTTTTCCTGTTGCTGAAACGGTTAGCGGATAACCGGTTTGCAACCGGTTATTGGTGTAACCGGTTGGAAAAGCTGTCAACCGGATAACCGCTATACCTATAGTTTACGGGATAGCGTCGGGAAAATAAATAGTATCTGACCGTGATACGTTATAATTCTTTTGCTGACGCAAGCATTGTCAAAGCTGCCAAACAATTGTTGATTTACAACGATGTGTACTCAATGTAACATGAAAGGGTTAAGGTGTTAGAATGTTCAATGAACAGTTATTGTGGTTGCTTGGACTGTCAGGCAGTGGATAAATGTTTGTAACAAACTGCCAACAGTCGAGTGCACTGCAGGTTGTTTCCTGCATGGGCAGCAGTGAGCATGTGCCTGTCACTGTAACATAGTCTTGTACAGACAAATTTGACATTCTTCTCTTTGATAAGGTGTTGTTAATTGCAGATTATAATGCAGAAAAAATCCCCCAGTGCAAGTAATGGTGCTTCCAAAATAAATTGACTGTTTGGTTCTTTACCAACGTGTTTCAGAAAAAACAAGTTTTGATTTTATTGAACTGTTTAAAAGTATGAACATATGTCATAAAAAAAAATATTTTAAAATTTGTTTTTCAATGATGAGAGTTGGACAACGAGGGGTTCTCGGGCGGATTATTGTCGTTTTGTACACTGACTGTTTGTATGCAAACAAAGACGTTTCGTACATATATCAAAGGACATTTTGTTCACAGGCAAATTCTATAGGGTTTTCAGGTATTTTTTATTTCAAATGATAGACTACTTACTTTTGTAAGGTATTATAATCCAATATAAAAAAATTCACATTTGAAATATCACGGAATAGAATTTAATACGACCAACACCACCACAACATGTCATACATTTGAAAATATTGTTAGGAAATAAAATGAACCGCAGATTGTAAAAACATCTTTCTTTGATGAATAATCAAAACATTATCATGCGAGCTCAGTGATGATTAATCAGCTTCGATCAGTTCTTATGATATGTAATCACAGCATTGTTATTACACTGGAGTCTGTCCTTGGGCAAGACACTTCACCCCCATTGCCCATCTGGGGGCACGGTGACATCGTGGACTAAGGCATACTGCACGTCAATGGTGCACTTGTCTTCAACCAATGCTAACCCTGGTGGTTTGGAGTTGGTATGTTGGGGATCTGACAGTTGCTTGCCATTGCTTGGTGGTTCTCTCTGGGTTCTCCGGCTTCCTCCACCTGTAAAACTGTCATAGTCATGATTAACCACAGTGCAGAAATATATGACCTTAAACCCCAATAAATAAATAAATAATTACACTGGAGTCATAATTTGCACATGAACACATTAAAATGATTAATTTTCAGTACATGTACAACATTTTTATTACTGCAGTGTTAAATACCAAGTATATCATCATGTAGGGATGCCTCCCCCATCTCACCTTACCCTTAGTTTAAGTAAGACAACTTACTGAGACGTCATGTAAGGATGACACGACCCATGCTAAGGAGGTAACTTGGGAATTCAAAGTCCTAAGCCCCATCCGCCTACTTATAATTATAATAAATATTTTCCAGTATGTTCTATTTGTATACTGCACAAAGTCAGACTTACCTTTGTAGAACTTTATATTTGTATCATTCCAGTATGTTTTGTTCATGTATTTATATAAATATGTTAGTGCAATAAATTTGTTATTTTTACTCATGGGTTGTTATCTTTACTTGGCTCAAGACAGTCATAACCCAGTGTACGACACGTCCTAGCTTGTGTACGAAATGTCCTAAATGGTTTGTGTACGAAACGTTCTGAAACGCCCATGCACAAAACGTCCAGTCCCCTTTTGGACAATGAGACATATAATAATTTCTTAACACACCCCTTTCATGACTCGCAACATATTCCCGCCAATATTTCATTGCGAGGAATAAGTAGATGTAAACGTGTAACTGTTTGTGACATTTGTCTTAGCAGAGAACAGAAAAAGATACTAAAAAACTTAGGGGTACATATTCACTCTATGATATGATTACATCAAATTCAAGCCACTCGAGGTGAGAGGCTCTTTGCTAATACAGTTGATTATGCCTAACTACAATTTACAAACTGGTTGGAAAATTCTGAAGTAATATCATTGACAATCATCCCTCACTTCAAATGCACGCACATGGGAACAAATAGCACACACAAACTTTGTTTCAGGTGCGCGGCTTGTCGCATGCCTGAGACTTTCAAATGGCAAGGCCTGGTTTTTTGATGGGACAATGCAGGGTGACCACAGTTATGATGTGTGAACGATCGTTTCCACATCGACGATTTCTGTTGGCACTCGATGGTAAATCATGGTTTTTGTTTGTTTACTTTTTGCGAAAGTCAGGTGGCAGTGTTTTGAACTGTTTTCTCGCCATTCCTTATTGATTTTGCATCGTAGACAATACAATAAAACCAGCAGTTGAAATTAACGGATATCCAGTTGAAATCTGGTTGTGCCTGACGGTTAGCAGGTTACAAAAATTGGCCAACCGTTTCAGCACTAAAAGGGTGTGTGATATAAACTTCGCCTTTATACCAGGCGGATGTAATATAAAATTAATTAGGGATGATGCATGTATGTGCATTTCTGCCGTCTGGAGGGCTCCAGGACGTTTCATCCCAAAACCAGTTCGTCCCGGAAAGTAATTTGGTGAGATACTACGTTTTAAACGTGGAATGACGATCACTGTCGATATTTCGGATTATATATTTATTAAGGTGTAACGACACTTTAACAGCCAAGGTCATATTGCGCCGGTGACAATTTTACGGGTGGAGGAAGCCGAAGTACCCAGAGAGAACCACCAAGCAACGACGATCAGCTGCCAGCTCCCTAACATCATAACTCCGCACATAAGCACAGACAGGGTTAGATTGGTTGAAGACATGCGGACCATCGACGTGCAGTACGCCTTAGTCCACAGCGTAACCATGCCCCCATGTGGATAATCAGGGTTAGGTGCCATGCCCAAGGTGAGAGTTCAAATCGATCGTCACCCATCCAAGGACTCACCAGACTCGACGTTGCCTAACTTCGATGATCTGACGAAAAATGATTACCACTCCGCCACCTCACCCTCATATTTTGGATAACCGGTTGACGGTTTTTCTAATCGGTTAGGTAGCTAACTGTTTTCAAACCGATTATCCAGTTAACCATTTTAGTACTAATGATAATTACAAAATACACAATACTCCATGCCTGGAAATAATTTTTTTTGATGCATCGGTCATAATGACCGGCTCCAAAATGATCAGATCGGTCATACAGTAACCCACGTCGGTCATATTTTTTGGCTTCCAAATCAAACATTAACTAGGGCTAAACCCATGTAAATTATGTTGGGCTAACGTAACGATATACAAAATATTATGACCTGCCTGCGTTCAATTTTATTGAAATGACACTTAACTTTTATAACATGAAACTGCATGACGCGGATGTCTTCAGTCCATAAATCACTTTTTTTTTTCTTAAAATAGAACAACCGGACTCCAATGTGACAATTTCTTTGCAATTGAATGCTGAACATCTCCACACCTGGAGCCTGAATGTCTCGCCACTGAGAAATCTGGCACCTGGTCAAAACCAACCCCATCATTTTCGGCACCAAATAAAATCGGCACTTGCTCATCTGTCACCTGAGTTAAAACTGGTTATATTTTTCTGGAAGTATTACTGAATTACTGTAAAGCTTTCCAGAAATTATGACAAATTCTGCTCACAGTCTTCAAAGGAAGTATATCACACAAAGGAAAGGAAAGAGGACGGGATCATCTGGTTCTATTTGAAGAACATACACGGAAAAAGTAGAGTACAAATGAGTTTCAGTTTCGATTGCGAAAGGAGCGTCTCTCTTTTATAAATCTGTCTTGTGTTTTACTATTTTGTATTTGTATTTATTTTAGAGAATATATTTGAATATGGAAATTAGTCACCATCAACATCCATAATTAATGATTCAGAACACAAGGTCTCATGTGAAAAATGAATATACTTGGGAGAAAAATACACCGGTCGGTCATTCATGACTGGTTGGATACTGTTAGCGCCGGTCATATCGACGTTTCGTGCCGGACACTGGTTTTTGTTGTCTGAAACTTACCGCATGGTTTCCTGTTGTTCCTATATTAAGAAATTAATATTGCCATGCAAACATAATAATAATAGATAATTACCCTCCACATCATTATTCGTAAATGGGGGAAAACAGATGAATGAACATCATTTCGTCCGATGAGTATCTGCATTCTAATATTTAATTACCACCTTTGTCAGTAGGAGGTGCGACTTAATTACTGTTGATTGCCTGTTGTAAGTACCGGTACTGAATATCAATCTGCCGCCGCGCCTTAAAATTCTGCAGAAATCTCGATACACTACCGTGCATCAGATGTGATTCTCTGGTGGTTTGCTGCACTAACCTAATGCGCTATTATTTCAAATTAGTGCAGAATACAGGTCAGGACTTCTAGTTTTAACTGTACCCTTGCACATTGATTCCCGGAAATGATTAGTAAATGAGTAAAAAATCTACATCTATATAAATCAAAGTATATATTTATGCCCCGATGACATGAAAATAAATGTTGGGATGAAACGTCCTGATATTTGAAAAAAAAAAAAAAATTTTGGACGAAGCGTCTCTATACTCCCAAAAGAATTAGCATATTTGCAAAAAATTTAAAAAAGATTTTTCTCCAGAACCACTGATCAAAATCTTTCGATATTTGGTATACAGCATCCATAGGGGGATCACATTCAAGTATGTTAAATTAAAAATGAAGCCCCTTGGTTCATATTTAGGCTCAGTACAGGAGCCCGAATTTTTAACTTGGGGCAATATGGGGAATAATTGTTAAAAATCTTCTTCAGAACCACCAGTCAGAATCTTTTAATATTTGGTATACCTCTTCGTTATGAGGGTCAGATTCAAGATTGTTCAAATCAAGTCCCTCAGTTAATATTTGGGCTTCCTTTGTAAGCCCAAACTTTACCTTAGTGCACTATGGTAATAATCTTTAAAAATCTTCCTTCTTCAGATCCACCAGTCAGAATGCTTTCATATTTGGTATACAACATCTCGTGTGTGTGTGTGTGTGGGGGGGGGGGGGGGGGGGGGGGGGTAGGGAGGGGAGGGGGTAATCAAGTTTGTTCAAATCAGGTCCCAGTGTTAATATTGGTATACAGCATCCTTTGAGGGTTCAGATTCAATTTGTTCAAATAAAGTCCCAGGGTTGATATTTGTGGTCCCTCTGAGGGGGGGGGGGGGGGGGGGGGGAGGGGGTGATTAACATTGTGCAAAATTGGTTTTATTCTCAAAATCTTCTCCAGAACTACCAGGTAGAATCTTATGATATTTGGTCAACATCCTTTCAAGTTTGTTCCAGTCAAGTCCCCCCTAGGATGATATTTGAATTACCTAGCTTTCCATTACCGCAAATCTGGGCATTATTTCTGTGGTAGCATCCCAATACTAGAACAAAATCATCTGGCATTGACTGCAGAGATAAAAATAAAGAACTTCATTCCTCTGTTGTGTTAACTGGCCACAGATGGTAATTAAATCCTTTTTAAACAACTTTGGTCAGGTGAGTGCCTCGAGCCCCATTGGGAATCTTGTTTTAACAGCTATCTCAATTTTTATATTGGCAATACTTTCGTAATGGTATGCTTCCTTTTCAACATTGCCCAACATGATTGCTGTTCAATTTGAAGGTGAGTAGCTCAATGATTAGAGCATTGAACTTCAAACCGAAAGGTCCATTGGCCACATCTAGGGATAATTCGGGGACACCTGTCCATATATACTGCAGGCATAACCGAAGGCAGTAGAGACAGAACTGACAGTATAATTACCATACTGAATGCAATGGTTTTAAAATACATGAAAGTTGAACTTACTGTAATGCCTCCATATGCTTTCCGCATACCTGTCCTGTGCTTTTTTCTGTCAGAATTGCCTCAGGGCTATTGTTAGTCTGCTAAAGTATCCTAGTTCAGGATGTACGGACACTTGCCCCATGGACATTTGCCCAATAGCAGAATGTTCATTTGCCACGCATGGACAAATGCTCCACGGCAGAGACCAGCCCAGAGGCTAAATTTAGGGAGAAGTCAATTCTCCCTCCCAAGGTTTTAAGGAGAAGTGAGGTGAAAATAGGGAGAAGTGAGCAAAAAATATTATTTCCACGGACATCTACCCTGATTGCTAAAATTGAATCCGACATTTGCCTGGATAATATAGAAAAACCTTCTAAAGCATACATTACTGGCAGCTTTCATGTTTAAACAAACAGTTTCACCTTGTGATTGCCTAGTAAAGCCTAGTATTTAAAGCATAATTACTCAGATGGCTTCATAGTTGGCTTCTCTACAGACAGCTATCATTAGCGATCACTGGTAAGATTTGCTCGGTAAGGTAGTGAAGCCTACTCACATTACCGTCATCTTTTCATGGGAAGTGGGATAGGATGAAGTCCACCCCTCACCCTATCAATAGCAACAATCACACAACAGTCACAATATACAATAGTACATTCTTATCTCTCTATAACTTTTGTAACTGAACACACTCAAATTTTTTTTGAAATACTCTGTAAGATAAACTCATAATAGCAGCTACATATAAACTTTGAAAAAACTAAATGTGTTGTTTTTTAGAAGTAGGAAAGTTGTTATAATGAGTAATAATAATAATGTAACCTTGTTATTATTAAGATATCATCTTTATTATTATCTGGTGTAAATGTCCATTTTCAACCGATAAATCGATTCGAGCAAATGTACTCTTGATTTTTAATACCGGGCAAATTTACGTTTTCTTGAAAAATGCAACTGAGGTAAATGTCTGCATGGCAGTTGTCAGGATTCCCTAGTTCGCGATTCAAGGGATTAGCTTCATGTTGGTTTTAGTCATTATAATTTTTGCTGAATTTCTTCTGTTTTAGCGAACATTGGGATGATGATTATATACAAATGCAATGAGTTTGGGCACCCAAGGTGGGATACTTGTTTGGGCACCCAAACCGTTATATCGGTACCAAAAACATCCTGGATATGGCCCTGTCCATGGTTTAATCCTGATCAGCAGTGACTGTGTTGCGTCCTTGGGCAAGGCACTTAATTCTGATAGACCATTGGGGCATGGTGTTGCCATGTACTAAGGCATTCTGCGCGTCGATGGTCCACTTGCCTTCTACCAATGCAAATCCTGCTTGTGTGGAGTTAGTTTGTTGGTGTTACGGTATGGAAATATTATTGATATTGGTAACAGAAAGAAATCTGAGAATCAGCAACAATAACTTTGAATTTAACTATTCTGAAATTTAATTAAAAAAAATTAATATAAAAAAAAAAAATGATACAAAGATCTTTTCCACTGATTGGTTTACAGAAAATAAAAACAGTGGTACTTATCAATTATTGAATTAGTCCAAAGTTCAGTTTGACAGAATCCAGTAATCCAATGGTGAAGAATCTTGTGAAGAAAGTTACAAGCTGGTACATATAGTATTAAATCCAAGAATGTCACTTCTGAAACAGTATCCTGTAGATTTGTAATAAAATTTTCACTTAGAAATTTCAGCAGTCTCCATTAAAATATAATAAAATGCTCTGCAAAATTCAAATGGAGTAAGAATCCAAGAAGTATTGGCGCCACGGGTAATTTCCAAATAATCCAGTAGAATCCTGGCCTTTCACAAAATATTATTATTCTGTTTCACAGAAAGTATAAAATCTCATTTCCAAGACAAATAGATTCTCTTCAAAATTCTCTTTTGGAATCAATCTTCCAAATTCACAAAGAAGCACTGCTTCTATAATAAATGCACTGTTCTGAAACAATAATAATCTCCAATGGAAACAACTGAAGTGAGTCTTTCTGAAATGGCTTTCTAAAAATGAGTTTTTGAATTCTGTTGACAAATCTTTATATAGTAACCAGATAGAATGTTCCAGAAGATGAAAATTCTTCAATGTTCTAACAGTTTCTAGAGGATTCTGTTTAAGTTCAAGTAAACAAGGTCATTGATCTACTTAAACAATTAAACAATCAACAGCTATGTGTACAATATATTAGTGTAACAAAGATGTAAACAATGGTCACTCAGTGCAAATGAGTCAGACCAGTCCGAGAATGCAGAAATAAAAATATCTATCTCAATATAATTATTCACTAAGGATATATCAGTCTCAATATAATATGGGGGCTATAACAGTTGGGGAGTATGACAGCTTCTCACTGCTGCTCAATTCTTTTCTCTGGGTAGTCTGACTTCATCCACTTGTAAAAATGTTCCAATAGGAGGTGATCCTGACTGTGGAAAGTGTCATTAAACCACAGTAAATAAATAAACAACCTGAAGGCCCATTTCACAGTGAGTTACTTTAATTTGGCGTTAACGTTCACGCCGACTCAGTTTTGCTCATGCAACCAAGAAACTTTTAAAACCCAAACATGCATTTTATCATTTGAATAGTCTATCTGCAGCCAGTATGGTTATCATAAGTATGTTTCTATCCACTGTGAACTAGAACACGCTTCCTGATTATATCAACACTAGATGTACATGCACTGTCTTTTGAACTACCCTGAATTTCTTCCCATCAGTCTTTTGTTAATATCAGAATTGAAAACTTTCGAATTTTCAGTCATAACTAGCATCGGACGCATGACCAGCAAAACTTATTGTTTATTTGATTTTTTTAAAATTCACTGTGGAGTATGTAAAAACTTGAAAATGAAATGTGATTATGTGAAACTGTTTCTGTTGCAGTCCTCCAAGATCAGAATTTGAATATAATACAGAATGTCACGAGGTGGTCCAACAAAAGACTGGGCAATAGATTGTAAGGTGTATATTGGTGACTTGGGTTATGGTGCAGCTAAAGAAGAACTGGAAGAAAAGTTTGGTCGATTTGGCACCTTAAGGAATGTTTGGGTAGCAAGAAACCCTCCCGGCTTTGCCTTTGTTGAATTCACTGACCCTAGAGATGCACAAGATGCAACAAGATCCCTAGATGGAACGTAAGTGCTAAAAACTGTCTAGAATTAACAAGGTTTCAGATTAATCTAATTTGAGCACAATAGTATAGGTATGCAGACCTTAAAATCCCCCCCCCCCCAACAAATAATGCAGTTGTGCCCAAATTATGCAGCATTTAAACATTTTTTTTCAAGTTTTGCAGTGTTTCAGCTATATATGGTTGGTCAAGATTCCCTGATGCACAGGGTGAAGATTAGGGTATTCCTCTCTACTCAAAACAATGCAACAGGTAAATCAGTGTAAAAAAAAGCCCAGAGTTTACCAGTAGAAAGCAATTTACTTCAACCGTGTCGTATGTGACACTGTTGATGCAGATTTCTTTCCACCAGCAAACTTTGTATTTTGTACAGTCGCCGTGGACTGTCATAATCCACGCGTGGACAGTGATGTCCACGTATGCGTTTACTGGGTAATAAAAATCATCAGCAGCAAAATTTTTATTAATGAAGCACCAGGTTGTACCTGGTGTTTCAATGATTAAATTTTTGATAATTATTTGATAATTATTCCTATAATTAGTGTTTGGAGTCCACTATTATTGTGCCAGTTGAAATATTGCCCACCCATGGAAAATAACCACTCCACGGCAGCTGTACTGTAAGCAGGTACTCAAAGCATGAGATCTAAAATATTCATATTTGTGGCGTTTCCTATTAAATGTTATGCTAAATTTATATTTAAATAGGATTTTGACTTGACACCAGAAAACTAAGAATACTTCTCCAGTAAATTTTAGCTCAATGAGGAGAACCATTAATAATGGCAAAGACCTATAACAAGAGGCCGTAACCTATGATTTTATGTGAAAAAATGGAAAAGTACAGGAAACAGATGTCAAGAAGGCATGAATGCCAACGGTTTTCCCTCCCACCAGATCATATTATGTGCATGCTTTCAACATGCAAGTGTCTTCTCGCTTCAGTTAGTTTCAAATTCGATGTAACCAATACTTAATCGTTTTTGTTAATAATGACAGTTTGGAAAATAAATAAATGTACCAAGGGTCAGACAGGGTGGCAGAAAGGGAAAACATCTAAATTTAAATGAGTGATAATCTGAACCAGCAATTGCTGTGACATAATGCATTGTGCGAGTTTGCATTGTCGGTAGATTTGGGATGTTTCGTCATAAAATCAAAAGCCGGGACAATTTATCCCAAGTTTCAGGCCAACTTGTGCCATCCTTTATCATATTTCACAAATGTTATAGTTTCATGAAAGTATATTTATAACTTTTTTTCTTTGTTTAAAAATAAATTCTCTTGCATTCTGAAGTGCTAGAAGCCACTATCAGGGCTTTCAAAACCAATGAGGGTACCAGAGCAAAAGCCAGTATTTTCCTTGCTCATGTTTCATATTCAGTAAATCGCAAATAATATTTTGTTCTTATAAATTTGTTTTATTACCACGGGCACTCTCCAATAATTTTAATAAAACAGATTTTGAATAACAAATTCAGACCACCAAAAATAATCTAGCCCTCAACCAGTTAACAAGAAAGGTGCTTCATATAACTTTAGTTGTTTCTAGCTCCCCTGACTGAATGTCAAGGTGAGCTATAGTTATCACTCATCCTTCTGTCCATTGTCTGTGAACATGATGTTTGCACCCTCTCCTCTAAAACCGCGGAACCAATTTCAGTAAAATTTGAGGTGATTGTTCTGACATCGCATCTTGTTCTTGTTCAAATCAACTTGCCCAGCCCCTTAGGGAGGGTGGTGGAGAAAAGCTCTCAAATTTAAAAACAAAAATCTTCTCATAAACAAATAGGTGCAATGACTTTATATTTGGTACTGAGCTTCATTAGGGGGCATGGGGACATGGTGGCATTGCGGTAACCGGTTCTTGTCAGATCACTGAAGTTAAGCAACGTCTCACCCGGTTAGTCCTTGGATGGGTGACCGTCTGAGCGATTGCGTTACACTCCTGCGTTGTGTCCTTGGGCAAGGTACTTAACCCCGATTGTCCACATGGTGGCACGATGATGCCGTGTACTAAGGTGTACTGCACGTCGATGGTGCGCATGCCTTCAACCAGTCTAACCCTGCCTGTGCTGTTACGATATTGGGGGCTGGTGGTTCTCTCCGGGTACTCCGGCTTCCTCCATTTGTAAAACTGTCACCGACACAAGATGACCTTGGCTGTTAAAGTGTTGTTAAACCCTAATAAATTAATAAGCTTCATTTTGGGGTGTAGAACCAAATTTGTTCAAAGTTCATGGAGCAATATTTGCCTTTGTAATCGGAAGGGCAAGTTTTGGGCCCCGCTCAAAATTTCTACTTCCCAAACCAGTGAGCTGATTTTAACCAAATTTTGTATTTGTATTATTGAGTGATAAGTACTTGATTTGGTCCAAAAAAATTCCTATATCCCCCTTGGAATCTCAGTAGCTGAAAATAGAAATATTTTCCAAACAACACAGAACAGAGATCTGTTATTTGGTATGAAGCATCCTTAGGGCCAGTAGAATGGAATGGTAAAAAAACAGTTGCCATCGGTTGTGTCTCATTGTGTACTGGAGAGGGAATCGAAAAAATGCTGAGTCTGCATATTTGCAAAAATTAAAAACTTTTCCAGAACCACTGCTAGGAATCTTTTGATATTTGGAAAACAGCATTGGGGGGGGGGGGGGGGGGGGGGGGGGGGGGGGCAGATCCAACTTTATTAAAAATTAAGCCCCACATTTTACATTTGGGCTTAAAACAGGAGCACTTTTTTGGTCATTAGTTCCTTGGGCCTGCATCGGGGACCAGTCGTGAGGGCGACTAAGCCAATTATGTCACCCTTCTTAGCCCAAAGTCACCTTGAAAAATAGTCACGTTCACATTTTTCTAGAGCACAGGCTACACCCCGTAGTTCTTGCCTGATATCACGAAATTTCATATGCAGGTTTGGGGTCATGTCTAGATGAGAACGTCCTCGTTTGGTCGCGATCGGTCAACCGGTATGGCTGCCCGAGCCCAAAACCCAAAAACCATTGGCACAGTCTACAGGTCATATGTATGAAGGGATTTCATTGTAACTTGGTAGGATGCCTCTGTATAATGCCTAGATGAGAACATCCCCTTTTGGTCATGATCTGTCAACTGTGATGGCTGCCCAAGCCCGAAACCCAAAAACTTTTAGCAGTCTGCAGGTCATATTTAATATGGAGTGATTTTATTGTAACTTGGTAGGATGACTCCGTATGACATCTAGATGGAAGTTGAGAACTTCCCCATTTGGTCGCGCGATCTGTCAACTGTGACGACTGTCCGAGTCCAAAACCTGAATACCTTTAGCAGTCTACAGGTCATATTTATGGAGGGATTTCATTGTAACCTGGTAGGTTGACTTCATATAATATCTAGATGAGAACGTCCCCTTTTGGACATGATTGGGCAACTGTGACAGCTACAGGGGCCCGAAGCCCAAAAACCTTTAGCACAGTCTTACAGGTCATATTTATGAAGGGATTTCGTTGTAACTTGGTAGGATGACTCCAAATAATGTCTAGATGAGAACATCCCCATTTGGTCGTGATTGGTCAACGGTGACGGCTTCAGGGGCCCAAAGCCCAAAAACCTTGAGCACAGTCTACAGGTCATATTTATGAAGGGATTTCATTGTAACTTGATAGGAGGATTCGTTTTGGAATAATGTCACTGTAACATGGTAACTTTAGTTGACAAACGTTAACAGTGAGGGCCACATTAACCCACCCCTCAATTCTTTAGTACAGTCTACACCTCAAATTATTTTTATTGAAAACAAAGCATACATGGAACAGAAATTAACGTATTCTCAATTACCACAATTCGTATCATATTTTATAATCCTTTCATAAACATTGAACATTATCCTTTTCATCAAACACAACACACAGTCAAGTTAAGCTGAAGTGTCGGTGACACTTTCATTTCAAATGCCAGGAGTTCCTTGGAAGGATCGAAACACGGAACATTATTTGATCAAATTGCATACAATGTGTCCAACATGCAAAAGCCTTTGGTGTGATAAGCACATTGAGCTGGAGGTTATGGGCTATTAAATTTTTCTATTCAAACCTTTAGCATACTCTATAGGTCGTATTTATGGAAGGATTTCATTGTAACTTGTTAGGTTAGGTGACTCCATATAATGCCTAGATGATGACATCCCTTTTTTGTCGTGATTGGTCAACTGTGACGGCTTCAGGGGCCCAAAGCTCGAAAACCTTGAGCACAGTCTACAGGTCATATTTATGAAGGGATTTCATTGTAACTTTGTAGGATCACTCCAGATGACAACGTCCCCTTTTGGTCGTGATCATTCAACCATGATGGCTTCCCGAGCCCAAAACTCGAAAAACTTTAGTACAGACTATAGGTTGTATTTGTGAAGGGATTTCATTGTAACTTAGCAGAATGACTCGGTATAATGTCGAGATGAGGACGTCCTCTTTTAGTTGCAATCGGTCAACCGTCATGGCTTCACAGGCCTGAAGCCCGAAAACCTTTAGCACAGTCATCAGGCCATATTTATGAAGGGATTTCAGTGTAACTTGATAGGATGACTCGTTTTGGAATAATTTCACTGTATCTTGGTAACTTTCGTTGACATACGTTAACTGTGAGGGCCACATACATTAACTGTGAGGTCCACATTAACCCACCCCTCAGCTCTTTAGTACAGTGTACACCTCATATAGATTTTTATTAGCTCAACTTTGGCGAAGCCAAATTTGAGGTATTGCCATGGCCCGTCATCCGTCTGCACACACGGCTCGGGCTAGAGGTCGTATTTATGAACCGATCTTTACGAAACTTCTTGGGTACCTTTGTTATCACCGTGAGATGAGAACAAGTGTTTTGGGGTCCGGTCCGAAATTTAAGACGGCCTCTGGCAGCCATTTTGTACCAAAATTAGGTGCAATCAGATTTTTGTGCAGAACTTCCATATGAAAGCTCCGATTTGAATAATTTGTTTGTATGAATGTTTAGTACCATGGGAATGGGATACATCACATATAATACGGGTTTTTTTCTCCTGTGTAAATTATGCAAATTAGACTAAGTTTGATTTATTTAGTGTTACTTTCAGCACTAAGTGCAAATGTCAATACGGCTCGGGCTAGAGGCCGTATTTATGAACCGATCTTTACGAAACTTCTTGGGTACCTTTGTTATCACCGTCGGACGAGAACGAGTGTTTCTGGGTGCGGTCCAAAATTCAAGATGGCTGCCAGTGGCCATATTGTACCGAAATTAGGTCCAATCAGTTTTTTGTACACAACTTCTATACGGCTCAGTCTAGAGGCTGTATTTATGAACCGATCTTTACGAAACTTCTTGGGTACCTTTGTTATCGCCGTGGGACGAGAACGGGTGTTTTTGAGTGTGGTCCAAAATTCAAGATGGCCGCCAGCAACCTTTTTGTACCAAAATTAGTGCAATCAGTTTTTTGTACAGAACTTCTGTATGAAAATTCTGATTTGAATAAATTTTTGTAGGAATGTTGAGTAACATGGAATACATCACATATAATACAGGTTTTTTTCTCGTGCAGAAATGATGCAAATTAGATGAACTTTGATTTGTTCAGTGCTACTTATACACAGTAAGAGCACATGTCAATACGGCTCGGGCTAGAGTCTGTATTTATAAACCGATCTTCACGAAACTTCTTGGGGTACCTTTGTTATCACCTTGTGACAGGAGCGACTGTTTTGGGGTGCCTTTGTTATCACTGTGCTATGAGAACAAATATTTTGGGGTTCAGTCAGACCCACTCTGGGACTCGAAGTTTTCTTTTTTAGTTTAGCATCTAACTGTCGCCCACCTTTACAATACTTTACCTACACATTTGTTATAGGCTACGGTCAGCATTTATGTACAGACCATTCGTTACAATACTTTACATGTACCTTTGTTATCAGGTCATTACCTAGATGTTTGTCATTGCTGTGTCACATACTATACATGTACATGTCTTAAACAAGTTGAGCTGCAGTGTCATTGACACGTTCATTAAAAACATAGCATACAGGGAACAGAAATTAACATATTCCCAATTATCACAATTCTTGTCTTATTTCATAATCCTTTCATAAACATTGAACATTATCCTTTTCATCAAACACAACACACAGACAAGTTAAGCTACAGTGTCATTGACATTTTCATCAATTTCTGCTTTGTTCCGTTTCAGTCGGAGCTTCAAGTGTTGAAACGAAAATAGGTGACTTACGTTACTCAACAAAATAACCCAGTTTGAATGTAGGTTATATCGCTTAGGATGCCAAAAATTCTCTGCTGAAAATGTATGCACGACAGAAGTATTTTCTGACACTGTATTTTTATTTCGTTTTGCTGACGACTGTTAACTGTTGGGCCGTCTATTCCCAGAAAAACATGAATGGAATTGAAAACACGTGAAAAAAAAAGCTTTAGTGATGACAAGAAAGGCTTTGTACAGGGCACAAGTGTGCAAATGAAGGATCTTGAAAAAGTACCTTTCTTCTTACATCGGTTCCTGTTCTCACTTTCAGACTTAGAAAATTATTAGTAGACTTTGGTGAAAGGCAACCACAGGAGGGTGCTGGGGGATTGGCACGGAGAAGAGGGGTGGGGTCATGAAGGAGAGGGTAGCAGTGGGAGATTTTCAATCAATAATTACTTGTGATTTTTTTAACCTGGCATAGATGCATCACAGACAACTGGACCTGGATTAATCGGGCGTTAATGGAGGGCCATGAGCTGAAAATATGAAGGGGTGGCAGGGGGTGGTACATAAATGTTCTTAATTTCCCCCACTTGCCTATGAAGTGTCCATATTTGACTCTGCAGTCTCCCTATTTTTTCTGGAGGGAGACCTGAAGTCTCCCTAAAATTCCCCCCCTAGGCTGATCCCTTGCCTGCATTCTTAAGACCTCCAAATACATGTATGCTGCATGCCTACTGCGCTCCCACGAAAATTTAGTTTGGACCTGAGGTGGTCAAGAGTCTCTTAATGGCTGCATCAAGATTTAAGAAAGCAATTGCACTCCTTGACAAATCATGGAAGGCAATTGTTTGTACTCACAGAGTTTCTAGAATGCCAAACCTGGTGCCATGGGTTGTATCTTTATACTTCTTTCCCATATCAATTCCAATGTATTTTGATATTCTGCAATCTGACACTTGTTACAAGCACGAAAGGAGAGTAATAACTAATAATTCATCAGTAAAGGAGTGGTGAAAACCCATAATTGTCGACTTTGAAATTGTAGTCAGTTATGGGGGTTTCCAACGGTTAGTCGACTTCTAGTCGGCATGCCTGGTAGAGTCTGTTCTGTCTTCCCCTTGATACTTTAAGAAAGTGCCCAAACCTGATAAAAAGAATCTTTAGTTATTGTTGCTGGAGTGAATCTTTGAATGGCCGCGGAAATTGTCTATAAAAGTATACAGGCCATGGGGTCTAATTTGGGGGCATAGGCTATCCCCTTTGAGTTACTGTTCAACTGCATTGAGGAAAATGTTTGTAATATAGACTGTCTGTAATGACATTTTTAACATCTTGGGTCTTGATTGTTTCCTCAGAATATCTATTAACATTTGGTGGACTATTCACAATCTTTCACCATCAAATACCTACTCAGTATCCAAAATTGCATCTTTCACTTCAACAAGATCCATGAATTTATGTTTCTTATCAGCCTTCCTTACAATTGTTTACTAGAGGTTTGCACTACAGCGGAAGACCCTAACTGGGAAAATATACACTCTATTTTGATCTTTCCTAAGCGATTTGGGAAAGAAAAGTGGTGCAAAAGCACCAAAAAAATAATCCAAAACTGGGTCGAGCGCCAGTAGGGGACCCTCTTCTCTTAGTCTTAGTACAAATCCATGACTTCAGGGAACCAGTGCGCATGCAGTAACTAATGAATCATTCTTTTTTCGTCTGCCCATGTGGCAGGACGTCCATTTGTATTCATAAACAGTGATAATTCAACTCGTTGATAATGGTTTCCTGTGACTGGAATTATGGATCTGAAGATCGTATAATAATAGGACTGTGTTTTATATATTCTCGTTATTATTTTCAACCACATTTTCATTGTATTTTATATAATTGTACCGTGCTGTTCAGACATAAAATTTTTGGGCTGATTAATTTTATTATTATTGGAGTTAGGTGTCAATGGGGGGCTGTATGGACAGGATTTCTCCTCTCTGTTGAGGGCAGAATTTCTGTTTTTTGGTACCTGTCGGCCGTCTGGGTTCAGTTGTGTTCCCGCCGGTCCTTTTTTCTGCCACCTTTCTCTCGTAGTTGGGGGGTGTTCTACTTTCTACATCTGTTGAGTTCACCTTTTTCTTCTACTGCTCTCACCTCTGTTATGCCCAGGACTGTTCCTTGTGGGCAGTGCCTTTTGCCCAAGCATGTGGTGCGTTTTCGTGGCCGTTACTCCCGCACCTGCGGGGATGGGGAATGCAGTCGTTCGGGGCCTCCAGATATGACCACGTCTGGTGAGTTATACCCCCTCCGTGGGGGATGTGCAGTCTTTTTCTGTGGTGGATACTGCGGGAGTTGTTGAGTTGTCTGGTGAAGAGATGCCTGGTTCTGGGACTGTGGTCCCTCTCCAGTCAACATCTGAGACTCACTAGGGTTGTGACTCCTCCTTCAGAGCTGAGCTAGGTCGCTCTCTCCCCTTTTCCACCAGTTTCAACAGCTCCCATCATATCTGCTGCTACTGCTGTTTCGTCTGCAACGTCATCGGTCACCGTTTCAGTCGCCCTCTGCTTATCCATGCAGTGATGCATCTCTGGTACTCTTGATGTGGTGTATCGGCCTCAGCCTTCCCTAACTTCAACTCAGTGAAGTCGGAAAGGGCTGCCGACTGAACCCTCTGCTGTGGCCTCTCCGCCGTTGAGCACAGCAGTTTATCCCTGCAGGGGTCTGCAGAGATGTCTGGTAGTGAGACGTGGGGTATCGGCCTCAGCCTTCCCTGACTTCAACTCGAAAAAGTCGGAAGGGGTTGCTGACCGAACCTTCTGCTGTGGCCTCTCAGCCGTTGAGCACAGCAGTTTTATCCCTGCAGGGGTCTGCAGGGATGTCTGGTAGTGTAGACGTGGGGTATCGGCCTCAGCCTTCCCTGACTTCAACTTGGCGAAGTCGGAAGGGGCCGCCGGCCAAACCACCATGAACTCGGTGGTGTTTCGGTCCACGCACTCTGGTCCCATGGCCTTCTATCCCTCAGAGGTCCGCGGCGACTCTCCTGAGTTCTCGCTCTGAAGATCCCCAGGGTATGTCATACCCCTATACACATCTGCATTCAGATGTTTCGGCTGCCACCCATCGCCCTGCGTTGGTTATATTTGAGGATCATGACCCTTCGCTGGTTAAAAGGGTCAGAAGTGAAGCCACTTTGCCAGTTCGTTCCCACGTCGAACCGGCCAACACGGACCATGAGCCTAGGGAGACCCTCTCCTTGCTTACTCAGGTTCTTTCCAAGAGCCTTCCCTTTGCTTCCAGTGAGGCTACTAGTGGTTTCCAGGTCCTAGCACCCCTCCACCCCCTGGCGACGCCGCATCCCGGTATCAGAAGCCGTCCGCTTTCTGATCACTCAGGTGTGCCTACACCATGGGAGGCATCGGCTGGTTTGCCCATGATGGGCTATGTGTCTTCCGACTCCCAAGGATGAGTCTGACATACCTGACGTCAAGAGCAAACAGTCTTCTGACTTGGGGGCAGCTCTTGACTTTGTGTTTGGGTTCCTTCCGGATCTCAAACCGTCAAACCAGCCAACAGTGTCAGCCAGGCCGCGATCATCGGTCACGTGCCTACAGCCTGTGGAGCAACCTGCTTCTGGGTGCCTTCGACCATGCCAGTCGGTACAGGTTGTTGAAGCCTTTTCAGCTTTGGACTCTAAGCTGAGTTCCAAGGCTATGAAGACTTCGTTCTTCACCAGGGTTGACACTTTTTTGCCTCCAGTGCATTATCGTTTCTACGATTCCGCCAATCCGCCAGTCTGCCAGACATTGAAGGTCTTGGATCAGGACTCCACCTCCCTCGGGCTTTCCAAGCCCAAGTTGGCCGTTATTCCTATGGCGACTCTGGAGTCCCTGTTGGGCTTATTGAGAGAGATGCTGGGCATGCTTTCTCTCTCGGATCACATCGTCTCTGCTTTAGCTGCGTATCTGCCTCCAGATAAGTTTGACGACGTACAGGCTCTTTTGCGTGTGCTTTCCAAGGTGCTCATGCACACGTATATCTGTAACATTGCTACCTTGGAATTAGTTCTCAGGGACGCTGTGTTGGACACTTGCCATTCCCTTCCTGAGGGGCAATGCGCTGCTCTTCGTTCTCCTTTTTTGGTGGGTCCGCAACTATTCCATGGTTCCGTGGCGATGGTCCGGGATGACGTCCTACGTCATTCCACAGATCAGCTGCTGCTTCATCTGCTTGATCAGCCTTCTGTTGGAGGCAGGGGCCATCCAAAGCCTAACAAGCGCCCTTCTGCAAAGCCAAGGGCTGATCCTCCTGCCACCACTTCTACTTACTCACTGGGTTAGGGTAGGCGTCGGCAGTAGTCACCTCGATTCGTCCCAGGTTGAGGCATCCAACTCGAGAGTGCTTCTTCCAACACAAGTTCCTTTAGACATTACACATTGGGAACTTTTGATCTAGGAGATAGGCAATCTCCTGTCAAAGGGGGTGATCGAGGTCGTCAAGAACATTCATCCAGTGGGATTTTATTCCCGCCTGTTCTTGGTGCCGGAGAAGGACGGCCGACTCCGACCGGCTATCGATCTGAGTATCCTGAACCAGTCTATCAATGCTGCTAAGTTCAGTATGGAGACTTTGAGGTCAGTTCGCCGCTCCATTCACCAGGGAGTTTTCGCTTCCAGCATCGACCTCCGGGACGCTTACTTTCACGTTCTGATTCATCGACATCGCGAAAGTATCTCAGGTTTGCTATTCTGGGGCGAGTTTACCAGTTCAAGGCCATGCCCTTCGGCCTCAACCTGGTTCCTTAGGCCTTCACCCGACTGATGTCGCATGCCTTACATCGCACACAGTCCAGGGTGACTACCTCGGCATATCTAGATGATATCCTCCAGAGACATTCCAATGCTGCCTTTCTGGAGTCAGATGTCGACACACTGTTGAGCCTGCTCACGTTGCTAGGGTTCAGAGTCAACGAGGAGAAGTCTGACCTGGTCCCTTCTAATACTCAAATGATTAGTCGATTAGTCGATGTCGACTCTGGGCAAACCAGTAGTCGACTCTCAATTGTGCAGTCGACTAGTCGGAGGAGTTCAAGCTTTTAGGTAAATAGTTTCCCTTCTGTGCCACTGTAAGACAGTTTGAACAGCAATATTGGGCAATCAATGTATACATCTATTGCCATCTAATAGTAGTGACAGTAGTTTGTTGTACTTGGTACTAGTAGAGTGCTGAATTATTTTGGGCTATCAGGATATGTTATTAATTTGCCTTGTTGCAATTTATGGGAGAGTGCCTATAGGCACTCTCCCATAAATCGCAACAAGGCAAATTAAATAAGACTATATAATTTCACTCTTAGCATAATTAGAAGCACATTAACAGAATAATGTTCCAGTAAGTTGCTGTATATGAATGCCCAAGTGAAGCCAAATTTGGACCTTCAGCACTCTACCGGAACACCAACACAGTTATAAGGAGACAGGTTATCACCAATGACTAGTCAAAGTCGACTTGACTTTTGGGTATTGACTAGTCGACTTTGGAATTCACTAGTCGTTTGAGCACTAGTCCCTTCTCAGTCGTTTTGTGATCTGAGGATGGTCTTCCGTACTCAGCTGAATACGGTGACGGTTCCCTGGGCAAGGGCTGTGGTTCTGTGCTTTTGCCCTGACTCTGTCCCAGTCCATGTCTGCAACAGCTCGGGAGTCTTCTCCGGCTGCTCGGTTCGGTGACGGATCTCATTCCTAGTTGGCTGCATGTCAGACCTCTCCAACACCTGCTCAGTCGTTGGAGGCTGAATGTCGATCCTCTGGATCTGGTGCTTCAGTTACCGGAGTCTCTTCATCATCACCTTCTCCCCTGGACGGATGTTCAGTGGATTATGCAGGGAGTTCCGTAGGACCTATCCACGTCCGATCATGTTCTGACGGCAGTCGCCAGCGATCTCGGATGGGGTGAGATGTTGGGTTCTCTAGGTCTTTCCCTTCACTGGGCATGGGACCAGGATCAAGCAGCTCTTCACATCAACCAGAAGGAGCTTCTTGCTCTTCTTCGGAGTTTCCGGCAGTGGATCCCCCACTTTTCAAATTGCCAGGTCCTTCTGTTGTCCGACAATTTGACAGTGGTTGCTTACATTCGGAACCAGGGTGGCACACACTCTGTTCCCATGTACGAATTGGCTTGGGATCTTCTACTGCTGGGGTCGCAGTGGCGTCGTGGTAACCGGTTCTTGTCAGATCACCGAAGTTAAGCAACGTCGAGCGCGGTTAGTAGTTGGATGGGTGACCATTTCAGCGACTGATTCGCACTCCCGCGTTGTGTCCTTGGGCAAGGCACTTAACCCCGATTGCCTGTATGGGGGTACAATGACGCCGTGTCCTAAGGCGTACTGCACGTCGATGGGGCGCATGTCTTCAACCTATCTAACCCTGCCTCTGCCGTGGTGCAGGGTTCAGAGTTACGATGTTGGAGAGCTGACAGCTGCTCGTCGTTGCTCGGTGGTTCTTTCCGGGTACTCTGGCTTCCTCCACCTGTAAAACTGTCACCGACATGATATGACCCTGGTTGTTAATGTGTCGTTAAACCCTAATAAAAAAAAAAAAAAAAAAAAAATCATCTACTTCTCACTCAGGGTGTCAATGCCGGAGTGGTGGTTCGTCACATTCCTGGTCGTCTGAACATCCTAGCCGACTCCCTGTCTCGACAGGTCAGGGTCATTTCCACCGAGTGGATACTCCACAGGGCGGTGTTCCAGTCGCTTTGCGATCTCTGGGGTCGTCCCCACAACGATCTCTTTGCGACTCGTTGGAACCATCAGGTGGACACTTTCATGTCCCCGTGTCCAGATCCTTGGGCTTTCACTGTGGACGCTCTGTCACTCGATTGGAGCAGTCTTGTCGGCTACGCCTTCAGGCCATTTCCGATTCTGCATCAGGTTCTAACCAAGTTACGAACCTGCAGTTGTCGAATCATTTTGGTCGCTCCCCTGTCACCTCAGTGGGTGTGGATCAATCAGCTCCGCTCTCCGTTGGCGGCAGTTCCGGCACGTCTCCCTCTATGTCATGACCTTCTTTGCCAAGGTCACCTGAGGAGGTTTCACGTCGACCCGACTTCATTTTGCCTTCACGCATATTTTTTGTTGGATCCTGTCTCCTCCATAGAGGTTTTTTCGAGACGAGCAGTGGAGTGCATTTCTTCTTCAAGGAGGCACTCCACTGGTTTAGCCTATGAGGCTAAGTGGAAGGTCTTCTGTCGATGGTGTGCCAATCACTCTGTTGATTGTGCCAATCCGATTTCACAGTTTGTGGAGTTTTCTGGTATATCTGTTTGATTCTCAGGGTCTCCAGCCTGTTACCATCAAAGGGTACATGTCCATGCTTTTGAAGACCTTTTCGTATGTGGGACAGCGTTGTATCGGCACTAATCCATACCTCTCCAAGCTTGTTCAGCACTTTTCCTTGCTTTCTTGGGTGCTGCTCTGCTTGGGGGGGGGGGGGGGGGGGGGGTGTGTTTGAACGTTTATCCCAGGTGGATATGCGTTTTCTCACACACAAGACAGCTTTTCTGTTGGCTTTTGCCTCAGCCAGATGGGTTAATGAGCTTCACGCCCTCTCGGTTGACTCGGCCTTTTTCAGGAGCTCTCCCAACAGTGTTACGTTTACCACTGATTGCTCCTTTCTGGCCAAGAATCGGATACCAGAAACTACTCCACCTCCAATCTGTAAGAGGGCTTTTCCTTCTGCTGAGGGTAACCGCCCTTTGCTCTGACCAGTTCATGCAATTCGCATTTATCTCAATCAGACACAGTTCATTAGGAAAGGCAGGAAATGATTTTTTCTGTCTCTTATTCCTGGTCGACAGAAGATCTCTTCTCTGTCTATTTCTTGATGGATTTGTCTTGCTATTCACAAAGCTTCTGCTCGTCTAGCGACTGATGATTGTATTACAATTCAGATTTCGGCCCACGGGGTGTGGGCATTGTCTACCTCTTGGGCTTATACTAACTCTGTCATGTTGTCGGATGTTATGCAGGCAGCCTACTGTATGGTACACATAATGCCGGCATCCGGGGTGACCATCCGTCGTTCGTCCATCCTTTGTCCGTCTGTCTGTCTGTCTGTCTGTCTGTCTGTCTGTCTGTCTGTCTGTCTGTCTGTCTGTCTGTCTGTCTGTCTGTCCGTCCATCCATCTGTCCATCTGGCATCCGTATTTCTTTGGCATTCGATAACTTGAAAAATATTGCTTGGATTGTCAAGTTACTTTATATTTGTGTTCAGGTTACTGATGTGCCGAGCTGTATAGTTTTTGGTGTAAATCAGATAATTTGATCCTGAGATATTAACCCTTTATCCTTCAAATTGAAAATTTCTCCAATCCCTTTGTCATTCGATAACTTGAAAAATATTGCTTGGATTGTCAAGTTACTTTATATTTGTGTTCAGGTTACTGATGTACCGAGCTGTATAGTTTTTGGTGTAAATCTAATAAATTAATCCTGAGATATTAACCCTTTATCCTTCAAATTGAAAATTCCTCCAATCCCTTTGGCATTTGATAACTTGAAAAATATTGCTTGGATTGTCAAGTTACTTTATATTTGTGTTCAGGTTACCGATGTCCCGAGCTGTATAGTTTTGGGTGTAAATCGGATAATTTGATCCTGAGATATTAAGCCTTTATCCTTCAAATTGAAAATTCCTCCAATCCCTTTGGCATTCGATAACTTGAAAAATATTGCTTGGATTGTCTAGTTATTGTACTTTATATTTGTGTTCAGGTTACTGATATGCCGAGCTGTATACTTTATGGTGTAAATCTGTTATTTTGATCCTGAAATATTAACCCTTTATCCTTCATTTTGAAAATTCCTCCAATCCCTTTGGCATTCAATAACTTGAAAAATATTGCTTGGATTGTCAAGTTACTTTATATTTGTGTTCAGGTTACTGATGTGCCGAGCTGTATAGTTTTTGGTGTAAACCTGATAATTTAATCCTGAGATATTAACCATTTATCCTTCAAATTGAAAATTCCTCCAATCCCTTTGGCATGAGATAACTCAAAAAAGATCAATCCGATTGTCATGTTTCTTTATATATTAATTCAGGTTACTGATGTGCTGTATAGTTTTTTATGTAAATCTGATAATTTGATCTGGAGATATTAACCCTTTATCAAATTAGACACTCCTCCAATCCATTTCTATATGTACCCATACCTTGTATGGTGTACCTAATGTCAGCATCCGTGGTGGCCCTCCGTCATACAGCTTTCTACTAGTTGCGCGTATGGGTACACATCTGACGATTTCATCGGCCTATTTTTTCTTGGTGCTTTTGCACCACTTTTCTTTCCCAAATCGCTTGGGAAAGATCAAAATAGAGAGTATATTTTCTGAGTTAGGGTCTTCCACTGTAGTGCAAGCCTGTAGTAAACAATTGTGGTAGGTATGATAAGAAAGGAAATTTACTATAAAATTTTAATTTCTCACTCATAACAACCAATATATACAATATTATTACAATAAATGTGGTAATATGGACATTAACAAGGGACAAATTGTTCCCCTATAAATTTGATGTATTAAATAGAGTTATATCCCTTTGACCACACAGAGTAAGAAACAATTTGCTCAAAAACTCATATTTTGATACAAAAGATTATTTCATGAATAAAACTGTTTATTTTGAAAAGTTACATGTTTTAAATAACAGCAAGTTATCAGTGCCAGCCATGTTACATAAAAATGACTTTAAATCGTACGTTGACAGACGACAGTTGAGAGAGAGTCTCTCACTTAACTTTGATAATGGGAATTGCAAAGATACTACTAAACCGCATAATATCAGAAACATCCAAATTTAAATTAATTCATGAAATTTGTGGTTTAGTGCCATTGAACTACTAGAATCCCTCAGAATGATCAAAGGGAATACAGGCTGAAACCAATACAGACCAGGCTTGGAAATAAGCAATCTGTCATTTGGCGAATGTGGTCCCCAGAGGGTAAATTTGCTGATCATATCACATACAGTGGGCTAAAATCCCGCAGTTTATCCTCTAGGTTTTTCTTTCTGTTTAGACCCGAGACATTGATTCAGGTTGAGGTTCACAGAGGGTAAATTTGGTAATGCGACCCTGCTCTGCAGGGTCGCATCACCAAATTCACCCTCTGGGTCCTCATTCTGCAGATGATAGTCTGCTTATTTCCAACCCTGATACAGACAGGGTTTTTGTGGAGAGTGATGTCATACAAACTATGACAGATTTTGTCCAAGTTAAAGAGGCTGAAGTGTTATTTACTGTCTGTTCTCAACACATAGAAAAAATGAACGGAAACCGTTTTTTTTTTTCCTGAAACTGAACCAAATCTGAATATGAAAACCTCCCATCTCTAACCTCAAGTGTTCAACATGCAGAAACAAAATTTGGAATAAAACAAGTTCAATTCGAGGCTCCATTTGTAGAAATCTGAAAAACTGTAATCAAAATTTGGTAGAAATTGCATGCGTCTGGAATTCTTAAAAATGTGGGAGGGCTAAAAATCACTCCCCTTGCAAGGCCAAGGGGAGCGATTAGCTCCTCAAGCTCACAAAAGCTAAAAGTGGCAAAATGAAGTTTTACTTTTAATGAATTCTGCCGTTTGAGCTTTGTACATTTTAGTTGGTTCTGCTATCAAGGTCGTCTCTGTGAGATGGCTGCACTGCCCGTCCAATACCCCCAGGCCTTGGCAAGTGCTGGAGGGGCAGTGTGGACGTCTTACCGAGACCACTAATGTATCAGAGCTCTGAAAAGATATGGGTTTTAGGAATAAGTTGTTATGGTAATCATTATTTTCTTAGATCTGGAGGGCTATTTTTTGCCTTCCTTAGTTTTTTTAAGGCGAGCAGTAGTGAAGGAAATAAATTGCTCTCCTGAAAATGCCAGGCCTGCATGCAACTCATTAATAAGATCTGTTTGAACTACTCTGCAACAGTGTGGGATCCATATCCAAGTATTAAGGACACAACTACATGTTTCTAGAAGGCTTGGAATGTGGAGCTGCTATGTTTGTTTTCAGTGATTACAGCCATACCAGTAGTATTAACTACATGATGTCCAGACTGAAATGAAAATCACTTTGTGACAGAAGAGAACATTGTCTAATTCTGTTGTTCAAAATTCATCGACAGACCTGGTCATAACTTGAACAAGAAACAAATCATTATTCAAGTTTGTAATACTGACATGTTCAAAAATTCATTTTTTCTTCAATTACAGACTGGAATCCTGACCAAAAAGTTATGTGTTGTGTAACAAACTTTACAGCTTCAAAGCTGCAGTGGTTATAGCATTGGATTTCAAACTGAAGGTACACGGTTCGATCCCCACTTGGGCCAACTGTGTTGTTTCCTTGCAAAAGGCACTTAATCCTGATTGCCCAGGGGTGGGGGGGGGGGGGGGGGCACAGCAGCGCTGTGTACTTTTGCATATTGTTCATCGTGGTCACTTGCCTTGAGCCAATGTTAGCCCTGCATGTGCAGAGTTGGTTCATTGGGGAATCCAATATTAATTGCCGCTGCTCGGTGATTCTCTCTGGGTACTCAAGCTTTCTCCACCCATAAAACTGTCTTCACACGAGGTGACCCTGGCTGTCAAACATGTCAGTAAACCCCATTAAATAAATAAATGAATATAAAACAAACAAAAATAAATCATGCACCACAAATTAGATTTGTGCTGACACACTCCTGTTTTTGCTCAGTAAATGAGTCCATTTCCAGTAACATACAGATATGAACCAATTAGTTTGTATTATCAGTTTTCATAAACATGGTACAGTGGAACCATATTAATTTATTCTATCATATCTTGTTTGACAGAGCTCAGTCAAACAAGATAGAATAATTGCCTGTATTGCCAAATAGGTCTATATACAAGGGGAATGTGGTGATTGTCTGGGTAATTTCTCAACATAATATAAGATTTTTTATTCAATTGACAGGAGTTTACTCTAATGTATATGCATTTAACAGGTCAAATTTGTACTTAAGGTATGGTAAATGGTTTTGTGTTTGGTTGTTATATCCAATTACAGGGTTATTTAATTAGGAGATATTTCTGTCAAGTGGACTCCACTATAACACATGAAAATACATTAAATTTTGACCATTAATTTATTAACATTCAAAAAATTATGTCGAGAGAAGAATCCGTAATATTTCTGCCAAGGATTTAAAACAGCTTTCAACACATTGTTACATGGTTGTGCCACATATTTAGTAATACTTATGTTTTTTTTGACATACAGGAGAATCAACAATCGGCGATGCAGAGTGGAAATGTCGGTAGAGAAACCACGCCGGGGTCCTCGAGGTCCACCTCCAAGACGACCTGGCCCCCCAAGGCGAGATGGTTACAGTAGGGGACCTCCGCGGTATGTAATTAATTTTTTCAAGAGGTTTTATTCAAAATACTCATTGTATTTTTCTCGGGTGCACCCTTTGTGTCATTGTAAACTGTTCTTTCTGAAAGTCTCTAGAAGTTTCTTCACTTTCTTGTAATGTTAAGTTTCTAGTGTAATGATTCAGCTTGCATACAAAGTTGATATAAAGTTATTGACAATAAAATGAATCCTATTTAGAATTTCACTTCCAACTTTGCAACTTGGTGCTGAAATATAATGGAGTTTTTTAACTAAATTAAATATAGTTTTGGAGTTTTTAGCTAAGTTGCTTTTAAAGATAACAAATGTTAGGCCTAAAAAAGTTAAAAATCTGTTTCTCAGGCCCTCCCACATGGTCCTTTTGACTGCCGCATGCTCTCTTTTTATAACCAATGCAAACTAAAAAAAATTAAAATTAAATTGTTTATGTGTGATATTTTACCCAAGTAAATAAAATTGATAAGTTTGTCCCTTGAGTGCAATAAGACTTTACAATGCTTTAGCATTGCAAAGCCTTCTTGCACTCAAGGGACGAAATACTCCATCACCCATGCTATGTAGATTACCGGGCCTAAAATATAAAACAAACCAAGAACATATATTTTTGATGGCAAAGAAATAACGACAGAAATAAACATAATATAAAAAAATGCATGCAATTAGATAGAAAATGGCCTGAGAAACAAGATATATTTTGTGGGGGCCTTAGATATGTATTTTGGAACATTTGTTGCTTTATTTTGTAGCATTAAACATCTGTGAGTTGCTGAAACCC
Organism: Pictodentalium vernedei; assembly: GCA_031216915.1. Lineage (NCBI taxonomy): Eukaryota > Metazoa > Mollusca > Scaphopoda > Dentaliida > Dentaliidae > Pictodentalium > Pictodentalium vernedei. The sequence goes on from CM062289.1 coordinate 262,632,624, forward strand.
TATTGTATGCAACACAGGTATGAGTACTTTTACACAGGGCTCATACAGGCTATTGAAGATTATGGAAACAATTCTTATTCTATGTCTTTTCTATGCCATGTAAAGTTTTCTGTAGACTTAGTTGGCTTTGGAATAGAACTCTGCAAATCTCATTCTGGGTTAAATCAAATCATGAATCTGATCAGACAGAGTATTTCAAATCAAATCTCTAATTGAATCTCACTGCTTTTCAAGTTGTAAATATTCCATCTTACAATAGTGAAATGGAAAAAGTAATTTCAGCATCCACTCAAGTATCGTATTCAACTCCGACTCATCTGTTTGGACAAGTCAGTCAAAAAACACAGAATATTTTAGAAATGGAATCAAATTAGTTTAGGAAGCAGAACATCCGGGAACACTTGCTGACAGATGAGATCAAGGGGAGACACTCGATGGGATTTTGGGAACACCTCAACAATTTCAAAATTTCCAAATCATCGTGACTCAAATCAAATCGACTCATCAAGATGGTCACGGTTCCTAATTTGGAAAAGCTATGAAAATGTGAGATTCATGTTGGTATTCTGTCCCAGTTCGTCCAACTCTAACTATTGTTTTGTTCAGGAAGTTATGGGATAGGGGTTTTGAGGGAACAGAGTATGGAGTTTGTGTTGTGCTTGAACATAATTAAATTTAAAGTTGAACAAAATGATTCATAAAGAAAAAATTAAAATTCTTCGTGTATTCTGATTCGGAAGGGACGAATCACCGGAGTGTGAAAACGTCTCATTTAAAAAGGTAATGATATTGAATTGATTGGGATGAAATGTTTGAAAACCTGCAGTTTCATGTGTTCGGCTTCACATGGTTTTGTTGTCAAACATGCTGAAATTGGATACATTCGATTTTAGTAATTAAGAATCAGAAACTATTGGCAACATGAATGCTCAACAATCTGAATCAACTGAGATTGTCACAATGAGTGCACCATTGTTACTGTAGTGCACCATTGTTACTGTTGAGAATCAGATCATTGTTCATCGATGATAAATAAAAAATAAAAAGTGAAATGCAAAAAACATTTATGTGAACATGTTTTTCACCTCTGTAATTTTGCCAGCAATGAAATCTGCATACCATCATTCTGTCAAGTGACCTGGTTTTGTTCTAATCCAAACTTGGACGATAATATTATTAGTTACTTTTCAAGAGTATGAAAACAAAGTTATTATAACTTCAGAATTTGAATGTAACTTTATATTATAGTCAATTTTATATGAAGTGGTTCCTCTGTTTGAATTTAGCTTTGTGTCCTTGGGCAAGACACTTCACCCCAGTTGCCTACATGGGGGCACGGTGGCGTTGTGTACTAAGGTGTACTGCTCAGTGCTTCTCTCTGGGTACTGCGGCTTCCTCCACCAATAAAAACTGTCTGACACGAGGTGATCCTGGCTTTCGAAAGGGTCGTTAAACTCCAATAAATAAATGAATGCACAATAATGTCGCTATATCAAAATTTCAAGTATCTGCTTCTTCTTATAGTACAACTAGGAATTTAATCAATTTAGCGTTGTGTCCTTGAGCAAGACACTTCACCCCTATTGCCCACATGGGGGCACGGTGGCATTGTGTACAAAGTTGTGCATCTGTCTTCAGCCAATGCTAATCCTGCTTGTGTGGAGTTAGTCTGTTGGGAAGCTGATAGTTGCTCAGTGGTTCTCTCCAGGTACTCCAGCTTCCTCCACCCGTAAAACTGTCGTGGTCATGATTAGCCATTGTGCAAAAATATATGACCTCAAACACCAATAAATAAATTAATATGAAGTGGTACATCTTTGTGCACCATCTAAGGTAACAAAGGGTAACAGCTAGGGCAAAATCAATAGATCTGTTCTTGGAGGGAAATAAATGGAGCTGATTAAAATTTATCTGCTCTTTTTATGCCCTCAACCTCCTTAGGTTTGGTGGGTATATAGATGAGGTTTCTGTCCGTGTCTCTGTACATCTGTACAAACATTTTGTCATATAACTCTGGCATCGGTTGTAGGATTTTGATGTCCTTTGGTATGATGATAGACCAGAATGGGGGGGAGGGTGTCCACAAATTGTGGGTTTTGTCAAGACATTCATACCAGAGTGAGGGTCCTTGTAGGACTTAGAAAAATAGTAAAATGAATGTTTTGTATTATAACTCTAGCATCGATTGTCAGATTTGGATGTCCTCTGGTATGCTGATAGACCAGCATGAGGGACATGATAACCACATATCGTGGGTTTCATCCCTACATTCCTATGAGAGTTATGTCTCTTCTTACTCTTGGAAAACTCTGTGGAAACATTTTACATTATAACTTGGTCATTTGTGTGCAGATTTTTATGAGCTTTTGTATTGTGAGTGACTAGCTTGGGGGAAAAGGCATCCACATATTGTGGGTTTCGTCCATGCATACAGACCTAAGTTATGGCCTTTGTTACACTTTTATTACTTTCCATACAAACATTTTGCATTACAAGTCTGAAATGGGTTGTTGGATTTTGACAGAAAAGGAACCTTTAAATGTTAACATGATGTTAGTATGACTGGGTAGGTTGAATATTGAGAAGCCAAAGCTGTTGTTTGTGGTAATACAATCTTGTTAATGATAGAAGACATATAGTAGTTTTCTCAGTAAGTTTTATCACTTTAGCAGTTTGACACTACTGCATATTATTGAATAATATATTTGTTTTTTTTCTGTCATATTGGAATAAATAAAAACGTATAATTTCCTCAACTGTGCTAATACTATGTGTATATCTGTGTTGGTAGTTGGTATATATTATTCCCCAAACCTTCAGTGTCAGGCATCTATTTTCCAATGTTTTTCTCTATTTTGCTTACCCTGAATCAGAATTGGGTCAGACTGGGCCAGTTAGATTACCCGTAAAAACAACTTTACTGGGTCCCCAGTTCCTATGTTTTATAAGGGTTTAAATCCCAAAATTTCTCCAACCATGAAAAGGCCCACTGGATCCTGGGCAGGGCCATCAGATTGACCCTGGTTCTGCCAGTTGTGAGCAATTTGGTCTTTCATTCCCCAAAGATGCAAAATTTGTTCATTTCAGGGAATAATTGATATTTTAAAATCTCAGAACGAAATAATCAAAATGTGTTTTTGAACTGCCACGTCTATTTGGTTAATCCTCTGCACAATGGGGAGTGCAGTGGCTCAGTGGTTACGGCCTTGAACTTTAAATCAAAAGGTCCATGATTCAATTCCTGCCATCGGTAACTGTGTTGTGTTCTTGGGCAAGGCACTTCAACCTGATTGCCCACGTGGAGCCTGGAGGCACAGTGCACTGTACTAAGGCATACTGCACGTCGATGGTGCACCTGTCTTCAATCAATGCTAAACCTGCTTGTGCAGGGTGAGTTCATTGGGGGGGTCTGCAGTTGCTCAGTGGTTCTCTCTGGGTACTCCGGCTTCCTCCACCCATAAAAACTGTCCGACACGAGGTGATCCTGGCTGTTGGCTGTCAAAAGTGTCGTTAAAACTCCAATAAATAAATGAATGCACAATGATGTTGCTATTTCAAAATTTCAAGTATCTATTTCTTACAGTGCAACTAGGAATTTAATCAATTTAGCCTTATTTGACACTGCTAATTGAGCTTCAACTGCAAAACTGTATAACATGATGTGACCCTGTCCAGCGTGAACTTCACATTATCGACTTCTCACAAACAAGTTGAACCAAATTTCATATGCATGTTCCTTATCACATGTCAATTCCAGTTTTTTCAAATAAAGTTGCCATACCCACAGTAGGCACCACAAGGGGCATTACTCGGATTGTACCCTTAAATTGTTTTCCAAAATTAAAAAAATCTCCTTCACCAGAACCATCCTTTAGAATCCTTGGATATTTGGTATACAACCTCTCTGGTGTGGTGGAGGGGAGGGGGTGGGGGGCAGATTTAAGTTTGTTCACATAGAGTCCCTGGGTTACTATTTGGGCTCGATTTTAACTTAGTGCAACATGAGGAAATTTCTTTAAAAATCAGATTTCTTTCATATTTGGTATACGACATCTCTAGGAGGGTCAGATTCAAGTTGTTCAAAATGGATCCCTGGGTTAATATATGGGCTCCCTATTGGAGCCCAAAGTTTAACTTAGTGCAATATGAGGGAATTTCTTTAAAAATCTTCTTCAGATCCACCGGTCAGAATCCTTTCATATTTGGTATACAACATCTCGAGATGGGTCATTTTCAGGTTTGTTCAAATCGGTTACCTGGGTAAATATTTGGTTTCCCCGTGGGAGCCTGAATATCAACTTAGTGAAATATGAAGAATTTTTTTAAAATTCTTCTTCTTAGGACCCTGTAGTCAGAATAATTTCATATTTGGTACACAACATCTCTAGGAGGGTCAGACTCAATTTGTTCAAATATGGTCCCTGGGTTGATATTTGGGCTCCCAATGGGAGCCCGAATTTTAACTTCTTGCAATATGAGGAAATTTCTTTTAAAATCTTCTTCTCCAGATCCATCAATTAGAATCTTCTGATATTTGATATACAACATCTCTAGAGGGGTCAGATTCAAGTTGTTGAAATCAGATCCCTGAGTTGATACTTGGACAAATTTGAACTTCGTGCAATATGAGGAAATTTCTGTAAAAATCTTTTTCAGATCCACCAGTCAAAATCCTTTCATATTTGGTATACAACATCTATAGGGGAGTCAGATTCCAGTTATTTCAAATCTAGCCCCTGGGTTATTAATTTGGACTACCTATGGGAGCCTGGATTTTAAGTTAGTGCAGTATGAGGGAATTTTAAAAAACATCTTCTTCAGATCCATAAGTCAGAATCCTTTCATATTTGGTATTCAACATCTCTAGGTGGGTCAGATTCAAGTTTGTCCAAATCAAGCTCCTGGGTTAATATTTGGGTTCTCTATTGGAGCCCAAAGTTTAACTTAGTGCAGTGTGAGGACATTTCTTTAAAAACCACCTTCTTCAGATCCATCAGTCAGAATTCTTTCATATTTGTTATATAACATCTCAAGGGGGAACAGATTCAAGTTTGTTCAGTTTGAGTCCCTGACTTAATATTTGGGCTCTCTATGGGTTGGGGAGGGGGAGCATGTTTGTTAGGTTCAGGTGTGTTCAAATTTCGAATGGGATGTAATCGGGTTGAAATTCTGTCTTCTCTCCCCTATTTTCATTTGTTTTGCTTAATTCTGTCTTCATTTTGTTCATGAAAACCCTGGTAACCAACACCCAGAGTCGAAGTCTTCTAAAGTGGGCTGTGTAGGTTCAAATGATTGGATAAACTTGACTTCATAACAATTTTGCAGTTATGATATATAGCAATAGATGCAGAAGTGACCTTAAACATGAATGAGTAAATAACAAATATATTTAATGAAATCTGGACTTCTGTAAGTGTATCACAGTCAGGTCTAGATCTGATTTAGAAAGAGATTGCTGATCCCAGTACAGTATTCTTGATTTGAACTCCTTGTGGTTATAAATGAATTTATTCAGTGAAGAGAGACCTCAGGTCTAACTGTATTCTCATGACAGAAATCTCTTCTTTATTTATATCCAGTACATCCATTCTGTCAAACAAGGCTTGTAAAAATTAGTGTACCTAAATTTATTAACACATGCACTTAAGAGAGCTAAAATTGTCATAAAAAATTAGGGAGCTGCCAAAATCATGCCACGTCCCAGGCCTATGAGCATTCTTAGATCAGGTAGGCATAGCCTGACTATTGAAGTTAACTCTTTATCCAACTCACACAATATCAGAACTTATTTTAATTATTTAAAAAAAAACAGGAATATCAAGAAACCCAATCATGCATCTACTGGGGCCGTTTATGGGACCCTTTCCCAATGACATTTGGGCATGGTTTATCCAAATTCTTAACCCCAAATTTCCCAATCTCAGTTCCTACACAAACGAAAAATTAATGCACAACTTGTGCCCTGAACTGGGTAGTCATAAGATCTCAAAAAAACATTGTTTTTCTGATGCAATGTGACCACCCCATTCAGGACTCCAATTGTACATTAAATTTAAATTGCTTGCCTAACAAAGTCTCTTTAACCCTTTACCTGACATGAAAAGCAGACGACACTTGCTTTTCCAGCAAGGGGGTCATAACCTATGTTTTTGAGACAAAAAATGAAAAAATAATGAAAATTAATTGGCGATTTTTTAGAATAGCGCTGGCCGGTTTTTGCCGTTACGTTGGGTAAAGGGTTAATTCAAAGGCAAATGACAATTTCTTAATAGTATTAGAACAGTTTCATGATTCCATGTGACTGTTTGTTATAAAACTAACTTATAGTCTACATGCAGTTGCTTAGGTATCAGTCTTAATGTTCTCTGCTCAATTTGAATGTAAAATTTCTTAGTCTCTGTATGTTTTTTTCCCCTGATTTGGAGCCCCCATGAAGCAAATTTTCCCAATTGCATGAGCCCCAGATTCTATCCCAAGGAGAGCAGAAGAATTCCTGCCTGATAGGCATTTGTTAAAATTATTTGAAATTTTTTTTTTCGACTGATCAATATGTAAATTAAGTGAATAGATTCTTCCTGATTCATTGGGCAAAGGATTAATGAATGGGAACAAACTCTCGATGTTGCATTCAGTACAAGACGGCAACATCATTGTGTCTATTTTACAAGTAGTCTACAGAACATTTTGGCTCTGTGGTGAGGGCATTGGACTTCAAATCAACAGGTCCATGGTTAATTCTGAGCAACAGTAATTGTCCTTGGGTAAGGCACTTACAGTATGGCCGCCATAGAATGATCACTTTCCTTGGGTGGACAGTAATTCCACGGATGCCGTGCAACCTGGTGCTTCATTAATTACGATTTAACTGCTGATGATTTTTATTACCTTAGTAAACGCATGCAAGTACATCACCGCCCATGTTATGACCAATCCACAGAGACTGTACTGTAATCACGATTCCCCATGTTGGGGGGGGGGGGGGGGGGCACGATGACACTGTACTAAAGGATACTGCACATCAGTGGTTCACTTGCCTTCAATCAATGCTAACCCTGTATGTGCAGAGTTAGTACGTTGGGGAGTCTGATTGTTACTCCATGGTTCTCTTCAGGCACTCCAGCTTCCTCTCCTCATAAAACTCACTGAACTGAGGTGACCCTGGTTGTCAAAGGTGTCATTAAACCCCAGTAAATAAATAGCACTAGACTGTATCAAATGCCTATGTGTTCTCACACTAATGAAACGTCAGCAATTGGATACATGTGATAATTTGTATGCAACACGCGGGGCTTATCTGGCCCATAAGCCCAGGTAGGCCCAGTTTGTGGCATAGAATTATTTGATATATCCTACTGTCGATGGTTTTGTAGTTTGAGAAAAAAAGGTACCTCTGTTTGAAATAAGATGTGTTGTGGGTGCGCAAGTTTGATAGTGCACTTCAGAAATGAATCACTGTATATCTCCTGACACTGAAGGTTTTTTTTACTAGCATGTGACTTATTGCTTATCACTCATATTCAACTATTGTATCATTTTCTTTGCTGCTTATTATTTGGACTTGAGTTTGGTGTAGGCAAATATTTCTATACCTTTCTTATTCATGTGTGAAAAATTTCTAAATTGTGGAGACTTGACCTGTTGTTGACAGAAAGCCATGCAGCTGTTTTATGCTAAATGGGTTTAAAAATTTTATTTCAACTGTCTTTACAAAGTTTGTGTTTTAGATAAACCTTGAAAATTGATGGGTTTTTTGCTCACCTAATGAGGATGAGCTATAGTGATCACTCACCATCTGTCCTCCGTGAACATGGTGTTTGCACCTGCTCCTCCTAAACTGCTGAACCAATTTTAGTTAAATTTGAGGTTATTGTTTGTTCTGACATCGCATTTTGTTTCTGTTCAAATCAACTTGCCCAGCCCCATAGGGAGGGGTGGGGGTAAATGCTTAATTTTTTTCAAAAAATCTTCCCCTCATGAACCAGTGGGTACAATGCATTTATATCTGGTATGGAGCTTCCTTTTGAGGTGTAGAATCAAGTTTGTTCAAATGAAGTTTGTGGAGCAATATTTGCCTTTGTAATGGGAGGGACAAGATTTTTGGCCCCGCCCAAAATTTTATTTTCTAAACCGATGATCCAATTTGAACCAATTTTGGTATGTTGTATTATTGAGTCATAAGTACTTGATTCATGCAAAAAAATAATTGCTGTGTCTCCGTGGGAACCCCAGGAGCTAAAAATAGAAATATTTTCAAAATCCCATATTTCCCAGAGAACTTATTTTGTATGAAGCATCCTTAGGACCAGTAGGATGGAATGGTAAAAAAAAAATTGTCATCAGTTGTGCAAGGTGTTCTGGAGGGGGGGGGGGGGGGGGGGGGGGGGGGGGCGGCCTCGAAAAAAATGCTGAGTCAAAACCACTGATTAGAATCTTTTGGTATTGGGTATACAGCATCCATAGGGAAGTCAGATACAAGTTAGTTGAAATTAAGCCCCATGGTTCATACTTGGCCTGAATACAGGAGCCCAAATGTTAAATTAGGGCAATATTTGAAATAATCTTTAAAAATGTTCTTCTTCAGAACAACCAGTCAGAATCTTTTAATATTTGGTATACGTCATTGTTATGAGGATCTGATTCAAGATTGTTCAAATTAAGTCCTTCGTTTAATATTTGGGCATCCTATGGGGACCCGAAGTTTAACTTAGTGCTGTATGGGGGATAATCTTTAAAAATCTTCTTCAGATTCATCAGTCAGAATGTTTTGATATTTGCTATACAGCATCCTTAGGGAGGTTAGATCTCATTTTGTTCAAAACAAGTCCCTGGGTTAGTATTTGGATGCCCTATGGGAATAATTAAAACTCTTCTCCAGAAACAACAGTCAGAATCATTTAATATATGACATATAGGATCTTTTAAGGGGTTGGATTCAGTTTGTTCATTGGTTGATAATTGGTCTCTCAAAGGGAGCCTGGATTTTACCATAGTGCAATATGAGGAATAATCTTTAAATATCTTCTTCCAATCCACCAGTCAGAATCTTTTGATATTTGGTGCACAGCCTCTTTCGAGAAGGCAGATCCAAGTTTGTTCAAACCAGGTCTTGGGGTTAATATTTGGGCTTCCTATTGGAGCCCAAATTTTAAAATTTTGTCTAATATGAGGAATAATCTTTAAAACTCTTCTCTATAAACACCAGTCAAAATCATTTAATTTTTGGCAACCAGAATCCTTACAGGAGTTGGATTCAGTTTGTTCAACTGAAGTCCATCGGTTAATAGTTGGGCTCTCTAAGGAAGCCCGATTTTTAATTTCGTACAATATGAGGAATAATTTTTGAAAATCTTCAGATCCTCCATTCAGAATATTTTGATATTTGGTATACAGCATCCTTAAGGAAGTCAGATCTACGTTTGTTCAAATCAAGTCTTTGGGTTAATATGTGGGCTCCCTATTGGAGCCCGAATTTTAACTTCATCCAATGTGAGGAAGAAATTTGGTATACAGCACCTTAGAGGGTGCAGATTCAATTTGTTCAAATAAAGTCCCAGGGTTGATATTTGTGCTCCTGGAAGGGGGTGGGTGGAGTGATGCTCCCCTGAACAAGAACACTGCGGCATAAGTAGGCAAAGCAAATTTTAACACAGTGCACAATTGGTAATATTCTCAAAATCATCTTCTACAGGACCATCAGTCAGAATCTTTTGATATTTGGCATACAACATCCTTCAAGTTTGTTCAAGACCCTAGGTTGATATTTGGGCTCCCTACTTTTGCATTACTGAAAATCTTGGCATTATTTCTGTGGTAGAATCCCAAACTAGAAAAAAATCCTCTGGTATGGACATCAAAGTTGTAAATAATTAAATAACTTCATTCCTCCGTAGTGTTCACTAGCCAAAGATGCTAGTTAAATCCTTCTTTAAACAACTAGGGTCAGATGAGCACCTCAGGCCCCATGGGGCCTCTTGTTTTTTAGACCCGGAGCAACCATTTAGACTTTACTTTTAATGGCTTTTTCAAAACAGTGCTCTAACAGGATTCTCTGTGCAGAAGTTACAGGAAGTGAGCAGTTGTTTCTTGTATGTCGTGAAGAAGTAATCCACAATTATTGTAAAGAATCCAGGCATTCACTTTTTTTAATTGTGTTTGACCATTTAGTTTTAGGATTCCCCTTAAAATGTCTTATCAGCCCAGAAAATATTAATAAAATTTTTGCTTGACCAAATGTAATTTAAATCACAAGTTAAACTACATTATATTTCAAAGGTACAGCCCCATTCGTGATTTGCTATAGCAGGATGTCATGAGAATGAAAGTAATAATATAAAACAATGTTTTTTGAGGAGTCCCCATGGGAACCCTAGGAAGTTACACAGTTCCTGTTTACTGGGCAAACAAGCTCTGTTTTCCAGGTAAAGTAGGATGCGGTACCCAATGCATGGGGTGGAAGTCCACTAAAATGAGCAATATGGGTATAAACGATTGGCAAAACTTGACTTTATATCCATGTTGCTATCACCATTGTTTGGAAATATGTGACCAATAAATAGGTAAAAAATAAAATGAATTTTCAGTGGCCAACCCACAACTCTTTCCAACGGTGTTGAAAATAACATTTGATTGGCAAAGATGTGCAATATTTTTTTTTCTTCATTCGTATTGAAGCATTGCAAAATTTGACAAAAAAAATCAAATCTGTTTGAAACAACAACAAAAAAATTCCATTCTGTTATGTTCGAATGAGGTGGCATATTGTATGAAATATAAATATGAAATTTCTCCTCAGTGCAATAAATTGAATTGAACAACATGATTTCCTGTATGGTTAATATTTGAAATGAAAAAGAAATGATAAGTAGTCAAATGAAATGATACAGCAGTTATTCATACATCATTATTTGTATTTCTTTCATACTTTTCAAAATATTTATGTATTTGCTTCAAAAAACACATTACAGGCCTCCCTAATCCAACAACTTCAATTCGTCATTACTTTCTGTGACAACTCCTCAATAATAAACGACTGATGACATCTCGACATCGCCACATGTATGCCTTCATCACCCAATGTTGTTCATCTAGAGCAATCCTGTTCAGTTCGTCGACATATTTTCAACCATGCAACACATTAGGGCAACATTTGGTAACCCCATAATTTTACCGACTGTCACCTGTATCTCCTTCGGCAGCAGTATATGTCAGACTTCAAGATTCTTCCCAGACTTCATTAGCACTCATCGGCAGATTGCATATCTTCATCTGTGGTATTCAAGTCTTCTCAAGAATATTGCTTTGGTGGTCGTCGTCTTATGAACAACATTGGGTAAAAGATCCAAGAACATGTTTATCTTGAGGATGAAACTAGCAGTCGATTTTTTTCATCACAATGTTACACCACCTCTTTCCCATCCCACTACATTGTTGGTACAAATTGTTCTTCATACTCCAAATGACGATTGCTTCAATTCATGCTTCTACGAAGGCACACTACCTCGCCTACTACTTACTACATTGTTGCAGGGATGTTGGCGCTTCTGACAGCAATTTATCTACATAAACAGGGTTTGTAAGATGAACTATCTTTTATATTTAACTCTTTCTTACCCGCTTCTGTTCAGCTTTTACTCAGCATGGTAAATAAATTGCTGAAGTGAGAGAAATATTTTAGAGGCCAAAATGAGTTTTTATAAACTTCTATCACAAAAAGTTTACTGATTTGTTTTGGCAAGAGAAAAAATGTCATACCAAAGAAGTTTTAACTATTTCAAAGAAACTATTGTGTAAAGGTTGAACATGATTTCAGTATTGGCCCACCTTTGCTTTTTATTCCGATTTGTATTTTTTTTTTTTTTATACATATATATATACAGTACATGTATAACTGCTTGTCAATCCAGCTGATGCTTGGACCAACCTGTACAAACATTAAAGAAATTTTGTTATCCTGATCATAAGTATAGCAAGCTTACATGTACCCTTTACATGTAGACTCCATTAAAACCCTTGACCCAGTATGAAAATTTATCATTTTGAATATTTTTTCAAATTTTTCCTAAAATTTCTACAAAACGAAATATAATGTGATACCTCATAGGAACAACCTCAACAAGCTTGTTCCATTGAGGGGTCACATGATATGGTTTTGTTGGATTTTTAAAAAAAATGTTCAGCTGTTTAAAGCACAGATCAGTCTATATATATTAAGATGAGTGTCAATGTAATTGTACCCTTCATTTCCCATGATTCCTATTTTCTGGGAGCTAAAAAAACAAACTCGTCAAATCTTCTGATAAGTGAAGAAACATGATTGTTGAAAAATACCAACCTTTTGTATTTAATTTCAGTTGGAATTCTTCAGAAGCATTTAGCACCATTGTGAATTTTAATCTATTCTGGCAAGTCACAGTGAATTTCAAATTTTTATGAATAACTAAAAATATATAAAATATCAGAAGTGATCCTAGATTCAAAGATTACTGTGTCACTATAAAGAGAGCTTAACCCTTTGATACTTTTGTACATGTTATTACGTACAAAATCTTTAATTTATTACGTATGAAATCAAACAGCACATTGATTCTTTGTGGTCATTTGTTTTGTTATTATTTTTCGATTTTTTTAAGTTTTAACCTCAAATTCCTATTTTCTCCCGAGTAGTGCTCAGTGATAATCGTTGAGCCAAATGTTATTGCAGCTTAAAATACTAATACAGTCCTGCTGTCAAGACTTCTTAAATGGGTGAGTGCTAGAAGCTACTATCAAGGCTTTCAAGAAAAGAGGATACCAGAGCAAAAGCCAACACTCTCCTTGCTTATATTCCATATTCATTCGAACACAAGTAATATTTTATTTATTTAAATTTGTTTTATTACAAATTATTGCAGATTGCCTGTGGTCACTCCAATAATTTGTAATAAAAAAGTTTTGAATAACAAATTCAGACCACCAAAAATAATCTAGCCCTCAACCAGATAATCACTAATGTGAAAACTATCTTGTTATTTGTACTTTCCAAGGTTTGACGTCGCATTTTGAAAAGTGTTGAAGAAACTGAATTCCCAGTGACGTTTGAACGTCAGTATAATTAAAGTCTCAAAGGGTTAACTAGCCAACTAGTTTCAAACTCAGTTGTTCTTCATCAATGGCATAAAGACTAAGGTCACTGTTGGATGCTCCCTTTATTCTCTTCCTGTGACCTTGAGATTTGAATGGGTCATCAAGGTCCTCAGCAGGTCAAACAAGGAGAAAAGGCCAGCAGCTAACTCTTGAGAGGGGGATCAGTTCGAACAAGGGGAAGAAGCTGGAGGCTCCACAGAACAGGAGCAGAGAGCTTCCCATGGAGTGGAGGTGGTGACTACCCTGAACAAGAACACAAGGGCATAAGTAAGCAAAGCAAATAATTATGTATTATTCAATTCCCTTTCCAGTTATTTTATTGCAATGTGTCCTATGGGTTAATGTGAAATTTAAAAAAAAATCCTCCCAATATTAAAGTTTAATTCGGAGTCTGTATTGTCAGATCAGAGTTCTGAACCTCTTATAACACAAAATTTTTCATACAAAAATCTGTACGACTTTAACGCTGGTAGTAGTCAGTAGGGTGATATTTTGGGTGGGAATTAGGGTTGATACTTATGCATGGGAGTAACCTATACACCAGAATGTATGGTACAGGAATGATACATGAAAGTACTTGAATTGTTAAACTGTTGGAAGTGCTTAAAAAATTGAACTTTAAAAATTCTTGGAATGTCTTTGAAAAATTTATTCAGGTAATTGCTTGGGTCATTTCGGTTCAAATGTGTGCTTGAAAGCTGTTGTATTTTTTGCTAAAATTTCATTTTCTGTATTTTGAAATAATATAGTACTGTGATCGCAAAAGCAGACAAAACATTTCCACTGGATTGTGATTTGGTCGTGATCTGATTGAAATTCTCTGTCTGCTTTTTTATCAGCAGTTCTGGATTCTCACCTTTTGAAAAAGAAATGTGATAATGTTGATAACATTGCTTTCGCAGATACTATTTTTTTATGTTTATTAGCTCAACTTGACCAAGTCAAGCTGAGCTATTGCCATCACTTCTTGTCCGTCAGTGTATGTACGGGCGGGCGTACGTATGTCCACAATTTCCTTTGGCACACCGCACAGGTCGCATTTATGATAAGATCGCTTTGAAACTTGGTATGCTTGTTTGGGATGCCAAAATCGGCCAGCTGTATTCTCAAAAATCGCCAATTAATTTTTTTCATTTTTTGTCTCAAAAACATAGGTTATGACCCCTCATTGGAACGAGCTCATTCCAATGAGGGGGTCATAACCTATGTTTTTGAGACAAAAAATGAAAAAAAATTAGTTATTCAAGAATTCTTTTTGCAAGTGTTGTCTGCTTTTCATGTTAGGTGAAGGGTTAAAGGAACAAATGAAATCACACAAAAATCATAATCATGTAAAAAACGATTAACAGGGATGTATCTGATTACATGCAGCTGTTAATGCTCTGTCCAGTTTTAGAATAGCCCCTTATCCACCAAGAACCTTCAATTTTTACGTGAAATTAAATGTAACAAACATTAGTTCTCGAACTCAGTAGGTGAAAATGTCAGAAATTGTGAAACGCTAAATGTCTTTCAAAATGTTTAGCAATTGATGATCCCATTGTCCCTGAAAAGGGGGGGGGGGGAGCGGAGGGCAGAAAAGCATGGATTACCCACTGCCAACTTCACCTAAATTGTAGTAAACGAAATGGTCATAAGTTTGACAGATTTATCAGGGATAATCTTAGATGTCACTGAGGCTATCGTTATGAAGACTGCAGTCATTATGTACTTTCATGTCCTTTATACGCACATGAATGCCAAATAATAATGTTTGATAATTAGGAAAAGGATAACAAAACTAAGTCCTTCTTCATAGTCTTCCGTATAAATCTGATTTGCACAATACTTTTGTATTTAATGCTGTCCAAGAGTACATTATTAAAATAAGGAGGTTTGAAAACTTGTTTCAGGAAAATGGTAAATGGCCGTCAGTTGGGGGCTCTACACTGGTGTGGATTGGAAGTGATCTGCCTTTCAGTTGCCATAGCTGAGTCTTTGGCAGCCTATTTACATTATCTACCCATATGGCATTTCTGAAAGTATGGAAACCCAGTTTGACAGTTGTCTTTTTTTTTATTATTCAAATTTGTGTATGTTTGATATTAAAAGTTATGAATACCAGTGTATTTGTTCTTTTACTTACTTTTTCAGTCGTGGCAGTTATGGTAGATCTCCATCACCAAGAAGAAGGTCGAGATCACCATACAGAAGTAGGAGCAGGTACTTACTATGTGAGAAATGAATAACATTGATGGTATTTGTTGCAACATGTGAATTGAACAGAAATTGCTTATCTCTGTCCTAAATATTGCTTAAAGTGCTTGCACTACCAACTTATCGCTGAATCAAAAATTGGTTCAGCAGTTTATCTTCTCTGCTTATCTCCACTGTGCACAAGGAAAGATAATAAATTTAACCAACTCCATACACATCCTGTATGCTCCACCCCCTGAATTTTGTTTACCTTTCCATTTAATCACAGAATATTTAGCTCACCTGAGCAAATCTCAAGGAGAACTTTACTGATCACTGCCTGTCCGTTGTCCGCTTTACATTATCGACTTCTAAAAGACAACTGTGCAGAAGTCAGCAAAGTTTGATATCGTTTGTATATCCATGTTTCTAATCATATGTCAATTCAAATTTGTTAAAATTAAGTTTCCTCACCCAACAACGGGATCATGAAGGGCATAACACTGTTAGCACTCCGAAAATTGATTTCAAAAATTAAAAAAAATATTTCCAGAACCACCAACCAGAATCTTTTGATATTTGGACAACATCTTTGGAGGGGGCAGATTCAAGTTTGTTCAAATTAAGTCCCAGGGTTCATGTTTCAAATTTTAACTTAAGATTCACCTGTCAAAATATTTGGAATACAGCATTCTGGAGGGGGGAATTTTAAGTTTGTTCATATCAAGTTCTTGGGTTCATATTTGGGCTCCTTCCAAATTTTAACCTAGTGCAGCCCATGTGGGACCCCCAGGAAGTGAAACGGTGAGGCTTTTTTACTGTGGTAAACAAGCTCTGTTTTACTGGTAAAATACGACCCAGTCACCATTGCTTGATGTAGAAGTCCTGTAAAATGGGCAACATGGAATAAAAGATTGAACTTTACTTTATCTCCTTGTTGTGGTCACTATTAGCCATTGTGCAGAAAGTATGTGTCCTTTCCACCAATGAATAACCTAGTGTAATATGAGAAAAAATTCTTTAAAAGTCTGCTTATTCAACATCCTTAGTAAGGGCAGATTCTAGTTCATACAAATCAAGTCCCCAGGTTCACATTTGGGCTTCTTAACTTAATAGATTAAAGTTTCGTCAAGGTATTAGGCTCGACTGATTTTTGGGGGCACCAGGAGGTTTGTAATTTAATCTTGAACCCTTTGGAGAATTTACTATTTATTTGTTCAAATCTGTTCTGCTTTCAGGTGATGCTGCAAGGTGTGATCAAATTTAGTCAGTTGTATTTGTGGGTGGATAAGATTAATGTTTGTTCAAATGGGGGTAACCAGGTCATATGTGACTCATTTTTCGCTCCCCTGAGCAAAGCTCAAGGGAAGACTTAGTGATAACTTTTTAGCTCACCTGACTGCAAGTCAGTAGCATCCGCCATCTGTCTTCCTTTAACTTTTGCAAACTTGACTACTTCTTCCCAACCACTACGTTAAGTTCAAACATATATTACACAGATCATCTATGGAGTATACCCTTTCTATTTTGTTCAAATCAAGAAGCTGCCATCTTCGGGCTCTGGTTAATGCCCCAAAAGCTTAAAAATCTTCTTATGAACCACCAGAGGGAATGCCTTGATATTTGTTATGGAACATCCTTTGGTGTAGAAGATCAAAGTTTGTTTAAGGGAAGTTGATAGGCCAATATCTGGGCTCTCTGTGGGGGCATATCCATTTTGGGCCCTGTCCAAAATTTCTGTTTCAAGAACTGGTGGGCCAATTTCAACCATATTTGGTATGTAGTATAAGTGGGTCCTAATTAATAGATTGATGCCCAGGAAAAAAAAAATGTTCACGGCCCATTGGCAACCCAAGAGGCTAAAAACAGAAAAAAAATTCAAAAGTCCATAATTCACAAACCACACAGATCAGAGAACTGTTATTTGGTATGAAGCATCCTTAGGACCAGTAAAATGGTTTGGATAAAAGAAATTGCCACCGGTTCTATCAGGGTGTCCTGTAGAGGGTATTGAAAAAATGATGAGTCAGCATTTTTGCAGTTAGATTTCCGTACACAAATTGTTAAGAGTTTCCAATTTTATCTCTTCCATCAACTTCTGTCAACATCTACCTGTCAAACACACTTGTTATTTTGTTATGTTAAGCTGAAGGGAGTGAAAATAATTCTGAAATGCTTTTAACCCTCTCAAGACCTCCATAAGTGACAGGAAAAATTGATCTGATTCCTGTATGAATATCTTTAATTTAACCCTCTCATGACTTCAGTGTGTTTTCCAAAGATTTTATTTTTTCATGTTGAATCCTTTCAATGCTGTGCACATGTTTTTTTCTGGTTTCTTGGAAACATTTCTGATTCCTGTATGAATGTCTTTAATTTAACTCTCTCAAGACTTCAGTGTGGGCTTCAAAGATGTTATTGATGCCTTGATCAAACCTTTTCAATGCTGTGCACATGTTTTTTTCTAGTTTCTTGGAGAAAATTTCTCTTGATTCCTGTATGAATATATTTAATTTAACTCTCTCAAATCTTCACTATTGGTTCCTAAGATTTTATTTCATGTAATACTGTTAACGAAAATCCTCTTTCTGATTTCTTTAAAAATATTTTACCCCCCAAAATAAACCTCCATAAATTCTCTTTCTGTTTTGTTTATTTATGCTTTTACCATTTTCACACAGAATTGAATTTTCTGGTTGCAGTAAAATTCTGTTTCTTTAGTTCTTATTCTTTAAAACCACTGGACCAAATTCATTCATTTATGGCACAGACCATCTTTGGAGTAAACCTTTTCTCCTTTGTTCAAATGAAGCTGCTGCCATCTTCAGGCTGGTGGAATTTACTCTTCTGATCCCCCCCCCCCCCCCCCCCTCAAATTACTATATCCCTTGGGGTGGGGTTAATGCTCCATAAGCCTAAAATGTTTTTAAAATCCTCTTTTTATAAGCTACTTGCAATAATGCTTAGATTTCTTGTATGGAACTTTAGTGATGCAGATTCACTTTTTTCAAAGAAACTCAGTAAGTGAAAATTTGGGCGACACTCAAAATTTCTATTTTTAGATCCAATGGGCAGATGTGAACCAAATTTGTCATGTAGTATACAGTCCTGATAATTCATCCTCGTTTCCTCGGCAAACAAACTGTTGTGGAAAACTGGTGCTTCTATGGCAATTGCTGTGGAGCCTGTTTGATTGTGTAAAAATCATCGGAGATGGGCAAAATCACAATTGCCATGTTTATCTAGTATGCGGCAAAGTAAAAACTTTCAAGTAACTTAAACATGTGAAAGTAGTTCGAGATACATGTGTATATAATCACATTCAATGTGCAGAATCTTTCACTCAGATAATGCCAATATCATGAACCATGTGAATGCAGAGAAAGTAAGCAGGCGACTTGCTCAATATGTAGAGTATGAGTGAAAATAAGATGCAGTATAACCACAAACTAAGTATCGCACTGCTTCTATATTGATAACACCAGAAACTGATGTCAGATTCTTATGTTATCAACATAGAAGAAGCAGAACACACAGTTTCTAGTGGTTATGCTGCATCTTGTACTGTAAATTGTAATATTAGCAATACAGCATAGTGCAACACACATGGTTTGATTCCTTGTGCAACTTGGAAGTTGTGTACTTTCTGCCACCACAAGGCTTTCTGAAGAAGCCATCTTCGGCAGTATTTTTGCTGTGGATATTTTTCGTTTCCTCTGCATTTTCCTCAGCACTGCTTGCTGAGGGTGAATTACCAGGGCTGTAGTATATAACTGGGTCAAAAGTATTTCATTTATGCCAGATTTTTTTTTTTGGGGGGGGGGGGGGGGGGGGGTAGAGAGAACCACAGTTGTTGAAGAAAACAAAACAAAAAATTTTGTTTGGTTGTTTTTTAAAACTTCACAGAACAGAGCTTGCTAGGAAGATTTCCATGGACCAGCAGAAATGAATGGCCAAAAAAGTTGCCTTTGGCTGTGTCATAGCAAATCAAAAAATTGCTCTTGCTGCTGATCACTTACTGATACACTCATCTCTTTCGACAACTTGAGCTAGGTGAGCATTTTAGGCTCACTAGAGCCTCTGGTTTGTGATAACTGTCCATTATCCTTCCATCCATCCGGAGTGAACTTTACCTTATCCACTTCACATAAACTGCTGGACCGAATTGAACCAAATTTAATATGCATGTTCCTTTTTTGTCAGTTCAAGTTTGTTCAAATAAAGTTGCCTTGCCCACATGAGGCACCACAAGGTGCATAAATCTGTTGGAACCCCACAATATTTTTTTTTTAGAATTAAAAAATCTTCCCCGGAACTTCCAATCATAATCTTTTGATACTTGGTGTACAACATCCTTAAAGGGGTTCGAAACAAATCCCTGGGTTCATATTTGAGCTCCCTGTTGGAGCCTGAATTTTAACTTGGTGTAATATGAGGAATAGTCTTCGAAAATCTTCTCCAGAACTGCTAGTCAGAATTTTTGATACTTGGTATAGAACACCCTTGGATGGGTCAGATTCAGCATGTTCCAAACCAGTCCATGGATTCATATTTGGAATCCCTTCCGGTGCCCAAATTTTAACTTTGTTAGGTATGAGGATTATTCTTCAAAGATCTTCAGTTCCATCAGGCAAAATCTTTTGATATTTGGGCTATAGCATTACTTTTGACTCCTAAATTAAAATTTGTTCAAAGTGTTATGCTGGACTGATTTTGGTGGGTGCCAGAGGGGTTTGAAATTTAACACAGAACATAATGGCCACGGGGTTGGCATGAGTGTGCATTAGGCAATTTATTTTGCTTGAGAACAAGATTTTGAGAATTTTGAGATATTTTAAGTAAAAAAAAAACGAACAAAAAAAATTGCCCAACAGACCCTAAATCAGTCTGTCTAATCTCTGTCTCATCTTTCTATTGGTCCAATTGCCTATCAAAATGGCCAGGTTACATGCAATAGAAAATAGGATTGGCCAGTCCGGACTTTTTTTTTTTTTTATCTCATCTTGACAAAGTCAAGCTGAGCTAATCTCATCGCTCTCTGTCTGTCCGTCGTCCGTCAACACCATATTTTGGTCTTCTCTGGGCCAATTCTAGTGAAAGTTTGTGTGAGTGATGGTCCCAGAGGGGCATTGCAGTTTTGTTAACTCAACATGCCCAGCCCCATAGGGAGGGGTTGGGAGAAAATGCTCCAAAATATTTTTAAAATCTTCTTGTCATGAACTAGTAGGTACAATGACTTGATATATGTTATGGAGCTTCCTTTTGAGGTGTAGAATCAAGTTAGTTCAAACGAAGTTCATGAAGCAATATTTGGCCTTGTAATGGTGGGGTAAGATTTTTGGCCCGCCCAAAATTTCTATTTTCTGAACCGCTGGGCCGATTGAAACCAAATTTGATATGTGATATTTTTAGGTCATAAGTACTTGACTCATGCAAAAATAAAGAATCCTACATCCCCATGGGAACCCCAGGAGCTAAAAGTAGAAATATTTTCAAACGCTCTTATTTGAACTTTGTTCAGTTTGGGGGATAATTTTTAAAAATCTTCAGATTCACCAGTCAGAATGCTTTCATATTTGGTATGCAACATCTCTAGATTCAAGTCAGATTCAAGTTTGTTCAAATCGGATCCCTTGGTATATATTTGGTCTCTCTATGGTAGCCCAAATTTTAACATAGTGCAATATGAGGAAATTTCTTTAAAAATCTTCTCGTCCACCAGTCGGAATGCTTTCATAATTGGTATACAACATCTCTAGGGGGTTCAGATTCAAGTTTGTTCAATTCGAGTGCCTGGGTTAATATTTGGGCTCCATATAGGAACCTGAAATTTAACTTAGTACAATATGAGGGAATTTCTTCAAAAATCATCTTCTTCAGATCCACACGTCAGAATGCTTTCATATTTGGTATACAACATCTCTAGGGGGGTCAGATTTAAGTTTGTTCAAATCGGATTCGTAGGTTAATATTTGGGCTCGCTATGGTAGCCCAAATTTTAACTTCATGCAATATTAAGAAATTTCTTTAAAATTTCTTTTCTACAGATCTAACAGTGAGAATGCTCTCCTATTTAGTACACAACATCTCTAGGGAATCTCAAGAGCCTGGGTTAATATTTGGGCTCCCAGTGCGAGCCGGAATTGGCCATGTAGCTGAAGAATTAGAAATTTTGTATTCAGTACCCTCTGGAGGTGTGTAACTAAGATTATGTATCAAGGGGCTTCATAGGGGAGCTCTACATTTTACATTATGATCAACTGAAGAAAAGGCATGAGGCCCGGATTATTTTTGTCACTCCTGCAAGGCTCAAGGATTGACATTGCATCCTATGGAGATGGATTGCTTAATGTAGACTCATTCTTGGACTCAGTTTATATTGTGTTCTGTTCATGAGCGCTTCAGGCCCCGTGGGACCTCTTGTTTATTTTCATGTTTTAATTTCTCACATACAGTTATTTTAATCCTTTACCCAATACACCTTCAAAACCGGCCAATGCTATTTGCAAAAAATGGTCTTTCATATATTATAACTTTTTTCTTTTTTGTTGCAATAATGTAGCTTATTATACGCCCGTTTATAAAAACGGTTGTATTATGTTATCAGGCAGTCTGTCTGTCTGTTTGTCCGTCTGTCTATCTGTCTGTAAACAATTTGGTTTCCATTCATTTGAAGTCGAATGCCTTGACGGATCGACATCAAACTTTCAGAAGTTGTTTTTAGCAATAAAATACAGGTCAAGTTCAATATTGGTGTTTCTCAGTCCATCCGCTGCAGAGATATGGCCCTTTGAAAACACAATTTTTCCAAAAAAAATTGGCTTCCGTTCATTTAAAGCTGAACGCCTTGACACCAGGTTTTTCAGATGTTGTTTTTAGCAATGAAATACAGGTCAAGTTCGATATTGGTGTTTCTCAGTCCATCTGCTGCAGAGTTATGGCCCTTTGAAAACCCAATCTTTCGAAAAAAAATTGGTTTCCCTTCATTTAAAGTCGAACGGCTTGACGGATCAAATCAAACTTTCAGATGTTGTTTGTAGCAATAAAATACAGGTCAAGTTCGATATTGGTGTTTCTCAGTCCATCCTCTGCAGAGTTATGGCCCTTTGAAAATACAATTTTTGAAAAAAAATTGGTTTCTGTTCATTTAAAGCCGAACGCCTTGACACCTAATTTTTTAGAAGTTGTTTTTATACGCCGTTTGAAAAACGGGACGTATTATGTGAATGGTCTTTCCACCCATCTGTCTGTCCGTCTATGGACACATTTCGTTTCCAGACGATAACTTCAGTTGTAATGGTTTGAGCTGAGTTAAATTTGGCATGTGGATTTAGTATGACAAAATACAGGACGGGTTTGATTTCCGTTTTTAGCGGCCCATTTGCAGTAGTGTTATGGCCCTTTATGGGAATTTAGCCCAACTTCTCGTTTCTGGACGATAACTTTAGTTTGCCGTGACCGATTTATTTCAAATTTCCAGTTTTCTGTTTTTGACTACAAAATACAGCTCAAGTTCACTTTTGACCACAATCGCATATACCTTTCCAGAATTATTCACCTTGAATGATTGCAAATTTGTGGATTTTGTGGTTTCTGGATGATAACTTTAGTTTGCCTTGACCGATTTTTTTCAAATTCTTAGATTTTGTTTTTGACCACAAAGCACAGCTCAAGTTCACCTTTTGCCATAATCGCCTGTACTGTTCCATAGTTATTCCCCTTGAATGATTGCAAATTTGTGAATTATGTGGTTTCTGGATGATATCTTTAGTTTGCCTTGACTAATTTGTTTCAAATTTTTAGATTTTGTTTATGACCACAAAACACAGCTCAAATTCACATTCGGCCAAAATCGCATGTACCTTTCCAGAGTTATTCCTCTTGAATTTGTGCATTTTGTGTTTTCCGGATTATAACTTTAGTATGGCCTGACTGATTTTTAGCTTAACTTGACATAGTCAAGATAAGCTATTGCCATCACGCGTGCGGAAGTCTGTTAGTCTGTGACGTCTGTTCACATTTTCCTTTAGCACGGGCCACACCCCGCAGTTCTTGTCTGATCGTCACGAAATTTCATCTGCAGGTTTGGGGTCATGTCTAGATGAGAATATCCCCTTTTGGTCGCAATCGGGCAACCGGTATGGCTGCCCGAGCCCAAAACCCGAAAACCATTAGCACAGTCTACAGGTCGTATTTATGAAGGGATTTCATTGTAACTTGGTAGGATGCCTCTGTATAATGCCTAGATGAGAACATCCCCTTTTGGGCTTGATCTATCAACCGTGATGGCTGCCCAAGCCCAAAACCCAAAAACTTTTAGCACAGACTGCAGGTCATGTTTAATGTGGAGGGATTTCATTGTAACTTGGTAGGATGACTCCTTATGATGTCTAGAAGAGAATTTCCCCATTTGGGCATGATCTGCCAACCGTGACGACTGCCCGAGCCCAAAACCCGAAAACCTTTAGCACAGTCTACAGGTCATATTTATTGATGAATTTCATTGTAACTTGATGGGTTGACTTCATACAATGTCTAGATGAGAAAGTCCCCTTTTGGACTTGATTGGGCAACTGTGACGGCTACAGGGGCCCGAAGCCCGAAAACCTTTAGCACAGTCTAGAGGTCATATTTATGAAGGGATTTCATTGTAACTTGGTAGGATGACTCCAAATAATGTCTAGATGAGAACGTCCCATTTTGATCGTGATCATGCAGCCTTAATGGGTGCCCGAGCCCAAAAACCTTTAGCATAGGCAAAAGGTCATATTTATGAAAGGATTTCATTGTAACCTGTTAGGTTGACTCCATATAATGCCTGGATGATGACATCCCCTTTTGGTCGTGATTGGTCAGTTGTGATGGCCCGAAAACCTTGAGCACAGTCCACAGGTCATATTTATGAAGGGATTTCATTGTAACTTATTAGGATCACTCCAGATGGTGCCCAGATGAGATTGTCCCCTATGGTTGCGATCATTCAACCATGATGGCTGCCCGAGCCCAAAGCCCGAAAACCTTTAGCACAGTTTATAGGTCATATTTATGAAGGGATTTCATTGTGACTTCTTAGGATCACTCCAGATGATGCCCAGATGAGATTGTCCCCTATGGTTGCGACCATTCAACCATGATGGCTGCCAAGCCCGAAGCCCGAAAGCCTTTAGCACAGTCTACAGGTCATATTTATTAAGGGATTTCATTGTAACTTGGTAGGTTAACTTCATATAATGTCTAGATGAGAATGTCCCCTTTTGGACATGATTGGGCAACTGTGGCGGCTAAAGGTGCCCGAAGCCCGAAAACCTTTAGCACAGTCTACAGGTCATATTTATGAGGGGATTTCAATATAACTTGTTAGGATGACTCCAAATAATGTCTAGATGAAAACGTCCCATTTTGATCGCGATCATTCAGCCTGTATGGGTGCCCGAACCCAAAAACCTTTAGCATAGGTAAAAGGTCATATTTATTGAAGGATTTCATTGTAACCTATTAGGTTGACTCCATATAATGCCTAGATGATGACTTCCCCTTTTTGTCGTGATTGGTCAGCTGTGATGGCTACAAGTGCCCAAAGCCCGAAAACCTTGAGCACAGTCTACAGGTCATATTTATGAAGGTATTTCATTATAACTTCGTAGGATCACTCCAGATGAGATTGTCCCCCTTTGGTTGTGATCATTCAACCATTATGGCTGCCCGAGCCCGAAGCCCGAAAACCTAAAGCACAGTCTACAGGTCATATTTATGAAGGGATTTCATTGTAACTTGGTAGGTTGACTTCCTATAATGTCTAGATGAGAACGTCCCCTTTTGCACATGATTGGGCAACTTTGACGGCTAAAGGTGCCCGAAGCTCAAAAACCTTCAGCACAGTTTACAGGTCATATTTATGAAGGGATTTCTTTGTAACTTGGTAGGATGACTCCAAATAATGTCTAGATGAGAACGTCCCATTTTGGTCATGATCATTCAGCCTTGATGGGTGCCCGAGCCCAAAAACCTTTAGCATAGGCAAAAGGTTATATTTATAGAAGGATTTCATTGTAACCTGTTAGGTTGATTCCATATAATGCCTAGATGATGACATCCCCTTTTGGTCATGATTGGTCAACTGTGATGGCTACAGGTGCCCGAAGCCCGAAAACCTTGAGCACAGTCCACAGGTCATATTTATGAAGGGATTTCATTGTAACTTCTCAGGATCACTCCAGATGATTCCCAGATGAGATTGTCCCCTTTGGTTGCGATCATTCAACCATGATGGCTGCCTAAGCCCGAAAACCTTTAGCACAGTCTACAGGTCATATTTATGAAGGGATTTCATTGTAACTTGGTAGATTGACTTCATATAATGTCTGTATGAGAATGTCCCATTTTGATCGCGATCATTCAGCCTTGATGGGTGCCCGAGCCCAAAAACCTTTAGCATAGGTAAAAGGTCATATTTATGGAAGGATTTCATTGTAACCTATTAGGTTGACTCCATATAACGCCTAGATGATGACATCCCCTTTTGGTCGTGATTGGTCAGCTGTGATGGCTACAAGTGCCCGAAGCCCGAAAACTGTGAGCACAGTCTACAGGTCATATTTATGAAGGGATTTCATTGTAACTTTGTAGGATCACTCCAGATGATGCCCAGATGAGATTGTCCCCTTTGGTTGCGATCATTCAACCATTATGGCTGCCCGAAGCCCGAAATCCTTAAGCACAGTCTACAGGTCATATTTATGAAGGGATTTTATTGTAACTTGGTAGGTTGACTTCATATAATGTCTAGATGAGAACGTCCCCTTTTGGACACGATTGGGCAACTGTTACGGCTTAAGGTGCCCAAAGCCCGAAAACCTTTAGCACAGTCTACAGGTCATATTTATTAAGGGATTTCATTGTAACTTGGTAGGATGACTCCAAATGTCTAGATGAGAACGTCCCCTTTTGGCCACGATCATTCAGCCTTGATGGCTGCCCGAACCCAAAACCCCAAAACCTTTAGCATAGTCTATTGGTCATATTTATGGAAGGACTTCATTGTTACCCATAAGTTTGACTCCATATAATGCCTAGATGATGACATCCCCTTTTGGTTGTGATATTTATGAAGGGATTTCATTGTAACTTTGTAGGATCACTCCAGATGATGCCCAGATGAGAATGTCCCCTTTTGGTTGCGATCATTCAACCATGATGGCTGCCAGAGCCCAAAGCCCAAAAACCTTTAGCACAGTCTACAGGTCATATTTATTAAGGGAAGGTTGACTTCATATAATGTCTGGATGAGAACGACCCATTTTGATATATATATATATATATATTTATATTTATGAAGGGATTCAATGTAACTTGATAGGATGACTCGTTTTGGAATAATTTCAGTAACTTGGTAACTTTTGTTGATATATGTTGACTGTGAGGGCCACATACATTAACTGTGAGGTCATATTAACCCACCCCTCAGCTCTTTAGTACAGTGTACACCTCATATTATTTTTATCATAAACATAGCATACAGGGAACAGAAATGAACATATTCCCAATTATCACAATTCTTGTCTTATTTCATAATCCTTTCATAAACATTGAACATTATCCTTTTCATCAAACACAACACACAAGTTAAGCTACAGTGTCATTGACACTTTCATTTATACGCCTGTTGAAAAACCGTTGAATTATGGAATCAGTCTGTCTGTTCATTTGTCCATCCATCCGTCAACATTTGGTTTCCAGATGATAACTTTAGTATTTTTTTTTCAGTTGACTCCTAAACTTGGTATGTGGTTTAACCAAAACAAAAGACAGGTCAAGTTCGAATATGGGGTCAGTTCGAACTTCCCCTGAATTATGGCCCTTGTTGGACATAGAATGCATCAAATATTTGGGTTCCGGATGATAACTTTTATTATTTGTTTTCCGATTGGTTCCAAACTTGGTATGTTGTTTAATCACAACAAAATACAGGTCAAGTTCGAATATGGGGTTGGTCCGAACAATTTTCACCCTCACCCCCATCCTTACCCCAACCCTCCAAAAATACAAAATGGGCGTATAATGTCCCGCTAAGTGGTGCTCTTGTTACCCTCATTTGATTGAACTCATTGTGCTTGTTTCCATGAGGGGAGAAAAAAAAAAAGTAAAAAGATTTGAGGCCAAAAAAAATGAAAATTTTTAGCCTATAATAAAAGTTATCTGCTATTCTGGTTAGGTAAAGGGTTAAAATGTATGGCCTATATTTGCAGTGTACATATATTTGAAGCCAGGCTCATATATATCTTAAGATATACATTTTAAATGGATATAACTTTTTATCAAGTGATACTAAGCAGATGTTTATCTGACATGAAAATTGGGTTTGGTCCAGGCCTCTCCGTAAG
Source organism: Pictodentalium vernedei (assembly GCA_031216915.1). Lineage (NCBI taxonomy): Eukaryota > Metazoa > Mollusca > Scaphopoda > Dentaliida > Dentaliidae > Pictodentalium > Pictodentalium vernedei. The sequence continues at coordinate 262,660,301 of CM062289.1, forward strand.
AAAAAATCAGGGGTGTGGGTAGGAGCTCTCCTGATAGAATGATTAGGTGAGTGGCGAGTTGCTCTCCTTCTGGTCATTAAGGTGAGTGGATTCCAACAATGGGAAAAAGCTCATTTAACTTTTAATGGAGTTGACAATTTATTGGTCTCTTAGAGTCTAGATGTGTACAGGTTTCTAATCTGACATACATGGCAATGGCATGTATGTTAGACTGGAAACCTGCCCACATCTAGACTCTATAGTCTAGAGACCAATAAATTGTCCATTAAAACGAGCTTTTTACCATGCAGAGTTGCAGACACAATAGCGCACTTCACTTTTCCTTGAATGCAAATGGGGGGAGGGGGGAGAGGGGGCGGGGGTGCAAGACACAAGAGGGTTGTCAACTTGTCAGTTATCAAGGTAAATGTCAACTTAACACTTTATTAGTTTATTTTAATTAGTATGTAGTACTATGCACTATGTAGCAACCAGACTGCTACTGAGACGTGAGTCGCGACAAAATGCAGAATTTGAATAGAAAATTAGAAGTTGACATTGTGTCAGACTTCGCACTCAAAAATTTAAATTAAAAATACTTCCGAATTTCCCAAGCGCTTTCGCGGTCAGTTTATTGCCAGACGGAATCCACATTTGCGATTATGGACTGAGTACTTCGACAGCTCGAGGCGAGTGCCAAGGAGCTCTCCTTAAAAAATGTTTAGGCAAGAACGAGGCGCACACAAGCAAACGCTCGCCTCGTATGGAGAGGCCTGGTTTGGTCGAGAAACCTGAACCATTTTTTTTATTTCCTCAGCCTTACATAAGCTTTTTATTATCATCACATGGCATAACTTTTTAAAGCCAAGCTTCTGCACTTTTCTCGGTGAGTTTTGTGTATTTTGTTTTACTTTGCTTCACCAGTTTAATAGAGCGATTTCTTCATGGTCAAGAATTACTGCAAGTGCTGTTTAGGTCGCATTATTAAAGTTGTGCAGATTTATGTTTGCTGTAACCTTTTTTGTTTCCACTGAAACAAATTTTGTAACATAATTGAATAATAGCACCCACAAGCAAGCCTGAAAATAAGCAGACTGTCATGTTCAAAATGAGGTCCCCAGAGGGTGAATTTGGTGATGCTACCCTGCACAGCAGGGTAGCATCACAAAAGTTACCCTCTGTGAACCTCAGTCTGAATCAAGGTCTCAAGCCAAAACAGAAAGATGTACCTAGAGGATAAATTGGCCCACTGTATGGGATAGCATCAGCAAATTCACCCTCTTGGGACCTCATTTTGCAAATGACAGGTTGTTTAGATTCGTGCTTGCCCACAAGTATTTTAGTACTTTGCTATGCATGACGTCAGCATCTTTACCTACTATTTCAGCTAACACTTTAATAATGCATTAGTAGAATGGTGCATAAAAATGGTATGGTAAATTCTCCTTCCCCCGAAATGGCCTCACCATCTTTGGCTTAGTGTTCATTTTGAGAAAGTCCAGATGAATTATTTTTCAGGTCTCCCAAGGGAAGAGACTGGAATAGAGAACGTGACAGACCAAGATATGATAGAAGATAAGCATAGGAAAGGTAAAGCATTCCATTCATATTTTCTCAAGAGTAGACACAGCTTCTAAGTTTCTTCAAACGAAGTTCCTGTTTTAATATTTGCTCTTCCTATTGTAGCCTGAATTTTAACTTAGTCCAATATGAGGAATAATCTTAAAAACTCTCTCCAGAACCACTGGTCAGAATCTTTTGATGTATACAGGATCCTTAAAGGGATCGGATTCAAGTATGTTCAGATCAAGCCCACTAGTTAATAATTGGCTCTCTATCCAAGCCTGAATTTTAACTTAGTGCAATATGGGGAATAATCTTTAACTGGTTGAGTGCCAGAAGCCACTGTCAGGGTTTTTAAAAGGTGAGGGTACCAGAGCAAAAGCCAACATTTTACTCACTCATGTTCCTTTTTCAGTCAAACGCAATATAATATATTGTATTTATATCAAATTGTTTTATTGCAAATTATTCCATTACTGGAAATCTGGGCATTATTTGTTTGTAGCATCCTGAGACCAGAAAAAAATCATCTTACTGGACAGGCCAACAGAGTTTTGAATAGTTACATGACCTCATTCCTCTGTAGTGTTTACTTGCCTTAGATACTAATTAAGTCTTTCTTAAAACAACTTTGTCAGGTGAGCTCCTGGGGGCCGCATGTTCTCTTTGCTTCCAAATGAGTTTTGAAATTGTTTGAGTGATTTTATGCCAATAAACTTCTTCACCCCAATGATCCTTCTACCCCCACACCCACTACCCTGAGTGATTTTATGCAAAATAACTAGTTCACCCAAAAGATCCTTCTCCCCTTACACCCACTCCCCTAGCTAAAATGGTAAACTATATTAACATGTAGATGCTGAATGTGACCTTAAATCCTTCTTTAAACAATTTTAAACAATTTTATCAGAAGGGCCTCTCATTTTAATTCAACTCTACCTTAGAATTATTTCATCTTTTGTTTCACATGCAATTGAAGCGGATAAATTTAAAACAGATTTAAAGTGAATTCTAGTAACAACATCATATGAAATGTAATTTGCTAGAAATTTACAGACTGAACAACTTGCGGCAGTGGCAATCAAATGAACATTTAGAGTTGATAGATATTTGGAGTTCGACTTGTCCTTTGTAAACATTTGAATAATTCTTACATTTTTTTTCCAGGTCTCTGTTGTGTGTGAGGCGATGATGTGGGAATTAACTGGGTCATTCTTTTCCACCTGTGTTATTCAATTTGGTGTATCTTCTCTGTGGCGAACAAACATTGTAAAAAGACATAAGCAGTTTTTGTTTGAGAAGCTCATTAAATCAAATGCATAAATTCATGTTTTCAGTTCCAAAAGTATTCTGAAATTTATGGTGAGGATTGTTCCTATGACCTCACGTAACTGTTTTATTTTGAAGACGTTCAGAATACTAAAACACATTTCTATATATTTTACCATAAAACTATTGAAAAGCTTTAGTATGAGAGGCAGTACAGGGAATGTGGATTACTACGAAATCTTGATGGGTTAGATATTCCATCTAACAATTCACAATTTCTGAAAAAGGCAAAGAAAAATAGTAAATTTTCAGCTCATAGACCTATCAGTTTCCCAAAAATGTCTAGCATGCCCTGTACTGTTTACTATGAAATGGCAAATGGAGGCCTTTCCATAAGCCATTAACCTAAGCAAAGAAAAGTCAGCAACATCATGCTCTTGTATTTTGTTTGTGCAGATCATGAATAAGAAACAGCCAAAAAAAGGAAATGCAAGTTTCTATTTGAAACTTGTCCTTTTCTTTCTTAACCATACCTAAACAGTTTCCCAGAACTTCCTCTCTGTGGGAACCCTAGGTAATGCAGAAGTGTTTGTTTACTGTAGTAAACACGTTGTTTTACTGGCGAAGTAGGACCTTACAACCAATACTTATGGTAGAATAACTTCAAAGTGGGCTGCATAAGGATAACTGTTGACTAAAATTGATTTCATACTTGTTTAGATCACAGTGTAGTCCTAGATGCAGAAAATTTCTTTTAAACGCCAATAAATAATAAATGTATTCCAATGTACCCCCAAACAGTAAGTCTAATGGATTAGCTTTGATTTCTTGTCAAGCTCATAGTGACCAGGCTTAAAATTCATTCAAGAATCAGTATTGATTGTTGCAAATGATTCTTGTACAGGAAAACGAGAATCAACTTTGAATCAAGAATCAAATTTAATTCTTGGAAAATGTTCATTTGACTCATGTCATGGATTCTGAAAGTACTCTTAACCCATTGAGTATTTTCAAAATATTTCTTATCAAATCTAGTCATGGCTGCTTCTCAGCAGCCATGACTAGATTTGATAAAAAAACTTTATCCATATTTAACTCCAGAAATCATTGGTCGAAAAGTCCATTCAATTTACAGCGGGGGAATTTGATTATTGTGCCCAAATTATACTTATTTCAATGGCAAGAGACATCTTGTCCAAGCCTGGAAATTAACAATCTGTCATTTGCAGAATGAGGTCCCCAGAGGGTGAATTTACTGATGCTATTGCACCCAGTGAACCAATTTATCCTCTGGGTACCTCTTGCTGTTTAAGCTTTAGACCTTGATTCAGACTGAGGCTCACAGAGGGTAAATTTTAGTGACACTACCCTCCTGTGCAGGGTAGCATCACCAAATTCACCCTCTGAAGACCTCATGCTGCAGATGACAGTATGTTTATTTCCAGGCTTGATCTCTTGTCCTTGGCAGGAATATCCGCCAGCAGCATGTTAAAGGCCTGGAGAATTCTACTTATTGTTTGCTCACTCATAATAAGGTAATAGAGGAAGCCAAGACTCACTAGAAACCACTGCAAATGTACTTTAACTTCCATCTGCAAGACCACCAAAAACCTGCATATTTGAATGTGTTCTACATGTACATGAAAGATGAGATACTCACCAAAATTGAAACTTGGCTCCTAAGGGTTAAAATCTACTAAATTTTAGTGATGAACCGATTATCAAAACTTGCTATGAACCGATTACCGCTTATTTCTCTGCCGATTATGCCGATTTCGATGCCAATTCTGATGGTTGGATAAAACTACTAAGAAATACCATCTGAGATTCGATGCCTCTTATAGTGCAGAATTTTGTTGATAAATCACCAATTACGAAAGCTTAATACCACAATAAGTTCTCAGAGTATGCATGTTTCGTGCTGGGCAATATTAGTCAAAATAATAATTGCATTTTTGGGGGTTGGGGGTGGGGGAAGATCATTATAAACGACACAATCACATGATCTTGTGATGATTGTGTGTTATTCTGGTAAATAGTGCTAATATGTGTAAGAGTACAAAACACTTGGCTGTATTAACCAGGAAGATACTGAGCACACACACTTTGTGTCTTAATTGAATAATAACTTGGATGTTAATGTGTGTTGTGAAGTTGTATGGCACATTGTTTACAGACACACGTGACGTCAGAATATATTATTTAATGTTCAGTTGCAGAGAAACATCAAGGGAGGTAACTGAATTCAAAAATGAACTTCACAAACTGAAAACGTGTTTGTGACAGTCATGCGACTTACATGTTGCGTAACAATCATCTACCATCGAAAAAAAGAGTGCTTTTTTAGTTTTTCTCCAATTTGAATTTCTTATTGTATTGTATTATGATGCTTGCATCATGAAGTACTACAGACGAGCGGCTTAACACATTTTATTTATGCATGTATCCAATGTAACGTTGTACAGCACCATGATTGAAGACCGGTGGCTTTGATCAGCTGGGAATTGTACTGATTGCAGATGGTAAATTCCGTAATATCTCGGCCCTGCAAATCCCTAAATATTCTGATATGCATTACACAAATGGGGAAACTTTATTGAAATGGCCAGATATCAAAGAGATTTTAATAGTCAGTGTTAAATATAGAATAACCGGAAACTGCCGGTTGTCATAATCGGCCAATGCCCCATAACTGGCTGGTGCCGATTCCGATTATCGGTTCATCACTACTAAATTTGTAAATGTGAGCTTTGTTTTTTACTTTGGTGAAATATTTGCTGGTTGCATTCACTTGGCTTTTACAGAATCAAAACTGATTCTTATGAAGTGAAACAAATTATAAGGCCCGAGTGCCTGTGTGCAATCAATGTTTGACTAGAAATCAGTGCCAGAACAATTTGATGATTGTCCAGAAACTTCCTTGTGACACTTGTAGGGTCGCATTGTTCAATACATCAGGTTTGGTCTTGAGGCTTTAAGGGTTAATACAAGATCATTGTAAAAATGTATAGTGCTTTTTGTGATAACTATGTGCATACTTCACAGTTTATTCATATTAGATCATTACGAAATGCCTCCATTGCATGTCAGCTTTGGAAGAATAGACATGTCCTGCTCAAACTTCTAGCCAGGTCACCATTTAAATGTCCTATTCTCGTGTTCTTTGTGTTAAACTGATTGCTTTGTACTGCCTAATTGGGACCAAGTGTAGGGCCCTAACTACATTATTAATGAACTGCCCTACAAGTATAAAGTACAGGATTGTGATCACGAAAGCAGTCTCATTCTTGATCAGATTAAGATGTTGTGATGAAGACAAACCAGCAAGTTGAGATTTCATAAACTTTTTAAAGTCGAAATCATTTCAAGAAAATCACCAAAATACCACCTGAGATTCGATGTTCTCGCATTTCTGTTTTTCAACAGGTGATATATTACTTGTGAGGAGGGAAGTGGACAGACAATTTCTTAATAGATCGTGACCCAGTCCTGATCGGGTTTAAAATATTGGTCTGCTTTTATGATCACAGGTCTGTATATTTGCACATACAGCTGAAAATAATATTTGTTGGGAGTAATCTTCTCAGTACAATATAATTGAAAGGGTTGACCCTTTATCCAACAGACAATATTAAAATTTATTATTTTGAATATTACTTTTCCAAATTTTTCAAAAAATTTCAACAAAAGCACATCATGTAACCTCTCATTGGAACAAGCTCAATGAGCTTGTTTCATTGAGGGGACACATGATATGGTTTTGTTGAAATATAATTTTTTTCAACTGCTCAGTTTGTAAAATACAAGGGCAGATGTGTCCAGTTTGTTAGGAAAGGGGTTAAAGTGATTAGCAAAAACGTATTTAGGTAACAAGTTTTGACATAAAGACTTCTAAATGGTTCCCTTCAGGTCTAAAGTTAATCAGGGGTAGAGGGGTCAGCAGATCACCGTAAAATTATCAGCTGAAAAGAGTTCCTGAAATATTGCAAGTAATTTTTTTTTAAACTCGACCATCGAAAAATTTTCAGCTGAAATAAGTTTCAGGAATACCACATATAAATTTTCATCACATGATAATTATACCCCACGCAACAAAGTTGCAGGGGTATAATGTTTTTGACTGGTCCGTCCGTCAGTCTGTCAGTCCGTCAGTCAGTCCTACTTGTTTTCCGGACTTTTTTTCTACACGCTTCCAGATATTGAGCTCATTTTTGGTATGTGAGTCTAACATGGTGGCCTACAGATCAAGTTTGCATTTTGTTCCGCTCCACTGATTTTTACCAAAATTACGGCCCTTGGACTCTGAAAAATACATCAAAATTACAGTTTTCCGGACTTTTTTTTTACACGCTTCCAGATATTGAGCTGATTTTTGGTATGTTAGTCTGACATGGTGGCCTACAGATCAAGTTTGCATTTTGTTCCGCTCCGCTGATTTTTACCAAAATTACGGCCCTTGGACTCTGAAAAATTCATCAAAATTACAGTTTTCCAGACTTTTTTCTACACGCTTCCAGATATTGAGCTGATTTTTGGTATGTTAATCTGACATGGTGGCCTACAGATCAAGTTTGCATTTTGTTCCGCTCCGCTGATTTTTACCAAAATTACGGCCCTTGAACTTTGAAAAGTTCATCAAAATTACAGTTTTGCGGACTTTTTTCCTACGCGCTTCCAGATATTGAGCTGATTTTTGGTATGTTAGTCTAACATGGTGGCCTACAGAACAAGTTTGGGTTTTGTTCCGCTCCACTGATTTTTACCAAAATTACGGCCCCATAGACTTTGAAAAGTTCATCAAAATTACAGTTTTCGGGACTTTTTTTTCTACATGCTTTCAGATATCGAAATTACGGCCATTTTAGTATGTGAGTCTACCACAATGACTTACAGATCAAGTTTCTGTTTCGTTCTGCTCGGCCGATTTTTGCAGAAATTATGGGCCCTGGACTCTGAAAAATACAAGTAACAGATTTCCGGGTCATTTTCCTAAAAATTACTCTTTTCTGAGCTTGAAATATCGGGGCGCGTGGGGTATGTGAGTGTGCTCACTAAGGTTCTATATTTCGTGAAATTATCAGCTGAAAAGAGTTCCAGAAATATTGCAAGTAAATTTTTTTTTTTTTAAACTCAACCATCGGAAAATTTTCAGCTGAAATAAGTTTCAGGAATACCACAAATAAATTTTTATCACATGATAATTCCCAATCTTGACATCATTTTTTGTTAACCTTTTTGTTGGAGCTACCAAAGAAATGATGTCACGCCGACGAATTATGGAATTTCAACAGGGTAACTTGTTTCAGCTGTACTGAAGTTTGAGGGCACAATAAATTTCCAGAGTGTGTTAAAACAATTGAGACAAATCAGATAGCTCAAGATAGCATTATTTATGCTTGACTTCTTCAAAATTACTAGAGGTGGATGGGAACCTCAGGATGCTCACCAATAGAAGACCCCCTGCCTCCCCACCCCCCACACCAACACACTGTTTTATACCTTGTGATATGTCTGCTGCATGCCTGCTAGTACCCTTGGCAGAACATTTCACTAAACTGCCCCCCTCATATCGGATGTCCTACCTTTAGCCTCGCCCCGCTACTGTATACCACTTTGAAAATTACCAAATAGAATTTATTGGAAATGGTGTATTAACCTTCATTTTTCCCAGGCAGCAACAAACTGACACTTTTATATTGCTTTAAAAAAGTTGCTGCTAGTGTATTCTTCTCTGAGAACTGTACTGGTAGGCTGCATTTATCTTGGCAATGTTTTTACATAATTGTTGTCTGTCTGTACAGGCAGCCAACAATGATGTAGAAACACTGTTAAGTCATCTGCAGCAGTGTAGGTGTATTTCAGATAATAATTATTGTCAAAATTATTCTGAGGCTTCTGGGGTTAAACACTTTTTGAAGCCATGATGACAATCCAAAAATTATAAATGTTGACAACATGTTTATAGTTGGTTTACATAGGTTTTGCCTATGAAAAGTGCTGGATAAAATCTTGTGTTACAGCCATAGATGCAGTGTGCAAAATTTGACGAGAATGCTTGTTTCGTTTGCATAGTGGTTACGCAAATTTAAATCACATTTTTGTCTTGTTACAATTTATGGGAGAGTGCCTATAGGCACTCTCCCATAAATTGTAACAAGGTAAATCGATGGAGATAAAGTAATTTTACTTCCAATATATTAAGAAGGACATCCACAGAATATGAAGTGTTTAACTTTAGGTACCTGCAGGTCAGAATAAAGCCCAAATATCGACTTCTAGCACTCTACCAGTTAACCACCCTTTCTTATATCTTGACAGATTTTTTTACTTTTGCCTTGAGAGGCTATATATATTTTTCAATTCCACACAATATATGAGTACTTAATGATAAAAAAGCAGTTTCCCAAGAATTTTTACCCAGGCGAGCATTCGGTCCGTACTTCCAACCCACTCAAACAATCAGTCGGTTAGAGTTACTTTTTAAATTTTGCACACTGAGATGCTGAAATAGACACTTACTCTTGTTTAATGGATAATGAAGTATTCAGATCTGTGTATAGTACATCATTTTCTTCATTTTTGATCATCATGGCACCTCAGAAAGTTATCTATCCGTCCAACATTCACAAGCAAAAACTTGACTGAATTTTTTCCTGCAAGTTGCTTATAATCATGTTTATGCTTTATATGATCAGTCTGATATGTTAATTGATAGATTGAGAGCGATTAAGGTTTGCTTTACTGGTAAAATAGGACTTGGTAACTTATGCCTGGGATGGAAGTCCTCCAAAGTGGGCACTATTGGTATAAACAGTTGGCTAAACTCGATTTCATACCAATGTTGCAGTCATGATATAGCCATAGATGCAGAAAATGACCTTCAACACCAATAAATAAATAAATAAATTTACTAAATGTATTATTAAATCTCATATTCTTCACTTGAACTTACATCAAAAATCATTCATCAATTCATCAATCAACTGAATTTCTTGGAGTTGGTCTTTCTGACTGCTTTAATTTAATTTCCCATCATTATTCTGATGTCATAACTGATCTCTATAAAACTGGTTTGCTGGAATGCTCATTGGTTGCACACAGGGCTGGCGAGAACGAGGATGGGCCCCGTGGCGATGTGTAGAATGGGTGTTACGGGTCCTGCGATCGAAGCAATAAGCAGGAGGTCTTCCCCCCTCCCCCCAATTTTTTTTTTAATTAGTGCTTGGAGAAGCATCCTCTTGCATTTTATTGACAATAGCTACTAAATTATTTCCTAACAATTTGGGTAATTTATTACCTGCCACTTAGCAGTTTGGGGGGGGGGGGGGGGCTGATTCTGCTATAAGTAAACAATACTCTACAAAAAAAAACCCATTCAATTTCCTGTCATCTTGCAGTCGCCGAAAACTTTAAAGAATATTCTTTGATGTCCATGAAAAATGAATAGGTTGATATGCACACTTTTTGCGGTGAAACAAATTGAATATTTACAACTTATTCAAGATATTATTGACAAAAAACAAGTGTCGAGAATGGAAAGTTGATACCGTGTAACTAGTTTTCATGCTAGGTAAACACCATGATGTTTGATGAAATGAAAGCTGTTACACTGTGACTTCAGTCACAGTGTAAAAGCTTTCATGTCATCAAATGTCATCAGTAGGACTAGTTATTGCATGGACAGACTTGATATGGTTTTTTTGGCGGGGTGGGGGAGATTGAGTTGCAACACTTTTCACTGACATTCCAAGAATCCAGTTATATAGAGATCTGAATGGAATATGCTGTACAGTAGTGAGTTTTTAGATAATTTCAATCCATTTCATGAGATCGCAGTCTTCACATTATGACAGTAGAGATATTGAACATGTGGAAGATTTTTTCACAGCTTCGAGATGACATGGGAAGCAGATAACTGGAGAAACAGATTGTTGAAAAAGTCTCTTGAAAGTGAAAAAATACCACCTTAAAAAAGTCTCTTGAAAGTGAAAAAATACCACCACCACCACTTCCCCACCCCCCACCCCTCAATTATGGACCTTTATGTAGTAATGCTGTCACATTGTATAGAACCTAGGTGGTCTGTGAACTGCAAATTTGGTTGTTGAGCACACACGTATCAGTATGGGCACACACGTATCAGTGTTAGATAAATGTATTGGGTAGATGATCATCTGCCATGTTGCCGAGTATTAAATCATTTGTGTGTACTGTATATTTTGTTTAGAATGTCTTGTGGGGTTTCCAAACATGAAATGCTACTGATTTTTTTTTTCTCTCCAGGATATTTTTGTAATTATCTTTTATAACAGTTATAAGTTTTCCCAGAGTTATGGCCCTTTTTCACTCTTTCGATTGAAGAAAACGTGTTGCTCTTGTCTTCCTTATGAAGTAGATCATTGTTCTCAAAGAGTTATCAAATGAATACCCCTGTGGGAACTTGGGGAAGTGGAGCATTTCTTGTTTTTTTGTGGTGAAGAAGTTTTGCTTAAGTAGAATAGGATCCGGTAACCAACACCTGTGGTGGAAGTACTCAAAAGTGGATAGCATTGGTATAAACAATTAGATATACTAGACTTCATACCCACTTTACAGTCATGATACAGTGATGGATGCTGAAAATGAACTTGAACACTAATAAATAATGAATAAATAATCAAGTGAATAGCAAGGCCAGTTTTAGAGTTAATCTGTTATCTAACATAACAGATAGTACAGTGGAATCTGTTTAATTGATTAGTCACTCTGTAAGTGAAAAATATTCAATTATCAGGTGTATTCAGTTAATAGGGCTTTGGTCACTTTCCTATATTCTGATATAAACTTAGCATTTATTCTATTATATCATGTTTGACAGAGTACATAAATTAAATGCTCATTCTGGACTTGAGGCAAAATAGGTATAAAAACAAGGGCAATTAGGTCATTATCCATGTAATTTCTCAATATATTACAAGATTTTTTATTCAATTAACAGGAGTTTACTCCAAAGCCCATATGCAATTAACCAAGCTGTTTTGTACTGAAGGTATGCTAAATGGTTTTGTGTTTGGAAGTTGTCTTCATCTAAAAGGGTTATTCTGCTTATTCAATTCAGAGATATCCATTTAAGTGGGTTCCACTGTACTTGAAAAAAAGTTTTGACACAAAAATATAGTTTGAGCCCTCACTGGAATGTGCCTGATGAGCACCTTCCAATGAGGGGTCATAAGCTATGTTTTGGTGGCAAAAATTGAATAATTTTAGTGAATTAGACTGACCAGATATTAACGTTGCTTTGGGCAAAAGATCAAGTTTCTTGCTATTTGCCCCAGGTCTACTAACATTGTTTGCTGTGGTAATCCTGGTATTGTTATTACTGATTCTGCTTCACTGTTAACTAATACTTGTGGTTTATGCCCTCCAAAAGTGGCAGAACAGGCATGAAGGATTATCTAGACTTAACTTCACACTTGTGTTAAGTCATGATAAAGCCATAGATTCCAAAAATAACTTCAACACCAATAAATGAATAAGTAAAGTAGGCAAATGAAAAATCAGTTACCCTGTTTCTTAACTGGTAGGGCGCTAAATTATTTTTGGTCGTTAAAATTCAAGGCTCGAAATAAGTGGTGGGACAAGGGCATTGTCTGACACCAAACTAACTTTGACCAGCACACTTTGAAATCCATAGGACATTTTGACAGACACAAAATTCTGCTCAGTTTTAGAATCTGAGTTTAAAAAACACTGGTAATTCTTTATAAACTTAACCCTTTGAACATTGGTGATATCTTCCATGTCAGTTGAAATGCAACAATTAGAAGAGTCCATATTTATTATTTTGGGAGTAGACCAATCAATATTTTCAATGTGCAGCTTTTAAGCTGCATGTTGAAAATTTTGATTGGTCTAACCCTCCCTTAAATTAGCAGGCATCCTACTTAATGCATGTATGGCATACCATGTCCCTGGGCCGGTAAAGTGGCCTCTTGTGTTCAAAGGGTTAAATTGCATTGCGAATTTACAAGTCATTTCCTCATTTAGTGGTCACCATATGTCAATTTACGGTGTGTAAAGCAATATGTTGAACATGACCTGCACCAGATTAAAATGACCTGTATTAACTACTTGAGCCAGCACATTTTGACCTGCACTGGAAAAGAAATTATTTCGAGCCTTGTTAAACTTTCTTTGTGGGAGAGTGCCTACTTGTAACAATGCAAATCCTAACAGATAAAATAATATCACTTCAAAGATAATATGAAGCACATCCACAGAATATGAAGCCTTTAAATTGTGGTACCGGCACTTCAGAATAAAGCCCAAAATATGGGCTTCCAGCTCTCTACCTGTTAAGATGTGAATGATTGGCTAATGAAGCGATCATTTGCCAAATTTGTATTGACTTGATAATATTTTAAAAGCAGTGATGTTCAATAATATTCCCATTCTGAAATAGATTATAACGTTAAAACAGTTCACAGAGTAGATGTATGGGTTATTAATGTCAGCTGAATTAAATCAGTCAGATTGCCATTTATTCAACAGATGTGTATAATGCAGTTGAAATCATATAATTTTATGCTGGATAGGAAGCTGAAAGTTAATTCATTTTATTTTCATTTTAGACTTGAGTACAAAATACTCCATATTTTCATTGTAATTTTTGTTTCATGTCATTTTAATATATAAAACAGTATTTATATTTGTCAAAATGCTGGTAAAAATGGGATATTGATGTCAAAAATATTAAAATGTATTCCTAAAATTCCTGTGTTTTATTTGTTTATTTGGTATATTTTGTTAGAAAACTTTATGAATTTCAGATTGTCATCAGACACAAACATGTTTAATCCCCAAACCATTCATGGCACTCTGAATGCAGATTTTCTTCTTCACCATTTTACCCTTTACCTAACAAATCGAATGCATCCACCTGTGTAATTTACAAATTGAGCAGTTAAAAAAATTATTTTTCAAAAATTGTCCACAAAACCATATCATCTGATGCTTCATTGGAATGAGTTCCCCAAGCTGGTTCCATTGTGGGATCACTTGATATAGCTTTGTTGATATTTTTGGAAATTTTTTAGAAAAGAAACAAAATAAATTTAATGTGCATTGGGTAAAGGTTTGAGGCTCTCGTATTTAAACACTAATTTTTTTTGCTCCGCCTGACAAAATGTCAGCAGAGCTTTTCCGATGCTAAGCTGTCTGTTCATCTGTCATCAAGATTTTGTTTGTCCAGGCCATAATTTCTTGACCACTGAATATTTTTTAATGAAACTTTATAGCAATGTGTAATATCAAAGGACAGTGTTTCTCGAATTATAATATGGTATGTGTACGTCAAGGTCACAGGATAAGGTGACACTTAGAAAAAACTTTTACATTTGTTTATCTGGGCCATAATTTCTTTGCCACTGAATATTTTTTAATGACATTTCGAAAAACATTACATTTGTTTTCCGGGTCCATAATTTCTTAACCAGTGAACATTAGCTCTGCCTGACAGAATGTCAGTGGAGCTTTTCTAATGCTAAGTTGTCCATCATCCATCTGTCTGTCTGCCACCTGTCCATCGTCAACATTTTGTTTGTCCGCTCCTTATAATTTCATCTAATCGGCAGATCTTCATACTTGGTACATTTATTGCTCATGACTCAAAGTTGTATCGCGACATTGATCCAAGGTCATATCATCAAGGTCACAGCAGGCAAAACTTGGATATTGTTATACAGCCCTTGTCTGGTCTGTATAATTGAATCGGTGTGACATCTTCATACTTCACACAATTGTTACACATAACCTAACCATCATGACTTTGACACATTGTCATATCATGAAGGTTAAAGTCACAAGCAGTAACACTTGGATTCTTGTCTTGTATTTAGTTTCCCCTAAAAGCAGTGACCCTCAGTAGACCTGTCTAGGCAGAGAGGCCTCTTGGTTTTTAAATGTTCTTCCCCCAAGCCACTGCACCAAATATTTCCATGTTTGATATCACATATTTGTGAGAATTATTTAAAGTTGGTTCAAATCACGCTCTTGGTGGCATGTTTGGGAGGGGGATGCATGTGTTGGGTCAAACATTTCAACACTTGGTAAAGGGTACAGCATTCAAAAAAAATTTTTTTTTCATTTTACAACGCACTGGTGTAAATAATTTCACATTCAACATATATGTTACATCACTTATTACATGTCTCTTCAAATGAAGTTTTTGGTGTCATATTTTGGTATGTCATGGGCCCCTCAAATTACTGATCCAAATGCTTTAATATTTGATATCATATATTTGTATGGATGGTTTACAGATTTGTTCAAATCAATCCCAGGAATTCCAATAATGGGGTCTCAAGGGGCCTCAGATTTCAACACCATGAGTACTGGAGAAAAAAAGAAATTTCAGGTTTGATATTTAACATCTCTTTAACTGGTAGCGTGCTACATTTTACTTTACCACATATTTCATTTCATCATATTTTGCTGGTACATTTGATTGGATACTGTTGATAGGCAGTATCCAATCAAATGTAACAGAGCAGTGTGTTGCTTACAAAATTTGATTCTTGCTTGGTCAAAATGAAACCTCTACTACCAGAGTGTGGTATTTCATAAAGCCTAAATATGGGCTCCCAGCACTCTACCAGGTAAGGGTGATTTACAACAAGATTTAAATCAAGCTCCTGGGTGCCTTAGATTCTAATACTCGAAGGTAAAACAAAGACAAAAATCTAAATCTCCCAAACCACTGCTTCAAATGCTTCCATCTGTAACATATTTGTAGGGATTTTAACAAACCCCTGGTGTCTTGTTTGTTAGTGTTATTGGGAGGCCACTGGCTTATTGGTTAGTACATTGGACTAGAAATCGAAAGGTTGCAGGTTCAATCCTGACCCACATCATCTGTGTTGTGACCTTGGGCAAGACCCTTAATCCCATTTGCCCAAGTTTTGGCACAGTGGTTAAATGAGAGATCATTTGATTATTGTATTACATTTTGATTTTGTTCAAGTTGAGTCACCCCTCTCACAGGCGTGGAGGTGGTGAAAAATCTCCCTAAATTTAAAAGAAATCTCCAGATCCGGTGGATAGAATCAGTTGATATTTGGTATTCAGCTTGTTTTTTTTAGCTCAGGTGGCCCAAAGGGCCATGTGAGCTATTGCCAGCAAAAATTTTCCCGGAGGTGGGTCTTTGGCACCCTAATACGAGAAGGCCCCCCCCCCCCCCCCCCACACACACACACGCAACGACACAGCTCGTGTCGGCCATCATTGCGTGTTGATCGCCCGTTAGAAACGAGCTTTCCACGCGTAGCTTTGGCCCACGCGGGCCGTTCCCCAAAACCTTAAATTCAGAAGGCATCACTTCATGTTATCGTAACACATCAAAGGCAGTCACACATTGAATGCTACGTGAGCATTGCTTACAGTGCGATGAATAATAGCCAAAGATTTTTTGTGTTCTTGAAATTCATGTTGGCAGGCCTGGCATTCTTTAGGAGTGCAGGAGTGCTGCACGCATAGAAGAAAATTAGGAGGGCAATTTTTTGCACCCCTTGATTTTCTGGAATGCCAGACCTGTTTAGGATTGACTGCCTTTAAAATCAATTATCATTTGTCAATGTTGCATTAATTCGCAATAATTCATGATCCATTCTGTGTCGCATTTCAATACATTTTGAGTGTAGAAGGCAGTCACATAAGAATTGAATGCAACATTTTGAATAATGAGACTGTATGTGTCAATTTTTCCACCATGTAGCCGATTGTAGTGCATTGTTTCAGTCACAACAGTAATACCTTGAAGTGAATATACGATAAAAAGAGAGTGCATTGTCAATAAATCACCTGTGGAGTGATGATTTCTCTCAAGCAATAAATGCTAATTTGATGCAAAGCGTAATTAGCACAAGCAAAGTTTCAGCTTAAACCCGGAGGTCCATTGGTTGAAACTTGGCTTGTGCTTCTTGCTTTTCTGTTCGAAATTTGAGAATAGTACCTTGGGTGAAACCTCCATTCCATGGGTGATTGGGTGACTGTCCACCCTCCACGTACTGTAACCAAAATAGCATCCAAGTATATGTATTGAAAATTCCAGATGCAATTGCACTCCCAAGCAATCTGAGGGGGGCAGTTGTTTTGCACTCCTTGATTTTCTAGACTGTCAGGCCCGTGTTGGCGTCATGATTCGTGAAAAAAAAGTCGAATTGATTTAGACCGAAACGGTGTACCGGATTCCCTTGGTATGTCATTCTATAATAAAAACCCCAAACAGTGAAAAATAACATCGGTTATTACCTTTGAATAAGTTTCATTCAAATAGATGCAGTGTTTTCTCTGAGTATCAAACTTTCCAGCGGCTCATCGCGATTACAGTTTTATTTGAGATTAGAGAATGTACCTCAGTTCCTATAACCGCGGTAACTTGCTGAGGGCAGCCACGGGTAGGGCAACGGCTGGTTAAAGATAAAACGCAGCAATGAATGTTCATTTATATTTCTCTGCAGGACCTCTAGACTCATCTATCCTCGTTAATATCCAAAGTTTGAGAAGCCGGAAACGCATTAATGCGACGTTACCAAACATTGCTTTAACTTACTCAAAACTGAATGAGAGTATCGTTTGGCAGTACCACAGATTTTTCAACGAGATTTGTAATTGGTCACATGAACGCGCGGCAGCGTATTGGCGTCACTCTAATTTATATTACGTTATCATTACAAGATAGTTCAGTTGTTACAACTAAATTGCCATAACAAAATGGCTAAGTTGTTATAAAAAGATAGCTAAAGATGTTTAACGAAATAGCTAAGTTGTTATAATTGGATAGCTAGGTTGTTATAACAAGATGGCTGAGTTGTGATAGCAACAAGACAGCTAAGTTGTCATAACAAGATAGCGAAGTTGTTACAGCAATAAGCACGCTGGTGTATCGTGAAAATTCGAGTGGTAAACCTCGGGCTGCATCTACTGACTCAACATAGTGGAGACGCTGGAAGGAGAGGGCTGGGGAGGGTGCAGGATAATAGGAAATGGATCATTATACTGCGTGTGTGCTAAAGTATGCTATCGTAAGCATAGTGATGGGCGTGTGTACATGGCTTTGGATATATAGTATGAGAATGTGATGGAAAATTGGCGAAGGTGAGAGATATTATAAAAAAGTTCTTTTCCCGCGAAACGGCTGGCATTATCAATAACACCAAGATGTCAACCACCATTGTCTTCCATGCCAAAGGCACACCTCAGTCCCAAACCAACCACCGTCTTCAGCTCCCAATAGTACATACATCACCACTGCCTTCAGCCCACGAAGAGTCGCCAAACCTGTCTTCGTTAACCCAAAGTCCCCAAATCACCACTCGTCAAGGCTTCAAACCGCCACTATTTTCAGTCTCCACTCCACAAATAGTCCACATCAGTCCCAAACCATTGCCTCCAATCCCTAAAAGTCCCCAATTGTCACCATACCACCAATATCTTCAGTACTCATGTTCCAAAGCCACCATTATCTTCCAACATGAGTCACCAAGTTTCAAAAGTGCACATCAGCCCACGTCAGCCCAGATTAGTACAAAGGGACCATTAAATTATCATCTAGGAGCTAGGAATAAGAAAGGCTATCGTCTAGCAGCGATAGAGGCTCTTCTTAGCGTCTGGACTACCCACCAGAACATTCGAATTGTAAGGAGGTGGCATAGTACCCCAAAGATATGTAGTTTGAAGATTTAGATAGCTAGCAGATGTCCCCAAAGCTAAATGAAGCCATATAGGTACAGAAATTCCATACTCTGTGACAATGCATACCCCACATCACATGACTTCACGTACTATTGTCCGATACGATATGACCCTTGCTGTTATAAAGTGCCGTTAAACCCAAAGCCATGTACATATGTACAAGGTACATCACTGTACATACCATAACATATACTCTCCCAAAAAAGAAAGTGTGCATGCTAAAAAATAATACTAAAAAAAGATATATATCATTTTCATTCATGGAAATTTTATTCAATCACAGATGAATCAATTTGTGATCAACACGAGAAATTTCATTACGCTACGACGAATATTCTTGGTGCCATGGAGAGTCAAAGACACTAAGGGTCAAACACAAAAGTCACACACTCAATATCTGGTATGACCTCCGTCTGCATCGACTACTGCTGTGCATCTACGCCTCGTGGAAGCGAACAATTTAGCATGGAAGTGTTGTGGGATGTTGTTCCATATTCTGATAAGCTGTCTTTGGAGTTCCACAAGCGTTGACGGTGCATGGGGAAGCCGGCGTAGCTGACATTTCATTTCGTCCCATACGTGCCCAATGGGTGAGATATCGGGCGAATTTGCGGGCCAGTAAGAACATCCACTTGTTGTTGCTGCAGATACTGTTGAACAACACGAGCTGCGTGGGGTCGGGCGTTGTCCTGCTGTAGAATGACGCCGGGGCCGTGACTTAACGTCAAAATCGGACGAATTGCAGGTCTTCGAGGACGTAAGCCATATTCTCTCAGCCGGTTGATTACTGTTTGAGGATGTATCCGTCTCAGGTTAGGGATGTTCCTGGCTGTCGTCGTTGCTGTTTGTTGCCGGTTCCGGAGATGGACGACACGGATATACCGATCTTGTGCAGGGGTGGTAACTCGGGGTCTCCCGGAGCGGGGTCGGTCTCGAACGTCATCATGTTGTGCATGTCGATGGACTAGCCTGTCTACAGTGTTACGGTGGCAGTTCAAATGCTAGGCAACCTCTCTGTGTGTTCTGCCAGCTCTAATCATACCCAGGGCAAGGAGACGTTGATTCATTGTCAATCTTGGCATGCTAATGTGGAGTCGTTTTAACAGCAGCGCAAGTTTGAATGTGAACGATAGGAAGGCCTTACTTTAGTGTTTAAATACCCAAGGATTCACACTGCTGCATGAATTTTCAGACTCTCCACGTGCAAAACACGCCTTTTCACAAACGTGCAGCACGTCATTTAACGTTAATGCAATTTTAACGGGGAAAGATGTTTTTGTGTTCAATAATATAACTTATTCATGAACTGGTTAACATTCTTTACACCTACGAAATTATTTTTTGGGAGTTTGATCAATTTCTGCAATGCACACTTTCTTTTTTGGGCGAGTATATATAGTTTATACACAATATGTCTCAACATAATATAGTACTACCTACACTCTGAAATCAGTTAAGTTAAAAATCAACCCAAAATCAACTGGGTTGAGTGAATATGCACCTAATTGGGTTCATATTCACTCAACCCAGTTCATTTGTGTTGATTTTTAACCCAACTGATTTTTAGCGTGTATTCCCTTCCCCAATATCCCGCCCTTCATCAAATTAACGTATCCCCCGCTAAGTCCCCATGAGATCCTACCCTATGGCCGCCATATGAGACATTATCTAGACATAACATACTACTTAGCTATCTTCTTATAACAACTGATCTATCTTGTTATAACAATTTAGCTATATTATTATTTTTAATAATTTAGCTATCTTGTTAAAACACGTTATATAAATTACCGTGTGATGCTAATCCGTCGACGTATGAATTTTACATTTGCGCAAGATTTAAATTTTTCAGATATGCCATATCACAGATTCGTGACATGCTAAGAACATATGGTCCACAAAAAACAGGCAAAATTATAACGTAGGCAACTACTTCATCATACCGCATGTGACGCTTCACAGAGTTAATAGTGCAACAGGTTTTGATGTGTTGCGACCGTGCACTTATTTGGACTATTGCTTTGTCGTAATGAAAATACAGTGTATTTTCAATTTACACGATACATCTTTTTACTTTTAGATGATTATAAACCCCAACCCCTCTCCACGGCAAGGCTATTAATTCGCAACTGCTAAAGAATATCGCGGATGTACAAACATATATGTAGTTGTTGAGCAATCTCTACTCAGTGACCATCCACATACGGATGGTCACCGAGTTTAGATTGCTAAACGGGCGCCGGAAGCAGGGGTCAGCTTCCCCTTCTCCTGGGGCTAGGGGGCAGAGCGTGCCCTTTTTAGCCAAAAGTGCACGAGTGGAAAAGACTTTACTTTCCGAGAACTGTAACTGAGATGCTCTCGAGTATTCTATTCTAACGTATTTTTGGTGTGCCATTGGCGATGGGGGCGGGTATAATTACCGAGATTGGACGATACCCACCAAAGAAAGAAGCAATACAATCAGCGGGATGATTTCTAAAGCTTTCTAATTTTATGTACATGATGTTAATACCACTGAGTATCACATTATACAATGTTTGATTCATTGTAAACCCTCGGTCTTAACTCATACCCATAGTCGTATGCCCTTTTTAATACCCCTGCCTCGTTGCTTCCGGTGCCCTTATTGCTAAACGCATATGATTTACCTGATGTTGGCGCTCTAAGATATAAGTTACAAAGGTGACCTATAAATTGGCTGTTGTTGATCCTTAAAGGACGTTAGGCCGACCACATGCGTAGACAGCGTTCTATCACAGGGTTTAACATTATTAATATCATCTGTGCTGATGTTGATCAAAACGACGATGCCAATGTTGATGACGATGATGATGATGACGAGCATGATGATGACACACTCACTGATGAATTGTTTACTTAGCATCCATTAGTAATTTTACCTATATTTAGGTAATTGAACGCCAAATGGGGAGCGCGGTGGCTCAGTAGGTAGAGGTGCAGGCTGCAAGCCGAGAGGTCCTCGGTTCGAATCCCCCCTGCGGTTGTGTCCTTGAGCAAGACACTTCATCTCCATTGCCCGCATGGGGGCACGATGACGCCGTGTACTAAGGCGTACTGCACGTCGATGGTACGCATGTCTTCAACCAATCTAACCCTGCCTGTGCTGCAGTGTGGAGTTACGATGTTGGGGAGCTGGCAGCTGCTCGTCGTTGCTCGGTGGTTCTCTCCGGGTACTCCGGCTTCCTCCACCCATAAAACTGTCACGGTCATGATTAGCCATTGTGCAGAAATATGTGACCTTAAACATCAATAAATATATAAATAGAACGCCAAATTTAGTAACAATTAATGCCATTGTGTACGTCCCTTTCAGTCATTTACTATTTACTGTCTCAGCTAAACTGCTAGTGCAGCTGCTGCATCGATTATTAAATCTACCACCCCTACTGCTAATATACTATTCAAAGTTGAAAAGTTGGGGATATTTGATAAAAGTGAGATATATGAAGAAATATATTTGTATTTTCGTCAAAAAGACAGTCGAGGCATTGCACTGTGACATCTGGTGAAGGATTTCAGCGATAGTTGGGTGTCTGACAAGCACACGTTCCACGCACTGACCTGTAGAAGACATGGACGGCCAGTCAGAGAATTTACTACATTCAGTCCAGGACCTCAATACCTTGTAAATCCTCTCCGGTTCGCGAGACAAGCGCGGTTCCGACGTGGCATACTCCTTACAAAACGTTCAATATCAGTTTGACTGATCTTATTTCATTCTTCCTGCAGTGCAGCGGCTAGTTCCTGGACATTGGTAGGGGGCTGTTGGTGTTGTCGTAGGCGCCTGCCAAGCATATCCCAGACGTGTTCAATAGGTGAAAGGTCTGGACTTATAGCTGGCCAAGGCAGTGCAGTGATGTTCTGCTCCTGGAGGAACTCTAGCGACACAGGCCCCTGTGTGCTCTTGCATTGTCATCTTGGAAAATTAATCGACGGCCTTAACGTCGTGTAAATGGCACCACATGAGCTGCTAACATGTCACGGTATGACTGCCCTGTGACACGCCCTTGGATGGCATGTAATGCTGTTCTGCTTGTCATGGTTATGCCTCCCCACACCATAACCGATCCACCTCCAAAACGATCGTGCTGCCTAACGGTTACGTCATGGTATCATCCGTTTCGACGCCGCCACACTCTGTTTCGCCTGTCGTGGAAGTCGAGAGTGAACCTCGATTCATCGGAAAACATGACGTTGCTCCACCGATGATTGTCCCAGCGCTGCCATGCTCCACACCAATTACGCTTTGCTGCGATGTGACGTTCAGTCAAACGTGCAATTAGTCGAGGTCGTCGAGCGTACATTCTAGCTGTAGGCGATTTCGGATAGTCTGACTACTGACTCGCACATCCATCGCTCGGTGCCCCTGCTGTCCAATTTCTGAAGCACTTTGATGGCGGTTACGTGAT
The DNA here is from genome assembly GCA_031216915.1 of Pictodentalium vernedei. Classification (NCBI taxonomy): domain Eukaryota; kingdom Metazoa; phylum Mollusca; class Scaphopoda; order Dentaliida; family Dentaliidae; genus Pictodentalium; species Pictodentalium vernedei. The sequence goes on from CM062289.1 coordinate 262,683,271, forward strand.
GCAGTGGTGCGGATGAAACGATCCTGGTTAGCAGTTGTCGCCCTTGGACGACCTGACCGACGTCTGTCATCAACATTGCCTGTCTGACGGCAGCGTGACCACAACCTGCTAATCACCGATTGAGTAATGTTGAGAAATTTGAGCCACTGCAGTCTGTCTGTTGCCAGCTTCCAACATGCCAACGGCACGTACACTTTCGTCACGTGCCAGTCTTCGCATACCTCAAAAGTTACTTTTCGACCAGAAACTATTGATGAACGAGTTTATACCAAGAAAAGAATGATGAGACCCCCGAAAAAGCCCGTCCAGTACAAATGAATATTTCAAAACATACCCCACAGACATTAACGTGATGCTCGTGCGAAAAACCTGTACGAAATTTTCGTGGGCCGGTGACATTCATGATCCACACTAAACTTGGTAACATATTGATGTGTCCAATCACGCGCATCCAATACCATTTTCTGAAAATATCAACATCAGTTTGGATATCCCCTACTTTTTTTGAATAGTATATTATTGGTAATAACAGGCGTGATGTTGTTGATAAAGATGACGACGATGGATGATGATGATAATGATAACACACTCACTGATAACTTGTTTACGTAGCACCCACTAGTGACTTCACCTATACCTCAGTAGTGGGTGAATATATATATATTCTTTTCATACGGTATGCACTCATTTCTTCTTTTCAACTCAGTTACTCTAAATGTTTATGCTTTCCTACCTTTGTATCTACTTCTGATGCCCCTCAGTTTGTCCTCTAACAGTGCCACTCAACAAACTTCCAGGCATTTCTTGTGCATGATGAGACTGCGTTGCTGGGTGCGTGGTGATGATAATGTGTGTTTGTCGTCAATCCTATTCCATGGGCTAGACATCCTAGATCCCAATCATATACGATATAGTAATGTATCATGGAAGGAAAGGCTGTTTCAACCTCTACGTTTAACCCTTTACCTAACCTGAAAAGCAGACGACACTTGCAAAAATAATTCTTGAATAACTAATTTTTTTCATTTTTTGTCTCAAAAACATAGGTTATGACCCCTCGTTGGAACGAGCTCGACGAGCTCGTTCCAACGAGGGGTCATAACCTATGTTTTTGAGACAAAAAATGAAAAAAATAATGAAAATTAATTGGCGATTTATGAGAATAGCGCTGGCCGGTTTTGGCCGTTACGTTGGGTAAAGGGTTAAGCACGCCAACGACGAAACTGTTGTTCACCTCTACTGTCTTTTGGAATTGTTCTGTATCTCAAACATAGACTACGCGGGGTCTTTTTCCCCATAGCATTTAGTTTTCTTGTGGCCTTTTCTTTCCTAAAGATGGAGTCATTGAATCTTACCATTATACCCAACAGTGCCATTCTAAAATGTGGCTAAATATCTCCCAAACACGAAGCGGGTTTCCTATCGACACCCCCAGTACTATGACTCCTATCGGGAGACGTGGAACTTAATCCAGGGTCTGACTCACATCAGGGAAGTAAGCAAGTGGCCGCAACGATATCAGTTTAATGAACTTGAACGTACAGAGTATTTTCGGAAAGTTAGACATACTGCGAACCGAAATGCCCTCCTCCGACATCTGTGTAATCACTGAAACGTGACTAAACAATGATGTTGATTCAGGCCTTATCGAAATTCAAGGATTCCCAAAACCTTATCTGAAAGACAGGGTTGACGGGGGTGGGGGTATAGATATTTATGTGAAGCACAGGCTATAGTACACTCCAAGGAATGACCTAATATGCCGTGATACGGAAAGTATTTGGCTTGAGCTCTCCAATGGACGAGATAAGTATCAGATACAATCGCCTAGGCACTACATGATAACCAAGAAATACGATTTGCCTTTGCCGATATTAGTAAGGCATTTGATAAAGTCTGGCACAAGTTTTGTTGATCAAATTGGAAAAGATAGGAACTACTGGCTCTTTGCTTTCATGGTTCAATCCTATCAAAAGAGAGTAAAGAGTTGTAATTGGCTCAAAAACCTCAAAATGGAGGCTTGTGTTTAGCTAGCGGCGTTCCCCTAGGTTCAATACTTGGAAGTCCACTGTTTTTGATGTACATAAATCACATTGTCGATGGTATTGGATGCGACATACGCTTGTTTGCAGATGACACATAGCTGTCAATAATTGTATAGTATCCAACCAAAGCTACGAGAATGATATTATCCGATATATTGAAAATTGGTCTCAACAATGGCGAGTTAATTTTAGTGCATCCAAAACAGTAGAAATGATAGTATCGAGGCGAATAAACCAACCATCGCACCTACCCTTGGAATTCTTCGAGGAAATTATAGAAAAGGTTTCTACCCATAAACACCTTGGTCTGACGCTTAACAGCCAAGGCACATGGGGTGATCACATTGATGTCTTGGTCCAGAAGGGTGGGAATCGTCTCAATCTACTTCGCAAGTTTAAATTTAAATTACACAGGAAATCTTTGCAACAAGTATACTTTTCCTTCGTGAGACCTGTCCAAGAATACGCGTCGCCTGTTTGGGATAACTCTTCGCTTGCCGAAGCTGATGGATTTGAAAAAAATCCAGGTTGAAGCGGCTATGCTTGTCACCAGAGCAACAAAGAGTGCTACTAAATGCTAGATGTATATTGAAACTAGTTGGGAGACACTATATGAGAGACGTCAAAAACATAAACTTATTCAGTTTCACAAAATACATCACAAATATTTACCAAGCTATCTCTCTAATTTGATACCACGACACGTGCACGAATCTCAGGGTTATAACTTGAGAAACATTCAAAATATGATCACCCCATACTCGCATACTACACTGAGACAAAAATGTTTTATTCCATCAACGATAAAAATTTGGAATGAACTTCCAGCAGTTACACGAGAAACAAAACCCCTGCCGCTTTCAAAATGCTAATAAATACAAATAACAAACCGGCTAAGTTTTATTATTATTTCTCTTCCAGAAGTAGCCAGATATATCATTGTAGAACAGATTAAATTGCAGTAACTTAAATGAAGACCTTTTTAATAACCACTTAAACGATACCCCGTTTTGTAACTGTGGCCACATTGAATCAGCACACCACTTCTTATTGGAATACACATTGAATGACAGAGCTCGTCATCAAACAATTGACCAGTTACTAAATCAGATAACTTCCGATGCCCTTTTTATGGACCAAAATACTCAACAGAAAAAGAAAGTGATAAAACTTTCCACATGGTACAGCAATTTATCTCGAAATCAAACAGGCTCAAGCGCTGATCTTCATCCAGTCACTTCATTCATAAATGCATATTCGAAAGTCGTCATTGTTATGGTTAAAAATCGTTACAGTTGGTGGGAGAAGAGTCATTGAGTGATTTGTTTAACCGCAGGCGTTGGTTCAGTATCACTGAAACCAGGGTTCTCTGCCTGGTCTTTCTGATGCTGGGTCGACGCCCGCGGTTGGGGGTATCATTCCAAGGACTAAAATATGGAACCGGGGTTTTGTAGCCTGTAAATTTCCAATGTTTTAACTTATGAGAAGGGTACCTAATACACAAAACTCGTGCAGGAACAACTTTCTCTGATAAGACAGGTTCCGTTTCGTTTAAACCACGCGTTATTCTTTTTCCCAGGTGGCGTTGCCACCTCTTTGGGGGAATAGTACACTCTGGGAAATATGGGTTCCGTATGGGTCTATTTGGAACCAGATCAAGAACCTTGGGTTTTATGTAATTCTTTGGTTCTAGGTACAACCTTTTGTTCCCCATAAACCCTGGGTTATGTGCACTAGAATATTTCCTACACGAGGTAACTTGTTCTGGTAATCCTGTTAAGCATATTGTATATTTTAGTCAATGTGAATCAGTATAATAGGAAACTCTTGAATTATTATAGCTTTTACTCCTTCCTCTAACATGAAAAGCAGACGACACTTGCAAATAAAATTATTGAATAACTCCTTTTTTCATTTTCAATAAATATTATTTAAGCTAAACTAATAGGGGATGCACTGGCAATTTTGCGTGTGGGTTGGGGTGGGGGCGAAATGATATTTGAAAGGCCGTTGTGCGGCATTTTGGGTGTGTGTGTGTGGCGGGGGTGGGGGGGGGGGGCTTCTCTACTCCTGTACTAAGATACTCCGATCGTTGCTCTCTGCTCCTACATCACTGAAGGTAGTGGGAGGAAGGAACAACGACGGGATGGTCCTACTTAGGACTAACCCCCACGCCCCCCCCCCCCCCCCACACACACACGTAGCTACACGATTGAGGCCGATGCCACGAACCGAATGTTTTTAAACAGGTATTTTATGCTACACTCAAATTACTTCAGTGTCAGTTTATTCAATGACACCGATGGTACGTTTACACGTGTTACCAGATTTTGTGAATATAACGCAGGGAATACCTGATGTATTTTTTAATTCTCTCCATGAATAACCTGACGAAACATATTTTCCTAAGGTCTCGTATTGTTTTCATAACACCTCTTTCTTTGTCAGACAAACCATTCCTGCTGATAACAAATGGAGGGCGAAATTGAAATGATGCAAATACAGTCGACTCGAGTCAAATTTTGTTACAGCTGACCACCATATCGAGTGACAGCTTTTCAGGTGACAATTCGCCATCCTCCTATTTATGACTTGCATATGTTTCCATCAGTCATTAAACATTTCTGTTAATTATTTATTGACAAGATAATTTTCACAGATGTGTCGAGTAAACTAGATTTTATAGATGAAGCCGTCTGAAAGGCGTTTTACACTGTAACACTTTACTTTTTGACAGTCTTGCTATTCCGAACATAAATAGTATAGGCCACAGTTAGTGTATAGATTAAGGAAGCTCATATTTTGTTCAAACACGACTACGCGTCTGACAAATGGTGTTCAACGCAGACCTATTTGTGATTTACGTTTTGGTATTCGATGATGTGGTCGCCTGACGTTTCACACACGCACAAAACGGTGAGTTCTCCACATTTGAATAACATTTCCTCAACACAGTTCTGCTTTGAAACAAAATGAAGTTGATCATCTCCTATGGTAAGGTCCCACTTTTGTTACAAAAATTTTGTAACACTTAACCAAGTTTGTTATAAAAATCTCCAGGTTTTGTTCAAAACTCAACCACTTTTTTTTACAATCCGTGGTCGTTTGATTTCTTACAAAAAATGGTTAACTAAAAGTGTAACAAAATCTGCGATTATTATAACAAAAGTGCTGAGTTAAAACAAGTACATTGTTGTGGAAACAATACTGCATGCAGCAGCAGTGGGTCCAAACCCTGAGGCGGGGACGTCAGAATTGCGGGGGCAGAGGAGGCAGCTGCCCTCTCTGCCTTCGGACCACGGGGGCGAGAGGGGGCAGACAATGCGCTTCCCAGGTTCATCACTCATATTTTTTCAATGATTTATTCTAGAAGTAAAGCAAAAATACACCCCAAATTCGTTCTGGGAGCTTACAAAATTAAATGATGGACTGTGGGAGGTGTGCCCCCTCTCGATGGGAGGTGGCTCCTCCTCTCAACTCCCCCATCTCGGACCATAGGCCTTTGAGACATGCATGCTTCGGCATGCTAGTGCCAGTAAATGTCCTTTTTCCGGGGTCTGTCCCTCTACACCGAAGTGCTCCCGGTGCTCCTGTCCTGGGGTATATCTGCGAAAAGTATAAAGTTAAATGCATCGTATTAACAGGAACAAAACTCATTTTGTAGTATTACAGCTCATTAGTGCAAACGTGTCATCAGCGCATTGGTGCTTTCCTGTGGGAAGGCCCTTCCCCCATCTTTGAGTGGGGACGCCGTTCCCATACACGTTCAAGACCTGGAATGATTTGGTCTTCACGAATATTCAACACAGTGATCACTCACTTGTCTTCCTTGCCTCACTAAACGCATTTAAGTTGTGTGTAACTCGCCGGCCCCGCCCAGACAACAATGTCCACTTTTTTGGAAGTGTTTTTGGTACTAAATTTTAAACTTCTCTCGGAGGTGGGTCTTTGACACCCTAATACGAGAAGTGGACACTCCACCACCCACCCCCACCACTCGCAACGACACGGCTCGTGTCGGCCATCACTGCGTGTTGAACGCCCATTAGAAACGAGTGTTCCACGCGTAGCTTTGGCCCACCCGCCGTTCCCAACTCCTTAAATTCCGAAGGCATCACTGCATTATTGTAACACATCAAAGGCAGTTACACATTGAATGCTACGAGAGCACTGCTTATAGTGCGAAGAAATAATAGCCAAAGATTTTTTGTTTTCTTGAAATTCATGTTGGCGTCGTGAAAAAAGTTGAATTGATTTAGGCCTACCTGCCTATATGGTGTACCGGATGATCTTGGTATGCCATGTCCCGACATTCTATGATAAAATCCCAAACAGTGAAAAATAACATACGTTATTAACTTAGAATAAGTTTCATTCACATAGATGCAGTGTTTTCTCTGAGTGAGTATCAAACTTACCAGCGGCTCATCGCGATTATAGTTTTATTTGAGATTAGAGAATGTACCTCAGTTCCTATAACCGCGGTAACTTGCTGAGGGCAGCTACGGGTAGGCCTACTGCTGGTTAAAGATAAAAACACAGCAATGAATGTTCATTTATATTTCTATGTAGGACCTCTAGACTCATCTATCCTTGGTGCCATTCGGTGTTCAATACCCAAAGTCTAAAATGCCGGCAACACATTAATGCGACGTTACCAAAAAATGCTTTAACTTACTCAAAACTGAATGAGGGTATCGTTTGCTAGTACCACAGATTTTTCAACAAGATTTGTATTTGGTAACATGAAAGTGCGGCAGAGTATTAGCGTCACTCTAATTTATATCACGTTATTACAAGATAGTTATGTTATTACACGATAGTTCAGTTGTTACAAGACAGTTATGTTGTTATAACAAGATAGCTAAATTGTTATAACAAGATCACTGATTTGTTATAACAAGATAACCGATTTTTAGCGTGTATTCCCTTCCCCAATATCCTGCCCTTCATCAACCCTTTTATTAACGTATCCCACACTAAGTCCCCATGAGACCCTATCCTGTGTTCGCCATATGGGACATTATCTAGACATAACATACTACTTAGCTATCATGTTATAACAACTCAGCTATCTTGTTATAACAATTTAGCTATATTATTATTATTATTATAACAACTTAGGTAACTTGCTATAATAGCTTAGCTATCTTGCTGTGAGCATGCTATAATAATTTAGCTGTCTTGTTACAAAAACGTTATATAAATTACCGTGTGACGCTAATCCGTTGACGTATGAATTTTACATTTGTGCAAGATTTGAATTTTTCAGATATGCCACCTCAGAGATTCGTGACATGCTAAGACCATATGGTCCACAAAAAACAGGCAAACTTATTACGTTTTGGCAACTACTTCATTATACTGCATATAAATAAAAGTCATTAGTGTTTATGGTTTCAAACATATTTTGCTATTTCTTGGTATTATTGTTACTAATTTCAATGACATGCAATCTGCCTTGTTTTTGGTGTTCTTGCAATAAATATTATCTTATCTTATCTTATCTTATAACGCTTCACAGAGTCAAAAGTTCAACAGGCTTTGATGTGTTGCGATCATGCACTTATTTGGACTATTGCTTTGTGGTAATGAAAATACAGTGTATTTTTAATTTACACGATACATCTAACTTTTTACTTTTAGATGATTATAAACCCCAACCCCTCTCCACGGCAAGGCTGTCGTAAAGCGAATACTGTGGGGAAAATTAGCTCACTCAAAACGCTTGTCAACTTTAAACATTTATTTACATTTAGCGCGGAATAACCAACCGTACTTCTTTCTCAGCCGGTATAGTCAGACTGTTGAATTCAGGAAATACATGCATTCTGTAGTAAAACAGTTACTCATAACAACGGTTACTTGTTAACATAAATCCTAACCAATAATTAAACCCCTTTGAAGAACAGGACTTGAATTTCACTTCAAAACCAGCCTATGACAAGGCTATGAATTCGCAACTGCTAAAGAATGTCGCGGATGTATAAACATATATGTGGTTGTTGAGCAATCTCCACTCAGTGACCATCCACATACGAGTGGTCACTTAGTTTAGATTGCTAAACGGGCGCCGGAAGCAGGGGTCAGCTTCCCCTTGCCCTGAGGCCAGGGGGCAGTGCGTGCCCTTTTTAGTCAAAAGTGCACGAGTGGAAAAGACTTTACTTTCCGAGAACTGTAACTGAGATGCTCTCGAGTATTCTATTCTAACGTATTTTTCGTGTGCCATTGGCGATGGAGGTTCGGGTATAATTACCGAGTTTGGAAAATACCCACCAAAGAAAGAAGCAATACAATCAGCGGGATGATTTCTAAAGCTTTATAATTTTATGTACATGATGTTAAAACCACTGAGTATCACATTACAATGTTTGATACATTAACTCATACCCATAGTCGTATGCCCTTTTTATTACCCCTGCCCCATTGCTTCCGGTGCCCTTATTGCTAAACTCATGTGATTTATCTAATGTAGCTTACGGGGTGCTCTAAGATATAAGTTACAAATTAGCTGTTGTTGATCCTTAAAGGACGTTAGGCCGACCACCAGATGCGCAGCCAACATTCTATAACAGGGGTTAATATTATTAATATCATTTGTGCTGTTGTTGATAAATACGGCGACGACGATGCCAATGTTGATGTCGATGATGATAATGATGACGAGCATGATGATGACACACTCACTGATGAATTTTTTACTTAGCATCTATAAACAAATTATTTTACCTATACTCAGGTAACTGAACGCCAAATTTAGTAACAATTATTAATGGCATTGTGTACGTCCCTTTCGACCATTTACTATTTACTGTCTTAGCTAAACTGTTCGTGCAGCTGTTGCATCGATTATTAAATCTACCACTCCTGCTGCTAATGTTATTGGTATTAACAAGTGTGTTGTTGTTGATAAAGACGACGACGATGCATGATGATGATGATGATACTGATGATGATAACCACTCACTGATAACTTGTTTACATAGCACCCAATAGTGACGTCACCTGTACCTCAATATAGGGTGAATACATGTATTCTTTTCATACGGTATGCACTTATTTCTTCTTTTCAACTCAGCTACTCAAAATGTTTATGTTTTCCTACCTTTGTATCCACTTCTGATGCCCCTCAGTTTGTCCTCTAACAGTGTCACTCAACAAACTTCCAGGCATTTCTTGTGCATGATGAGACTGCGTTGCTGGGTGCGTGGTGATGATAATGTGTGTTTGTCGTCAATCCTATTCCATGGGCTAGACATCCTAGATCCCAATCATATACGATATAGTAATGTATCATGGAAGGAAAGGCTGTTTCAACCTCTACGTTTAACCCTTTACCTAACCTGAAAAGCAGACGACACTTGCAAAAATAATTCTTGAATAACTAATTTTTTTCATTTTTTGTCTCAAAAACATAGGTTATGACCCCTCGTTGGAACGAGCTCGACGAGCTCGTTCCAACGAGGGGTCATAACCTATGTTTTTGAGACAAAAAATGAAAAAAATAATGAAAATTAATTGGCGATTTATGAGAATAGCGCTGGCCGGTTTTGGCCGTTACGTTGGGTAAAGGGTTAAGCACGCCAACGACGAAACTGTTGTTCACCTCTACTGTCTTTTGGAATTGTTCTGTATCTCAAACATAGACTACGCGGGGTCTTTTTCCCCATAGCATTTAGTTTTCTTGTGGCCTTTTCTTTCCTAAAGATGGAGTCATTGAATCTTACCATTATACCCAACAGTGCCATTCTAAAATGTGGCTAAATATCTCCCAATATTGAAGCAGGTTTCTTATAGAAACTCCCAATACTATTTCGACCACGCTGCAATTATGCCTTCCTGACAATAGCAGTCATGATTTAGATCGAATTGCTCATCCTTCTGTCGGGAGATGTGGAACTTAATCCAGGGTCTGACTCACATAAAGGAAGTTAGCAAGTGGCCACAACGATATCAGTACAATGCACTTGAACGCACAGAGTATTTACCGCAAGTTAGACATACTGCACACCGAAATGCCATCATCCTACATCTGTGTGATCACTGAAACGTGGCTTAACAATGATGTTGATTCAGGCCTTATCGAAATTCAAGATTCCCAAAACCTTATTTGAAAGACAGAGTCGACCGGGGTGGGAGTATAGCCATTTATGTGAAGCACAGTCTATGGTACACTCCTAAGGATGACCTAATATGCCGTGATACTGAAAGTATTTGGCTTGAACTCTCCAATGGGCGAGATAAGTTTTTGCTGGGAGCATTTACAGACCTCCGAATGCGCCACAAGAAATATGGAAAAATATTGAACTGTCAACTGATCGCGCTACCAATACCCAACTGCCCAATACTATCATTACTGGTGACTTCAACGAAGATCAGTTACGTTATAATAGACAAACATTTACGATATTTCGCAATCGTACAACCTCAGTCAAATAATCTCCCTCCCACACATTTCACAGAAAACTCATCTTCATTACTTGACCTTTTCCTGGTAAGTAATAAGTCAATGGTCAAAACTGCAGGAGTAGGGGATACTTACTTTGCAGATTTAATTAGGTATCACTGTCCAATATTCCTCACACTTAATATGAGAGTAGCTCAAGCCCATACTAACTCGTTTACCTGTCGTATCTGGAAGTACGATAAGGGCGATTATACAGGTATGAGCAACGAGTGGAAAGAAATATGTGACTCAACCCAGACAGGTCATTTCTGTGCTGAACTTGAAAAAAGCCTAAACGCAATATCGTATAAATATATACCTAACAAAACTATCGTGCCCCAACCTCATGAGCCCAGATGGATGAATGGGAAAATTAGACTCCTTAATACACAGCGTTGTCGCCTGCATAAAAAAACTACAAAATGTAATACTTCATTTGCCTGGACCGCCTACAGGATAAAACGGAACGAAGTCATCAGTGCCGTGAGTGTTACAGTATGGAAATATTATTGATATTGGTAACAGAAAGAAATCTGAGAATCAGCAACAATAACTATGAATTTAACTATTCTGAAATTTAATTAGAAAAAAAAATAATATAAAAAAAAATGATACAAAGATCTTTTACACTAATTGGGTTACAGAAAATAAAAACAGTGGTACAATGGTACTTATCAATTATAGAATTAGTCCAAAGTACAGTTTGACAGAATCGAGTAATCCAGTGGTGAAGTATCTTCTGAAGAAAGTTACCAGCTGTTAGATGTATTATTAAATCCAAGAATGTCTCTTCAGAAACAGTATCCTGTAGATTTGTAATAAAATTTTCACTTAGAAATTTCAGCAGTCTCCAATAAAATATAATAAAATGCTCCGCAAAATTCAAATGGATTAAAAATCCAAGAAGTGTTGGTGCCACAGGTAATTTCCAAACAATCCAGTAGAATCCTGGCTTTTCACAAAATATTATTATTCTGTTTCACAGAAAGTATAAATTCTCTTTTCCAAGACGAACAAATTCTCTTCAAAAATTCTCTTTTGGAATCAATCTTCCAAATTCACAAAGAAGCACTGCTTCTATACTAATTGCACTGTCCTAGAACAATAATAATCTCCAATGGAAACAACTGCTGTGTTTTAACTGAAGTGAGTCTTTCTGAAATGGCTTTCTAAAAATGAGTTTTTGAACTATGTTGACAAACCTTTATATAGTAACCAGATAGAATGTTCCAGAAGATGAAAATTCTTCAAAATTCTAACAGTTTCTAGGGGATTCTGTTAAAGTTCAAGTAAACAAGGTCATTGACCTACTTAAACAATTAAACAATCAACAGCTATATGTACAATATATCAGTGTAACAAAGATGTAAACAAAGGTCACTCAGTGCAAATGAGTGAGACCAGTCAGAAAATGCAGAAAAAATATCAATCTCAATATAATTATTCACCAAGGATATATCAATCTCGATATAATATGGGGCTATAACAGTGAGAGACCCTAAAAGGAATACTCCCTTAAAATTCAAGGGATATTAGATGGGAGTGGCACCCCTCAACAACTATGGTGGAAAACTCTTAATCAGATGATCAGTTCTAAGTCGGATCACCAAATACGAGCTCTATCTTATAATGATGTTATCCTAACGGCCGACATTGATAAAGCAGAAGCTTTCAATGAATATTTTGCTCAATATCAAATGTGGATGACATGTCGCATCATGTGTCCGGTGTTCCATTTAATTTAAATAGATCAACACCAAATACTGTCCATATCTCTCCCAATGAAATCTGTTGGGAAATGGAATCCCTAAAGGTAAATAAGGCCATGTGTTCTGATGGAATTACTCCTGATATACTAAAGTATTGCTGTTCATCCTTACAAGAACCGCTGTCCATCATATTCAACAAATACCTTTGTGAATCTTACTTTCCACATGAATGGAAACGTGCCAATGTTTCTCCGATATACAAATCGAAGGATGAGAGAACTGTTTCAAACTGTCGGCCGATCTCAGTCTTGAGCTGTATCGGAAAAGTACTTGGAAGATGTATTTTTTCAAAAAATATCCGCCTTCTAAGAATCAAACAACCTCTTGTCAAAAGTCCAATGGTGTTTCATTCCCAAAGATTCCACAGTGTATGAGTGTACCAGTTGTTGGTATTCATCTACGATACAACCACTCAGTCATTACATGATAACAAAGAAATACGATTTGTCTTTGTCGATATTAGTAAGGCATTTGATAAAGTCTGGCACAAAGGTTTGTTGATTAAATTGGAAAAGATAGAAATTACTGGCTCAAGGTGGAGGCTTGTATCTAGCGGCGTTCCGCTAGGTTCAATACTCGGAAGTCCACTGTTTTTTATGTACATAAATCACATTGTCGATGGTAATGGATGCGACATACGCTTGTTTGCAGATGACACATCGCTGTCAATAATTGTTGAGAATCCGACCGAAGCTACGAGAATGATATTATCCGATATATTGAAAAAATGGTCTCAACAATGGCTAGTTAATTTTAATGCATCTAAAACAGTAGAAAATGATAGTATCGAGGCGAATAAATCAACTATCGCACCTACCCTTGGAATTCTTCGAAGAAATAATAGAAAAGGTTTCTACCCATAAACACCTTGGTCTGACGCTTAACAGTTAAGGCACATGGGGTGATCACATTGATGTCTTGGTCCAGAAGTGTGGGAATCGTCTCAATCTACTTCGCAAGTTTAAATTTAAATTACACAGGAAATCTTTGCAACAAGTATACTTTTCCTTCGTGAGACCTGTCCTAGAGTACGCGTCGCCTGTTTGGGATAACTCCTCGCTTGCCGAAGCTGATGGATTTGAAAAAAATCCAGGTTGAAGCGGCCAGGCTTGTCACTAGAGCAAGAAAGAGTGCTACTAAATGCTAGATGTATATTGAAACTAGTTGGGAGACACTATATAAGACGTCAAAAACACAAACTTATTCAGTTTCACAAAATGCATCACAAATATTTACCAAGCTATCTCTCTAATTTGATACCACGACATGTGCACGAATCTCAGAGTTATAACTTGAGAAACATTCAAAATTTGACCATCTCATACTCACACACTACATTGAGACAAAACTCATTTATTCCATCAACAATACACATTTGGAACGAACTTCCAACAGTTACACGAGAAACAAAACCCCTGCCGCTTTCAAAATGCTAATAAATACAAATAACAAACCGGCTAAATTTTATTATTATTTCTCTTCCAGAAGTAGTCAGATATATCATTGTAGAACAGATTAAATTGCAGTAACTTAAATGAAGACCTTTTTAATAACCACTTAAACGATACCCCGTTTTGTAACTGTGGCCACATTGAATCAGCACACCACTTCTTATTGGAATACGCATTGAATGACAGAGCTCGTCATCAAACAATTAACCAGTTACCAAATCAGATAACTTCCGATACCCCTTTTATGGACCAAAACACTCAACAAATAAAGAAAGTGTTAAAACTTTCCACACGGTACAGCAATTTATCTCGAAATCAAGCAGGCTCAAGCGCTGACCTTTATACAATCACTTCATTCATAAATGCATATTCGAAAGTCGTCATTGTTATGGTTAAAAAATCGTTACAGTTGGAGGGAGAAGAGTCATTTGAATGATTTCTTCAACCACGGGCGTTGGTTCAGTATCACTGAAACCAGGGTTCTCTGCCTGGTCTTGGTGATGCTGGATCGACGTCCGCGGTTGGGGGTATCATTCCAAAGACTAAATAAAATATGGAACCGGGGTTTTGCAACCTGTGAAGTTCCAATGTTTTGACTTATGAGAAGGGTACCTAATACACAGAACTGGTGCAGGAACCACTTTCGCTGATAAGACAGGTTCCTTTTCGTTTAAACCACGCGTTGTTCTTTTTCCCAGGTAGCATTTCCACCTCTTTGGGGGAATAATACACTCTGGGAAATATGGGTTCCGTGTGTGCCTATTTGGAACCAGATCTAGAACCTTGAGTTTTATGTAATACTTTGATTCTAGGTAGAAGCTTTTGTTCCCCGTAAAACCCTGGGCTATATACACTAGAATCTTTCCAGCACAAGGTAAATTGTTCTGGTAATCCTGGTAAGCATATTGTATATTTCAGTCGATGTGAATCAGTATAATAGGAAACCCTTGACGTATTGTAGGTTTTATGTAAAATGCTTGTTGTTGATAGAACCAAGAGATGGTTTCCCAGGTGTGACAAGCCAGGTTCCCGAAGTGTGACAATATGGAACACACGGGTCTAGAGTGTATGGGGTGAAATTGTTATGGAACTTGTTATGTGACGGAAAGGAAGTTTCCTAAAAAGGACTGGACATATCGACTGATCTCGTAGTTAGCAGCCTACAATTTAACGTCCGCCACTCATGACTCAGCTCCACATATTACTGGACTGATGGCACTGACAAACTGATCTCTTTTTCCTTATTTTTCACACTGTTTTTTTTTTATTCTGTAAATACCTCTGTTGTATCATTGTAAACTTAAACAGTTGTATTGTAACTTCTCAGTTTTTGGAGACGACTTATATAAGCTCAGTTTGCTGTCGAATCCAACTCATGCATTTATTGACACAAGATTATATGAACATCATTGGTTACGTAAATGTTGTATTTAACACATACAATATTGTTTCAATAAATATTGTTTAAACTAAACTAATAGTGGGTGCACGGCCATTTTAGGGGTGGGGGCAAAGATATGTTTGAAAGGCCGTTGTGCGTAGTTTTGGGGGGCCTTCCCTAGTCCTGTACTAAGATTTTCCGATCGTTGCTCCCTGCTCCTACTTCACTGAAGGGTAGTGGGAGGAAGGGACAACGACCGGATGGTCCTAGTTAGGACTAACCACCACCCACCCACCCCCACCCCACCCCCACACACACCCACACGCACCTACACGATTGAGGCCGATGCTACGAACCGAATGGTATTTTATGCTTCACTCAAATTACTCCAGTGTCAGTTTATTCAATGACTCAGATGATACGTTTACAACTGTCACCAGATTTTGTGAATATTGTAAAGTATAGAATACCTGATTATTTTTTTTAATTCTATCCATGAATAACTTGACAAAACGTATTTTCCTAAGGTCTCGTATTGTTTTCATAACAACTCTTCCTTTGTCAGACAAACCATGCCTGCTGAGAGCAAATGGAGTGCGAAATTGAAATGATGCAAATACAGTCGACTGGAGACGAGAGCAGACCGCATGATGCATGTTTCAATTCTGTGAAATCAACTCCAAGTCCCTCAATACGCCGGGGAGTTTCTGTTGATGTTCGCAAGTAGATTTCAGATGTTACACCCTGGATCAGAAGAACACCTAGACCACTAATTTTCAAGTCGAGACATTTTCATACAGCAAATTTTATGTCAACCTACCAAAGTTTTTTTTCCGTGGATGCTAACATCTGTTATCTTGTGCAGGCCATCAATAACATGTGAATTTATTTATTTATTAGTGTTTATGGTCACATATTTTTGCACAATGGCTAATCATAACCACAATATGGAGATACAGCCAAGTTTATTCAATCCTGATAATAAGATGTGAAAGACCATTTAATCACCTATTACCGGTTTCCGTGCATTCAAATTAGGATCACCCCATTTAGATAAAAAAAAAATTAGCATTGTTCATATCTATTAAAATAGTTTCCATAGCATTTAAACTTCGTACAAAATAAATTAAATTCAGTATTTACTTACCAGCGAATCAACAAATTTATGAAAAATATATTAAGATATTAATGTCATTGGAATCAATTTCTACAGCAAGAATTAATTTAATAGTTTACAAAAAGTCTAAACCTATTATCGACCTAAACCCATTGTCCATTTTAAATTGTAATTTTTGAACATTTATCAAGAAATGTACAAATACAGATGTCATTAAAAAGTCCAATGAACTGTTTTAATGACATCTATATTTTTAAAGTTCTGTTTGCTCAGTATTATTTAGTCTTTTTATAGCATTCAATAAATAAGAACGGTAACCTGACAAAGTGGTTCAAAGAAGTATTTTGGATCACATTCAGCTAGTCAGCACTACAGAGGAACGAAGTCATGAAATTCATAACTCTAATATCCTTGTCGGGTGATTATTATCATACATGTAGGTCTTGCCGACTGCGTCCAATCCTATCAGCACTATACAAACACTACCAAACTTTCAAGGGTTGATGTCACTGCCGTTTGAAAGGCATATTTTATGAAAAAACACAAAGGAATGGATTGGAACACACTTGAACAACCTCAAATTGCCCAAGTAGCTGAAAATTAAAAGCTGGCAATCAGATAGCTTGAATGTTTGCCTTTTTCATATAATTGTAAAAATCAGATGACTGGAATGTTTTTTTTACTTTATTTTCTTTTATAATGGCACACACTGGCTTTCATAAAAGCACCATAAACTATACACCTGGAACTTAATTAAGCACTTCCTGAAGTGTTTCATGACAGTGAAGTTACTGATTATTATGTTTTAATGATTGCTATGCCTTGCAGTACATTTCATCTAGTGAAACATGATGTTTTCTGGTTGATAGTGTACCCCAAACACATCCCCTCATCCACATGAAGCATGCTTCCCATGAATGTCACAAAAAACACTATCATCTACATGCAATATCTGGGTTTAAAACAAGAAAATATGTCACTTCTTTTATCAATAAATGTTGACATGGCAAGGAGGAGACTGTCGAGGGCACTGAGATGGAAAATCGTTGACATGCATGCAACAGGCATGTCATTCAAATCTACTGGAAGGCAACTTGGCTATAGTCATTCTGTCATCAGCAGACTTGTCCGAAAACATCAACAGACCAACGATGTTAACACAACCCCAAAAGACCTCTCCTCGTGGTGAACTCTTTGCTTCAAGTGGGTTTTGAAACGTCTTTGCCTCCCCAAAAGGCGTTTTGTGCAACAGAACTGTCAGAAACCGCCTCAAAGCACTGGGTATGAGGTTCAGAAGGTTCATCAAGCGTCCAGCTCTGTCCGATCAGCATCAAAAACGACGTTTGGAGTTGTGTACGGCATGACAACATTGGAATTCCAGGACGTGGAGGAGAGTCCATTGGTCAGATGAGAGTAGGTTCCTGCTTCACGTCACAGATGGTCGTATGAGAGTGTGGAGGCACAGAAATACTGCTTACGTGCCCAGGAACATCAGATCTACTGTTCCTTATGGTGGAGGATCAGTTATGATCTGGGGATACCTCTCTCATTATTGTAAACTTGATGTGGTGAATATATGTGGGAATCTCAAGAGTCATCAGTACATCCGGAACATTCTCAATCCGGTTGTCGTGCCTCATTTTGGTAACCACCCGTTGGCTACTCGCCCTGTATTTATGAACGACAATGCAAATCCACATCGTTCCCATACCGCGAGAGCATTCCTTCAGAACAACGCTATTACAACACTGCCGTAGCCTGCAATGAGACCCGATTTGAATCCATTAGAACCCATCTGTGACTTTCTTGGGTGTCGTGTGCAAGCAAGGGATCCGACTGTACAGAATTTGACCGATTTGGAAGCTGCATTGCATGAGGAGTGGTAGCAGTTGCCTCTAGACCGTATCAGGAGGCTCACTAATAGCATTAGGATGGTTCAGGCTGTCATCCAAGCAGGTGGTGGATACACTCGCTACTGACGTCAGACACTGCTATTGTGTTCAGGCGATCACAAGTTACATTTTTTGTCAGAAATTACCGGCATTGTTTCATCATGGACCGTTCCAGCACCATACTTGTCGAGAGAACATTTTTCCATCAAACACATTAGTGACAGATATGTGTAAATAGCGCCATTAAAATACAGCATATTTTCATCATTGTGTTGTCTTTCATCTGTCAACAGACCATTCTTTCCGCAAACAATCACTTTTGGTCATCTGGAAGATAGCATGCAAGTTAAGTTTCTATTAACATCTCTGCGAAAAAAAAACATGGGGTGCTTAATTAAGTTCCAGGTGTATATAAGTAAGAAATCCTTCAGCATCTTTAGAAAATGTATATTCTCAATAAACATTGACAGAGTTTTATTCTTAAAATCAACATATTTTGTTGGGAAAAAAATGTAAACCAAGTTGATTCAGTATCAGTGTTATCGAATCAATCGCTACATTGCCATAAAAAACAATTTCTGAATTATGAGAAAAACTAATATCACCAAGATATTAACCACAATTAGAAGCAGAGCTGCACGACATTCAAAACAGAATATCGGTATCGGTATTCAAAAATATACCGCGGTATACCGGTATATCGAAAACTGTTCAGATATCTGAACATAAGTACCACAATCGAGACTTGAGGCATCACAGTCGGAACGAATCAGATGCTTAGATGATGCGGTTCGAAAAACCTTTACACAACGCAGACGATATCAAAATTTATTATTTTAAATCAATTTTTTCCAAAAATTTCTACAAAACAATATCATGTGACCCCTCATTGGAACGAGCTGGTTGAGCCCGTTCCAGTGAGGGGGTCACATGATATCGTTTTGTTGAAAGTTTTGAAAATTATGTTTTCAACTGCTGAATTTGTATATTACGTGGGCACATGCAGACGCTTCCTTGGGTAAAGCGATAATATTATTCATTCGGGGCTACAGTTAAAAAAAACTCAAGACGTCTTGAAAATTAAATTGTGGGTAAATAAATAATGACGATAAACCAATATTTTTGTAATTACACCAGTATTCAATCGATATTGGTTTGAATACCGTTACCTATCGGTTTATTGAAATACAGTGCAGCCCAAATTAGAAGGACACATGATGGAATATTTTAAGTCTACTTCTTGGGAGGCGGGGTGACTTATATCCATTGGAACTAGGTCAACAAAGTGACTATGAGATTCATACTTGTATTCAGCTATTAACCCTTTACCTAACGTAACCTTTAAAACCGGCCAGTGCGATTCTCAAAAATCGCCAATTAATTTTCATTATTTTTTCATTTTTTGTCTCAAAAACATCGGTTATGACCCCTCGTTGGAACGAGCTCGTTCCAACGAGGGGTCATAACCTATGTTTTTGAAACAAAAAATGAAAAAAATTAGTTATTCAAAAAAAATTTTTGCAAGTGTCGTCTGCTTTTCATGTTAGGTAAAGGGTTAACAAGCATGGTTTCTTAAAAAAAGCTCTTTGACAGCTTCAATAAATTATGTACAACCAGCCACACGTTATTAGACAAAGTTATGTCGTTGAAAATAATAACTACCCTCACATAATCTAAGAAATTAAGTGGTATTTTAATGTATCTCAGTTAACAACTGATTCATCATCTCCTGAAAAAACTCTAAAGTGGCGGCTTTTTGTTATAGTTTTTCATAATTATTTTATTGGCGTCCAAACTGTAGTTTAGTTTAACTACCTATAGAAGGGATAAACCATTTTTAGTCATATTTCTTGGAATTAATAACAACTCATAAACGCGAGAACATGAGTTGTAACAAAAAGCATTTTGGAACAAACCGCCAGAGAGCAATAAATCTATTTACTTTAAGCATTATTATTTTCATGGAAGATGATTTATACCTTACTCAGGTAGCCTAACCTAACTGCAGGCTTGGTCATAAATAGAACAATATTTCAGAAAAGGCTTGGCCAGCCGACAATACTAACATTTTTTTACAACAAAATATTAACAAGGGTATCAAAGACATTTCACAAACAAGAATATAAGAACAGATAAATAGCTCTGCAAAGTACATTTTAAACAATAAAGGCATGCGCGTAATTATAAAATGATTTAAAATTACTTTTCTGAAATGTAAAAAAATAATTTGGCACTAGATTCAGAACAAAGCTATTTTAACATAATTTCCAAACATTAACATGAAAATAATCTGAAAACCACTTTCATGTAAATTTTGTTGCCATAACATTTTCTGTTCATATGACAAAAATTTACCACTTAGGCAATCCAACATCTCTGCAAAGGAAATATAAAAATATAAACACTGCATGAAAAATAATATACACCACATGAAAACAAGAGTCTCCAAGGAGCCTTAATCGCTCACCTGAGACCATGTTAACCAAGGACCCGTGGCTATTATCACAAAGTCAAAGATTCAGAGGGTGAATTTTCTTCTCATAAAGCAATTGAATGTCCACTAATATCAAATTGTTTACAATTGGTCAAAAGCTTACAAAAATAAAATATGAGCGGGGGCTGCAGAGTTCACTCCCAAGCACCCTATGGGAAACACGCCATTTGTCTGCCTGTTAGATTCAGCGCCTCCCAATGATGCTTCATGTCATGTAAGAAACATTTTTCTTGGGCAGTTTTAAAAATATAGGACTTTGAATTTTGTTACTATTTTTAGCCCATGCAGCACCGCCAGGGGGTAATTTTTTCACATAAATCAAGTACATGTTCTTCAATAAAACACCATATCAAATCTGGTTAAAATCGGTTAGGGGCTAATGAAAATATAAAATATGGGTGGGGCTACTAAATTTGTCCCTCCCAGAATGCTCCCATATATGGACGCAGGAGGAACTTGGCTTGAACGAACTTGAATGTACAAACATGCTGCATACCAAAAAAAAAAAACATAATCTGCACAGTGGTTCTGGAGAAGATTTCTGAATGTTTTTGAAGTTATCTTCCCTTTTCGAGCCCAATGTGGTTGGAGTCACCCAGTTTGAACAAACTTGAATTATTATCAGGAGTTAGGGATTATACCTACCATATTTGGTTGAATTTGGCCGAGTAGTTTTGGGTAAGATGACTTTGTACAATTTTGTTTTGGCTGAGTACGAAAACCCGAGCAACAGGCCATCTTGCCCCCTGGAACCCCCCCCCCCCCCCCCCCCCCACACACACACACTGGTAATCTCATCCCTCTAATTCTGTTTCTTTCTTTTTTTTATTATTTCACAATAGTTTATTACATTTAATATTAAACAGCTAAATCCATGTATAAAATTACTCAGGAAACACATAAGCAAATGTGGAATAAGTTGGGGAGAGAAATATTTTGAATGAATCGTAGAAACAGTTCATCTTCCTCCTCACCCTGTCAAAATCTTTAAAAGTTACAAAGGTTCTAAGACAGGCTGTTTCTAATTCATTAGTGTATAAATATTAGTACAGCATTCCAAAATTTGTTTTCACGGTTGATATAAATATTTTGACAGGGTGAGCGGGGAAGATATCCAGGTCTGGACACCCCTCCGCCCTCCCCCCCCCCCCCTACTCTGTCAAAATCTGAAAAAAACTTACAAAGATTTAATAGAATCTCATTAAAATAAATACGTGTATATGAGCTCATTGGCAGTGGCATATGTGGTGATTCAAGATCATTTTATTCTGTATTTTCCTTTGGTACTATCAGCAAATCTCAGTAAAGTCAGATACAGAATAGCGAACCGATACCGTGGTACAACCCCCCCCCCCCCCCCCCCCCCCCACACACACACACACACATTCATCACTACCACCACCAAAACGAAACCGATACTGAACTTACAATTCCAATACCGCCCATCTCTCTAATATTATGTTTGAAATGTTATTTTTCAATAGTTTAAAAATTGGTAAATGTTTTTTTACAGGGCTTTGGATAGAAATCCTTCTACCAGTTGAACTTTTATTCCACGGAACCATCAACCGAAAAGAAATAGACGTATCGGAATATTCATCATATTGAACAGTTTTCACTTAAGGATAGCTATGAATAACTCGAACAAGGATGGAGATGAGAAGGTATTGACATTAGATACTATGAATCCACGTATAAAGGAAATGGAGCATGCAGTAAGAGGACCAATTCTGGCCAATATCGATAAAGAATTACAGTCTGGAGTTAAAAAGACATTTTCACGACTTGTGAGAGCAAATATAGGTGATTGTCATGCTACTGGTCAAACTCCAATGACTTATATTCGACAAGTTGTTGCACTCTGCACATACCCCGAATTAATGAAATCAAATGAGTTTCCGAAAGATGTAAAAGAACGTACACAGAGGTTGTTAAAAGAATGTAGAGGTCAGAGTATTGGATCATACACAGAGAGTCCTGGGATTGGTGTAATTCGAGAGGATATTGCTCAGTATATCACAGAACGGGATGGACACCCTTCTAGTGCCGATAATGTTATATTGACAACGGGTGCAAGTGATGGAATCAAGACTATACTCAGCCTTCTTACAGGTGAATCAGGAAACAAAAGAGCAGGAATCATGATTCCCATTCCTCAGTATCCGCTTTATACAATTACAATAGCTGAGTATGATGCATACCCAGTACCTTATTATCTCGATGAGGACAGTAATTGGGATTTAGATTTGAAAGATTTAAAAAGAGCTATCACTGAGGCACGATGTCACAGTGTACCTCGAGCCATTTGTGTGATCAACCCAGGCAATCCAACTGGACAAGTACTTAGCAGAGAAAATATAGAGAATATTGTAAAATTTGCTAAAGAAGAAAAATTATTTATTCTTGCTGATGAAGTTTACCAGCACAATATATATGCAAAGGGGTCTAAATTTTATTCATTCAAAAAAGTTATGACAGAATTGGGTGGGGAATATTCAAATATGGAATTGGCTTCTTTCATGTCAGCTTCAAAGGGATTTATGGGTGAATGCGGATACAGGGGAGGCTATTGTGAAGTTATTAATTTGGATCCTGATGTGAGAAAAATGTTATTGAAGAGTATATCAGCAAAACTATGCCCTCCAGTCTCTGGCCAGATTGTCATCGACTGCGTTGTAAATCCTCCCAAACAAGGGGATCCATCATATGAATTGTTCCAGAAAGAGAAGGTTTTTGTATTAGAACAGTTAAAAGAGAAGGGTAAACTTGTAACAGAAACATTCAATTCAATAGAAGGTTTTAAGTGTAATGAAGTGATGGGTGCAATGTATGCATTCCCACGAGTTTTCATACCACCTAAAGCAGTCGAGGAAGCCAAATTAAGAAACCAGACACCAGATGAATTTTACTGTTTTGAGGTGTTGGAAAATACTGGAATTTGTACTGTCCCAGGTATGTATAATTAACCCTTTACCTAACGAATCAAACTTTTTACCCAACACATGATGACACTTGCATAAATATCTTGGAAGAAACTACATGTAAAATGTTCATTTTTTACTCCCCAAACTTAGATCACGACGCCTCAATGCGCTCATTCAAATGAGGGGTCATGAGCTATGTTTTGGAGGCAATAATAAATAATAATAATAATAAAGTATGAATGGTGATTTATTTGAATACCGCCGACTGCCATAACATTGATTGGGTAAAAGGTTAACAAGTGGTATGACAATGTTTTGCTACATCTGAAGCGCCACCAAAACGTAGGACCAGATTCCATGGTTCAGGCCTGGAAATAAATAGTTAACATCCTAACCCGTTAGCACGTTACGCTATAAAACATGGTGGTAACCTATTGGAAAAACCTTGGCCAAAATAAATAGCAGCAACTAACGCGCGATGTCGCTTTAGGAAGATCACGGTTTAGTTGTTGCAATTTAATTTGACGGAAATTCTGTTAACCCTTTACCTAACATGAAAAGCAGACGACACTTGCAAACAAAATTCATGAATAACTAATTCTGTTCATTTTTTTTCTCAAAAACATAGGTTATGACCCTCATTGGAACGAGCACGACGAGCTCGTTCCAAAGAGGGGTCATAACCTATGTTTTTGAGACAAAAAATTAAAATATAATGAAAATTAATTTGGCGATTTTTGTGAATAGC
This sequence comes from Pictodentalium vernedei, assembly GCA_031216915.1. Classification (NCBI taxonomy): domain Eukaryota; kingdom Metazoa; phylum Mollusca; class Scaphopoda; order Dentaliida; family Dentaliidae; genus Pictodentalium; species Pictodentalium vernedei. The sequence continues at coordinate 262,707,538 of CM062289.1, forward strand.
GCTGGCCGATTTTGACCGTTACGTTGGGTAAAGGGTTAAGATGTAAACGGCATGCCATTCTGGGCATATGTGGATGCAGTGCTCAACCTTTGAGTCGAGTTTGTTCCGAAAGATTGTCGTATCTGACTGTCAAAACATGCGAGATTAGTAAGTTAACTTGTGCTGTGTTGTTTTATCGCAACCTGTACTGCGTTCGGGTATTTTATAATTGGCGTAACCCCCACGTAACCTAAACAAGCATTCACATGTTATTTCCAGGCCTGATGGTTCTCAAAATTTCTGTTGAAAAAAAAATGTTATTAGTTTATTCTGATGATTGACCACATTATACATGTAAAAAAAAAATTAACAATAAAAAGGCAGTGGATCCCACTTTATTGTACATCTGTTAATTGAAAAATCATGTTAATTGAATATAACTTCTAAACACCAAAACATTTATCATACTTTCAGTACAAATTTGACCATTTAATTGCATGTAGGTTATAGAGTAAACTCCTGTTCATTGAATAAAAAATGTAATTATACATCAAAGAATAAACGATTTTATAAACCCAAGTTACGTTTCTGGATGGATCTACAACCGACATACCTAAAAGTTGTTGTCGTCCGTTTAAAAATGTCGTGGGGAATGCAAATAACCGGTATACATTATTATGATGACAAAAATGTAGTCATTTGACATACAATGATGGACATGTAATACACTGTAGGAAAGGTATGACGTACGAACAAGATCACAAATCAGTGAATTAGGCATGCTGCTTATATACTTAAGCAGGACGCTACAATAATCTATTATGATGCCAAAATAATATAGCATAATGCTAATGTTTCTCCTATATTACTCTACCAGACAACCAAGCATAACACTACGTGACTTAGAATTACGTACTATCCATTCCTACTTAGGACAGTATAACGCATAGGTGGATCTGTAGTACTATGGGCCACTACTGAACCGGCGGGAGTATAGATCTTACATCATATACTACCACACTAGACAGCCATGCTTGACCTAGAATTATGTACAACCTATACCAGCCATAGGATAATATAAAGCCTTAGGTGGATAGTGGTATAAAGGGGTAAAAGTAGACCAATAGGGGTTCAGACCATACATCATATACTACCACACCAGACAACCCTGCATTGTCCCCGCCCTCTTCCACGTCACAATATCACTTGATCTGGCATAACGTACTGCCCATACAATATGTGGGCCAGCACACCGCCCTAGATGGATAGTGGTACCAGGGGCTAACATTGAACCAGCAGGGGTACAAACCGCACATCCTATACTACCGAACTAGACATCCATGCATTACCCCAAACACAATATAGACTAGCAATACTTACTACCTATACCAATTACAGGAAAATATGAAGCATTAGGTCGATTAGAAGTACCAAGGACTAATAGGGAAACCACTAGGCTATATAACGCCCATACCATACTACCGTTCTAAACAGCCAAGGATTGCCTCGCAATACCACACTAGACGACCATGCATTACCCCAACAAACCCACAATACTGCCTGGGCTAGCATTACATACTACCTATACCAGTCATAGGATAGTACAAAGCATTCGGTCGATTAGGAGTGCCAAGGGCTAACAGGGGAGCTGCAGGCACATATTTACCGCTACTGCCACATCGGGCCAGTACGAGAAGCCCGACACCCCTGACTCTAAGAACGTTATGTCAGATTGTACAGTGGACAACAACAGCAGTCAACGTTTCTTTGAAATCACGTGCGCATCATGACGTCAATAGCAACGTCAACCGTTTCGCGGAGAAAACTTTCAACAAAAATCACCTTCCCCATCAATATCACATCGCATCATTCGCACCTCTGGCTTCAGAGTGTGAGCACCTGATTAACAATCATGGAAACACTGGAATTACCAGAAAGACTCGTCAGAACCATCCCAGCTCTGGGCATCTCTTGCCCTGTCACCTGGACTGTCCAGGAGACAGGTAACAGAGTCCACCTGAGCCTGGAATTTGAAATAGAGACAACCAAGACACCACCCTCTTCGGGGAGAGGTAGTACCTTTGGCGAGAGGATCCCCTCTCCCACTGGTCCTCACCCGAAGGGGCACCGAAAGGGCACGGAAGCTCTGAAGAGACAAAGAGCAAGAACGGTTAAAAGAGTCCATCGACCAAGCGCGGGGATGCCCGGCGCTTGGAGGCCTTCCGGAATAGGAAGAAAGAGTTGAGTGAGGGGGTGGAGGTTCTGGAGGCAGCCGCCAGTTCCCCTCCTAGTCCCACTGGTACACCCAACCAACCTCCGGCTGCTGAGCCGGTCTTGTTGGATGAGGAACGTCCAGTGGAGACTGAGGAGGAACTGGAAGTTGCATTTTCACCACCTCCCACCCCTCACTCCCCTCTTCCTTCACTAATGGAAAGCCCGGGAGCGGAAGTCACATCTGAACAGCCACCCCAGTCTTCAGACACCATCATCCTGGAAAACGCAAAAAGAGCAAGAGAGATGGCAAAACAAACCACCGCCAGAACCAATAAGTTCCTAAAAGAAACCAATGAAATAACCAGACAAGCAGTAGAAGAAATCCAAGCACGAAACTCAACACCATCGCCATCCGTATCACCATGCCAACCGCCTCCTAAGAAAAAGAGCCGCAAGAAGCCCAAGCGGTGATAAGCCTCCACCCTACTCCCTTTCCTCCTCTACCACGCCTTGACATTAAAAAAAAACAAACAGTCAACGAGGGTCGAAAGGGGCTTGCCCTATACCGTCACTGTGCGCCTTCGGCGCGCGAAACCATTCCGTCCTTTATCTGGTTGCTGAATTATCATTAGGTAAGTTTAAAGTACCCGTTCGTTGGAGGAAATAACCCACTTGATGAGCTTGTGACTATTTGGTAAAAGGTGGTATAGATATTTGTTAGTAGATAAAGATTATACCCCAAAAATCATTACCACATTGGCGCAACGAAATTCAGCGACATTCAAGAATTTGTGTGGGACTGAGGCCTGAAAACTTTTCAGGTTTTAAACTTGCCACTCGCGGCCATTTTCCCTTCGTCTTGTTGACACACGAACCCGCCAATTTTAATCGCAATTAATCCAGTCGTTTCAATTACCCATCCAATGTAATATTCTTTTGATTTGTTTTTCATTTTTATTTTTGAATTTTCTATTTTTGCCTTTGTTTTGTATTTTTTTTTTTTTTTTTTTTTGGTCACATTGCTGGGAATTTCCCAGATGAATTATTTTTTCAAATTTTGATTGTCAATATTGACAAAAATTATTTTGGGAGAGAAGAAATGGCTACGGCTGTTACACGTGATCAGAATCGGGCACCTAGTGTTCCCGAACCACAAATTTATATAAATACATGTGATTTCATGGGATTTTTTGCCTTACCTGGGGTTGATGTCCCCAGAGCTCGCCAGCTGGTGCAAAAACGTGCTCAGTAAGGAAATTTTTCAGAAAGCACTTTGAGAGAGGTTCCTGGTTTAAAGGTAACCAGGGCCCTTTTGAGTACTATCAATTTCACCCCACATGCTCCGGGGGATGAAAACCCCCGTTCAAATTGTTCTCGATGCATTGAAGCCGAGGATCAGGTTTCTCAGCGTGGGGAAGGTGTGAGTGGCCCTTTGGCGCTTTCCAGGGTGTGGGAAACTTCTGGTGCTCCACCTTGGTCTCGACCTCAGCGCCCCACGTCATCGAGCATCGAGAGATACAGTAGGGGAGAATAGGGAGTCCTGTGACGATACTCATTAACACCTGCTTGGAATATTAGAGGCAGGCCATTTCAGAGTTCTGTTCCAAATAAACCGGGTCCAGTCCCAGATGCTGCTACTTTTGATATTGACCCTCCACCGCCTTATGAATCGGTGGGTTCTGATTATGATGCTTTCTAAAATTGTGGAAATGGTGGTAGAGTTCCACCTAATCCAATACCCAACAGACAGGAGGTGAATCCCAACATGACTAGATGGGGGGGGGGGGGGGGATTTGAGGATAGACACCCAGTTAGGCAGAATAGACCCTTTTTGAGGAAAGGCAAATTACAGAGATGTCTTTAAAGAAAACCGCTGGCTTCTCCAAGGGAGATATAGATATGCTTATGACTCACCCCCTCGGGTGCACCAACCTTATGGGGAAGGAGGTGCTTATCGTCCACAAGGGGGCAGGTGGGGGAGGGGTGAGAGGTATGCCCATGACCCCAAACCTGTGTACTGTCAATTTGGGGGACAGTGTCCCCAAGTGCGAGAGATGAGAGACCCGAACAATAGGTATCGTCGTAGGATGCTTAACCTTCCCAAAAGAAAGCGTTTCGGAAAGTACGAACTCCCTGAGACTGCACAAATGCAGTTTAATCAAGCCCAGCAGCAACCAGGCATGACCCTAGAAGAATGGGCTGATCAGATTTTGACAATGGCCGAAAAAGCATTTGAGCATCTGCCCGAAGAACACATGTTTCGCCAGGCCGTTATGCGTTTCTGCCATGGTGCCCTAGATAAAGCGGCAGGGCATTACGCTGCAAATCCGCGTCCGAAAACAGTCGAGGAAGCTATCGATCAAATTAAATGGTTTCAACACACATCTTTGGCTACTTATGGAAATGTGAGGGAACTAGCTCCAGAACCCAGGGGTCCAACTCAGATTGCATCCCTTTCATGGGATAACTCACATCCCCGTGTGCAGTCGGCTCAGGTGTCTACTCCATCAGTACGACCCAATACAACAGGGCCCCAGCCTCAGGATACCCAAAGTGTTGTGTCTTGTGAAACAATCACTGAATTTAGATCAATTGGCACAGTATTATCAAATTTAAATGACAGTATGGCTACCCTGACCATAAAGATTTCCCAATTGATTGAGCCAGGTCAGACTCTAAACAGATCAAGGAGTCGATCTCCCTCACCTGGGAGGAAGGGTTGTTGAACATGTGGGTCTATGTCCCATTCCAGAAACCCAGGTAATCAGTCAGCTTCAAAACCTACACCATCAGGGTCACCAAATGACCCCAATACCCGAATCTCGCCAATGGTCAAATTTAAGGATGATTCGGAGGACGATTTAAACGAGAACGAGTCGGAAATGTAGGCCGTTTGCCGACTCCAGATTTAAATATAGGTCATAACTCTGCCATTGCTAGGGATCAATTCCCTGAACATTTCTTCCCAAAAGAGGAAACATTAAACGAGATGCCAGATAGTATAACGATCAACAAAGTGGATACTTCGTTGTACTATATAGTACCAGTGATATTAGAAAATGTCAAATTAGATGCTCTTATTGACACAGGGGCCCAGATAACAGTGTTTTCTGACAAACTTTTAGAGCTTTTTGATGAAAACCCTCGCATGTTGAAGGGCATTAAAGTACGAACAGTAGGCAGAGAATTAGCAACTATCCCTGGACAAATAGTAGGGCCCATCAAGATGAAAGTGGGAAAAAATTGGTAAATCAGGAATTTTTATGTAGCCCCTGTTTCTACTCCAATTATTTTGGGTCTTGATTACTTGCATGGACAGGGTACCCAATTAGATCTGGCTAACAATATGATGTATTTAGGAAAAGAAAGAGAGGAAATTCCCATTCAGTTGAGACAATCACAAAAGAGGGAGGGAGTAAAGGTCAGATTATTGGAAAAAGTAATAATTCCACCCAGTTCGGTGAAACAAATCCAATGTGCTCTTAGTGCCTCCATATCAGAGTATATAACAGAACCGTTTGACCGGGGGGGGGGGGAGGGAATGTTTCAAGTGAAGCCAAGAAAGAGCCCGAGGGAGTGGGTATTGCAGTTATTGCAGACTCCGAGAGGGTGCCCTCATCCCTCAATGACAAGGAATTAGTCCAGGTTCCAGATACGGAAGTACAAGTTAGTACTCAAAGAAAAAGATAAAAGATTTTCTTCAATAGAAATTGGGGAGGAAGATGTTCCCTTTCTACCTAAATCGATAGAATTGCCCCCACCCCCAAAATGAAGGGACCACCCTCTGTGAGTCCCATTCCAAGTTGTGGAGCCAAAGTAAAGCAATAGTGTAAGCACTGCCAAGGGGACGATTTCCCCACTTCCTTGTGGATGCTACAATCAGAGGGGCAATATTTTAGTCCTGAAGCTATCGCTCAGGATTTTGAACACATGGTAGTTTCCTTTAGAATGGGTTATATGGAGTTACAGGAGATGGTTAATCAGGAATATTCAGTGATTAGCCTTCATTCCTGCCATGTCCAAAATCTACCCATGGTAGAGTTGGAGAGCCATATGTTCCCAATAGTGGGCTTGCTCCCATATGCTGCAGGTTTAGGTGAAGTAGGTGAAGTAGGGCTCGATAGAACGGAGCCGGTTGAGACATGGTATCACCAAGATTTGGTATTAGCAGGGTTGTTGAAGTTGGCAACCTTAGCTAAGCCCATTGTGCTACACTTGAGGGGTCCCTCGGGAGATTACTTAGGGAGGGAAGTAAATTCCCTCGCGCTCCTGATGTTAATGGATAGTGCAGGTAAGCAGCAAAAAAATCCACCTACATTGTTTCACCTCCAGTACGGATGTGGCAGAGAGATGGATAAACCACTTCCCTAATACATATTTCAGCATAGGCCCAAAATGTTTATACTTTAAACCAGAGCAGTGGGAGGGTGTAAAAGCCATCCCTCAAAATCGGCTGATACTTATTTTCAGGGCGAGATGGATTTGGCTGTCGGGGGAGGGGGGGGGGGCACTCCTCTCTATTTGGGGGAAGTGGCACTTAAAGTTGCCACAGAGTTACAAATGTCCATGGGGGTGCTGGTGGCCTCGGTCACTCAAAATGCTTGTACCCTCTATGGGTTCACTTCCTCATAAGATGAGGGTTGCAAATTACCTATATATTCAGATAATTTCGGAATAATTTTGGAAATTATAGCAGGAAATGAATTTTGGGCAGTGCAAAGGCATGCCCCCAAAGAATTATTATGCTAACAACCGATAATTATGTTTCCAGAGGTTTTCCGAAATTAAAATAACAGAGTTCCAGACAGATTTTTCCGATATCATATTGAATTTTGTATGAGGACTTGAGATAATTTGGGACCTGTTAAGGCACTTTTAACATGTAACCGTACCACTACTGGCGTATGTACGTATGTGTTTCAGTTAGGCAGTGAATTATTTTCCCAATTAAAATACACCGGTGTTTGTAGAAATTTCAATAGGATAGAATTATTTAGAATCCTGAGATTCTGTCTGGAATTCTGTTTACTCATTTCTGGGCACATCTTTTTTAATCATTTGTTTGCTCAGATGCAAATAAATTTATTTGTGACCTCCTACATATGTACAAATCTGGGGATTTATCCCCACTGCTATTAAAATAAGGATGCTGAATTTAAAAAAAGTGTTGATGTTGAATTTGGGATCCCTTCCCTGGTATATATTGATAAAAAAAAAAAATTTAAAATTTATATAAAAAACAACAACAAAAACAAAAAACATGGATAAATGATGAAATGCAAGACCAGTAACCGGATTTTGAAGGACAAAATTGATAAGTTGAAATGGCTTTATTCCTGATGCCATGTGAGATATATTTCAACTTTTGTTGCATTTTGTGACTTTGTAAATTAATTTTGTTGATTTCCGGGTGCAGTTAAAATATGGATGGGGAGGGGTGTTGGCTTAAAAGTAGTAGTGGGAGGGGATTGGTACGAAAAGTTAAAATATTTTGTTTTCATGGGTTTCTATCTTCGATTCTTGTTTAGTGAAAAGTGAGAGTATCCATCTATTGGGATGCCCCTGGATCCCTTTTTTCTGAGAATTCCATTGCTGATCCTTTTTGATTAAGTTAAATACATGGAGTTTGTCTCCCTACACGCTTTTGCCCTTTAGACGTAGGGATTTTATTATGATCCCTTGGGCTATTTGGAGGGATTTTTATTTAGAAAACTGGGGGGGGGGGGGGGGGGGGGGAGGGATGTAGCATAATTTGCCCCTATCATTACTCCTCCAACATGGAATCAGCAACTGGAATGGTAAACTGGTGAAAAGAGTAAAGAGAACCGGTGACGTCACCAAGAGAGTGGTATATAAACTGGATCAGAAGAGGAAACCCAGTTAGGGTCGAAGGGGGCTTGTTCCCCATACTGTCCCTGCGCGCATCTGGCGCGCGAAACCATTTCGTTCGAAACCCAGTTGTTGTGTTTATCTGGTTGCTGAATTATCATTAGGTAAGTTTAAAGTACCCGTCCGTTGGAGGAAATAACCCACTTGATGAGCTTGTGACTATTTGGTAAAATGTGGTATAGATATTTGTTAGTAGATTAAGATTATACTCCAAAAATTATCACAATAGTATCCTTACATAGTGTATCATAAACTGCGCCCGACAGCCGTCATTTTGACACCAACCACACCTCTGTACCGCAATAAGTTCAAAAGTTTCAGCTGATTTTATCTTTGCTGATATTCCTCAACCACGGGCGGTGGACGCATGGGACTTCGTGTAGAACGATATGGCGAAAAGCCACAATTTCTCACTTGAAAATAAAAAAGTTATAAATATCGACACAGATGAGTGAAAATCCCGGTCTAACTCCCAGGTACAGGTAACAGAATTTATATTTTTTTATGTTTTTATTTATTCTGTCTCTTCCAAGAAAATGATGTCACGGATGTACATGTGTTATACAGAACCAGCAAAGAAACGGGCAAGGGAAAGAGATCCGACATACATCATCATCATCATATGTATAAAAGTATGCAGTTGTCACATTTACATTGCGAATATTTATCGAAGTCTTGACAATAAATGTAAAAGTAATGGTGACGATCGCGATGCTGACAAGGTGACAGTGATGACAATTATGGCTGGTGATGGTTAACATCACCACCTTCAGAACCATGCTCAACATGACCAGGCCATCATCACATCGCCACTATCAACATATTCATCATCGTCACCATTATAACCATAAGGTTTATGCTCATAATCATCATGATCATCATAACCTTGACATGCCATTTTCACGAAACGACTAACTTTCAGCTTTCAAGCGTTCGAAGCCTTTTTAAAGAAATTTACATAAACGTTTTTGAATCTGGATATTATCATATGTTAGTAGACCATAAAACTTGATATGTGATGGGTATTCTCAATAGTATTTAGGGAGGTATTTCTCTCGGAAATCGCTGACAAGATTACACTCAATAATAAAGTGATACTCATCACCTACTTTCGAGCATTGCACAAAGTACCATACTATTATTTTAAGCTTAACTTGACAAAGTCAAGATAAGCTATTGCCATCACGCGTGTGGAAGTCTGTTAGTCTGTGAGTCTGTGAATCTGTGTGAGTCTGTGAGTCTGTTCACATTTTCCTTTAGCACAGGCAACACCCCGTAGTTCTTGGCTGATCATCACGAAATTTCATATGCGGGTTTGGGGTCATGTCTAGATGAGAACGTCCCCTTTTGGTCGCGATCGGTCAACCGGTATGGCTGCCCGAGCCCACAACCCGAAAACCATTAGCATAGTCTACAGGTCGTATTTATGAAGGGATTTCACTGTAACTTGGTAGGATGCCTCTGTATAATGCCTATATGAGAACGTCCCCTTTTGGTCATGATCTGTCAACCGCGATGGCTTCCCAAGCCCGAAACCCAAAAACTTTTAGCACAGTCTGCAAGTCATATTTAATATGGAGGGATTTCATTGTAACTTGTTAGGATGACTCCGTGTGATGTCTAGATGAGAACTTCCCCATTTGGTTGCGATCTGTCAACCGTGACGACTGACACAGCCCAAAACCCGAAAACCTTTAGCACAGTCTGCAGGTCATATTTATAGAGAGATTTCATTGTAACTTGGTAGGTTTACTTCATATAATTTCTAGTTGAGAACGTCCCCTTTTGGACGCGATTGGGCAACTGTGGCGGCTGCAGGGACCCGAAGACCGAAAACGTTTAGCACAGTCTACAGGTCATATTTATGAAAGGATTTCATTGTAACTTGGTAGGGTGACTCCAAATAATGTCTAGATGAGAACGTCCTCTTTCGGTCGCGATCATTCAGCCTTGATGGCTGCCTGAGCCCAAAAACCTTTAGCATAGTCCATATGTCGTATTTATGTAAGGATTTCATTGTAACTTGTTAGGTTGACTCCATATAATGCCTAGATGATGACATCCCCTTTTGGTCGTGATTGGTCCACTGTGACGGCTACAGGTGCCCGAGACCCGAAAACCTTGAGCACAGTCAACAGGTCATATTTATGAAGGGATTTCATTGTAACTTTGTAGGATCACTCCAGATGATGCCCAGATGAGAATTCCCCTTTTGGCTGCGATCATTCAGCTATAATGGCTGCCCGAGCCCGAAGCCCGAAAACCTTTAGCACAGTCTACAGGTCATATTTATGACGGGATTTCATTGTAACTTGGTAGGTTGACTTCATATAATGTCGAGATGAGAACGTCCCCTTTTGGACACGATTGGGCAGTTGTGATGGCTACAGGGGCCCGAAGCCCGAAAACCTTTAGCACAGTATATAGGTCATATTTATGAAGGGATTTCATAGTAGCTTGGCAGGATGACTCTAAATAATGTCTAGATGAGAACGGCCCCTTTGGTCGCGATCATTCAGCCTTTATGACTGCTCGAGCCCAAAAACCTTTAGCATAGTCAAAAGGTCGCATTTATGGAAGAATTTCATTGTAACTTGTTAGGTTGACTCGATATAATGCCTAGATGATGACATCCCCTTTTGGCCGTGATTGGTCAACTGTGACGGCTACAGGGGCCCGAAAACCTTTAGCACAGTCTACAGGTCATATTTATGAAGGGATTTCCTTGTAACTTCGTAGGATCACTCCAGATGATGCCCAGATGAGAATGTCCCCTTTTGTTTGCGACCATTCAACCATGATGGCTGCGCGAACCCGAAGCCCGAAAACCTTTAGCACAGTCTACAAGTCATATTTATGACGGGATTTCATTGTAACCTGGTAGGTTGACTTCATATAATGTCTAGATGAGAACGTCCCCTTTGGGACGTAATTGGGCAACTGTGACGGCTACAGGAGCCCGAAGCCCGAAAATCTTTAGCAAAGTCTACAGGTCATATTTATGAAGGGATTTTATTGTAGCTTGGTACGATGACTCCAAATAACGTCTAGATGAGAACGTCCTCTTTTGGTCGTGATCACTCAGCCTTGATGGCTGCCCGAGCCCAAAAGACTTTAGCATAGTCTAAAGTCATATTTATGTAAGGATTTCATTGTAACTTGTTAGGTTGACTCGATAAAATGCCTAGATGATGACAACCCCTTTTGGTTGTGGTTGGTCAACTGTGACGGCTACAGGGGCCCGAAGCCCGAAAACCTTGAGCACAGTCTACAGATCATATTTATGAAGGGATTTCATTGTAACTTCGTGGAATCACTTCAGATGATGCCCAGATGAGAATATCCCCTTTGGTTGTGATCATTCGACCATGATGGCTGCCCGAGCCCAAAGCCCAAAAACCTTTAGCACAATCTACAGGTCATATTTATGAAGGGATTTCATTGTAACTTGGTAGGTGACTTCATATAATGTCTAGATGAGAACGTCCCCTTTTGGATACAATTGGGCAACTGTGACGGCTACAGGGGCCCGAAGCCCGAAAACCTTTAGCACAGTCTACAGGTCATATTTATGAAGGGATTTCATTGTAACTTGGTAGGATGACTCCAAATAATGTCTAGATGAGAACGTCCCCTTTTGGTCGCGATCATTCAGCCTTGATGGCTGCCCGAGCCCAAAACCTTTAGCATAGTCTGTAGGTCGTATTTATGGAAGGATTTCATTACATCCTGTTAGTTTGACTCCATATAATGCCTAGATGATGACATCCCATTTTGGTCGTGATTGGTCAACTGTGACGGATTCAGGGTCCCGAAGCCCGAAAACATTGAGCACATTCTACAGGTCATATTTTTTAAGGGATTTCAATGTAACTTCGTTGGATCACTCCAGATGATGCCCACATGACAAGGTCCCCTTTTTGATCGCGATCATTCAAACGTGATGGCTTCCCGAGCCCAAAACCCGAAGAACTTTAGTACAGACTACAGGTCGTATATGTGAAGGGATTTCATTGTAACTTAGTAGAATGACTCAGTATAACTTAGTAGGATCACTCCAAATGATGCCCAGATTAGAATGTTCCCTTTTGGTTGCGATCATTCAACCATGATGGTTGCCCGAGCCCAAAGCCCAAAAACCTTTAGCACAGTCTACAGGTCATATTTATGAAGGGATTTCATTGTAACTTGGTAGGTTGACTTCATATAATGTCTAGATGAGAACGTCCTCTTTTGGACGCAATTTGGGAAACTGACGGCTACATGGGCCCGAAGCCCGAAAACATTTAGCACAGTCCACATGTCATATTTATGAAGGGATTTAATTGTAACTTGGTAGGATGACTCCAAATAATGGCAAGATGAGAACGTCCCCTTTTGGTCGCGATTCAGCCTTGATGGCTGCCGGAGCCCAAAACCCCAAAATCTTTAGTACAGTCTATAGGTCGTATTTATGTAAGGATTTCATTGTAACTTGTTAGGTTGACTCCATATAATGCCTATATGATGACATTCCCTTTTGGTCGTGATTGGTCGACTGTGACGGCTATAGGTGCCCGAAGCCCGAAAACCTTGAGCACAGTCTACAGGTCATATTTAGAAGGGATTTCATTGTAACTTCGTAGGATCACTCCAGATGATGCCCAGATTACAACGTCCCCTTTTGGTCGCGGTCATTCAACTATGATGACTTCCCGAGCCCAAAACCCGAAAAACTTTAGTACAGACTACAAGTCGTATTTGTGAAGGGATTTCATTGTAACTTAGTAGAATGCTTCGGTTTAAAGTCGAGATGAGGACGTCCCCTTTTAGTAGCAATCAGTCAACCGTCATGCTACACAGGCCTGAAGCCTGAAAACCCTTAGCACAGTCTACAGGCCATATTTATGAAGGGATTTCAATGTAACTTGATAGGATGACTCGTTTTGGAATAATTTCACTGTACCTTGGTAACTTTTGTTGACAGACGTTAACTGTGAGGGCCACATACATTAACTGTGAGGTAATATTAACCCATCCCTCCGCCCTTTAGTACAGTGTACACCGCATATTATTTTTATGAAAAACAGAGCATACAGGGAACAGACATTAACATATTCCCATTTATCACAATTCTTGTCTTATTTCATAATCCTTTCATAAACATTGAACATTATCCTTTTCATCAAACAAAACACACAGACAAGTTAAGCTACAGTGTCATTGACACTTTCATCTTTATATTTATTCCATTTGCTTATTTCATTTGGTTGTCTGTGATTAGCAGTTCTAATTTTCAAAAGATATTTTGGCAGACACTGTTGTAGGTTTGTCAAATACTTACCAACTGCAGGAGAGTCCTTAATATGAGAGTAAAAGCAACCACTCGTAGATGATAAAGCGACTTCATGCCATTTTTGAATACATTGGTCAATTAGTACTCGTTTAATTTGTTTCAATTTGCTTTTCGACAGCAGTTTCTGGTTAATCCATAGATAATTTTGGACTATTCCCTGAAGAATGATTCTAACAGTATTTAACCAACTAAATTTACATCTGAAAGTATCGCTACTGGCATCTAAACTGACTGGCAAGTTATATATTTGTTTCGCTATTAATGACCTACATGGTTTTAATAATCTGAACCAATAACCCAATATTCTAGTTTGCAGGCCTATAGAATGTTTTTTTCCAAATTCCAAGTGTGGTAACACGTCCTCGCATGCTGCATCAGAAAATAAGGTCCATGGCTGTCATGTTGATATTAACTGTACCCCTTGGCCAAACTTATTTTAAAAGCTGCAGGTATTCCTAGTTTAGTATATTTTCTTTCAACGTGGAAGAATAAATGACAGCACGTTTTGTAAACTTCTACTATACAGGTGTGTGTACAATTGGGTTGAATGGGACGGAGTGCCGGGGGGGGGGGGGGGCGGATTATCTGCAGCTGTTGAAATAAGCGGGACCAAGGAGTGCAGCTGGTATCACCATGACAGCCCTGGACTTTAATATCAGATCCACCATGTGAGGACTTGATACCACACTTGGATTTTGGAAATAAACATTTGAAAATCCTGTTACCTGTACTTGGGAATTAGACCGGAATTTTCAATCATCTGTGTCGATATTTGTAACTTTTTTATTTTAAAGTGAGAAATTGTGTCCTTTGGCCATACCGTATCACGTAAAACACGAAGTCCCATGCATCCACCCCCGTTGGTGAGGCATACTCGGGGGAGGGGTTGAAAAGATAAAATCAACTCCAACGTTTGAACCAATTGCGGTACAAAGGTGTGGTTGGTGTCAAAGCTGATGGGTGTAGATATAATACACTATGTTGGGATGCTATGCCGCGTTCAGAAATAAACATTTGAGATCAAAACATGAATAGTCGACGTGACTCTCGGTCATTAAAACGCGTCGAACGCTGTTGTTTGGCGATGTCATGCACTCGTTTTTGTTGAAGTCGATCAGAAAATATCTTGGAAAAGATTTCGACAAAAATGGGCAAGATCTGGGCATTTTAACGTACACAACGGCACATTTCTACTCCCTACCGAGAAACGCCTTTGTTCGACTCTATTAGTGCCGCCATTTTAAAATGGCTGAAGCTGATAGCAGACCTCAAGGTGAATACCTAGTGGGCTGAGCAGGAAACTAGTATATATAGGCGCCACTGATTGATCAGCGGAATGTGTTGCTTGCTGAGATTTTAGCAAGCTCCTTAATTATTTAAGCATGATGCTGAATTAAGTTAGCATGATGGTTAAGTATTTAAACATCATGCTATATTATTTTGCACGATTTTATGAATGCTGCGTAAATAATACAGCATGATGCTGAATTAATTTTGAATGATGCTGAGTTACGGGAGGATCATGCACTTTGATTTAGCATGATGCCTATTTATTTAAGCATGATGCTGTATTATTTGGTATGATTTCATGAATGCTGCATAAATAATATAGCATGATGCTTAAATCAGGTCCGTGTGCGGGAGGGTCGTACATTTTATTTTAGCGTGATACTCTAATAATTAAGCATGATGCCATATTGCTTGGTATGATTTCATGAATGCTGCATAAATAAGTAAGCATGATGCCTGAATAATTAAGCATGAAGCTTAATTATTGAAGCATTATGCTATATTATTTAGGAATCATGCTATATTATTTTAATATCATGCTTAATTATTTTAGCATCATGCTCAATTCGCTGATTTATGATCCTGTTCGTACGTCATAATTTTTTTACAGTGATGTGACTCAAAATACAATGTATGTGTACTATAATCGTGGGTGACTGGCAGTGCAGGAAATTCTGTAGTATAAATAATCTGCCAACTAGTACAAAAGTACGCTTTGTTTTACTGGTAACATAGGACCCGGTAACCAATGCTCAGGGTCGAAGTCTTCTAAAATGGGCAACATGGGTATAAACGATTGGCTGGACCTAACTTTATATCCATGATGCGACCATGATTGTCCATTGTGCAGAACTATGTGACTTTGGCTTAAACACCAATAAATAAATAAATAAATTTGATACGTAGAGATTATTATGACAGTAAAGTGATTTTATCCAAATGTTCTTGCCGCTGAGCCACTCACAACCAAAGAAATCCCCTCCCCAGAAAGCAGCAGATACTAAAGGGCTTGAATATCGGCCTTAAATTTGCTTCTAACTGGGTAGACACACTTGGTTAAAAGAAAATAAATATTATTTGTGATTGTTACTCAGAGATAACGGTATAACTATCAGTGGGATAGTTACACTTTAGTAAAAGATTTCTGGAAAGAACTGAAATCAATTGAAAATAATAACAGCTCTGTTGAAAGAAAGTGGATAGCAGGCCAAAAAGACATCACTGGAAATGACCTTGCAGATAAAGCAGCTAAAGAAGCAGCAGAAGAAGCAAAAATACTGTCATGTGAATTGTCAACCAACACTTCAAATACATCTGAAGTCATCAAGATAATAAGAGACTCATTAGTGAAAAAACGGCAAGTTTTATGGAACCACCTGGATAAAGGAAAACACACACTATCGCTGTTTCCTAGTGTTGACAAAATTCCAAAATTAAAGATGCTCTCTTGCAATCAATTCAAATTTGGAGAACCAGTTACAGCGTCTTAAAACCGACTAGCCTTAAATCTCACATGGGTCATTTTTCGGAATACAGAGACCTTAAATGTGAATGTGGCATTGAAGAAACAGTGAGACATTATCTCTTGGACTGTCCACTGTACTCACGAGAAAGAGAAGAAATGATTACAGCAATTGAAAGACGAGTTATGGAATGTGATGTAGAAGTTGCAGAACGCCTCATAAACATCAGAACTCTAATTATTTATTTATTTATTTATTTATTTATTGGTGTTTAAGGTCACATATTTCTGCACAATGGCTAACCATGACCGTGACAGTTTTATGGGTGGAGGAAGCCGGAGTACCCGGAGAGAACCACCGAGCAACGGCGAGCAACTGCCAGCTCCCCAACATACCAACTCCACACAAGCAGGGTTAGCATTGGTTGAAGACAGGTGCACCATCGACGTGCAGTACGCCTTAGTACACAGCGTCACCGTGCCCCCGCGTGGGCAATGGGGGTGAAGTGCCTTGCCCAAGGACACAACGCGGTTGCCGCAGGTGGGATTCGAACCGAGGACCTCTCGGCTTGCAGCCTGCACCTCTATCAACTGAGCCACCGCGCGTATAACGGCATCGATTTCCTCCTTGTCAGCATCCCGTAAAATTCTAAAAGTACTTTATTCTGGTCAGTCATTGAATCTCAAGTATCTCTCTGCTCTTCTGTTCTTCTTGGACAGTGATGTTCTTCATGCCTCTTCCTATCGTGTGGTTGGGTGAACAACTTCGTAGAATATCTGCACTGGAGCCGACAATGGTGTCTTCTGGCATTGTCCGATCTCGACAATAATTTGGAACAGTATATGCACCGAACTGGTAACATGTCTTCTCTCGAACACAAATGAGGTTTAAGCCGAGCTCGCACTCCTTTTATACCTTTCCCAACAAAAGAACCCGGATGTAAAGTTTCTACAACAGGTATCCTCCAACAACTCAATACCAGGCCATAGATATCCTCAAATACCCGCATGTGTCTATGTGCTATTGCACAATGTGTCACATTGTGAATTTTCACATATGCACATATCGGCACATCCAGCATGTGCCTATGTGCTAGTGCACAATGTATTATTATCCTCAAATAATACAATACCAGGTTATAAGTATCCTCAGATACCCGTATGTGCCTATGTGCTTGGGCACAATGTGACGATCTTCTGATACGGAATCGGAGTGTTATCCGGCGATCAGTTTTTGATGGGTGAAAAACATGGCGTATCATTGATAGGTATATGATAAAAGCCGATTTTGTTTTCAATTTTGCAGGTAGTGTTTTCGGAGAGAAAGAAGGCACCTACCATTTTCGCATCACTATTCTACCACCACAAGAACAGATCAAGGAGGTTCTTGCAAGATTCAAAGTCTTTCATGATAGCTTTATGAATAAATACAAATGACAGATAGGCAAACACAGATTTATAACACCAGTGAAAACTCTATGTCACTGTCTCTACCCTTTCCTGACCTGGATCTACCCTCCGAATTTTCCTACTGGCCCTTGCATCCTCCACATCAAGCATCCTCCCTCCACGTTTCCTCCCTCCCCGCTTCCTTTTTTGAATCTACAACCACCCTCCACCTCATCATCGTAAGTATCTTTCATCGAGGTTACCCCAGCTATACCGACCTTCTCCAGCCTCCCCTTCAGCTCCGCAATTCCCCACTCAAACCCAAATTGGAATTTTAAGGGTGTAGAAAGAGACAGCAAGTTGAGTCATCAACCAAAATAATTGCAAATAACTGAGGTACTCAAAGCATTGAACGCCTGGCGAAAACTGCAAAACAGAAGCTGTTTGTGCACACTCATGAGAGGCACGGCATATGAAGATGTGAGTAGTGAATCTTGCAACACATGAGATTGACTGTTCACACGGGCGCCGGAGCACTTCAGGGCAGGGGGTGGGGGTGAGACCCGGGAAAAGGGCTCTTACTCGCACTAGCAGCCCTGCCATGACACACCGAAGCATGCTTGTCTCTAAGGCCGAAGGTCCGAGATGGGGTGGTTTGAGAGGAAGTACCCCTCCCCCAATTTCCCCATTGAATTTTGAAAGCTCCCACGGCGGATTTGGAGTGTATTTTAGCTTTACGTCGAGGATACATCTTGAAAACAATTCAGTGACGAACCTGGGAAGGGCATTGTCTGCCCCCACTCGCCCCCGAGGTCCGAAGGCATGGAGGGGAACTGCCCCCGTGCTTTTGTCATCCCTGACTGTTCCGCCTTTTGGAGTACACTGATCTTTGGAGTCTATGACAATGTCAGTGTAACATTGTTAGTCATAGTGCCATTGTCTTCTGTGACGTTCTTTCACACTTGATATATCTCGCCCCGCCTAGCCATGCAATTCAGTCAGACAATAGCTAGTGGACACAACACATCTTGGTCTTGGAATATTTCATACTTCAGATGGGTGATAAACGTCAATGTCAGAAATATGTGAAATGTGTGAAACTGCTCTTCGTCTTGGGGTGAATCAACAGACGGACTTACCAAACATTTACATCTCATTCAAGAGATGGATTTGATGAAACGCCAATTGGAAATAAAGTAAGAAATCAGCTTACCGTAAACTGTGGTGAATAGGGACAGTTTGAGAATATTTCACATTTTTTACCCATTTAAATATTTTTTAACTTTTTATTTATAACATTAAAAAGTGACTAAAAGTTCTTTCTGTTTCAGCCGGGTGGTATGAGCGTTTGGAGTGTGTATATCTCTATTCTACGTCTTGGTTTCACAGTACCGGGCAGTATCGAGCAGTATATATGTGCGAATCACTCGACGTAAGACAGAATCCCACTTATGGAATCCCTTTTTGGAATCCCATTTGTGGAATCCCTTTTTCGAAAACATATGGCCTTCGGAATCCCTATTTCTGAAATGAGGCTAAGAGTCGTTCGAGAAGTCACTCGAACAAGCAATTACTCGTTAGCTCATTTGCTCGATGGACTTCGAGTCGTTCGAGCAATTGCTCATGGAGCAATTACTCTCTTGGCTCTTTAGCTTGTAAGGGGAATTTGGGATAGGTATGTCCTGGGGTGAACCAGAAGGCTGGGCCAAACAAGTAATAGTATCCTCGGATAAGTATCTTCAAATAATACAATACAGGCCATAGGTATCCTCAAATACCGAAATGAGTCGAAGAGTCATTCGAGGAGGCACCCGAACGAGCAATTACTCGTCAGCTCATTTGCTCGATGGACTTCGAGTCGTTCGAGCAATGATTTTTCAGTAACTGCTCGATAGCTTATTGGGTTTGGGAATGATATAGGCTTTTGATATACACAAGGGAGATAACTCTGCATACAGATTATGGGAAATCAAGCAATCTGATTGGTTAGTTATAATCTATATAAATGATCTAGTTAAATGAAACAACAAGAGTATATGGAATAGGATCAGAACTAACAAGAACACACCAGAAAAGCTAAAAAATAGTGCCAAAAAGCTAAAACTGTTCCAACTGAAAGGCTCTTCTACGCTATTGGAAACACGTATTACCTTAACAACACGCGCTGCGCATGCGCACTAGGACCCCGCATCACTATGGAGATGACGTCACAAAATGGCCTCTCACGCGGGTTACCATGACAACCAAACATGGCGCCACCAGGTCACGTGACATGACGTCAGTTCCGGGGTCCCCCCCCCCCCAATGAGGGTCGTTTCATCGCTCTCCTACTACTATTGTGTTCATTTAGTAGATGTACCTAGGAAATTCATTCAGTCTATACACCGTTAGTAGAATAGTTTACTGTTATTTCTAGAACAAACTGAGGTCAAATTCTGTGTGGATTTGTCTTTAAACGAAATACAAGAGCAGTGGCGTTTAAATACATTTTACTCTCAAAATGCTTAATAGAGTCACTTTCCAATTCTTTGGGCCCTATGGAAAATCTGTAACACTTGAGTCGTAAACCGGTCTCATGACTGGGGCCACAGTCGTCTCCCTGACTGTACGACTAATTAAAAAAACAGACTTTCTAACTGTTCGACCAACTGATATGCACCGTTCGACAAGCTGCAAACTGTTGTAACCACGCTGGTCATCCGATTACCACCTTTGCGGTTTTGTACCTCGTTTGCGGTGTAAAAAAGACGGAAATTGTTGCTCGTACAAGATGGAAAATTGGTAAGTACACGCATTTCAACAAGCCTACTTGTGTTGCAAACTCTTTCAGACTAGATATTTATCACCAATACTTTCATCCAAGAAATATTTTCATGAGAGATATAAAAAACAATTTTTTTAAGTATTTTAAAGTGGAAATATGGAGATAAAAAAATTCCAGTTGTTGGGTTTGAACTGCGAATTATATTTAAAATGTGCTACTGTGAGTCCTTGGAGCAGCATCCGTATAGAGAATTGTCTTATTTTAGCCAAATGTGTAAGTTACGTTTGTGAGCCTTTTCTGAAAACATGTTTAAACTGAATTTATCGAGGGGGGTAATTGATATTTATGAATACCTTATTTGCGGTGTAAAGTACCACCTTCTGCGGTTTCGCTGTCTGCTGGGTGTGCCACAATTGCGGTGCGAAACATTTAATGGGGTCACTCTTTTACTAAAATGTTGCCTTATCTGGACACCTTTATTCTCTCTGATCTGCATACAATTAATTCTAAAGCATTTATGATATGTTTAGCCCAATAGTTGGACATTGACTCTCGTGTATTGTCTTTGAAGCTCCGAAAACAAGTATCATGTATTGGGCCAATTCACATTTGTTGATTATCCAGACCGCAAGTTGTTGTTTTTCGCGTACATCTCCAGTGGCAAGCAGGTCTAATAAGCGCTCAAATCTGTCCGCCCGTCAGTCAGTCCGAAATACTTTGGGTTGAAATTTCTCGCCAAAGTTTTCTTGGCTGGTAACAAGGGAATGATTTTATATTTGGCCTGGGGCTTGATAATGTTTCGTTGTACCGTGTAAGCAGTTTTCAGATCTTCCGTGTAGCCATTTCCTGCTTGCCAATTGTTTGCAATTTTACTGTACCCACTGAATATCAAAATTTCAGTTGAAGTTTTCTTGACTTGTATGAAAGGGATTGACTTTATATTTGGTCTGGCGCTTGATATTTTGAGTTGTACCGTGGAAGCAATTTCCAGATCTGCCGCACAGGCGGTTCCTGTTTGCCGAAAATTTGAAATTGTACTGTACTCACTGAAAAATTGCATACAGAGACGCAGTTTCAGACTGGTACTCGTCTTGCTTTTTTAAAGAAAAAGCCCTTTGATAATTGATCACTTACAAAACAGAGACATTTTTCAAATTATGGTACGTTTTATCAGATAATCATCGTAACTTAGAAGTAACCGAGAAATTTTATCAGAGAGCTTTTCTATGAATTGTAAATAGTAACGATTAAGAAAGAAAAATGTCATTTGCAACACAGATATTTACAGGATGCCATCTCAAAATTGTAAATTTTGGATGGTTAAAGTTTTAATTGAACATTCATATTCAAAGTAAATTTCAGAGAAAATGTTTTGGAATAAAGGGCAATGGGAATTTATTTATTTATTTATTCAATCAGCCCTACAAATCACAAATAATGCGATATAAGGTCACTTGTAATAAAACACTATTGTCGGGTGGAAAATCCACCTTCCCACGATTTGGTAGTAATTCACCCTACATGTACAGAATGGCCGCTGGCGATTATCATCAATAACTCAACTTGATGTCTTAAAGAAAATTTTCAGGAGCAATTACTATAATTAATTCAGTGTGTTACCAAATATTTACTCACTACTTTCGTTTAAAATAGCCAATTTTTCCAAACAGAACAAGTGAAAACACATTAACATTTTCATCCTTAACAATTAAAAAAAATATCACTTTGCATCAAAAACAGCATTTTGAACCTAGTTAGTCCAAAATCGGCAATGGTGTTGTTATGAGGGAACAGAGAGAATTACCTGGGGGACTGGTTACTGTCGAAGCCTTTCCTAGAATCTTAGTCGAAATTCGGCTAAAATTCTAGGAAAGGCTTCTGAAAGTGAAAGTTTGTAACTTAGTGCGCAAGCAAAACATTTCGGTTTTGTAATGCACATACATAGTGTTAGTTTTGGAAACCGAGCCCGGCATTATAGGAGCCCCGCCGCTTTTTTCTCATTTCGGCTAATTACCTCAAGCCAGGATTCTCTTTGGCAGGATTTGACTTGCAGTGAAGACCTCGCTGTCCTCACAGGTAAGTCCGTAAGGGAATCCTGCTCTAAAGCAATTATAGAAAATTGACAGGCCCCCATAACGCCAGACTACTGTGTTACTACACCGGCTCCATCTCGACGGTTTTGCGCGGATTTATTTTAAGTGCGATATAAGTTATGGAAATCAGGTTACTCCGAATTTGCGAGGTTTGATATTCCACATATAAATTACAAAATATAAATTTGTTTTAAAAATATACATCAAAATGGAGGTTATGGTGGATAGAAGAATACTGGAAACTGTTCGTTTACCCCACAAGTGCTGATTGTGGGCACCTGTGGTTCATGGAAGTCTGCGATCGTATTCGTATGAAAACTGACAACCAAACAATATTTCACGAGAATATCTTGGGGCTACATATGCTTCATACATCCATGAACAACGCTAGGCAATCAAACCACCTCACAATGTAGCGACGGAACTTAGTCTGCAAAAATGCCAACACTGCCTGCATATTTTTGAAGACCTTGTCCATGGGTAACGGAAGTATTTTATATGTGGTAATTGTGCAATCTCCACATCATGACAGGAGGTAGGGCGAGGACGATCAGTCCCATTATTTCATTTTCAACGATATTGTTTATCGTTGTATTTTTGTCCCGTTGACCTGAACCTCCACATTGTGATGAATGTAAACACACGAAATGGTCGACATTCATCTTAAAGCAGCTCTGTCGCTGCGTTTTGAAGTATTTCGATTTCCCAGATTCGTTCTTGAATTTTAAGCATATTTGGCCACGAGTTGTTATCACGAGTTGTTCTCACGAAATTTTATTTGATAGTCAGTTCTCGTACGAATAGGATCGCAGACTTCCAGAAATCACCGATGCCTGCTATCATTGTTGTATGTTGGACGAATATATGTTTCGTGCTCTATGCATCATAACCTTTATTTTCGTTTATTATTTGTGTATATGGCATTCATATATTAACGGAATATCAGACTTAGAGTAAACCGATTTCCACTACTTCCATTACTTATATATAGCACCTTATATAGAATGTGTAAAATACATCGTGCGCAAAAACCACTCTTATCAACTCAATACGTCACAACTGTTTCAAATTCCTCGGACCTTTCATTAATTTGATTGCATAAACTAAAATTATTTCGCGCACACAATGTTGTCTGTATCTATGTACTATTATAAAAAAGAGTACTAAACTTGGCCCAAACAACGGTCCATCCAGCCCCAAAATGTAATATTGTTTTCAATCAACACACGGCGAGTCAATAAATGAAACACGGGTTATTCCTCCCAGCTATCACCAGGCACGGTTGACAAACCCTTTCGACTTGACAGAATGCTCATTAGATCACTGGTTTTGGTTGATTAGTGTGGGTGTTTATACTACGCAGGTCGAAATAACTCAAGACGTCTGTATATATAAAACTGAAGGACCAGGGTCATGTTTCATTGGTAATCTTGAATGACTGACACCGCAAAATGAGGTACTGTGCACCGCAAATGAAGGTACTCATTAAAAGGACAACACCGCAAATCAGGTGTTCTAAATGTTCAACACCTCTCGTCGAAGCTGCCAAATAAGGCGAATGCAGGACTTTTTATGAAAGCTGAAGCTGACCTAAACCCCAAGACAAAAGTCTGAAGCAACAATGGAGCGAAGGTTTGACCTTCTATATCCTTGATATTCACGGAGAGAACAAACTTTGTCGAAAATTTCCGAAAGAATGGGGATGAAAGCTAATGTATTTTCAATAACAGAGCTCAATTACTTCATAAAACACATCCACACTATGTAGAAGAATACAATAACATTCCATAGATCGCCAGATTAAATTTTTTTTAGTGATATCCGCAAGTTAATAGCAGTTATACCATATTTTATGACACTTACCTTCAACCGTTTCCGCCTTTTTGAAACCGCAAACGAGGTACTGCACCGCAAAGGTGGTAATCGGATGACCAGCGTGGTAACAGAATTGAAAAGATGTCTTGGAATAATATACATGAACGCCTTATCATCCCTCGTAAATAGTTTTGTTTCTTACAAGGCTAGTCGTACCAGACTAGTCGTACACACAATTGGATAACTCTCCATTTTTCACCTGGACAACTCGTTCCCACGTTTGAATAACTCGCACCCACGTTTTGACAACTCAAACCCATTGAAAGAGAAATGGATACGAGTCGTTCAGTCGTGAATACAAGTTGTCCGGCTTTTTCATGCCCCCAGGACACAGTCCTATAAAAACGTCCATACAACCACCCGCCTTTAACCAACTCGTGGCCAAAGGCTAATCCAGAATACGTTCCACACACACTCGGTCCATACTGAACGCCACCTTAGCCCAGGTTATTGTTACGGTGCTCAAGGTAATTGTTTCCTGAATATCGGCCTATAAAAAAACCAACTTGATACTACCGACTCAAGATACACCCCACCATCTCGACTCAATCCGTATAATTAATGCTCATAGATCGAGTTTCGAACTCCTTTGTAATTTCAGTCAGTGAGACTTCTCTCCTCCAACAATACCAATACAGTTTAAAAGTGACGTTATAAATACACTTACACCAGTTTTGCATAACTGGGCAGAATCAGCTCACAGGCGAGTGTGATCGGTCTGGTCGACGGGAGAAGAAAAATGTCGCATTTTTGCCCAGCTGATAAATACAGGAAAAAGATGATTAATACTTTTGGTTACGATGGCTGATTTAGGACACTCAAATATTTATTTTTATCTCGTTATAACGAGATGCTATCTCGTTATAACGAGAAAACATCTCGTTATAACGAGAAAGTATCTCGTTATAACGAGAAAAGATCTCGCTATAACGAGAAAAGATCTCGTTATAACGAGAAAACATCTCGTTATAACGAGAAAACATCTCGTTATCTCGAGATAAAATCACGTGACTCTGATGACATGAAACATATAGCCCCCACCACCAAAACAGTTTATATATCTCGCGGGTGTTTTCAATATTCTGGATGTAATACATGGGAAAAACAACTACCCACCCCCACCCCCAAGCATCCCAACCATGCCCGTGAAATACCGCTCCTCTCCCTCGCACATGTTGTCAACGATAATTACGATAAGCGCATATAACTCTCATACCAATAAACACAGAAAATGAGATGGAATTCACGCAAACAAATGAAACAACTATAGCGTAATAAACTCGCTACCCCCACCCCCGCCCCTCCCCCACACCGTATGTGAAACACTTTTTCGACACACGGCACTCCAAACACGACTATAGCCTCAACCCCAAAACAGTGTACATATCTTACGCGTGTGTTTAATACTGTGGATGTAATACACGGGAAACACTCCTACCCTCTCCTTCCCAAAGCATCATACCAATGCCCGCGAAATACCTCCCCTCCCCCTCGCACATGTTGTAAAAAATAATTACGACAAGTTCTATTTAACGCTCATACTAATAGAACAAGGACAGGGACGTGAGAAGGTAAAAATATTGGGAGGGGGGTATCAAGGCGGAGATCCATGCAAAAGGGGCGCCCATTGTGCTGGCAGTAGCATGATTCGAGTCGCGCAGTGGCGAGGCGGGTGAGAGCACCAGATGTGGTATCCCCTTCTCGTTGGAGGGGTCCGGGGGCCCTTCCCTGGGAAAATTTTGAAAACTATGAGGGCCAAAACTCGCATTCTCAGTGATTCTGAAACCGCTGTGACACTACCAATTCGAATTCTCTGCTCGTTTCGTAATTAGGCGCGCTTCTGAATTTATTCGCTTGGTTTACTTTCTTTGTTTGTGTTTTGTTTTGGACTGACTTCAAACATCTCCACGAGTTTAATCGGGACCATCGGTTAATAATTTTTTTTATTGAAGAGGTGGGGTGGGGTGGGGTGGGGTGGTAATATCCCCTACCGCCCCCCCCCCCTTACCCGGTTTTAACGCCACTGAGAAAGGATGAAAAACAGAAAATAAGATGGAATTTTCACAGACAAATTTAACAACTATAGCCTTATAAACTTATTGCCCCCTCCCCCCACCCCCCCCCCCCCCTCCACCACCAACACACACAAGGAGAGATTTATGTATTATCGACACTTTCAACAGCCAGGGGCATGTCATGTAGGGTAGTTCCCTTGGTGGGGGAAGAACCGGAGACAACCACTGGCAGCGGCGAGCAACCGTCAAGTTCTCCAACATACTAACCCGACAGAATTAGAGTTAGAGCGGTTGAAGGCACGTGCACCATCGACGTGCAGTACGCCCTAGCACATAATGCCACCGTGACCCCTCGTCAGGCCACGTGGACAATTGGGATTAAGTGTCTTGCCTAAAGACACAACGCGGGTCAGAATCGAACCGTCGATCTCTATGTTTCAAGCACGATACTCTAACAAATGAGCTACCGCGCTCTCATAATTATATAGTAGGTAGCTGTACATGTTTGTCGTGGGAACACATTATGGCGTCTTTAACCTTTTACCAAACGCAAGTTGAAGACAACAGTAGGCCCACAATTACACAAAAAAAATAAATAAATAAAATTCATTTTTTTCTTCCAAACTAAACGGCTTATGACACTCATTTGAACGAGCTCGTCGAGCTGTTTTCGATGCGATATCATAAACTTTGGTTTGGGAGAAAAAATTATGAACATAAATATTGAGTGGCGAATTTTGTATATTACACGGACGGTTTGTGTCGCTGCGGTGGGTAAAAGGGTTATCATGATTAGGCCAATAAAAACGGTATACCGATAACTTGTGCACTTCTTAGAAAGAGAATTAAATGGTGTCAATAATGTAACAATAATGCAATGCATGAATACTGAAGCTCTAGAAAATTGTTTTTTACTGTGTAGAGCTAGGATCCCAAATTGTGTGTGTGTTGGGGGGGGGGGGGGGGGGGGCAGTAATATCGCGAGGTTCGAGAACGACATACCACGGGCATGTCTTGAGGTTTGAGGCAGGGGACGGAGAGTTTGGGAGGTACGCCCTCCCATTGGTGGGGTCTGGGGGTGATTTTTTGTTCAAATTATAAAGCTCTTGGGCCCATTCTGGGCATCTTGAGAGAAGGGAGGTTTGGGAATTATAAGTGGCAGTTTGATTCTTGTGGGGGTGGGGTGGAGGTCAATGTTATTGGATGGGGTGCCCAGCCCCCCCCCCCCTCCCCCCCCCCCCCATGCCGCTTCAGCACTAAGTTTTTCAATAAACTTCTCATTTTGTTCACTGACAGACTGAGCTGAACATGGAATATGAAGCATGACGACTATAGTCATCACTGGTATAGGGAATTTATTTAATTATTTATTGGTGTTTAAAGTCACTTTTGTGAAGCTATATACTGTCGTCTTCAACTTGCGTTAGAACTCTATATGTAACTCAAATTCTGCCGGGTTAGTACGTTGGAGAGTTCGACGGTTGCTCGCCGCTGCTCAGTGGTTCTCTCCGATTCTTCCTCCACCCGTAGAACTACATTACACGACTTGACCCTGGCTGCTGAAAGAGTCGTCAAATTCCAATAAATAAATAGATAAATAAATAAATCTCTCCTTGGGTGTGGAGGGAAGGGGTGGCAGTAAGTTTATTACGCTTTTGTTGTTTAATTTGTCTGTGTGAATTCCATCTCATTTTTCTGTTTTCCATCCTTTCTCAGTGGCGTTAAACCGGGGGGGGGGGGGATGTAAGGGGGATATTTACCACCCACCCACCCACCCACCCACCCACCCACCCACCCACCCACCCAGCCCCCCCCCCCCAAAAAAAAAAAAAAAAAAAAAAATCAAAAATTATTAACCCATGGTCCCGATTAAACTCGTGGAGATGTTTGAAGTCAGTCCAAAACAAAACACAAACAAAGAGGTTGACCAAACGGATAAATTCAGAAGCTAGCCTATTTACAAAACGAGCAGAGAATTCGAATTGGTAGTGTCACAGCGGCCTCAGAATCACTGAGAACGCGAGTTTTGGCCCTCATATTTTTCAAGATTTTCCCAGGGAAGGGCCCCCCCGGACCCCGCCAACGAGAAGGGGATACCACATCTGGTGCTCTCCCCCACCTCGCCACTGCGCGACTCGAATCATGCTACTGTCAGCACAATGCGCGCCCTTTTGCATGGATCTCCGCCTTGATACCCTTCTCCCAATATTTTTACCTTCTCACGTCCCTGTCCTTGTTTTATAAGTATGAGCGTTAAATACACTGTCGTAATTATCTTTTACAACATGTGCGAGGGGAGGGGAGGTATTTCGCGGGCATTGGTAGAATGCTTTGGGAAGGTTTCGCGGGCATTGGTAGAATGCTTTGGGAAGGAGAGGGGTAGGAGTGTTTCCCGTGTATTACATCCACAGTATTAATCACACGCGTAAGATATGTACACTGTTTTGGGGCTGAGGCTATAGTCGTGTTTTGAGTGCCGTGTGTCGAAAAAGTGTTCCACATACGGTGTGGGGGTGGGGCGGGGGGGGGGGGGGGGCAGCGAGTTTATTACGCTATAGTTGTTTCATTTGTTTGTGTGAATTCCATCTCATTTTC